>CM066986.1:25988699-26588699 GCA_033977485.1 Hydrangea macrophylla
GTCTGGGCCTTCGTGGTAGGTGTAGTGTTTGGATAGGTCACAATTAGGTGGTGGGGGATCGGCACGAGGCTGAAGGAATTAGAGGTGCCCCTTTTTTAGCAGGCGGCCTCACTACAACAAATATGTCTATTAGCAAGGAATCATGGCAAGGAAAGATAAATTTCCTAGCTAAAACTATTGTATTAGCAAGGAAATGTTATTTCGTTGCCAAAAGGCTGAAAGACATACACATTTGGTGACGAAAATTCAATTTCCTTGCCAAAACTGAAGTCTTTGGCAACGAAATATCATTTTCCTTGCCAATAGTGTATTTTTTGGCAACGAAATCTCACATTCCTTGCCAAAAGTTAGTTATAAATCCATTTTATTTAACAACGAAAATATTTTCCTTACCAATAGTCTCAATTGTGGCAAGGAAATTGTATTTCCTGGCTAAATGAATGTTTTGGCAAGGAAAAAAAGATTCCTCTCTAAAACCTTGATAAACATTTCCCATTTTCCCCCCAATTTTCCCTCCCTTTTTTTTTCGGCCAAAGACCTGCAGACTGACTCTGTTTAGAGAAAAAATAAAAGACAAGACAAAAAAAAAAATTACTCTCAAAAGCTCAACCCCCCCCCCCCCCCCCCCCCCCCCCCCCCCCCCTCCCCTTTTCCCCTACCGCCTGCTCTCTCTAACCCGGATTCACTCGTCACCACTGGCATCGCCACTAAATTAGTGGCTCAGGTCATCCCTCTCTTTCTCTCTCTCTCTCTCTCTCTCTCTCTCTCTCTCTTCTCCAACCCCTCTCTCTCTCTCCTGTATATATATGTATGTGTATGTGTATGTGTGTGTGTGTGTTCATACATATATAGATATATAAAATATTCTAATTAATGTATATACTTACAATCAGATTTGTTTTGGTTCCCTTTTTGAGGGTGCTGGGCTATCGGGTTGAGTTGTTTGGGGTCTAATTTTTGGGTTTTTGATTCATCCCTCATAGTGTTTGTGCTTGTTTCCGGTTATGGGGTATTTGGTGCTTATCTTGTTTTCGTTTTTTTCCAGGGGTCTTTTGTGGGCTGGCTTTTGGGGTTGGGCTGTTAGGGGTTGTTAGGGCTTTGGTGATTCAAAGGTTTGTGTATCTATTTAATTTATAAATGAAAGTTTGATTTGCCATTAAAAAAAAAATAAAAAATCCATTGACTAATAGTTGAATCGTGCTCTATTGCATGTAGGATACTTTTCTACAGATGGGAGGACTCTATTGGAATCATCCAAGATTGCATTAGATAAAGGCAAGCTTGAAGAGGATGTTAACTATGGAACGAAGGTATCAAATTTAATCTATAGCTCTTCTAATTATTTTTATTTCACATTTATAATTTAGACAATAATTGATGTTAATTTATTATCTACTTTAATTTCAAGGCACTAGCAAAGGTGATTGCTGTATGTGGTCTGTACCATCGAACAATTGCAAGTGCTTACAGTCTCTTAGCAGTAGTGCTTTACCATACTGGAGATTTTAATCAGGTAACACTATCTTCTTGACTCATATATCAGTTTAAATTTGACAAATCGAATGTCCGGCTCAGTTGTGTACTGTATATCGCTTAATATATCTATATCTATACTATATATAAATGTACCAATACTCATAAGTGTTTAACACTTTTATCAATCGGTGCACTTTTACTTAAATAATTTTCTTAGAGTTTAATTACCACTTTTTTTTAGTCCGTCCCTAAGAGTCATACCTTTCTTGGTATTTTAGATATCATGTTTATATGTTAGATATCATCAACACATTTATAAATTAGGTAACATCCATTGATAGGACTCCCACGTTCAGCTAATATTATCAATTTTAAGAATCCTATTGTTAATAAAGTACACATTGAGAAGTAGACTTTTAGTTTCCTTAAAAAAAAAAAAAAAAAAAAAACCAGCCGACTCTTAGTTGATATATGATTAAGTGTTTTAGTTTTGTTACTTTAGCTAAACCACTAAAAAACTAATTGGGTACAACGTTTTCTTATATTGGGTGCAATGTTTACAATGGTTTTTTTTTTTTTTTTTGGGTTAATTACACTTTACCCCCCTTGGTTTGGCCCGATGTCACTTTACCCCCTTGTGGTTTAAAATTGACCACTTAACCCCCCTGTGCTTTTAGGTAAAGTGTCACCGCTAAAAAAAGTGTTAACTTGACACTTTACTCCGAAAGCATATGGAGGTTAAAGTGTCATCGGGCCAAACCAAAGGGGGGTAAAGTGTCATCAGACCAAACCACAGGGGGGTCGAGTGGTCACTAATTTTAGCGGTGACACTTTACCCAAAAGCACAGGGGGGTTAAGTGGTCAATTTTAAACCACAGGGGGTAAAGTGGCATCGGGCCAAACCACAGGGGGGTAAAGTGTAATTAACCCTTATTTTTTTTATTTTACCTTCGGTACAATTTTCGTGATGATTTCTATTGATGTACCCGATTTTGTTCGTACGACCAACAGTATCGTTGGTCGTATCATATAATTCTCTCATGTAATTTTCAATTAAAAATCAATTCTATACATATATGTGTTGATGTACACACACATGTATCACAATGGCCGGATAGCACTATGTTTTGTTTTTATTTTTTTATTTTAAGAATAATGTTATACTTCTAGAATTTAAATCCCAAATTAGTTTTCAAATGCTTTGTCATATTGATCACTATTGTACTACAATTGACAAAGTGTTTAGAAACCTACATTTTAATAAGTTTACCACCAGTTTAAGTGTTTTATACATTTCAACACGACCCATTCTCCTTAACAATAGTTTTTCCATTTGTTTTGATAGATCCTTTAACAATTGTTAAGCTTGAATTTTATTTTACTTTTTTGGACTAACTGCTATTTGTTGGACATTAGTTTGGTTTTTATTTTTTCTTCAATGGACAGGTCTCTCATCTGATTTATTTTTTATTTTTTATTTTATATTTATTTTATATTTTTTTTATTTTTTATTATGTACCTTAGTAATGTGCCTTTCCTTTTTTCCTTTTTTCTTTTTGTGGACCAAGACTCTTTGCTAAAGTCATAACGTTCATAGTCTTCTTGCTAGGCTCGCATTTCTTTTTCTTATTTTACATGTCTCACGGTTCTTTATTTATTTATTTCTTTGGCAATACATTTAATATTCATTCTTATTATATAGGACACTATAAAAAACTGAAACTAAGATTCGTATTGGTTTTATTTATTTATTTATTTGGTGGATTCTATAATTAGGACTCTAACTATGTTTGTTTATTTATTCATACTTCATATTTTAATTAAGTTAGAGTTACATTTTATTTTTATTATGTAAATTTTTTAATGCAAGGGTGTTTCAATCTTTCTTATTTGCCCTTCACCAATTTTTCTTTACACAAAATCATTTTTTTTGGAACTAAGGGTTACTTAAATGCATAAGGTAAATCATTAACAAATAAAAGTTTGACTTTGGTTGGGGGGGGGGGGGGGGGGGGGTTCATGTAGTCTAGTGGTTCAATTGAACCCACTGAAATTTGGTTACTGATTAATCAAGAACAATAAAAGATCTTTTTTCAATTTTCCTTTTTGTTTTTAACGTAAGCAGTCTTTAATTTTATAAGCTAAGTGAATTAAAACATTAAGTATATATAAGTTACTATTGGGCTTAGTGTAAAGGACCCATTACAATATAAGGCACACCCAACAGATGTCTTTCCCATATTGGTTCCATATGAGAAGAAAAGTAGGATTGAATATTCGTATATATTCTAAGAAACCAAAATAAGTGTTCTAAAGAATGATATTTAGGATTTCACAATTGGTATGAAATATTCGTATATATACTCAAACACACACTTCACTGTCTTATTTTTGTTGTTTATCCAATCTCTCTCTCTCTCTCTCTCTCTAAATACATTTGTAATTAGAGTGTAGTTGTGCTCACCCCAAAATCTCTTATTGTTGTTCGAGTGACCTATTCGTTGTAATTTATATTATGTGTAGTTAAAGTTGTCATTTCTTTCGAAATGGACATTACTCTTTTAAAGAGTTGCATCACTTGCTTAAGACTTGGTTTGGGCCACATTAGAATGAATGCTAACTAGGAAGAGATACAACTAGAATATGTGAGGAGATTGAAAACATTTGTCTTTTAAAAGTATGATTCTATAATGTAGAGTTATGTTGAATTTGCACAGTTTAGAATAAAAGAGCCCCTTATTGCAATATAATTCTATATACTCCCTCAGAGATATTCTTGCATCATTATTCACTTGCTAAATCAGAACTTGCACATTTTATTAGATATGGACAAGAGTTGGATACCATTGACTACCACACGATTGGGTAGGTTGACTGAGCAATATGTAAATGGGGTAAAATCATTCATCAAGTTTGCAGTTGCGGTTAAAGACCATGAAGGTAATATTCGGTGTCCTTGTACAAGCTGTGTGAACATCCTACTGCAGTTGGTTCCAATTGTTCACCTTCATTTGATCAAGAATGGGATTATGAAATCATATGTTCACTGGGTGGAACATGGAGAACCTCAAGTCTCGCATAGCATTATCGAGGAACATGGTTATGATCAACAAATGGCAGATAATGATAGTGGGGCTCTGGATGGTATGGATGAAATGGTAGAGGATCGAGTAAGGGGTGAGCCGACCGATACGACCCAGAGGGAGGAAGTGCGCAATTTTGATAGACTAATCGATGACGCAAAACGTGACCTTTACCCGGGTTGCAAAGATTTTACTCTATTGAAGTTCGTCATTAGTATACTTGATGTGAAAGTACTGAACAATTGGAGTAATAAGTCACTTGACATGCTTCTTGGGTTACTGATGAAACTTTTACCAGAGGGTAATTTGGTTCCGAAATCGACATATGAAGCGAAGAAGATAATACGTGATCTGGGCATGTCATACGAGCATATTGATGCATGCAAAAATGATTGCGCCCTCTTTTGGAAGGAGAATAAAGGCCTCGATAAGTGTCCGGAATGTGAAGAGTCCAGATACAAGATCAATCATGGCAAGGGTAAGAAGATATCCCACAAGGTTCTACGTTACTTCCCGTTGACACCGAGGTTGCAGAGATTGTACATGTCTAAGAAGAGAGCGTCAGATATGAGATGGCACAAAGATGAACGCGTGGATGATGGGGTATTGAGACATCCGGCTGATAGTGCTGAGTGGAAGTTGCTAGATCGGCAATATCCGGAGTTTGCCCGGGAGCCGAGGAATGTGAGGTTAGGGTTAGCCACTGATGGGTTCAACCCTTTTGGGAATATGAGTACCTCTTACAGTATATGGCCTGTGATACTCACACCCTACAATCTACCACCCTGGATGTGTATGAAAGAGCCATTTTTTATGCTATCTTTACTTATTCCTGGGCCATCACAACCAGGGAAAGCGATTGACGTTTACATGAGACCGTTGGTGGATGAATTGAAGGAATTGTGGGAAAATGGTGCATTAACTTATGATGCCTCGACTGGTCAGAATTTTCAGATGCGTGCATCTATATTGTGGACAATCCATGACTTTCCTGGATATGGTAACATATCTGGATGGAGTACGAAGGGTTATATGGCTTGTCCCATTTGCAATGACGAACCATATTCAGAACGCTTGAGAAATAAGATTGGGTACACTAACCATCGCTGCTATTTGCCTGAGAATCACAGTTGGCGTAGGAGTAAGGCCTACAACGGCAAGCGTGAAACAAGGACTAGATCACTCGAGTTACCGATTGAAAAGGTACAAAATCAGTTAGACCGGATACCGGTTGGCAACTTAGGAAAATTTTCAAGCAATCGTAAAGAAGTAAATTGGACCAAGTTAAGCATCTTATTTGAGCTTCCGTACTGGAAGGAGCGGAAGCTCCGACATAACATCGATGTGATGCACGTGGAGAAGAATATTAGTGAAAGTATCTGCGGAACTATGTTGGCCATTGATGGGAAGAACAAGGACACAGACAAGGCACGATTGGACTTGCAAGATTGGGGCATTAGGAAAGAGTTGCACTTGGAACAACGTCCCAATGGATCTTATGTCAAGCCTCGTGCAATATTTTCACTAACCCCAAAGGACAGAGAAGCTTTTTGTGAATTTTTGAAATCTGTTAAGTATCCAGATGGTTATGCAGCAAACATATCGAAGTCAGTGAGCACAAGAAATGGTAGATTATCGGGCCTTAAAAGTCATGACTACCATGTACTCCTGCAACGGATTCTACCAATCGGGATGCGCGGTTACATCGACAATAATATTTGTACAACTCTATTTGAGTTGGGAAACTTCTTCCAAGACGTGTGCGCCAAAACATTAAGGATGGGAGATTTGGAGAAGCTTGAGGAAAGGATAGTCCTTATACTCTGCAAGCTTGAGAAATATTTTCCCCCAGCTTTCTTTGATGTGATGGTCCATTTGGCTGTTCACCTTCCTCGAGAGGCCAAGCTAGGAGGACCGGTGCATTATCGGTGGATGTACGCGATTGAAAGGTATATGTTATTGTGATATACATGTAGTTGCAACTCTATTTGCTTGATGGTCTAAATTAACACACTTTTTTGGAAGGTATCTCGGAACTTTGAAAGAATATGTTACCAACCGAGCTCGCCCAGAAGGTTCGATCGCTGAGGCTTATATTGTCAAAGAGTGTATTACATTTTGCTCAATGTATTTAGATGAGATCGAAACCGTGTTTGATAGACCAGAACGAAACGTAGATCGTGGTGAACGTGGCCCGGGCATGACGGTATTCACAGACCCAGCCCGTCCTTTTGGTTTGGTTTCAAGGTCTAGCAATATCTCACAGGAATTTCGAGAAAATGTTGAATGGTTCTTGCTTTTCAATAGCCCTGAGGTGGAGCCGTATTTCGAGTAAGTGGATAATTGAGTGTAGCTATTATTATTGTTAGCTATGCATAAAATAGTTATTTTAAATATATTCCACATGTTGTTTTACGTAGGGAACACAAGAATCAATTACAGATCCCAACTGGGCACGATATCGCACAGATACAGCGACGAGAATTTCCCAATTGGTTCCGTGATCATGTAAGATATAAATAATTTTGTGACACACCAAATGTCATGTTAGTTGCACAAAACTTGAACATCGTGAGTACAAATAACTAACTATATTCTAATGCATGTGTATGTAGGTCAATACCTTGAAAGTTAACGGCTCTATAGAACAAAATGACCAACTGTGGGCCTTGGCAAATGGTTCAAATGTAAAAGTAAAACAATATTCAGGATGCATAATCAATGGCGTAAGATTTCACACCAGAGACGTTGACAACCGCCGTAAGAGCCAAAATAGTGGTGTGCATGTACAAGGGGATCACAACAACCAGATACATGATTATTTTGGTCATTTGAGCAAGGTTTGGGAATTCGAGTACATGTGTGGGAATAAAGTTGTTTTGTTTGAGTGTGAATGGTACAACACCAATACCCTCAGTAGGAGAACAATCCGAACCGAGTCACATTGCACAAGCATTGATGTCACAACTCGGTGGTATCAAAATGATCCTTTTATCCTACCTAGCCAAGCGAAACAAGTGTTCTATCTTGATGATACCAAGTTTGGAGAACCTTGGAAAGTCGTGCAACGGGTCGAGCATAGGGGAGTGTATGATCTACCGGTGCTTGTTAAAGAAAGTGGAGATTTGCCGGAACATAATGATGCATTCCAACTGAATGAAACCACAGGGTTTGTCCCAATTGTTGTTGATGATAATGTTGCTCAATATCGTAGGGATGATATTGAATCAGAGGTCATTCGTAACGTCGATAATGACATAAATATCGATATGGATGATAACGAAGATGTTGAAGTTGACGTTGAAGCACCAAAGCGTAGTGAATTCAATGATGGTATAGATAATGACATCGATTATATTACAGATGATGATATGGATAAAGATGATGATATGGATTACAATACAGATTTGTAACTTTTGCTGTATGACATTTAACTTTTTCTTTCTTCCCTTGATGACTAAATGTGCTTAATAAAATTATGATTTTACCTATTAATTTGTTCATTTACTTAATTAGATTCTTTTATAGCGCTTATTTTTTGTGATAAATATGTTCTAAAATGCAATTGCGTGAATTACCGTTTGATAGTTTCACGAAATGCCCAAAGACGGGAAAAAGTGGGTCAAACCAGGTTATTTAGCCGCAAATAACCTTGCATATGAGAAGCAAAGGGAAAAAAATATCAATGCCAACAAACAGAGATTAGAGGCCTTAGGGTTGAAGCAATTTCCAACTTCTTTTAATGGGTCGGACCATTCAAAATGCACAAATAAGAAAGGGAAGGCAAATTTGGGGGTTACTCATTCTGATGATGACTATATACCGTCAGACGATGGAGATGACGAGTCATTTGACTCTTTAGAACACGAGGTACTACACGCGTGTTTGTTTGATAGGTTGCAACAGATTTTTTTAACATTATCTCGATTTGATAAAATTAAAGTCTCTACATATTTATTTCCATTGTATCCTTTTTCAGGTAAGTGACATGCCGCCACACGCCGCCTGACATTTTCTGAGCCTTCGGTATCCCAACAAGTTCAGGAGATGGATGCCCAGCTTGAGGGGAATAGTGTGCCGACTAATATGGGTGTTCACGACGTTGTTGGGGGGGCTATCATTCAAGATGAGGAGACGGTGGATTTACTCAGTGAGCCACGGGCTGGTAGTGAGGCCCGAGTTAGCAGCGCTGGTACTTCATCAAAGATTACTTAGATTTATCATTTTGCGATATGATTTGCTTGATCTCTTCATTAACTAACCGAATCAATATTATGTGTTAAACAGGATCATCGACAAATAGACGGGGGCCTACACGATGCCTTGGGACTGATCTCCGGATTGAGAGAGAAGGCAAGCTTCCGGTACTCATCCCGTCTGATTTTAGGCAGCCAGTGGGACCGCATGCTACTTCATTTGCTGCTGCTACAGGCTTACAGATTAGACATAATCTACAGAACCCGGGCGTCCGTAGATGGTCTAATGTGCCAGAAACCTCAGTCCTCCCGATAATTCAACGTGTCAATGTAGTTAAAACAACTCTACATTTATTTATATACTTCAAAGGCTACACTTTATAGTTGATCATCTAAATGTTGTTCTTTTCAGGATAAGTTCAACGTACAAGGTGATGAGGAGGTTGTCCAGAAAGCGATGAAAGCAAAATGCGGTGAACTCCTTAGTGGTTGGAGTCACAGATTGTACAAGCGCTACAAACATCTGAGAGACACTAAGGATGCGGAATATGCCAGGAATCACCACCCAAAGAACTGCAACCATGACCAATGGATAGATTTAATTGATAACAAATGGAGTGACCCAAAATTTTTGGTAAGAAAAATCATTTATATACAAAATTCATAGATAAGTTTGAAGATTATGAAAAGATTATGAAAAAAATCATTTAATTTTATGTATTGCTTAATGTTCCACGCAGCACCAATCAGCTGTGAACTCGGCTAATCGAGCACATTCAAAGATCAATCACTCATGTGGCTCGAAATCGTTTGCAATTAGGGCTCATAAACTGGTGCACAATCTTTATTTTTTAAAATTATTTCAATGCTATACATTATTAATTACTAACTTATTCATACTTTAAAAATTGAATGAATCAGTTAGAAAAAGGTGAAGCTATCAACTTTCCGGAGTTCTACCACACTTGTCATTTCAGTAAAGCGAAGAATGATTGGGTATCTCCAGATAGCAGGACCTACCATGTAAATATAATCTCTTTACTATTGTTACGTAGTTAAATTCTTCAAATTTATATATTAGATTTGATTGATTGAATGTGAATTTTTGTGAAAATGATAGGAGGCGATGATCGCACTACAGCAAGAGCACAGCTCGCAGCCCAATGCAACTCCGCTAACTGTCGAGCAACTATCAATTCAATGTTTGGGTAAAAGATCTGGTGTAGTAAAGGGACTCGGCATGAGACCTTCGTCTTTCTCTCATTCCACTGCCATATCTGCTCAGACTAGTGAGCATGTCAAGATTCTTGAGCAAAAGATGGAGCAAAAGATGGAGGAAAAGATTGCCGAGATACAAGCTATAAACCAGAGTCGGATTCAGGAAATGGCTGCGCAGATGACAAGCATATATCAGTGGGCTCAGAGAAATGGTTATGACGGACCTGGGGGCTCATCTGGTACCGACGGAGCTTCTTGGTAAGTTGAAATTTATAAATTAATTAATTGTTCTATGACTAACTAGAGTAGTAGGAAAAAAAGGATCAAACAACGAACTCCCGGGATGGATTCCATAGTAAAAAAGGCCAAAAATACCTCAAAATACCAAAAAATGAGGTTTTAAGGGGCCACTTGAACAACCAAAAGTCCGGCTGCCACAAAACCCACACAAACACCTCGAGTATGACTAATTAGAGTTTTTAGAAGAAACGGAACAAATAATGGACTCCCGGGGTGGATTCCATAGTAAAGAAGGCCAAAAATACCTCAAAATACCAAAAAATGAGGTTTTAAGGGCCACTTGGACAACCGACAGTCCGGCTGCCACAAAACCCACACGACCACCTCGAGTATGAATAATTAGAGTTTTCGGAAGAAATGGAACAAATAACAGACTCCCGGTGTAACGCCCCGACTGTCGAAGTGCAAGGAAAGAAAGAAAGATACAAAAGAAAAGAACGATAAAAGATCATTTGTGTTAGCTGAACTTTTAACAGTTTGTAAATAATTATGTCATTAGAAATTTCATATTCCGTCCGCGTAGTCCCATGTAAAACGTAATTCCAGACAACTTTTCCCGACTGATATTTTCTCAGTTCCGCACCATTTGGGCAGAAAAAGCTCACTGCTACAATCAGTCCCAGGATTAATTTTCTATGTTGCTGAAACTTTAAAAAGATTTTCGACACTCATATATTTTGAAATCTGATATTCCGTCCGCGCTGTCTCATGTAAAACGTAATTCCGGACAACTTTTCCCGACTGATATTTTCTCAGTTCCGCATCATTTGGGCAGAAAAAGCTCACTGCTACAATCAGTCCCAGGATTAATTTTCTATGTTGCTGAAACTTTAAAAAGATTTTCGACACTCATATATTTTGAAATCTGATATTCCGTCCGCCCTGTCCCATGTAAAACGTAATTCCGGACAACTTTTCCCGACTGATATTTTCTCAGTGCCTCACCGTTTGGACAGAAAATAAGAAAAACAGTAGCAATATTTTTTTGACAGCAGTTTTGACAGCATTTTGGCAGCATTTCGCATGCGTGCCCATTCCCGTTAAATCCTCGGATTTGGCATCTAAAACATACATACACAAGTCTGAAAAGGTGTATAACATGTGTGTAAACGAACCGGGACTTTATACGTTCGAAACATAATGAAAACGAGAGGTAAAAGAGGTAATAGAGAGAAAGAAGGGGAGAGGGAGAGATTGGGAGAGAGATATTGGGAGAGATAGGGAGAGAGACAGAGGGAAGGTATTCTAAGCACACACGCACGTGTATTTTCACATTCGGAAACATTTTAAAAAGAAATACCATTCCAACATGAATAAAAGAAAAGAAAGTTTGGGAAATGGAACGAGATTAAAGAGAGGGAAAATGGGGGGGGAGAGATTGGGGGAGAGAGATTTTAAAACATTTCCTTTAAAGGCAAAATGGACAAATCCGGCAAGGATCCAAATCAACACGCATACTTAAGGCATTGAAAGAGATTCTATATAAACATCAAAGAGCTTCAAGTCTTTAAAAGAGTTAGGATACATCCAAGTCAAGAGATATTAAGACAAAAGAGAGGTTCTTTGCAACATACATGAAGTTTTAAATATGTACACAACACAACGACGCGGCCAACGTGTGCCGGTCCCAAAAGAAAGTGAGCCTAGCTATTACAGATTTCATGTTCAATGTTCATATGAATTAGTACATGCAATTCTATTGATCTAATCCTATTCCATGATACTAGATCACATAAATTACATGTCCCCCTTTCCATCCACGAGCTAGCTCTCAAAACAAAGTCCTCCAACAAGAGGCTTCAAAAAGAGGATACCTTTAATCCCACCCTTTACTCGGACTTGGGGTCTTTCCCCTTGTCAATATTTCCTGCAAAAAGATTTGTGATCGTAGTCCCTTAGCGCGACGGCTAAGTAGATAATGTATGTAAAGACACAAAGTAATTTCTATGACTAAGGATGAAATGCGATGCAATGAGGTTGCCACCGAGGCAATGCAAATGTAAGGCTTCTTAGCCATGCATGTAATCGTTCACTCCCCTCGTTACCGGACTGCGAGCAATCCCCCACTGGGAACTTAGCATACTAACCTTCCGATAGCTAGTCGGCTATAAGTTAGCGTTTGGCACGTTCTTAGGTACGTCCACCCTATCTCACATCACAACCCGCATCCGGACAACTTTTCAACTAACAAGTAGACAAGTAGGCACATAGATATTAACTTAAGCATGTAAATCACATAGTTCCATTCTAAGTCAAGAAATTTAAAGAGAACTAGGTTAGGGCAATTCATCAAATCCAAGGGTTTCACCAACAAGTTTTGCAATTCATACTTTGAAGGAGGAAATAAAATGCACCCATGGACACATGAACATATAGTTTCATAGGATCTAGGACCTAAGTTAATGATATACTACATAGACCTAGAAATTTACCCAACAATCAACACACATGCATCATCATACTTAGAAATAGGAATTAAAGTGTATCAATACATAGAAAATCTACCTTGTTCTTGGAGAAATCCAAAGAACTCCCAACTCCAACTTAGGGCTTGAGAAAAAAAGAGAAAGAGAATTTCTATTTGCTTGTAATCTTCACCAAGTTGAAACCCTTAGCTTCTAGCACCTTGAATCCCTAAGAAAATGGAGGCCTTCAAGCTCTTGATTTGCTTCCATGGAGAAATTTTTTTTTTTTTGAGAGGGGAAGAGAAGGGAAGAAGATGAAGAGGTGAAAGAATAAAGAGATGAGAGAAAAATGAAGTAAAAGAAATGGGTTTACTCCCCCAAGATGGCCGGCCAAAAGAGTGTAGAGAGAGAGTGTATGTATTGTTTGTGTGTGGTCAAAATTTAAGTAGCTAAAATGTGGGTCCCAAGGTATGGTCCAATTGCACAAAGTTTTAAACATGTGGGTACATTTATATCTATGTAAGCAATAATACAACACTAATTTTTTTTTTCAAGTCGGGAAAAAAATAATATACCAAAAATAATTGGGTCCAAATTTATGTATAAATTACTAAAATACCCCTTATTAAATTACGGGTCATTACACCCGGGGTGGATTCCATAGCAAAAAAGGCCAAAAATACCTCAAAACACAAAACAAATGAGGTTTTAATAGGCAACTTGGACAACCGATAGTCCGGCTACCACAAAAACCATACGACCACTTTGAGTATGACTAATTAGAGTTGTTGAAAGAAACGGAACAAATAACGGACTACCGGGGTGGATTCCATAGTAAAAAAGGACAAAAAACACCTCGAAACAACCAACTTGGACAACCGACTGTCCGGCTACCACCAATCCCACATGACTACCTCGAGTATGACTAATTAGAGTTGTCGGAAGAAACGAAACAAATAACGGACTCCCAGGGTGGATTCCATAGCTAAAAAGGTTTATAAAAAAAACACTCAAAACACCAAAAAAAGAGGTTTTAGGGGGCAACTTGGACTTCCGTTTTGTTTTTCTTCTTCTTTTTTTGAATGATAAGGTACTGATATTGTTATTTTACTTGTGATACAGATGGGGGCGCAGATGGGGCGCAGAAGTTTGGATTACAAGCTGGATTTTGTGTTGCAATTTATTAGTTATGTTATGTAGTGAGATTTATTTAGTATTATTTTGGATATATGACACGTATATTTATTGGATTTTTTTGTTGTGACCTTTTAGGTACTTCTTGGATATATAATGCTTATGTTATGTTGGATGTGATTATTTAATATTATGATATGTTGGTCATGTTTTGATCATTCTGTAATCTTACATTGGACAACTTTCGAAATTTTACAGGATTAATCATGAATATTGGATTGGACAGGAATTCCTGAAGTTATTTTTAGTGATAAAATTATTTCCTTGCCTTTGAGGAACAAAATCAGCAAGGAACTATATTTTTGTCGCTAAAAACCACATTTAGCAAGGAAATTATTTCCTTGCCTTAGATGAATACAATTGCCAATAATTTTTTTTTCCTTGCTAATAGTCAGTTTTAGCAAGGAAATTATTTCGTTGCCTTATGTTAATACCATTTGCAAGGAAACAAGATTTCCTTGCTAAAAATGACTTTTAGCAAGGAACAAATTTCCTTGCCTTAGAGTTTTGTATTTGCAACGAAATTGTTTCCTTGCCAATTGTCCATGTTACAACACAAAAATAGGTTTTTGGCAAGGAAATTAAGCCATTTAGCAACGAAAATATTGATCAATAGCAAGGAAAAATTTCCTTGCCAAAAGTTAAGAATTGGCAAGGAAAATATTTTTCGTCACTAGAAGCAATGGGTAGGAAGCTTTAGCAAGGAATTGAGCGACGAAATTCTTTCCTTGCTAAAGGCTTTTACCACGAAATTTTGACTTTTAGCAAGGAACTTTTTCCTTGCAAAAACACTTTCCTTGCTACAGAGGGGGAGATATCTATCTTAGAAAATTCATGAGGTACCCTATTTTGGTAAGGGTGCCTAGGTGCACTGTTTTGGTTTGTGAGCTGGTATGGTTGGGGAGAATAGGCCATGGGTTGGTTACTAAGGGTGTTGACATCCGAAGGTTTCGAGAGTAGTCAGGCCTCTTGGACTGGCTTTGTGATTCTTCATTCTTGATCTTCCCTTCCCTGATTGCATCCTCAATTCTAGTCTCAATCTCAAATAGTTCTTCAAATGTTGAGATGGACTAGTAGAATAGTTTCTCATGGTACAGCGGCTGTTCATTCTTGATCAACACCCAGACTTGTTTCTTTTCGACTGGTCGGTGGGTCATTTGGGCCTCTTTGTTCCTCCATCTGCTCAAGAACACAACGAAGGACTCATTGAAGTTCTGCCGATTAGTCTCTCGATCCCGGATGGTGACAACGAGCTCTTGGTTATAGGAGTAATGATCAACGAAGACCTGGACTATATCTTCCCAAGTCTGCGTCTTAGAAACCTCCAAGGTCAGAAACCAGGATAAAGCAGTCTTGGCGAGGGTTTGAGGGAAAAATATTGTGATATGATCATAGGTGCAGCCCATTGATAGGAAAGCACTCATGTAAAACTTTACGTGGCTCTTCTGATACCTAGTCCCATCAAAATGATCAATTTCAGGCATCTTGAAGTTCTTAGGTAGCTTTAATTTATTGGGCTAACAATCCTTCTAGATCAAACATGTAATCATTGACCCCTTTACTCTTTCTCAGTTTGTTCTCAAGCTTGTCGACCTTATCCAGTTTTTCTTGAATTTTTTTGTTAAGTGCAGGTAGTGGAGCCCCATTGAATCAATCATCATCTACATTATTCTCATATATACTGACGGGAGGTGGTACAAACCCTGATGGTGGTGGCGGCGGCATGAATCCTGGTGGTGGTGGGACCAGGTAGATACTGTGGCTACTGTTGTTTCAATTCTTCCATGAAGGCTAAAACTTGGGCCAACCGATCAGACTGTTGGTTGATCATTTCTGTCAATCTTGCTTCCAAATCTTCCGGATCCAAAAAGCTAACTTTTGGCGAAATGATTTGGATAAGGTGGCTCCCTGATCCTCTAACCCACAATGCAGATCCTGGATGCTCAGAACTTATACTGATAAATAGATGTGAAAGGACTGTGTGTTAGACTTTGACAAGTGAGGACTAACTTGTGTATAGACTGACTATCACTTCGTATGCAGACTGATGAAGCAAGCATGCGGATGCAAGCCCTAATCTACATGATGCCCCTACTTCTAACAGATAACAGCTAAGCCAATAAGGTCCTAGCTATATAGAGTGTACTAGCCTTACCTTCCAGTATAATCACCAGGGGATAATAGGGGTTTCCATAATATTTTGAGAAGTTTCAATAGAGTTTCTGGGAAAAATTGAGTATTTTTGGGATATCCGGGCGGAGTTTTTGGGAGAAACTAGTTATATCTAGATGAGTTGGACTTAGTTTCTGGGAGAAACTGGTCGTATCTCGATAATTCTGGAATTTATAGACAGAGTTTCTGGGAGAAACTGGTTATATCTTGACAAGTTGGGCAGAGTTTCTGGGAGAAATTGGTTATATTTGTGTATTTTCGGGATATCCGAATAGAGTTTCTGGGAGAAACTGGTTATATCTGGGCGAGTTGGACAGAGCTCGTGAGAGAAACTGGTTCTATTTTATGGTGATCATTTGGTCTAGCAAGTTTTCATACTCCTATGTCTTAGGACCAACAAACAAGGTTTGTGGTGGATATCTTTGTGAACATGGAGTAGACATCCTTACCATGGTGCCTAGGCAGGTCAACTCAATGTGGTCACATGTGAGTGATTGCCTTGGAAATCATAAGAAAGAGGTTCTGTTCTATGCCACATAAGAGTCTATACCGCGCAGGTAATTCCACCAGGGCATACAACAGTTATATTATATTGTCCTATCTGAAAAGATAAATCAACAGTCTTATGAAAGGTTCTGTAGAAATCTATATGCAAAGGCTGGGTTTAGTCAAAAAGGGTCCGTTGACGAGAGTTCCAATATACCATCAGAAAGACAGTACGGAAGTTGTTACTTTTTTTATATACCTTGGAAGGTACAGTATCAATGATGACTTGTGCCCTGGCACAGCAAGACCTGAACAATGTCAGCGCCATGTTTCAGATACAATCAGAGGGGA
Source organism: Hydrangea macrophylla (assembly GCA_033977485.1). Lineage (NCBI taxonomy): Eukaryota > Viridiplantae > Streptophyta > Magnoliopsida > Cornales > Hydrangeaceae > Hydrangea > Hydrangea macrophylla. The sequence goes on from CM066986.1 coordinate 26,005,581, forward strand.
AATACAGAAGTGCAATGCCGTGAACCAGACACAGTGAAAAGATGATTTTAAGGATGCTTCTTATGAGTCAAACCTCTGTATTATTTTGTTTTGAAAATAAAAGTCCCTAGTGGAATCGCCAGATTGTGGACACACAGAATCGGTCGCCCACTCTTTTGTTGGTTTGAAATTGATTTGGATCAAAGAAAAGAAAAGGAAAGTCTATTGAAAACAGATACAGAGTCGCCACTTGGCTTTTAAGGAACCATGAAACCTAATTTGACTTACCCAAACGAATAAAGGGCACCGGCCTTTCATAACCAAAGAACTTGGCTCGGGGTTTTGGTACAAGAGAGGAAGGAGCTTTTGTCACGACTAAAACACCCTCAACTCGCCCCATCTTTTGACCGGCCTCAATTAGCATCCAAATAATCATCTTATACTATGTTTGGTTCGACAATTAATACTATGATAGTATATTACATCTCATAAAAATTTTGAAATGGAAAATCAAAATATAAGATATCATTCATAAGATCTAGCCAAGTATCACACAATGTGATACGACTAAAAAGTTGTGTGTGCCTGTGTGCTATACCCAAGTATAGGTAGACGTGCAAGTAGTAATCTGGTAAGACTAGGTCGATCCCACAGGGAAGGTGTTAAACTAAAAACTTAGATTAAACTCGAAAGGAAAAGAAAAATTCAAGATTTAAAGCAAAGTGTAGAAGATGAAGTTCTATAGACTATAACTACTAGAGCAATTAAAGTAAACTAATGATTAACTAATTAACTAAAGCAATATTTTAAAAGCGATTTTCTTTATAAAAAAAAGGGAATGTTGGGATCACACGAATCCGCAGCGATCATGCCATCTACCATGCAGTTACATTTAAGTTCTAAGGAGTGTGTCTATCTACAGGATTCCGTATTTTCTAAAGATTGAGAATCAATAGTCCATTCATAACCAGGACTACATCATCACATTATTTCCAAACACATGAAGGTGGTTTAAAACAATAGTTAAGTCTCACATTCTAAATGGTGTTAGAATTCAAAATGGTTTTGCAAAAGTTATTGAAGAAAAATGCCTTTAGGCTTAAAGTAATGAAACTGTTTTGACAAACTGAGCATTTAGAGACAGTTTGATAACAAATCTCAAACGCAGAAAGTTTGGGAATACTGCAAAACGATTACTCAAGAATCTGAAGATTCGATCGATAGATCGATGCGCTTTCGATCGTTCGAATATCATCATCTCTCGATCGATTAAAATGTCTTCGATCGCTTGACTATGTGACTACTTCGACAGATTGAACTACTTCGATCGATCGAGTGTAGGTTTTATACTGCTGCATGGAAGAGGCTGGAGATCACTGTTTGATCGTGATCTCCCAACCCTAGGACTACTCAGACATGGTCCGGAGTGTCACAGATTCATTTTTAACGTGAAAGTTCATTAAAGGCATGTTTGGTTGTGATTTAACATGAAATCTATGAAACTAAGTGATTTGAAACAACTGCCATGATAACTATCAATTCTAACAGAATAAACTACAATTTTAGCAAATAGAATGTAAATAAACTGAGATTGCAGAACCTGGAATGGAAGAACTTATATTAAACAATAGAAATCAATCCCAAAAGCAATATCCAAGGCTTCCAACCTACAATAAACTCTCTTCTCTCTATGTAAACTGATAAAAACTGAGGTGGGCGTCCCCTTGGACGTAAACAAAATGAGTATTTATACATAAACTTAAAGCTAAGGTTAAAAACTCTGTCTTTGCTGCGCGTGCGTAAGTTCTGATAAAAGCCATGTTCGATCGATCGAACACCACTCGATCGATTGAACTTCTGGAATCTTCGAGCGCTTTAACTCTCTTTGATCGATCAAACTCTCTATCACTTGAGGGGTCTTCGATCGGTTGAACCTCACTTTTCATATTTGAATTGTCTTCCTTAAAATCAAGCATTCCTTTTATCCTGCTTATTCATTTCTTCACATAGCAAACAGTGATCTGCACAAATTATAGCTAAAATAATACAACTTATCATAGATTAATCATATTATGTAAAAGTTGGCATTGTAATCCAAATTGCATATTTGCAAGGGAGTTGTAGATTAAATCAGTGTATTTCTTTATTTTAGTGCAGTTGTATTTTACAAATACCCCCGCTTGTCACAATGTAAAGGTGAAAGATCGCACAAACAAACCTAGAAAAAATCGTCTAATCACATATCAAGTAATCAAATTTTCCTAATCTAAAGGGGACATGAATTGTTTTTTAAACAAATAATCAAAGAAAATGAAATATGCTTAGCAAGCTAGTATGATGCATGTTAATCTTTGAGAAAAGGAGATCTCTCAATCCCCGGGACGGATGAGAAGGAAGATTAGATCGAGGGGCGAGCATGAACGTGTAATCAAGTTCATTCCTTATAATCTCCTTAGATTAGGAGTCACAAAAACTCTAAATCTTGCATGGAAGCAATGTATGATCCTAGAATGTGCAAAGGTTGTAGTGTGTTTGTGTACATAGACTTTCTAAAGTGACTTAGAAGTCTAAAATATGAATAAATGTATAGAGGAAATCATCATGGGATATGTACAAATATAGTATGGACCACTTCCTAAGATATAAACTAATTTGAAGTACATATAAGTATCAAATCAAATGATGGAAGTAAAAGTATACTTGCTGTGAATAGTGGACAGAACAGTGAGTTGATCTTGTGAAATTGGAAAAGTGAGGTTAGACATGTTTTTAATACATCATTTTTTATGGAGATCATCCTTTTTGTGTCTAGAACACATATCAAAAAGCCAAACTTCAATAACTATCACAGATTGAGCGAGATCATATCAACAATGGAGGTCAATAAGAAACAGAATCCGTGCTGTCGACTAAAATGTCAAAAAATATTAGAAAATAGAACAAAGCATCTAGAGGCCCATATTATACAGAAAGTTCCTTAAGACACTAAAGTTCAAGGTAAAAATGAGTTGGGACCATTTTTTGAAAAATAAGTTGAAAGTCAACCAAGCTGCTGTGGCAGCAAAAGCAGAATGTTTGAAAGGAATGTTTGGGTCCAAATGGACCCCTTTCAAGTGTTTTCAAGTCAAACCAAAAAGCATGGGTGTTCTCCAACAAGTTAGGAAGACTTTGCAATTGGTCTTGTATTCATATATTGAGTATTGAACTCAAAATAATTCTTTGAAGTTAAGTAGCTGTCACGCCCCGGAGCAGCATAAATAGGGAAAAATAAATTTCCTTTATGGGTCCATAGGGAATAACGGGTGAATAACCGCATTGTCATCTACTCAAACCAATAAACACCACAATAGAGAGGATGCTATTCATATCTTATTAACATAATCAGAGGCTACAGCGGAAACTATAAAAGGTTTGGAAGCAACAGATGCCCAAGTACCAATTATAAAAGTCTACTGAAACTATTACAACAGCTGGCTTAGAGTCTGAAGCCTATAACAACAACAACAGTAGTACAAAAGATATACAACTAACTATTACAAGCAGCACGTCTTCGTCTCCAAGCCTTCAGCTCCAAGACCGGCAGAACATCAGTCTCTCGTCCTCAAGTCCTGCGAAGCTCTAGACATTGGAATGTCCAGGGCATAAACGCCATCAGCTTTGGATACAAAGCTGAGTGAGTATACTAAACAACACTCCTCACCGTTATTGTTCAGCATCTTAAAATGCGGTTAATCTCTTAACAATGGCGTCACTCACGGACATAGCAGAGGTCTCATTAAACTATACATGAATCAATAATAACAGAAATCATATTAAGTAATGACAAGGATAAACATCATGGTATAAATATCTCATCACGTATTCACCAAATCCATGCATGTACCCCATGCATCCATCCCATGCATATACCTTTACGTCGGGACGCTGAATCCACGACTGAACATTTATCTCATCATATCCGTACTAATATTCATATCTCTATCCATCTCTGTATCCATACATCAATCTCATATTACAAATCTGTGTTCATTCGTCGATACCAAAATCTCATATCCGTATCCATACGTCGATACAATAATGCCGATCGGAATCACCCGACTAGGCAATAGGTCCAGCAATCCCTTGATAGGATTACCGGTCGTCTACACGGTACCACCTATCTGTAAACGATAGAACGGCACATCGGACGTCTTCAACGATGCGTATACCCTCACTGGTCGTCTACACAGCTGAGAATACATTAGAGCACTAGCCGGACGTAATCGTCAACGGTACACTGGACGTCTTCAACAGTGCATACGCATCACTGGACGTCTTCAACAGCGAGAGGCGCACTAGGAACTCTAACCATCCCACGTCCACCCGACTCGTCAGTCGTTGATCCCACGGATCCAAAGTACACATATCTCATTATTCCATATAAATCACAGTTCCCTTTTCTCATCATATCTTCTCATCTCTTCATATCAATATCCCATTTCTCATCAGATTCTCTTGTCTCGTCATAACACTATTCCATTTCTTATCAGATTCTCTTACCTTTTCACATCACTATCCCATGCATGCTGACACATGTTGTGAAATGCTCATATACTAAGTACAGGAAATACCACATGCTCTGTATTCAACATATCTACTGATTACTGATTATTAACATGCTGTCGTGTTCCGTTCTACTATTCAGTTACATATGACAGTCCAATAATTCATCTCATATCGACAGTTAATAATAAACAGTTCATCTTGTAACATTAACATAAACATCATATAAGGCTAACGTAGTATCATGTTTGACTAAGCACATATCAAATATCACGTAGGTACAACCATTAGCAGCTTGGGTACATTACAATCAGCTCATAACATATAACAATAGATAAACAACATTCTGCTCTTACCCAATCGATTGAACAACCATGTCAATCGATTGGACTTTATGTCAATCGATTGGATATATCAATCGATTGAACTCTATGTCAATCGATTGAACTCTGTCTTCTTCCTCAAAACTGCTGGTTTTATTTTAAAAACGTTGGGGTCCTCTTCTCTTCTCATGCACGTTATTATACACACATAACATCACAAACAAACCTCCTTGAGTGAGTTAATAAACTCACCTCTCCCGGCGTTCCGGTGACGGCGTCCCGAGCTCCGCGGCGGCGGTTTATGGTGGTTCTCTTTCCCTCTCTCTGTCTGTCTTTGTTCTCTCTCTGGTCTCCTCCTCTTCTTCTTCTTATTCTTCTCTTCTTCTTCTTCTCTTCTCTTCTTCTTCTTCTCTTCTCTACCCGAGAGTGTGTGTGTGTAATATATATATACAATATATATGTGTGTACATATATATATAAGAGTATGCATATATCTCTCTCAAACACACACAAGCAAACATATATATGTATAAGGGGAAGGGTATATATAGGGAATGAGAGTGCCACACGTCCAAAGCTGAAGGAAAGAAGAAAATGTTTCTCAGCTTATGTCAATCGATTGATATTAATGTTAATCGATTGGAGACAGATATTTGATGTCAATCGATTGGAATGATGTCAATCGATTGGAAATGTTGACACGTCATCAATTTTAGTCAGTAGAATGTCAATCGATTGGGAATATGTCAATCGATTGGTATCTGAAAAGTGTCAATCGATTGGGAAAACTTATCAATCGATTGGTATCAAAAAGTGTCAATCGATTGGGAATATGTCAATCGATTGGTATCAAAATTCACCAAAAGGAAGAGAAAGTTTATACGAGTATAGAAATGAAATACCAGGTCTTATTAATGTACCAAAAATACAGGGTATTACATCATCCACCACTCATCAAAAGATTTCGTCCTCGAAATCTGAAGCAGTAGCCCCTCAAATAAACACACAAATCATCTCGGAAGACATACTCTAAAATGCTCAAGTTCTCGTTTTACATAAACGATCACATCAGCGGCCAAAGGGTTAAGTTCTAAACACGCGATGCAAAGTTATCAACGATCTATAAGTGCTAGGGTAACAACTATCAATCCTCGGGTTAGCTATATGAAAATTCGTATGTCGAACTTCGAGAAAAGGTTCTAGGTAGCATAATCTAATCATCTCACAACTCTGAAACAGCTAGTCTCTAAACACAAGATTCATTCCTTAAGTCAAACTCTATGGTGTGAGGGTTCTATCGATCAAATGTTCTAATCTCATTTAAGTTGTAAAGAAGCGTTGCCGTCTACTCTTGTCTTTAATGATGCTTCGAACTATGCTAACAATGTCTTTACTGTATCAACAGTTGGCTGTCTCCCATCTCTGGACTCCTGGTTATGATTGTCAGCGTCCTTAGTCGGTCTCTTATTGCACAAGACGTCCTTATAAAACTCCTATGTTATTATCATCCTTTAGTATGCTGACTTTAAAACATTGTGACTCTAACATCGTAGTTGTTGATTCGAACTTCCTCATGTGTCTCCAAATTCCCATGTATTATTAATATAATCATCTCTCGAGTTTGTACCTTCCATTGAATACTCATTTTACTCCCACGTACTAATCAAATAGGTTAGACAGGACTACATACTGATATCGTGAGTCGATCTATTGTATAACTTCTTGACTGGATGAAAGCAACAGACAATCGGTGTCGAAAAGAATCCTTCTACGGTACTCTTGTAATTCTGGTGTTGTCTCTGCGTTACTCGTATCTCTTCTCGTATACTTGCAATCTTCTAGTTCGTCCTCTCTTGTTAAGGCTACATCTAAAGCAATTTAGATTCCTCATCTCTAGTCTTTGTCCAACATACCAATGGGTGGCGAAATATTTCGATAGGGAGGCAATTGACGTCATATAAGGATGCAAAAGAAGTCATATAGGATGCAATTGATGTTATACAGGGATGCAATTGATGTCATATTTATTCTTGGAAAACTTACTGTCATAGACGATTGTTGATCAGTGCCAAATGGGGTGTTTGGGTATCTACAATTTATGGTGTAGGCTAATCCTCTTACAATCAAATCAAGCGAATACCAAACTTCTTGCAATATCGGGATCATATATAATACATGATGTAGGTGATGAGTGTTGTACCTTCTGTCTATCGTCCTTATCTAAGTTGAGACCAATTACTTGTATGGTGAGTCTGCCCTCGTGGTACTTGTTGCGATGGAACATTGTGTTGCATCTCTAATTCTGGACAAAACTTACGGACATGACCAAATTTACCACAGTTGAAACATCGTATTCCCCGTCCATTAGATTTCCTTACCGCTCTGCATTCTTGGGAATGGTGTCCTAGTATTCCACAATTGTAGCAGATATCTCATTCTCTGTGCTGTGTTGGAGTCGTCATTAGTTTTGATTCTTTCTTGTCACTCTCTACCCTCTTACGCTTCTGGCGGTTGCTTATGAAATTTCTTTCTGTATTTCCTTGTTGAACTTGGTTAGCAGCCAACACAATCTGACTATCTCTTCCTCTCTGATCTGTTAGAAGAAACTGATCGTTCCCTGGAAATGCTTGATCCAAGTGTTGTCCTTCACTAATCTGAGTATCGTCTTCTAGCTTCGTTGCCATTTCTACCAAAGCTTCGAAAGATTGATCTAAATGTCCTATAGTCATATGACGAATATGTGGAACCAATCCTTGATGATATCTTTTGATCTTCCTTTTTGGTGTATCGATCATATGCGGTGCAAATCGTGATAGCCTCTCGAATTGAGTTGTATATTCGGGAACTGTAAAACTACCTTGGACTAATTGGATGAACTCCATCTCCCTTTTGTTCTTCTCGGATTCTGGAAAGTACTTCTCTAAAAATCGAGTCTTGAATGATTCCCAAGTCATCCTTCCTACAGCTTCTTCACCTATCGTAGCTTTCACTGCGTCCCACCAATCTGCTGCTGAGAATGTCAGTTGAAATATAGCCAAATGTCTTTTCTCAATGTCAGTACATTCGAGTGTCTCAAATATCAGTTCTATCTGACGAATCCATTGCTCAGCTTGCCATGCTCCCGTTAATCCGGTAAAGGTCTCTGGTTGAAGAGCACGAAATTCCTTTAGCAGCTTGACTCTTGTCCGACGTACTGGTGCTTCATTGCCGATGACGTGATCCGCACGATTGATAACTTGTTCCATGCGACGGATGAAAACTCCGACCATTCCTGTTGGATCTATCTCAGGAGGTACTACATCAGATACTCCATTCAGCTGACTCTGGTTTCCTCGAGTCGTCCTAACCATAACGAGTGCTGGTAGTGTTCAATGTCTCTACCTACAAATGAAAACTATTCGGTCAGACGCATTCTATCCTACAGCTTAAGCAAGAACATGCGGTAACAGATATATAGTACCACTATATAATACGATCACATTAAGCAATACGGATACCTCACATAAATAATAATAACCACAAGGTCAGTCTATCTACCAAGTGTACTCCAATATATCTATGCTCAAGACACGGGTTACGAAACTATAGGTTCTACACGTAACGTCAAATCTAACCATTCTATTTCTATTCTCAGGTTCCAGGCTATGAGTATTGCTCAACTAACATGTGAGAACACTCAACTAACATGTGGCTCAAGGTAACAAGAAAATCTTATCCTTAACCTCTTTCTATTTCTAGGACATACTGACTGTTCCGAGATCGCTCAGGAATTTGTCAGTGTCTAAAATCCAACGGCTCTATATATAGGATCTCCATCACCACAACTAACTCTCAATGCCCGTTCTCCGCGAACTCAGCTATCCATATTCTTATTGGTTCCAACAGTTACTACCTGTTAACGAAACATTCTCAGATGGATTCTTCTAACTTCTCGTCTATATGACAAGATAACAGCTCTGTCTCATCTCAACTAATCCTCGTGCTATTGACATTAACTTAGAACTCGGGTTCCAATCACAAAAGACAAGCGGTTAACAACTAAAACCTAGGCTCTGATACCAAAAATCCTGTCACGCCCCGGAGCAGCATAAATAGGGAAAAATAAATTTCCTTTATGGGTCCATGGGGAATAACGGGTGAATAACCGCATTGTCATCTACTCAAACCAATAAACACCACGATAGAGAGGATGCTATTCATATCTTATTAACATAATCAGAGGCTACAGCGGAAACTATAAAAGGTTTGGAAGCAACAGATGCCCAAGTACCAATTATAAAAGTCTACTGAAACTATTACAACAGCTGGCTTAGAGTCTGAAGCCTATAACAACAACAACAGTAGTACAAAAGATATACAACTAACTATTACAAGCAGCACGTCTTCGTCTCCAAGCCTTCAGCTCCAAGACCGGCAGAACATCAGTCTCTCGTCCTCAAGTCCTGCGAAGCTCTAGACATTGGAATGTCCAGGGCATAAACGCCATCAGCTTTGGATACAAAGCTGAGTGAGTATACTAAACAACACTCCTCACCGTTATTGTTCAGCATCTTAAAATGCGGTTAATCTCTTAACAATGGCGTCACTCACGGACATAGCAGAGGTCTCATTAAACTATACATGAATCAATAATAACAGAAATCATATTAAGTAATGACAAGGATAAACATCATGGTATAAATATCTCATCACGTATTCACCAAATCCATGCATGTACCCCATGCATCCATCCCATGCATATACCTTTACGTCGGGACGCTGAATCCACGACTGAACATTTATCTCATCATATCCGTACTCATATTCATATCTCTATCCATCTCTGTATCCATACATCAATCTCATATTACAAATCTGTGTTCATTCGTCGATACCAAAATCTCATATCCGTATCCATACGTCGATACAATAATGCCGATCGGAATCACCCGACTAGGCAATAGGTCCCACAATCCCTTGATAGGATTACCGGTCGTTTACACGGTACCACCTATCTGTAAACGATAGAACGGCACATCGGACGTCTTCAACGATGCGTATACCCTCACTGGTCGTCTACACAGCTGAGAATACATTAGAGCACTAGCCGGACGTAATCGTCAACGGTACACTGGACGTCTTCAACAGTGCATACGCATCACTGGACGTCTTCAACAGCGAGAGGCGCACTAGGAACTCTAACCATCCCACGTCCACCCGACTCGTCAGTCGTTGATCCCACGGATCCAAAGTACACATATCTCATTATTCCATATAAATCACAGTTCCCTTTTCTCATCATATCTTCTCATCTCTTCATATCAATATCCCATTTCTCATCAGATTCTCTTATCTCGTCATAACACTATTCCATTTCTTATCAGATTCTCTTACCTTTTCACATCACTATCCCATGCATGCTGACACATGTTGTGAAATGCTCATATACTAAGTACAGGAAATACCACATGCTCTGTATTCAACATATCTACTGATTACTGATTATTAACATGCTGTCGTGTTCCGTTCTACTATTCAGTTACATATGACAGTCCAATAATTCATCTCATATCGACAGTTAATAATAAACAGTTCATCTTGTAACATTAACATAAACATCATATAAGGCTAACGTAGTATCATGTTTGACTAAGCACATATCAAATATCACGTAGGTACAACCATTAGCAGCTTGGGTACATTACAATCAGCTCATAACATATAACAATAGATAAACAACATTCTGCTCTTACCCAATCGATTGAACAACCATGTCAATCGATTGGACTTTATGTCAATCGATTGGATATATCAATCGATTGAACTCTATGTCAATCGATTGAACTCTGTCTTCTTCCTCAAAACTGCTGGTTTTATTTTAAAAACGTTGGGGTCCTCTTCTCTTCTCATGCACGTTATTATACACACATAACATCACAAACAAACCTCCTTGAGTGAGTTAATAAACTCACCTCTCCCGGCGTTCCGGTGACGGCGTCCCGAGCTCCGCGGCGGCGGTTTATGGTGGTTCTCTTTCCCTCTCTCTGTCTGTCTTTGTTCTCTCTCTGGTCTCCTCCTCTTCTTCTTCTTATTCTTCTCTTCTTCTTCTTCTCTTCTCTACCCGAGAGTGTGTGTGTGTAATATATATATACAATATATATGTGTGTACATATATATATAAGAGTATGCATATATCTCTCTCAAACACACACAAGCAAACATATATATATGTATAAGGGGAAGGGTATATATAGGGAATGAGAGTGCCACACGTCCAAAGCTGAAGGAAAGAAGAAAATGTTTCTCAGCTTATGTCAATCGATTGATATTAATGTCAATCGATTGGAGACAGATATTTGATGTCAATCGATTGGAATGATGTCAATCAATTGGAAATGTTGACACGTCATCAATTTTAGTCAGTAGAATGTCAATCGATTGGGAATATGTCAATCGATTGGTATCTGAAAAGTGTCAATCGATTGGGAAAACTTATCAATCGATTGGTATCAAAAAGTGTCAATCGATTGGGAATATGTCAATCGATTGGTATCAAAATTCACCAAAAGGAAGAGAAAGTTTATACGAGTATAGAAATGAAATACCAGGTCTTATTAATGTACCAAAAATACAGGGTATTACAGTAGCTCACTGTTTTGAAGATTTTTTTTGAGAAAACAAAGTTTATTCCTAGGAATCCAAATATTGGGGGTTTTCGAAGGGCTTTGAAATAGAGTCTTTGAAAATATATTTTAAACATCAAATAGAGATTATAACCTCTTGGAATATCAACATCAAACTAAAGTCAAGAACTTCCAAGATTGTTGGAGAGATTTGTTTTCATTTGAGCATAACATCAAGAATACTTTGGAAGTATTGAAGTTGGAATCATCATCTATCAAACATGTTTTTGAAGTCAAGAGCTACTTTCCATAAGGATTCACTCACCTCAAACACCATGTCATCATCTAGGTGATGATGAAGTAGTAAGTAAATAAAGAAAAATCAAGAAGAATGAGGTAAGGAGAGATGAACATTTATATAAACAAGAAAATAATAATGATCAATAGATGATAATCAATGTGATTTTGGGACTTGTAGCCTGGTGTTTCACTCATAGATATTGACCTTTGGACATGAGAGTAGCTTCCTAACTCAAGATTGCTCAAGAATGGTGGTTGGGGATGATTTGAATGTGAAGTACAAGAGAAGTGATGGAAGAAAACAAAATTAAAACTCATTTTCTTATGGAAATTCAGTGGGAGAAGCTCCCTTTCTCTCTTCTAAACCTATCTTTATCTCTCTTTCTCTCTAGAACTTTCTCAAGCTTCGCACTTGGCCCCCACAAAATGAAGAACAAAGGGGGTTTATATAGGCCAATTTGGGGTGATTTTGGGATTTAGAAAGTATTTCCATTGGTCCCAAACATTTGTGAACAAGAAACTTCGTCGTTTTGGCTTTCAATTATTCAATTTAGCCCCCCAAAATAAATTACAAAAATGGATTCTGCGGTGGTTGAGTGCCGTCGTGGAATTGGCCATGTACCACCACAGCAGTGGCCCATTGCCGCTGCGGCACTACTCCTCAGATACCCAAAAATTTACGTTTAAGCCCCCAAAGGTTCCGGTATTCGCGAAAAGGCCCTATTTTGTCAGAAATTCACAGAAAATGTGTACGAACTCCAAATTAAGCTTGTCATATACCGTTGGAAAGGTGATGGAGTATACATTCAATTAAAATAGTGAGGAGTCTGGTCACTTTGAAAAGTTTTGCAGTATGTGCGATAAAAACCGATTTAATCGTCTTTTTCACCTTCGGAAATCCATAGTAAATTCGTTTTGAATTCAGAAACTATGCGTGACATACCGTTGAAAAGCTGTTGACCTCTAGTATCCATGAAAATTTTTTAAAAAGTGACATGGCGCTGACGTTTTCACTTGATTTTCTTTTAAAACTCATTTTAGTACTTTTCTTATGATCTAGAATGGCCCCAGATGTTTCGACAATTTTGGATGATTTCGGTCAAACCCTGGTCAAACCTAGGTCAAACTGTTCAACAGGGACTTTTCGGAAACTTTCGGTATTTCTAGGGGTCTCTGGGTGCTGACGATTTCACCTGATTTTGCTTCAAAACTCATTTTATTACTTTTCTTACGACGTAGTATGTTTTCAGAACTTTCGGTCCAAATTTAGGAGTGTTTGGGCTTTTAGGGGCATTTTGGTCATTCTGAGCATTTTGAGAGATGAAACTAACTTCCAGGAGTCTTTTTGAATCTTTTTCGATCATCGTGAACCACCAAGCTATAGGTGTCCTAAATCTGATAGCCGACAAAATGGGGTGTCTATAATATCGCAAGACCCTGAATGGACAATTCATTAAGGAAGGGGGTGATTTCCCATACTAGGGCTTTGCTAAACCCTGGATCCATTAGACCACCGAAAAAAGGTATCTTGGCCTTAAAATCTTTGCTAACTGTGAAAGGCCTCCCTATCAAGATCCGTTCTACCCGAAAGAAGTTGTCGAAACCCCAAAGGAAGACTGGTTGAAGTACCTGGACACTGAAGCTGTCAAGAAAATGTTGGAGGAACTTATTGAAGAAAGGGAAGGAAAGAGGACCAAGAGCCAAGATGATCAGATCATACCAACTGAGGAGGGCCTGAGTAACCAGGTTGTAGAGTCATCTATCTGTGTCTCCTTATCCCGTAGTCCCCCAGAGCCTGTACTTCTGATTATCAAGTCTATACCAGAGTCAGCCACTCCACTGTCTAATGTAATCACTCCACCTGTTATGAATGAAATAAAAGATGGTTCTGCTTACTCCTCTGTGTCTAATAGTTGTGAATTCATAGATTCTTCTGAGGATCTCCCAATTGAACTTAATCAATTAATGGAAAAACCACCTGTTTATGAAATAATCAAAGATATTCTTTTGATTAACCTAGGTAAAGAAGATAATCCACAAATTGTGCAAATTGGCTCAACTCTTAATAAAGAAGAAAAAGAAAAACTGACTCATTTGTTAAAAGAATTCAAAGGTGTTTTCGCTTGGTCTTACGAGGACATGCCTAGGTCAATCCAACATTATCGAACACCATATTCCCCTTCTCTAAGATTCTACACCCGTCAAGCAGAAACTAAGGCGCATGAGACCAAAATGGGCACTAAAGGTCAAAGAAGAAGTGGAAAAGCAGTTCAAGGCAGGGTTCATCATTGTCACAGAATATCCAGAATGGGGTGGTAACATCATGCCAGTCCCCAAGAAGGATGGAAAAGTTTGTGTATTCATTGATTTCTGTGATCTAAATAAGGCCAGTCCAAAGGACTACTTCCCGCTTCACCACATCGATGCTTTGGTAGAAAATACCATAGGTCACGAGCTATTATCATTCATGGACGGTTTCTCAGGATATAACCAAATCTTAATGGCACCAGAACACTAGGAAAAGATGACCTTTACCTTACCATGGGGAACTTACTGCTACAACGTCATACTTTTCAGACTCCAAAAAACCAGAGCAACCTACCAACGGGTCGCTACCACCCTACTGCATGACATGATACATAAGGAAGTAGAGGTATACGTGGATGACATGATCGTGAAATCCAAAGATCAAGAATTTCTTTAAAAGATTCCGTAGATACAAGATGAGACTAAATCCGAAGAAGTTCACTTTCAGTATAACCTCTAGAAAGCTCCTGTCATCACACAAAGGGGGATAGAAGTAGACCCCTCCAAAATCAAGGTAATTCTAGAGATGGCACCTTCATAGAATGAGAAAGAAGTAAAAGAATTCCTCGAGAGGATCCAATTCATCAGTCGCTTCATCTCCAAGCTCACGACAACTTGTGATCCCTTGCTTCGACTACTAAAAAAAGGAGAGAAGTTCTAGTGAATGACCAATGCCAAACCACCTTCGATAAAATAAAAGCCTACCTCCAAACACCACATGTCCTTTCACCACCTACCCTTCATAAGCCTTTGCTTCTTTACCTATCCGTCTTTGAAAATACCATGGCTTGTATGATAGCCCAAGAAGGAGAAGAGAGCCACTCCAAAAAAACCATATATTACCTTAGCAAGAGGATGACTGGGTATGAGCTCAACTACTCTACCCTCGAAAAAACATGTTAGGCTTTAGTCTGGTGCACTCTCAGACTAAGACACTATATGCTATCCTTTCCTGTTGTGCTCATATCCTGCATAGATCCTCTAAATACCTCCTCAAAAAACCCACCCTGACTATTGCATATCCCATTGACTACTACTATATCTGAATTCAATATCATGTAATAAGCAAGTCGATGAAAGGGAGAACCATATGTGAGCATCTTGCAGAATGCGTTATTGATTCTAAGGAAAATTGAGACTTCCCATTCTTAGACGAAAATATCATGGAAGTTAAAGAAGAATAGTAGAAGTTGTACTTTAATGGGGCAGCCAACATGAAAGGATATGGAGTACGGATGATTTTGGTAACACCAAATGGGGACCACACCTCACTGGCAGTCAAGCTCTACTATAACTCCACCAACAATACCGTTGAATATGAGGCATGCATTTTGGGAATGGAAGCAGCCATAGAATTGAAGGTTCATAAATTGGATGTCTTCGGGGATTCAAACCTCATTGTGCCATAAGTCAGAGGAGAATAGAAGTTGAAGGAAGAAAGGTTGAAGCCCTATCATGATCATCTCAACAAACTCAAGGAACAATTCAAGAGTATGGAATTATTCTACCTACACAGGGGGGAAAACCAACTAGTGGACTCTTTGGCTACCTTAGCCTCCATGATCAAAATCCTTGTAGGAGTCAAAATGATGCCCTTGGTAATTGAGCAAAGATATGAGCCGTCATTCTGCGTAATCGCTGCAATCGAAGAAGAACAAAAGGAAACACCATGGAACCAAGATGTATGGGACTTCATAGAAATGGGAACGTGATCGGGAGAGAACAAATCCTATTTATATGCCTTAATTCGCATTTGTTAGTACCTTTTTATCCTATTTTTGTATATTTTTACTTTATTTTCTGATAGGATTTGGAAGAAATCAAGTATACCAAGCTAAACAGGGTGAAAAAGCACAAAGAAAGAAGCTGAAAAAAGCCAATCGCGCGAAGATCCAGAAATCGCTCGGGCGATCCGCTCGCGCGACATCCCAATATCGCGCTCGTGCGACCTGTGTAAAAATCAAATACGTGTATTTCAGTATTTTGAAGACTCCTACGCGAACGAAACTGCCTAATTAAGTTTGGAAAGCTAAATAAAGCAGTTTTAGTGCGAATTGGGTTAGGAAAGCTTCCAAAACTTCTTCTATAATCTATATATACCCTATTTTTACTTCAATTAAAGGGTTGGAAATTATTATACACACAATATACAACCATACTTCCAGCCATTGAAGAGAGAGAAGTAAGGAGAAGAAGAAGAAAACCAAGGATTTCCATGGCCTCCTCCATCAACTACTTGCCATCTACCGCTTCTATGGACAACTAGACTCTAGATCTAGGGTTTCAATGAAAGCCTAGCCAAGTAATAGGGTTTTATTTATGTTTTTCTGTTAGTTTTATTATGTATGGATGACAGTTGCATGTTTCGAGGATTTTTATAAATAAATCGTACTTCTATGAATTAAATCATTGCTTTCAAAATCTATTCTTGTCTTGCATCTATTTTGATAGTAGTGTGCTCAATGATCTATATTTGCTGTGCTTGTATGGATTATTTACATGTAATGGTGCTTCATTGAATTGTGCTATCAAGTATTCGAATAGTCCATGCCTAGATTAGACGGATTATACCACAACCCTAGTTTAGTGTGGGATAATTCGTGCTAATCGAAGATGGATTATGTTGGTGCTTGAACCATAGTTATTTTCTTGACGGAGGAATTGGGCTTGTAGCTACAATTCCCCAATATCATCCAACTTAATAATCTAATTGAATGCATAAATATTCCTATTATGAAGCTAGTGGTGGATTTGCAATCCTAGGTTCCTTTAAACATATTTATAAAACACTTTTAAATCGCTTTCATAATTTAGATTTAATTTCATTTGTTTCAGTAATTTAATTAAAATTCAAATCAAAATCTCGTTTTCATAATTAATTAGATTTAGGTTTTAAAATTAAAGTGCGGTAGTTAATCAATCTCTGCGGGTTCGACCTTTGCTTTCACTACTACAAATCCTTAGAAAAGTAAAGTATACTTGTTATATCTTGATTCTGACAAGATCAATTTTTGGCGCCATTGCCGGGGATTGCAAATTACTACCTTTAGTTTTAGAATCTTAGTTTAGTTAATTTATAAATATTATATTAGGTTTTCTTTTTCTTATTTTTCGTTTTATTTTGAGTCACTAACTTTTCTTTTTATTTTGTAGTTTCTCGAATCATCAAATTCTAACGTTTCCGGGAGGAATAGCTTAGCACATCAAAGGAGTTTACGCGAAAAAAAATATAAAAAAAATTCAAGAAAATTGCTTCTTGTGAAACTCGCTTTAAACCACTGTAAGTCAGGGCGCTGTGACGCACTATTTGCATTAGTTTAGGGTGACTTGCACTGTATTAGCTAGGAAACCCAGGGCGCTAGGCTTGACGCAGTCATTGCATTCCAGGATAATATTCATGCATCATAGTAGTTGTGTGCTTGTTGTCTTAGTTGTGTGATTGTTTTTTGTTTTGTTTCAGTCAGTTTTTATTTTAGTTATTTTTCTTTTAAGTTTATGTTCGGTACACATTCAAATAAACCAGAATTAAAACCTTTCGACCCTGAACTTGAGCGTACTCTTAGAATTAATACGTCTTCAACACAAGCTCCTCCAACTTGGTTGATAGACGACGAATCGACACCAAAACTGTCGTCGCTATTTGAGTTTGAAATTCAAAGCACCCGTAAACGTTTAAGAAAATTTCAAACTTTTAACATAGAACCTATTCCAATGGCCGACATTGGAAATAACGAAAACAACCAAAATAACAACGGAAATAATTTGAATAATCTTAATATACCTCCACCTCCTCCACTTATAAATTATTTTATTCGTACGACTTACACGCCACAAACCGGTATCGAATTACCGGAGGCGACGGCATCTCACTTTGAGATAAAGTCGTCTACCATCTCGCTACTTCCTTCTTTCCATGGCCATATAAATGAAGACCCTTATCAGCACTTAAGGGATTTCCAAGATTATGCTCTACGTTAAACATCCAACATTTCACTAATGTTGAATTAAAACTACGTCTCTTCCCATTCTCTTTAAAGGATAAAGCGAAGTATTGGCTTCAATCACTTGAGCCAAACACGATTAAAACTTGGGAAGCCTTACACAACGCATTTTTACAAAAGCTTTTCCCAATCACAAGAACTAATCAGATAAAAAAATCTATAACTAATTTTGTGATGCAAGATGGGGAAACACTTTATGACACATGGGAGAAATTTAAAGAAATATTACGTTCCTGTCCACATCATCAGGTTCCTAAGTGGCAGTTGGTATAGGTCTTTTACGAGGGACTTATTCCCTCAGTCCGTAATACTGTCGATGTTGTTTGTGCGGGTACCTTCCTACACAAAAGCGCCGATGAGGCCTGGAAAGTTTTTGAAACATTAAGTGAGAACTCGATGCATCAGGTTGTGTCAGTACGTCCTGAGGGGTACCTTCAACCCAAACGTGAGGTAAAGTTTGAGTCAAGTCACTCAATTGAATTTCAGGAACTATCTAAAAAAATTGACCGACTTTTAACAATGAACCAACTGTCAACCCCACCCGCTCACGAAGTATGTGCAATATGTTCCGATCCTTCACATTCTATCCATGCATGTCCATCAGCAAGCCAATTTCCAGAATTCGTGGAGCAACACATTAATTCTATTCAACAATACCCACGAAATAATTTTAATCCTATGACTAATAATCTGGACGCGTCATGGAGAAACCATCCTAACTTCTCGCGGAAAAATAATAATAATAATCCTAATGAGGCGACTAATTTTCCTAATGCATATCGACCTCAGTTTCAACATAATCAATACCAACAACTGCCTCCTAATCCGAACCCTCCAAGGGGTAACGTTTTTGAGGAAAAGGTGTTGGTGTCCCTTAATAAAATTGAAACACAAGTACAGGCACAAGCACTAATAGTGCACTAACACACACAATCCATTGCAAAGCTTGAACCAAATGGGACAACTAGCTACTGTAGTGAGTCGTAGAAACGAGGGGACGTTGGTTAGTCAAACAATTCAAAACCCTAAGGGACAATACGAGGTTAAGGGGTCGAATGAGCAAGTAAACGCCGTCTCAACTAGGTTGACTACACGAGAAGAAGAGGTAATAGAAATTCTGAAGGAGAATGTGATAGATATGAACATCAACTCTAATACAAAGAAGGGTAATGACGCAGGCCAAAATAAGAAAGAAAAATAAACGGCCCTGACTAATCATATACCGAAATTGCCCTTTCCACCTAACATTGATGAACCATCAAATTTTCCAAAGAAAGGGTCAAAGGTTGAGGATAAACTCGAGGTATTTAAGCATGTGAAAATTAATATTCCATTCCCCGATGCTATTAAACAAATTCCCGCTTACGCTAAATGTCTTAAAGACCTATGCACTCAAAAACGTAAATTGCAAAGTCATACTCCAAAAAAGGTCTTCCTCACTGAAAAAGTAAGTTCTATTTTTCAACACTCACCTCCAGAGTATAAGGATCCTGGTACGCCAACTATTTCATGCGTCATAGGTGACACTATCATTCATCGGGCTCTTCTTGACTTAGGAGCTAGTGTTAATCTTTTACCTTACCACGTTTATAAACAACTAGGACTGGGTGAACTTAAGCCTACGGCAGCTACTTTCAATTAGCGGATCATTCCGTCAAAGTATCTAGAGGAATCGTCGAGGACGTCTTAGTTAAAGTTGATCAATGTTTATATCCTATCGATTTTATGGTCCTTGACACTAAACCTGTCCTAGATGCTAGGAAGCATACCCTTGTTATTCTTGATCGTCCGTTCTTAGCCACCGCTAATGCGCATGTCAATTGTCTAACGGGGGTGATGAAAGTGTCATTCGAGAATTTGAACTTAAAATTAAACGTGTTTAATGCTGTTGATCAACCTCCCAAAGACGACGATTATTTATGTGAGGCGGAGAGTGAGAAAAGACAACTTACTGAACCTATTAATGTACTAAATTTGAGTGAGGAGAATAATATATTGAGTAATGAGCAGATGAATCCTAATAACTCAGATCCTAAAATTGAATTTACTCGGAAGGTACGAAATCGATTTTACCATAATCAGGATGAACCGTTGAATGAATTAATACAAAGCGATATGCTTTCTGCTTACCACAGGGCTTTTCTTGATATCCTCAGGGGTACAAAATTTGAGTTACAGCCTCCATACATCTTGAGCTAGAACGGTCTAGCTGAAGACGTAAGAACTAGCGCTTCTTGGGAGGCAACCGAAGCTTTATTTCGTCCGTTTCTCTTGTTTTTGGTCATTTTTGGGTCTTGTTGAGTCAGTTGTGGTCTTTCTGAACAGGTTTGAGGGTCAGAGTAATTTTATTTTGCTTAATATACATAAAATAAGTGAGCCATGAGAAAAACCCTTCTCGCGCGCGCGGCCCGTTCGCGCGAGACGTCGCTCGCGCGGCCCGCTCAAGCGAGAATGTGCCTTAGTGAAATTTTCGTTTCCTTTTTGTGTACGAGCTCTCAGGTTCTCCTCGCGCCTAGATTCGCGGGCGCGAGGCTGCCTTGCTCGTGCGAGATTTTGATTATAAAAAAAAATTCGCGCGCTCAACGGCCGCTCGCGCGGACCGCTCGCGCGATCCCACATTTTTCTAATATTTTCTTTTATCTTCTATATCTTTCCCCCACACCTGTTGAGTAGTTTTTACTTTTCTATTTATGTTTCTTAGGTCCTTTTAGATCGAGTCGTTTGTTATTTTCATAAGTTCTGGTTATCTTTTCTTTCCTTTTATAGTTAATTTTCGTGTTGTCTTCATAGTGTTGTTAATTCTTATAGTTTATTTAGTTTAGTTTAGTATAGTTATAGTTCTTCTAGCTGCTTTTATTATTTTCTTTGTTTAGTTTCTTTTATCCAGAAGTAACAGGTAACATTGAACTTTATTGACATATTCCTTTGTGTTCACCTGTTTGTGATTGCCGAGATCGAGGTATTATCGTTCCTTTCTTACCTACTCTCCGTTCTTTTATTTTATTGTTTCATTCGGGACAATGAAAGGTTTAGGTTTGGGGGTATGTATTTATATGCACATTATTATGCACTAATTTTTAAAATTTTTCGATTCTTGTGCTTAAATAAATGATGTTACCGACATTTTTGCAATCTTGATTTGATACTTCTTGTTATGTAACTATGATTGTTATAGAATGGTAAATAAGAGAAGATGTGGTTAAACATGTGCTGATGTCATGTTGAAACGTTTTAGGCCATGTATCGTTTGAATCATAGCTTTTTATCATAGATTTTCACACAAACCTATTCACTGCACATAGTCGCTTGAATACATGTTTGATGTGAATTATAATATGATTCAGATTTCTAGATAATACAAGGTGGAGACTAAGCCCGGTGAGCTTTTGAGCCTATCTTTTCTTTTTAGAGGGTTATATACACATTGTGTTTGTCGAATTTCATTAGAAATAATCGCATTAACTCGTTGTTATAGTCTCATTATTCTTGTTTTGGTTGATAGTCAAGTAAAATATTTGCTACCATGCTAAATAATCTTCCGTCGTAAATGTTGAAGAACCATATGACCATAGGACATGATTTTAGGCCTTCTTTGTTTACTGACCGATAAATGATAAAATATTCCTTAGTTCACCCCTTCGAGCAGTAAAATGCCATTTCTTTCTTAAATTACCATTATCCTGTTTTGCTCCAATTTGGCCAACTTGGAGTTCATCACTAAAAGATTGATCAACTTTTAGTGGTGTTAAGGCGATGTGTGATTGAGAAGAAGAAGTAAGTAAGATGATGTTTGGGAGAGTTACTTTGGTATTCACTGAATATTCGTTTCAGAAGAATGAAAAGGAAAAGAAAAGAAATGTTAAAAAAAAAAGAGGTTGAAAGAAGAATAAGGTTGAAAAAAAAAGTTGAAAGTAGAAAGAAGAATAAAAAAAAAAGAAGAGGAAAGAAATTTAAAAAATATACGAAAAGAAGAGAATGAAAAGATGAAGTTGGTAGAAGAAACGAATGAAAGAAATCGTACTTGCCTTACAATGCCATTCTGAAAACTACCTAACAAATCCTTTCTATCCTTTTTCATTGCCTGAGCCACATTATAACCTTTGAAAAGTCCTATTTGATTCTAGGAAACATGGTTTGGATATGTAAACGATGGGAAGGGGATTAAAATATGGTAATGATTAATTTTTCTTGATTGTTGGCATACTATCCGTGAGACTACTGTTCTTTTGTGTCATGCGTCTTGTTGAGTCATTTGTGAGCGGTTTCTTGTTTCAAAAATATATTTCCTTAACTCACATATTTTAGATAAATTACACATGTTCTGAGCGTTTCATTTGAGAGTGTAATTCATTGTGAGATTCGTAGTCGAAGCACAGTTTGATGGTTATCCGAGTTATATTCCAAGTTCATGACATGCGCGTGTTCATTTGACTACCACATCACACACGTGCAATTTTATGAGAAACTCTATTGATTTATACGATGCATGTGCTTGGGATTATTTTCATGATTTAGGTGGATGTTTCATTATGGTTATTCTTGTTCGTTATTCTATTTCAAATCATTGTTTTATAATAAGGAGTATGGAATATTATGTTTTTCGTTTGAATAAAACTTTTTAAATTTATAAGTTAATAAAGATGGTTGTGGGTGACTTGTTGATGAGAACCCTCACGAGACTTCACTCGTCCAACTAGGGACACCTAGAGGTTTAAAAGGCTTGTTGCATATGCAAAATGCAATCGCGATTCATGCAAAAATGGAATAGTATGTTATTAGTAGTTTAGTTTTTATTTTAGTTTTGCTCGAGGACTAGCAAAATGTAGGTTTGCGGGTGTGATCGGGAGAGAACAAATCCTATTTATATGTCTTAATTCCCATTTGTTAGTACATTTTTATCCTATTTTTGTATATTTTTACTTTATTTTTTATTTTCTGACAGGATTTGGAAGAAATCAAGTATACCAGGCTAAACAAGGTGAAAATGCACAAAGAAATAAGCTGAAAAAAGCCAATCGCGCGCGCGACCCACTCGTGCGAAGATCCAGAAATCGCTCGCGCGACATCCCAATATCGCGCTCGCGCGACCTGTGTAAAAATCAAATACGTGTATTTCAGTATTCTGAAGACTCCTACGCGAACGAAACTGCCTAATTACGTTTGGAAAGCTAAATAAAGCAGTTTTAGTGCGAATTGGGTTAGGAAAGCTTCCAAAACTTCTTGTAAAATCTATATATACCCTATTTTACTTCAATTAAAGGGTTGGCAATTGTTATACACACAATATACAACCATACTTCTAGCCATTGAAGAGAGAGAAGCAAGGAGAAGAAGAAGAAAACCAAGGATATCCATGGCATCCTCCATCAACTACTTGCCATCTACCGCTTCTATGGACAACTAGACTCTAGATCTAGGGTTTCAATGAAACCCTAGCCAAGTAATAGGGTTTTATTTATGTTTTTCTGTTAGTTTTATTATGTATGGATGACAGTTGCATGTTTTGAAGATTTTTATAAATAAATCGTACTTCTATGAATTAAATCATTACTTTCAAAATCTATTCTTGTCTTAGATCTATTTTGATAGTAGTGTGCTCAATGATCTATATTTACTGTGCTTGTATGGATTATTTACATGTAATGGTGCTTCATTGAATTGTGCTATCAAGTATCCGAATAGTCCATGCCTAAATTAGCGGATTATACCACAACCCATAGTTTAGTGTGGGATAATTCGTGCTAACCGAAGATGGATTATGTTGGTGCTTGAACCATAGTTATTTTCTTGACGGAGGAATTGGGCTTGTAGCTACAATTCCCCAATATCATCCAACTTAATAATCTAATTGAATGCATAAATATTCTTATTATGAAGCTAGTGGTGGATTTGCAATCCTAGGTTCCTTTAAACATATTTATAAAAAACACTTTTAAATCGCTTTCATAATTTAGATTTAATTTCATTAGTTTCAGTAATTTAATTAAAATTCAAATCAAAATCTCATTTTCATAATTAATTAGATTTGGGGTTTAAAATTAAAGTGCGGTAGTTAATCAATCTCTGTGGGTTCGACCTTTGCTTTCACTACTACAAATCCTTAGAAAAGTAAAGTATACTTTTTATATCTTGATTCTGACAAGATCAGAACGTATCCCAAAGAATCTACCAAAAAAGACAAAAGAGCAATTCGAAGATTTGTGGCACAGTTCATCATCTGTGGGGGGAAAAGTGTTAAAGAAAGGTTATAATGGTCACAACCTGACTTGCTAGTTCGGAAGGAACGCTAAAAGAATGATGGAAGAGATACATGAAGAGGTGTGCGGTTCACATATGAATGGTCACAGGCTGAAGATCATAAGACAAGGGTATTACTGGACAACATTGGAAAAAGATTGTTGTGAGTACATAAGAAGATGCCACAAATGCCAGATTCATGCAAACAAGATGCAAATACCACCATCTCTACTCTACAGTATGACCTCTCCATGGCCATTCTCAACCTAGGGAATAGATACCATCGGCGAAATTGTTCCAAAAGCCTCAAATGGGAATCGATACATCCTGGTAGCCATTGACTACTTCACAAAGTGGGTTAAAACTACATCCTACACCAAGTTAGTGGCCAAGGAAGTGACCAAGTTCATCAAGAGAAACCTCATCTGTCGCTATGGAGTCCCCCATGAGATTATTTCAGACAACGAAAGTCATTTCAAAGTAGAAGTTAGGGATCTGTTTGAGGAATACAAAACCACATACCATAAGTCATCACCGTACAGACCGTAAACTAATGGGGCAGTCGAAGCCACAAACAAGAATGTCAAGACCATACTACAAAAATCAGTCGATACTTATGAAGTTTGGCATGAAAAGCTACCTTTGCACTTTGGGGGTACAGAACATTGATAAGGACGTCTACAGGAGCGATTCCTTATTCACTGGTATATGGGATGGAAGCAGTACTCCCGGTTGAGATAAAATACCATCGTTGCGAGTAATGGCCAAATATAAATCTTGAAATCTGATTGGTTAAGTGAAAGATACGAAGAGTTGGCACTCATAGATGAAAGGTACCTCGCGATAGTTAACCATGTCCTAATTTATCAAAGGAGGATAGCCCGTGCTTTTAACATGAAGGTCCATCCAAGGAAAATCGTCAAAGGTGACCTTGTCCTCAAAGAGCAATGAGCCCCAATCTTTGATCCACATAGAAAATTCAAACCTAAATGGGTTGACCCTTATATCGTCAAAATGATCCTTTCCGAAGGAGCAACCTACCTCACAGACCTTGATGGTGTTAAATTTAAAGAACCAATCAACCTCAATTGCCTCAAAAAGTACTATGCTTAACTCTAAAACTACCTCTTTTTGGAGACCTTATATTGAATTATGCTCAACTTGATTCCCACTCGGGGATACGTAGCCAACCGCTTCAGTTCGGTCGTCCTACCAAAAATAGCCCACTTCTTTCCGACCTTGCTTTCAACTATGCTTGACCTGATTCCCATTCGGGGATACATAGGCCAGCTTCGGTTCGGTCGTCCCACCCACCAAAAAATAATTTACTTTTTTCCTACCTTGGCCCGAACTACCGTGGACCTAATCCCATTGCAGGGGTACATAGGCAGACTTTAAAAAAAAAAAAAAAAAAAAAAAAGATGGCTTCCTAGATCGAAAATGTGAAAACACCCCCAGACAAAAATTAGAGCTAAATCCAAAGAGAGCAATAACAAAAGAGAGAAAAAGAGCTCTCTACGTCACTCCATTGGTGCCTAGGCAAAAATCATGAGCATATGAGAGAAAGAAAGTCGTAGTCCTTACCATGACCCAGAAACCACCCTTCACTCTAGGAGAACTTTGGCCACCCACCCCGTTTGCCTAAATCTCACCTAAAATAGAGGCAAACTTTGGTCATATACCTCATTTGCCTCATAACCACACATATCCTAAACTAGAGGCAAACTTTAACTACCCGCTTCGTTTGCCTCTAATCACCCAAGCAAGTACCAAAAGCGACATCTAACTGAAATCTTGTTTACAAAATGTTTTCAGAAAGCCAAGAGGCATAAAATAAGGTTCTCAAAGTACTTAAGGTTCACCGATAAACAAACTTCGAATATTACAAAACAAGAATGATTGAAAAGAAAAAAGTTTTTTTAAAAGCAATAACAAATATCAAAGACACTTGGAGGATGAAGAAGAATTTGTCAAGTTCGATCATATTTTGTGTCTTTTATTTATTCAAAGGTCCTCAAAGTAGGCATTCACCCGGTAGGTCCAACCATTGATAAAAGCAGGAATGGTAACAACTCTGCCTCTAGAAGCAAAGACCCTCTCTGTGAATCCCTAGGTGACCTCTTCAACCTGCCTGTACTACCTAGCCATCCGACGAGGATGATAGAAAGAAGTTTGCCTTATACCTATCAACCACTCTCTCTGGTGATCCCCAAGGCTTGTAGTCACAGCATGAAGTCCCCAACACCCCATAATCCAGCAAATGTCAGCTTCAAATAGAGTACTAATATGCAAATCCAGTCTGCAAATGTATAGCGAGGGTAAAGCTCAGCCCTGAGGAAATAAAACAGCAGCACACGGCCTGTCCACAACTGAAGCGTTCATACAGCCAAGCCTATAACGCCAAAGGTTCCCTAGAAAGAAGAAGAGTCCCTTGATTGAGGGAATTATCTAAACCATTCAGAGTATCAACAAGAACCATAGCCATGGGGTTCCTACCTAATTTCAGTCCAAGGCAAACATGCATCAAGGCATTGGAAGTGCTCGAAAATAGGAAATGTGAAGTCATATACAAGATCAGAGGGGTCCCACAGGTAGCATCATAAACACTGACAATTTCAGGGTTAGCATAATGGGTAATGATAGATACAATGTTGAGAACCTAACCTTGAACTAGTCGGTGAAAAACAACAGCTAAGCCACGAGTGGGGCTAGGGGTATCGACAAGAGGAATAATCAAGTCTGAGTTAGGGTCGAAGCCGAGGATAGCACAGAATTCCTCAAACATGGGTCATATCTCCAGGCATTGAAATTGACAACATGATTTACCGGATCCTAGTGAACAATAGCAGCACGCATGAACTCAGTATTCTGGTCCATTTAGCAAAGAATAGCTCAGTCAAACCGTAACTGAAAAGGTTGATCCATTCTACACCATTCATGATATTCAGCAAAGCAATGAGTTGAGTAGGATCATACAATTTCATTTTTCTATAACAGCTCTAGTAAAATTCAAAATTTCGACAGCACCTCCCCGTTTCACGGACCGTCCCACATACAAGGCAATAATACTCACTATTACAAACTGCCCATCGCAGTAACATCAACAATCAAAAAAGCACAGTACACATATGTATAATCACATGATCACCAACTAAAATAAGCACACAATTACGCCTCTAAACTAGAAATTATCCGGCCTAAAGGTAAAACGCCATAATATTCTATCAAAGGAGACAAACCATCCTATACATCATCCATCATCCACGAAATACACTGATATAACCCAATCGAAAATATAAAATGGAGACAAAATAAAAGTCCCTGCTCAGGAGGCCTTAGTCCTCCTCCTCTTCATCCTCCACCAGGCCGCCCGGAGTATATGTCGGGGACAGCCTCATACCGCCTCTGCACCTTGGCCTGGACCTCGACAAGCCAGTGGTACCTCTGTAATACTGCACACACAAATAAAACAAAAAAAAGTCAACTATAAGCCAACAAAAGTACAAAAATAGAGTCGAGTTATAAACTTACCAAGGACGCCATCTGATTGGTGGAAAATTGTTGCATACCATCCATCTGTCAAGGGTAAAGCTTAAGATTAGAATCTCATAACCTTAAGAAGCACAAAATTAGAGACATACCATATGGTCTCACGTAAGGACCAAAGATTGTAGGCTAGCTGCCAAGGCGTGACCCTTCTCAGCATAACTCCAAGGGACATTGAGGATGCCTACTGGTTGGGTACGTGACTCATGGTACCTCCATAACCTTGGGGGAGCCATCAACACCCAAAACATTGACGGTCCAATCCCAAGGAGAGATAGGATCAAAGGCTGGAGGAGCCTGTCTCCTATATAGCCCATGAAATTGTAGGCACAAAACAAGTTAGGGAAAGATGAGTCAAAAACATAAGTGACGAATAAAGACAAAAACATAAAAAAAAAAATAAATAAATAAATAAATTTATATAAAAAAATAACTCACATCTAGGAGTGGGAAGTTGGGCATCAGAAAAACGGCCACAGTAGATCTCATAGCCGGCCTCGGAACGGAAGTGGTCCCAAGCATCAGTGCCAGTCAAAGCCACCTGCAGAACGGCACCAGAAAGTTCATTAGCATCCGTCATGGGAAGATTATGAGGAACGTAGTACCTCGGGCCACCAATCACCTACCGAGACACCCTCTCACCAATGTGCCATTGCTTGCCATCAATACTTGATCTCTTCAAAATCAAGATATAAAAGTATGCTTAACTTATGCTTTACTTTCAAAATATTTGCAGTGTAGAAGTAAAGGTCGAACCCACAGAGATTGAATACAACGCACTTTAATTTTTAAAACCTAAATTTAGTTAATTAAGAAAAACGGATTTTGGATTTAATTTGAATTAAACTAATAACAGTAAAAGTAAATCTAAATTATGAAAGCAATTAAATATTTGTTTTTATAATAAGTTTAAGGAACCTAGGATTACAAATCTACCACTAACTTCATAATAAGGGTATTTACGAATTACTTTAGCTTATTAAGTTGGATGATAATGGGGAATTGTAGCTACAAGCCCAATTCCTCCGTCAAACAAATAACTATGGTTCAAGCACCAACATAATCCATCTTCAGTTAGCATGAATTATCCCACACTAAACTAGGGTTGTGGTATAATCTGTCTAATATAGGCATGGACTATTCGGATACTTGATAGCACAATTCAATTTAAGCACCATTACATGTAAATAATCTAAACAAGCACAGCAAGCATAGATCATTGAGCATACTACCATCAAAATAGATCTAAGACAAGAGTAAACTTTGAAAGTAACGATTTAATCAATAAAAGCACGATTTATTTATAAAAATCCTCGAAACATGTAACTATCATCCATACATAATAAAGCTAAAATAAAACATAAAATACACCATATTACTTGGCTAGGGTTTCATTAAAACACTAGATCTTGAGTTTAGTTGGCCATAGAATTGATGAACGGCAAGAGGTTGATGGAGGAGGCCATGAGAATTCTTAGTCTTCTTCGTCTTCTCCTTGCTTTCTTCTCTTCAATGGCTGAAAGTATGGTTGTATATTGTGTATATAATAATTGCCAACCCCCAGAATTGAATTATCATTGAATATTTATAGATTTGGAGCAAGTTTGGAAGCTTTCCTAACCCAATTCGTACTAAAACTGCTATATTTAGCTTTCCAGACGTAATTAGGCAGTTTCGTTCGCGTAGGAGTCTTTAGTACACTGAAATTCGTGTTTCACTTTTTTGCATAGGTCGCGCGAGCGGATCACGCGAGCGCGATTCTGGGGGGTCGCACAAGTGGGTCGCTCGAGCAATTTTTTGGGTTTCGCGCGAGCGGGCCGCGCGCATGAGGTGCCTTTTTTAGCTTCTTTTCTTGGTGATTTTTCACCCCATTTAACCTGAAATCCTTACTTTTCTCCAAATCCTGACAGAAAATAAAACACAAAGTAAAAATATAATAAAACAGGATAAAATGGCTAAAAATGTGAATTAAGGCGTATAATTAGGATTTGTTCTCTCCCGATCACACCTCCAAACCTACATTTTGCTAGTCCTCGATCAAAAAGAATAGAAAAATAAAACTACTAATAAAAATACTACTCCATTTTTGCATGGATCACGATTGCATTTAGCGTATGCAACAAGTCTTTTAAACCACTAGGTGTCCCTAGTCGAAGGAGTGAAGTCTCGTGATAGTTCTCGTCAACAAGTCACCCACAACCATCTTTATTAACTTATCAATTTAAAAACTTTTTTTTTAAATATTAAAACAAAAAATATAACGTTCAATACTTCTTATCATAAGACAAAGATTTGAAATAGAATAACGAATATAAAGAAACATTATGAAACATCCACCTAAGTCATGAAAAATAATCCTAAGCACATGCATCGTATAAATCCATAAGAGTTTCTCATAAAATTGCACATGTGTGATGTGGTAGTCAAATGAACACGCGTATATCATGAACTTGCAATATAAATCGGATGACCATTTAACTATGTCTCGACTACGAATCTCACAATGTCAATTACACTCTCAAATAAAACGCTCAGAACATGTGTAATTTATCCGATATATGGGAGCAAAGGAAATATATTTTCAAAATGAGAAATGCTCACATATGACTCAAAAAGGGCGCGTGACACGAAAGAACAGCAGTCTCATGGATAGGACACCACCAGTCAAGAAAAATTAATCATTACCATGTTTTAATCCCCATCCCATCATTTTCATATCCAAACCATGTTTCCTAGGATCAAATAGGACTTTTCAACTATTGTAATGTGGCTCAGGCTGTGAAAAACGATTGAAAGGATTCATTAGAAGGTAATCTCAGAATGGCATTGTAAGGCATGTACGATTTCTTTCATTCGTCTCTTCTACCAACTTCATCTTTTCATTCTCTTCTTTTTCGTATATTTATTTTTTTAATTTCTTTCCTCTTCTTTTTTTTTTCGTTCTTCATTGCTTTTTTTTTTCCATCCTTATTCTTTTCCTTTTCGTTGCTTTTGAAATAAATCTTCATTGAATACAAAGGCAACCACCCCAAACATCATCTTATTTTCTTTTTCTTCTTCTTCTCAATCACACATCGCCTTAACACCACTAAAAGTTGATCAATCTTTCAGGGGTTAACTCCAAGTTGGCCAAATTGGAGCAAAAACTGGATAATGGTAATTAAAGAAAAATGGCAGTTTAATGGCTCAAAGGGCGAACTAAGGAATTTCTATCATTTATCGATAGGTAGTAAACAAAGAAGGCCTACCATCATTTCCTATGGTCATATGGTTTTTCAACACTTACGATGGAAGATTATTTAGCATGGTAACAAATATTTTAACTTGACTATCAACCAAAACAAGAATAATGAGACTAGACAACAAGTTAATGCGTTATTTCAAATGAAATTCGACAAACACAAAATGTACTTTTAACCCTCTAAAAAACAAAGATAGGCTCAAAAGCACATTGGGCTTAGTCTCCACCATGTGTTATCTAGAAATCTGAATCATATTATAGTTCACATCAAACATGTATTCAAGCAACCACGTGCAATGCATAGGCTTGTGTGCAAATCTATGATATAAAACTACGATTCGAGCGATACATAACCTAAAATGTTTAATCATGACATCAGCAAATGTTTAACCACATCGTCTCTTGTTTACCATTCTATAACAATCATAGTTACATAACAAGAAGTATCGAATCAAGATTAATACAAAAACATCGGTAACATCGTTTATTTAAGCACAAGTATCAAAACATTTTGAAAATTTAGTGTAATAATGATGTGCATACCCCCAAACCTAAACCTTTCATTGTCCCCAATGAAAACAATAAAACGAAGGAAAGGAGAGTAGGTAAGAAAGGAACGATAATACCTCAATCTCAGCACTCACAAACAGGTGAATGTATAATAAGATGGAATCAAAGTTCAAATACTCCAAACGGAGCACTATTTCACCTGTTAATACTTAACAAAAGAAAATTAAACAAACAAATAAATAATAAAAGCTATTATATACTACAAATGTTTCTTCTTTTTATTTTGTTATTTATTTATTTATTTTTTTGTAAACAATAAAAACTAAACTAGAATTAAAAGAACGTAAAGGAAATATAGAAAAACAAAACTAAAACTATGGAAACAAATATAAACTTAAACGAAAAGAACTAAAACAAGCGAACAGAAATGAAAAACAACTAGATAGGTTGGGAAAACAGAAGGTCAAAAAACAAAGAGAAAAATTGAGAAATCTTCACCTCGACGAGCGTACCGCGGGAGCGACCCTTGCTCGCGCGAATCCCTCCTCGAGGTAAACTTGAGGCCTATTATTAATTTTATAAAAGAAAGATTTCTACGTCCCCAGATCGCGTGAGCGGGCCGCTCAAGCGAACTCCTCGTGAGCGCGAATTCTGGCGCGAGGTGATACTAAGGCTAAATATCACATAAGGTTTAAAAAAAATTTCACTAAGGGGCAAGCTCACGCGAGCGGGCCGCGCGCGCGAGTTGCCATTTTTCCTCCTTTTCTTTATTATTTTGTATATCAGCTGAAAATCAGTTTACTCTGGCCTTCTAAAACCTTTTCAGAATGACCCAAAAAGGACTCAAAGCTGACCCAAAATGACCAAAAACACTCAAAATTAAAAGAAACGGATGAAATAAAGCTTGGGTTGCCTCCCAAGAAGCGCTATCTTTTACGTCTTCAGCTAGACCATTCTAGCTCAGGACTTATGGAGGCTGAAAATTGGACTTTGCACCCCTAAGGATATAAGGAAGATTTCGGTGGTAAGTAGAAATCATGTCGCTGTGAATTAATCCAATTGACGGTTCATCCTGATTATGTCCAAAATGATTTCGTATCTCCCAAGTAAATTCATCTTTGGGCTCCTGATTATTCAAATTCATCCGTCACTACTCACCATATTATTTTCATTACTCACAGGTATTACGTAATTGGGTTCAATAGTTTGTCTTACCTCACTCTCTGTCTAACATAGATAATCGTCATCTTTGGGAGATTGATCAATAGCATTAAAAATGTTCAATTTTAAGTTCATATTCTCAAATGACACCTTCATCACCCCCGTTTGACAGTTGACACGAATGTTAGCCGTAGCTAAGAATGGACGACCTAGGATGACAGGAGTGTATTTCCTAGCATCTAACACGGGTTTGGTGTCAAGAACCATGAAATCGACAGGATAATAACATTATCAACTTTTACTAAGACGTCCTCGACGATTCCTCTAGGGATTTTAATAGAATGATCCGCTAATTGTATTTTAGCTGCCGTAGATTTAAGTTCACCTAGTCCGAATTGTTTATAGACGTGATAAGGTAAAAGATTAACACTAGCTCCTAAGTCAAGGTGAGCCCGATGAATGATAGTGTCACCTATGACACATAAAATCATAGGTGTAACTGGATCTTTATATTTCAGAGTAGCGTGTTGAAAAATTGAGCTCACTTTTTCTGTGAGAAAGACCTTTTTAGGAGTATGACTGCGCAACTTGCGCTTTTGCGTGCAAAGGTCTTTTAGGCATTTAGCGTAAGCGGGAATTTGTTTTATCGTAACAAGGAATGGAATATTGATTTTAACTTGCTTAAACACCTCGAGTATATCTTCAGTTTTCGATTTTTTCTTATAAAAATTTGACGGTTCCTCAACGTTTGGTGGAAAAGGCATTTTCGAAATATAATTAGTTGGGACTGGTTCTTTTTCTTTTCTACTTTGATTCACGTCCTCACCCATTTCTTTATTTGATTTAACGTTTTTATTTTTCTCACCCTCATCCAGAATTACAACAATCTCCTCATCTCGAATAGTCGTCCTAGTCGAAACGGCATTCACTTGCTCACTCGACCCCCCCTTCTCGTATTTAGGATTTTGAATAGTTTTCGCAGGCAACTTTTCCTCGTTTCTACGACTCATCATAGTAGCTATTTGTCCCATTTGAGATTCAAGCTTTGCAATGGATTGTGTATGAGAGTGCACTATTTGTGCTTGTTCTTGGACATGTGTTTCAATGTTTTTAAGGGAAGACAACACCTTCTCCTCGAAAACATTAACCCGTGGAGGGTTAAGATTACGAGGGGGTTGTTGGTATTGACTTTGTTGATATTGGGGTCGATAAGTACTAGGAAAATTGTTCGACATAGGATTGTAGTTATTTCGTGGGAATTGTTGCATAGAATTACGTGTTGCTCAACAAATTTTGGAAATTGAGATACCGATGGGCAAGAAAGTATAGAATGTGAAGGATCAGAACATAATGCATAACTTTTATAAGAGGGTGAACCCGACATTTGATTCATTGTCAAAAGTCGGTCAAGTTTTTTAGATGGTTCTTGAAATTCAATTGAGTGACTTGACTCGAACTTTACCTCTCTCTTAGGTTGATGAGGATATCCCTCAGAACGTACCGACACGGCCTGATGCATTGAGTTCTCGTTTAAAGTTTCAAAAATTTTCCAGGCCTCGTCGGCGCTTTGTGTAGGAAGGTCCCCGCACAAACGGCATCGACAGTAATATGGACAGAGGGAATAAGCCCCTCGTAGAAAACCTGTACCAATTGCCACTTAGGAACCTGATGATGTGGGCAAAAGCGTAGTGATTCCTTAAACATCTCCCAAGTGTCATAAAGTGTTTTCCCATCTTACATCACAAAATTAGTCATAGATTTTCTTATCTAATTAGTCCTCGTGATTGGGAAAAACTTTTGTAAAAATGCGTTGTGTAAGGCGTCCCATGTTTTAATTGTGTTTGGCTCAAGTGATTGAAGCCAATATTTCGATTTATCTCTTAAAGAGAATGGGAAGAGACGCAGTTTTAACTCATCATCAGTGAAATTTTGAATTTTTAAAGTAAAAAAAATATCTTGAAATTCTCCTAAGGGTTGATATGGATCTTCATTTATACGGCCACGGAAATAAGGAAGTAGCGAGATGGTAGACGACTTTATCTTAAAGTGAGATGTTGTCGCCTCCGGTAATTCGATACCTGCTTGAGGCGTATAAGTTGTAGGAATAAAATAATTTCTAAGCGGAGGAGGTAGAGGTATATTAGGATTATTTACATTATCTCTGTTGTTTTCTGAGTCGGCCATTGGAGTCGATTCAATGGTATGAAAGCGTGGTTTCTTTAGTCTTTTAAGGGTACTTCGTATCTCAGACTCAAATAAAGACGATGGTTGAGGTGTGGATTCGTCGTCTAACATCAACTGAGCTCTAGAAGCTTGGGTTGCAGACCTAAGGACTCTAAGCGTACGTTCAAGCTCGAGGTTAAGTGAATTTAATTTAAGTTTACTTGAACGGGTACCAAACATAAACTAAAAGAAAATAAACTAAAACAACGACTGACTCAACAAAAACAAAAAACAATCACGCAAATAAGACAGCAAGCAAGCATACAGTACTACTATGATGCATGTAATTATCCTTATGCAGTGATTCGCGTCAAAGCCCAGCGCCCCGGGTTTCCTAGCTAATGCAGTTCTCACTCCACACCTAACCTAATGCAAGTACTTGCGTCTCAGCGCCCTGACTTACAGTGAGTTGATGCAAAATTTATAAAGAAGCGATTACTTGAATTTTGTTTTGATTTTGATTTTTTTTTTCGCGTAAGCTCCTTTGATGTGCTAAGCCATTCCTCTCCAAGACGCTAGAATTTGATTACTTGAGAAACTAAAAAATAAAAAGAAAAGTTAGTAACTCAAATAAAAACAAAAAATAGGAAAAGAAAACCTACTCTAATATTTAAGAATTAACTAAACTTAGATTATAAAACTAAAGGAAGTAATACAATCCCCGGCAACCGCGCCAAAAATTGATCTCGTCAAAATCAAGATATAAATGTATGATTAACTTATGCTTTACATTCAAAAGATTTGCAGTGTGGAAGTAAAGGTCGAACCCACAGAGATTGAATACTACGCACTTTAATTTTTAAAACCTAAATTTAGTTAATTAAGTAAAACGGATTTTGGATTTAATTTGAATTAAACTAATAACAGTAAAAGTACATCTAAATTATTAAAGCAATTAAATATTTATCTTATAATAAGTTTAAGGAACCTAGGATTGCAAATCCACCACTAGCTTCATAATAAGGGTATTTACGAATTACTTTAGCTTATTAAGTTGGATGATAATGGGGAATTGTAGCTACAAGCCCAATTCCTCCATCAAGAAAATAACTATGGTTCAAGCACCAACATAATCCATCTTCGGTTAGCACGAATTATCCCACACTAAACTACGGTTGTGGTATAATCCGTTTAATCTAGGCATGGACTATTCGGATACTTGATAGCATAATTCAATTTAAGCACCATTACATGTAAATAATCTAAACAAGCACAGTAAGCATAGATCATTGAGCACACTACCATCAAAATAGATCCAAGACAAGAGTAAAGTTTGAAAGTAACGATTTAATAACTAAAAGCACGATTTATTTATAAAAATCCTTGGAACATGTAATTGTCATCCACACATAATAAAACTAAAATTAAACATGAAATACACCCTATTACTTGGCTAGGGTTTCATTGAAACCCTAAATCTTGAGTTTAGTTGGCCATAGAAGTGATGAACGGCAACAGGTTGATGGAGGAGGCCATGAGAATCCTTGGTCTTCTTATTCTTCTCCTTACTTTCCTCTCTTCAATGGCTGAAAGTATGGTTGTATATTGTGTATATAATAATTGCCAACCCCCAGAATTGAATTATAATTGAATATTTATAGATTTAGAGCAAGTTTGGAAGCTTTCCTAACCCAATTCGCACTAAAACTGCTTTATTTAGCTTTCCAGACGTAATTAGGCAGTTTCGTTCATGTAGGAGTCTTTAGTACACTGAAATACGCGTTTTCACTTTTTTGCATAGGTCGCGCGAGCGGCCCACGCGAGCGCGATTTTGGGGGGTCTCGCGAGCAGGTTGGTCGAGCGAATTTCTGAGTTTCGAGCGAGCAGGCTGCGCGCGCGAGGTGCCTTTTCAGCTTCTTTCTTGGTGCTTTTTCTCCCCATTTAACCTGGAATCCTTACTTTTCTCCAAATCCTGACAGAAAACAGAAAACAAAGTAAAAATACAATTAAACAGGATAAAAACGGCTAACAAATGTGAATTAAGGCGTATAATTAGGATTTGTTCTCTCCCGATCTCTCCATCAGAAATCGTTGAGAAGCAAAAGGCTTTATTGCTTAAATCTCCTCAGGGATAGCATAGGAGACACTCTCCCAAGGTGTCCACACAACACTAGAAATGGTCAGCTCAGACAAGAAGTACCTCAGAAGGATAATCTGATAGGCCTCGCTCTTGACCCCAACAACATCCCTTTGCCATCTCAAGCCCCGAAGGAACAAAGTCACAGGGGCCATACCATCCTCATCCTCATCCTCACCAGACTCATCTGCATGAGAGGGAGTCAACATCTTCAGGTACTCAAAGCTCTAGAGCTGCACAGAGAAAGTGAAAATTAGAAAGCAAAAATAGGAAAATCAAAAGCTAAGAGAAGGAAAGTTGCAAGATGTACCTCCCAAGCTCGCTAGACTCTGATCGATTTAATGTCACCTTAAGAAACCTCACCTATATGCTTATAAAGATGAGCTAGGGTGGCACTGCCCCAATCATAAGAAGGAATCTTGTTAATGTCTGCCAAACAAGAAAGGAGCCTCAGACTGACCAGGTCGTCTCGCGTCGCAAAGATCAAATAGCCAAGGGCATACAGTTAGAAGACCCAAAATAGTTGGTGGTCATTCAGATTGTGCCTCCCCTTTCCATAAGCCCAATAAAGCCAGTCGCAAGTAAACTAATGCCCCTCCAGATTTAGAGGAATAGCCCCAATTAGTGTCTCAATGGTCTTAGGATAAATCTCATAAAAGTAGTCCAAAATCAAGCGCTTCCCGCCAACCCTAAAACTGGTAATCACCAAAACGTTGAATGGCGTCATTGTTATCTCACCAAAGGGAAGATGGAACGTATTGGTGGTGTCCCACTAGCTCTCAACCTGAGCATAGAAATCTGCCAAATCATCGGTGCTCTTCGAAACCAGGCGGATGAAGCAACTGAACCCTGTCTCATCAACCATTTGCCGAACAGTGGGTGATAACTGAGTATACCATGTAAAATCATGAGCGAGGCTTCCGTGGCCCTTCAAGACCATATTCGGCATCTACACGCATCAAAAATAAAAAATATAGGCATAAAATCACTATCCACAAACCTGAAGTCCAATTTCCCAAAATCAACAAATGAGCACAAAACAAACTTCCAATGACCTTTAGGTGCACACTACAAGCTAGCACATCGCACAAAAATAGTCTTGAATTACCAAAGTTTTGCATATCTGACTCGCCAGAGCTGCGACCAAAAGATGACATTAGGGGTCTCGTAAAATTAACTCCAAGGGTTGACTTTCGATCCTCACCCACTCCTTAGCCTTCTTGTACAGCCTCTTTAAACTTAAAGCCATGGATCTGCAAAGATAGTAGAAGTTAGGACCAAACTTTCCTCTTAAAATTTGGAGAAAAATAGAATACTAATCAAAATTCCAATCGTGGGAAAAGATTATCGACCCAAGCATGCACAAGCTGATTTTTAGCGTGTTTTGACTCTAAAAATTTCCCAAGTGGCCAAGAATGGGCTCAAAATGGTCAAGAACTCCAAGATACACAACGATGGAGTCTAGCTACCCAGTGTCGCCACGGCATTAGCCAATTGCCATTGCTGTAGTGGACCAATGTCGTCGCAGCACTGGCCCAATGCCATTGCAGCACTGTTCCACGTGGGCCCCGTTTTACCCTTCTTCGTTTCGCTTTAGCTTGTTTTGCTCCGTTTTAGCCCATCCTATGCCCCAATTAGCCCCGACGGCCCATTTTAATAAAAACTTACAAGACTTTATCCATAGAAAGTTTAAAAGTTTGTCAGGCTATTCCCAGCGGACAGATACAGAAAGAGATCGGCTCTTGGAGGCCCGAATCGGCTTTTCAAACAGACCGTTGCAAGATTTGATCAACCATAATAGATTCAGATTTCAATCCTTGTTCTCTATTAGAGAGAAGAAAAATAGTTAAGAGAGATTCTCTGAGAGTCTAGACATCCCTAGCAGACAAACACAAAAAAGAATCAGCTCCTGGAGGTCCTAACTAGCTCTTTAGGATTGAGCATTTCAAGATTTGATCAACCGTGAGAGATTCAGATTTGAATCCTAGTTCTTGATCAGGAGAGAATAAAAAAAAGTTAGGAGAGATTATTAGAGAGTCCAGGCTATCCCCAGTGGACAAATACAGAAAAGAATCGACTCCCGAAGGCCCTAACTGGCTCTTTTGGATTGAGCATTACAAGATTTGACCAATCGTGAGAGATTCAGAGAGGAATCCAGGTTCTAGGTCAAGAATTTAAGAAAAACAGTTAAGAGAGATTCTCAGAGAGTCCAGTGCTATCCCCAGTAGAAGAAAATAGAGAAAATCAGCTCTTAGAAGCCTGAACCGGCTTTTCGGATTGGTCATTACAAAAATCAATCAACGATTGAAATATCATCAATAGCCTAGAGATCCCGACTACCGAGGCAGGTATAATCTACTCACAACCAAAATACTCTATGACATCCAAAGCTCTGTGTCTATCGTTCATTGTGAGCTCCCTCACTTGTCGATTACCATGAGCTTCCTCACCAATCAGTTATCGTGATCTTCCTCACCCCTCAATTATCATGATCTTCCTCACTTATTGTGACCTTCCTCACTCCTTTGTCAAAAATCGTGATCCCCCTCATATGTCGGTTATCATGAGCTTCCTTACCTACCTATCGAATATCGTGAGCCCTCTCTCCTACTTGTCAGATATCATGAGTCCCCTAACCTGTCGGTTATCATGAGCTCCCTCACTTGTTGGTTATCCTTAATTAGTGTGACCTTCCTAACTCCTTTGTCCAAAATTGTGATCCCTGTTAGTTATCGTGAGCTTCCTCACCAATGTGTCGGATATCATGAGCCCCCTCACCTACTTGTCGAATATCATGAGCCTCCTCACCTGTTGATTATCATGAGCTCCCTCACTTGTCGGTTATCCTTAATTGGTGTACTCAGGGTCCTACATTCGAATGATCCATTGGTAAAGATTACAATCCCCAAAATTTAAGAAGCTTTGCCCCGAGACCCAGAGTCTTCAGCACCTTGGTGTCTTTATCAGGACCAACCACTACATTAGAGTCAGAAACACTAGTACAATATAAGTCCAATCAGAGTGGCACACCCCAGCACTAGCTCATACTAGGATCAGAACACTAGACATGACAGGACTCAGGACATAATCCATAATACATCTATTCATTGCATAGCATCCGTTTGTGTTGTTTTGTATTTACATGTGTGATTTATTTCTTCGTGCCCATACTACGCCCTGGTTTGATTCCTCTTAGGATACATAGGCAGCTTACACTGAGCATGACCAGCACCAACACTAGCCTTAGCATCATTTTCCTTGCATCTATGCAACACTTTTTATCCTAAATCTATAGCCTCCCAAAAGACCTGTCTCTTCAAAGCTTTGGCACTCGCTTACGACATGTGTTACCTCGCAAGTTCATTGACACAAAAATAATTTATGCACTTTTGTGCAACACCCAAGTGTAGGTGATCGTGCAAGAAACACTGGATAAGTCCAGGTCGATCCCACTGGGAAGAAATAGGAAAAAAAGTATACTAAGTTAAAACCTAAAGAAAAAGAAAAGATGAATTGTAGGAGTAAAGGTTCTAACAAATCCTAATTACTTAAATAAAACTAAATAATAAGATATAGAAACATAACTAACTAAGTAAAAAATTACTAAAGGTGTTGGAGACATGTGAATCCACATTGATCCTAACCATCTACCAAGCACATTCGTTAACATTCTATGGAGTTCATTCCATTTCAGCATTCCGTACTTTTCTAAAGATGAAGAATCAATAGCCCTTTTATGACCGGGACTATATCATCACAAGCGATTTAAAATACTTGGAAGACAGTTTAAAACAATGGTTCTTACTTGCACTCTAAATGGTGTTAGCATTCAAAGTGATTTTCAAAAGTCATTGAAGAAAATAGCCTTAAGGCTATAAGTTCTAAAAACCGTTGTGACAAACTGAGCTTATAGGGATAATTTGATGATAGATTTCTAAAATAAAAGTCATGGAATACTTAATAGAATCATCTCAGGAATTTACAAACTTGATCAATTAACGCGCTTTCGATCGATCGGACAACATCATCTTTCAATCGATCGAAATGTCTTCGATCACATGACTATGGCTCTGGTTCAATCGATCGAAATGTGTTCGATCGATCGAGCGCCAGGTTTCTAAAGATTGCATGGCACAGGTTGGGAATCAATATTTCATCACATATTCCCAATGTCTAAACTATGAAAAAATAATAAAACTAATACAGGAATAGCAAAACATAACAATCATAACTACTAGATTAATAAACAATGCAATAAAGATAAAGTAAATGAAAAACCTAGAATAAATCTGAATATAACTTGTAATAAATTTGAAATCTTCAATTATCTTCAGTATAATAATGAAAAAAAGGAAGAAGAACATGAATCTAACCTAATCTACTCCTAGTCTAACCCTAAAACTACCATAAAACTGTTGTTTTTCGCATTCTGGAGCGTCCTTTCTTCTCTGCCATCAAAATGACTTATTTATAGGGTTCATACAGACTGTACGCAACTTAGGGGGAAAATAAAGCTCAAGCGATCGAGCTCAGTTTGATCGATCGGAGTCTCAATCGATCAAACTCTCTTCAAGGGCTTGAACTTCTCTGATTTTGACAACTCTGCGGACTGATGGGAGAATGACCATATCTCTTCATTTAGACCTCGGATTGACCTCCCATTTGTGTCCACGTGACGGTAATTCATAGATCTACATTTCATATTTCTGGGGAAATCTTCCAAATCTGAAGCCTTCAATGTCAAAAATGACATTTTTCTCAGCTGCTCTCAGCTGCTTCTCTTGTTCTCTCCACAAGAATCACTTTTCTTTAGCTCCACTTCCTTAACTTGCATTCTTATACCTATAAAACAGTGCATAAATATAGATTTTAGCATTAACACAATAAAAAGAAAATTTTTATTAGAATGTAGCTAAATCTAGGGACTTGGGGATAAAAGTATGCATAAAAGACCATAACACACTATGAATATGCACTTTTCACCTCGAATCACACCCCCAACTAGCTCATTGCTAGCTAGTCCCTAGCAATGAAGCTAACTATAGCAATGTTAATTTGAACTTTAGATTTGAAAACAAAATTAAGTAAAAATCCTAACTCACTTTTGCAGGAATCGTGATTGCATTTAGCGTATGCAACAAGCCTTTAAACCCCTAGGTTCCCCCAAGTGGACGAGTGTTGTCTCGTGAGGGTTTGCAGTGAATCTACCCACAAAATTCATGTTTATGGTAATGGTTCTCGTTTAAATATTTTCAAAGAATTTTTTCCTTCTCATTTAGCAATGTGGTTAAGTTCAACAAATCTCATGAAACTCTCTATTATGTCATAGCTTTGTAACACAACATTATAGTTAATCTACTATCAAAATCATGAGAATATTACATACATATTAATCATCAAGTATGTGTGTGTGAATGGACAACCAAAATACAAAACTTTAATTTCAAAGCTTGCATAACCTAAGACGCTATCAAGATGTTCATTTTGACTCAACTCTCACTGGAATTACACTCTCAAGATGAAATCACTCCGAACTAGGTGTAATAATTATCACTCATGATATGGAAGATGTAAAGAGTAAATGTAAATGGAATCTAATGCTTCTCACATCTAAATTAAAAAATGGACATTTTAGTGCATAAAGTCTCATGACAGGTTACTTTTCACTAGAAGAGCGAGATACCGTGGAGAACTCTCTCATTACCTTAACTTCAAATCCAATTTACCTAGAATCATTAGGAGTTTGAAAAAAGAGGTTTTCGATTGAGAATAAAGAGACTTGTGATATTCAATTGGGTCAAAGAATTTGATTGGAATGTCTACTAAAACTTTTCAAACTTCCCCACATCTCCAATCTCTCTCTTTTCTTGTCTTTTATTTTTTTTTCTTTCCCCCACTCTTCTTTTTTTTCTTTTTTTTTTCTTTTGTAACAACCATTGGCATTTTTTTTTCTTTTTCTTTTTCTTTTCATGCTTTTTTTTTCTTCTCTCTTTCTTTTTTCTTCTCCAACTTTCCCTTATTCACACTAACCAAACTTATTGTCACGTCAACACATCCCAATCACTCATAGATAAAGAAAAGAAACTCAAACTCGTAATATGGAGTTAGGCTTAGATTTAAGAAATTATAATAACAAGGCAATTATGATAAGGCTCAAGAGGTGAAGTAAAGGAATATTACAGAGGTAGGCCAAGGCTGTATTATGCGTGTATGGTCAGAAGATGGCCTAAATCGTCTTCTAAGTTTATAGGATTATTCATTTCAGTAAATTCAAGAGCTCTAGAGTTTTGTAAATCATGAATGTTCTCTTCTAGTAATCAGTCAAAATGAAGAAAATTAAGACTTTCAACGAGTGAATGCGCTTTTCAAAAAGTAAGAATAATTTTATAAACCCTCAAGAAAAAAAATTTGTGTTATTAGTCTCCACTATAGTCTCTCAAGACACCTAAGCTATGCTTACTAATCC
Organism: Hydrangea macrophylla; assembly: GCA_033977485.1. NCBI lineage: Eukaryota > Viridiplantae > Streptophyta > Magnoliopsida > Cornales > Hydrangeaceae > Hydrangea > Hydrangea macrophylla. Next base: position 26,049,096 of record CM066986.1, read on the forward strand.
ATTTTAGCTAAGTACAAGGTTGTCACAACGTGCTCAAAGTTGTTTGAAGATTAAAAAACATATAATATACTATAACTAAGATAGTAAACAAACTACCATAGTATATCACATGCTAATAACATACAGAAAATAACACTAATGCATTATAACTAACCACATTTACTAAGAAAGAAATACAAGAACCATTTTATTATCTTAAAATTTTTTATTTTTTATTTTTATTTTATAAATTTTTGCAATTTTAATTTACTGAGTTACATGTTTCTAAACAGGCATATAACACTAAAGCATAAAAAGAAAGAAACACATATAACACTAAAGCATAAAAAGACAGAAACGAGGCATGCAATACTCACTCCCCCCCAACTAAAACTAGACATTGTCCTCAATGTTCTAAACTAAGCACATGGACATATAAAGTAAAGCGAGAGAAGGAAGGACGTTATCTCAAGGCATTAATATCCATTTTTTTCAAGTTACCAGCAAAATTATTAGTAGCAACAAGGAAAAATAGAGAATATAGTACGACTACTCAGGAAATAAATCCGGTTAATCAAGATTTTTATCATAAAGTAATAACCAAAATATTTGATGATCTTCCCACTGAAATAATTTAACAGTGAGAAGAATGTGGGGATTCTCATAAAAATGCAACTCCCCCTAACTAATGTCAGGCTCAAGGTCAAAGGAGATGATGCAAATCCTATGGCTTCCAAATTTTTTATGGACAGTTATACGAGGTAGACCACACTTTTTAGGAATTATACTCAAAAAATGATCGTGTGTTGGCATTTCCTATAATAGCCTCTATTTTAATACTCAAAAAACAAGAGGAGGCCATGGTTCAATAAAAGGGGTAGGGACTAAGTGATGTTCTAATTTAGCGTCATTACCCTCCTCTTGTCCTAGAACAGAATCTATGGAGATATGATCATAGAAATTTAATTTCTATTCTATGCACATACTTTTGGACTGGACTTGGATAAAGCTATCTATTTAGGCCTCAATGTCATTATTACTCAAGAAGGTCAAGCAGGCTTGAAGATTACTAGCTTCTTGTTGAAGTTTAAGTTCATCTAACGTGGGCCTAAAAGTTCCTAAGTCCTCTCTTAAAGAATTTTGAAAAATCAAATTTTGTGCAATGCATGTGCTAGAATCCTTATCATCCTCTTCCACAACACATTCTTTTTGTTCAAATAGTGGGGTACACATAACTTTCAAGCTCGAGATGAAAGCTTTGATTGACAGTAATGATAGGTGATGGGCAACTTGGTGACACCACCTCTTCAGCTGAAAGAGGTGAGGGTTCATAAATATCACATGAATCTAAATCGGATTTAAAATTTTCAATTATGTCCTCCCTAGGGTCACTATCAAAGTTAGGGAGCGAGTCAACAGGGGACTCCTCCTTTCCTAGTTGCGTACAATCACCTAAACTCTCATCATCTTTAAAAGTCTCATTCTAATCCTTGTAACTCTCCTCACTATGTCATCTATTGAGGTACTCTGGACAAAGAGATTGTGCAACTTCATCTAGGCTATGAAGGAGTTGATGTTTGGGGGTCTATATTGAGGAGAAGTTGGTTCTACGATTTCATGCTCAATGGTTTGGTTTTGGAGTCCAGACATCATTATATACCTGTCATTATCCTCTAATTCCATTGTGGTTGGTAGTGGGTGCTTGACAACTTGGGGGATAACTATTTTGATTACTTAATGTGTACCTATTCATAGTATTAGTGTTGTATGGAGGGTAATATGGATAAGACATGTTTACTCAAAATTTTTAAACAGTAGAATTTTTATTTTTTATCTTGTGAGAGAAAAATTCCAAAAGTTTTTATTTTTATTTTTATTTTTTTTAAGAAAAAGAAGAAAAATAGAAATAACTTAGTAAAATCCTAACCTAGTTGCCTTCCCGGCAACGGTGCCAACAACTTGACACGAAAAAAAATTTGTGCACTCTTGTGCAACACCCAAATGTAGGTGATCATGCAAGTAATACTAGATAAGTCCAGGTTGATCCCACAGGGATGGAATAGGAAGAAATATACTAAGTTAAACTTAAAGAAAATGAAAAGATGAATTGTAGGAGTGAAGGTACTAACAAATCCTAATTATTTAAATTAAACTAAATAATAAGCATATAGAAACATAACTAACTAAATAAAATTTACTAAAGGTGTTGGAGACATGTGAATCCACATTGATCCTAACCATCTACCATGCACATTCTTAACATTCTATGGAGTTCATTCCTTTTCAGCATTCTGTATTTTTTTAAAGATGAAGAATCAATAGCCCTTTCATGACCGGGACTATATCATCACAAGCGATTTAAAATACTTGAAAGTTCATTTAAAACAATGGTTATTACTGGCACTCTAAATGGTTTTAGCATTCAAAGTGGTTTTCAAAAGTCATTGAAGAAAATAGTCTGAAGGCTTTGAGTTCTAAAAATTGTTGTGACAAACTGAGCTTATAGGGATAATTTGATGACAGATTTCTAAAATAGAAAGTCTTGGATTACTTAAAAGAATCATCTCAGGAATTTACAAACTCGATCGATCGACGCGCTTTCGATCGATCGGACAGCATCATCCTTCAATCGATCGAAATGTCTTCGATTGCTTGACTATGGCTCTAGTTAGGTCGATCAAAATATCTTCGATCGATCGAGCCTAGGGTTTCTAAAGATTGCATGGCAGAGGATGAGAATCAATATTTCATCACATATTCTCAAAGTCTAAACTATGAAAACATAATAAAACTAATACAGGAATAGAAAAACATAACAATCAAAACTACTAGATTAATTAACAATGCAATAAAGATAAAAGGAAAAGAAAAACCCAGAATAAATCTGAATATAACTTGTAATAAAGTTAAAATCTTCAATAATTTTCAGTACAATAATTAAAAAGAGGAAGAAGTATATGAATCTTACCTAATCTAGTCCTAAGATAACCCTAACTACCCTAAAATAGCTGTTTTTCGCGTTCTAGAGCGTCCTTTCTTCGTCTGCCATCAAAACGACTTACTTATGGGGTTCTTGCAGACTATATGCAACTTTTGGGGGAAAATAAAGCTCAAGCGATCGAGCTTAGTTTGATCGATCGAAGTTCAATCGATTAAACTCTCTTCGAGGGCTTGAGCTTCTCTGATTTTGACAGCTCTGCACACTGATGGGAGAATGGCCATATCTCTTCACTCGGACCTCGAATTGACCTCCCGTTTGTGGCCAAGTAACCGTAACTCATAGCATTTCACATTTCTGGGAAAATCTTCTAAATATGAATTCTTCAATGTCAAAAATGGCATTTTCTCAGCTGCTTCTGTTGTTCTCTCCACCAGAATCACTTTTATTTAGCTCCACTTCATTAACTTGCATTCTACTACCTATAAAACAATGCATAAATATAGGTTTTAGCATTAACACAATAAAAAGAACATTTTTATTAGAATGTAGCTAAATCTAGGGACTTGGGGATAAAAGTATCCACAAATGACCTTATAATACACTATGAATATGCACTTTTCACCTCGAATCATTCATATCAAAAAGGGGCAAACTGTAGACACCCCAATGTGTCAGCTATCAGATTTAGGAGAACCATAGCTTGGTGGTTCACAATGATTGAAAAAGATTGAAAACGAACTCTTGCAAGTTAGTTCTACCTCTCAAAATGCTCAGAAAGTAGTACAAATGACCAAAATGCCCCTAAAAGCCCAAACAATCCCAGATTTGGACCAAAAGTTCTAACAAAAAATTGTTATATCATAAGAAATATAATAAAATGAATTTTAAAGAAAAAATGGATGAAATCGTCAGCTCCCAGAGACCCCCAGAAGTTTCGAAAGTTCCTAGAAAGTCCACTTTGATCGATTTGACCAAGGTTTGACTAGGGTTTGACCAAAATCATTCCAATTCGCTCAAAAGTTCCGAGATCATCCTAGATCATGTGAAAAGTACTAAAACAATTGGAAGCTCCCAGAGGTTCCCAAAACTTTCTTAAAGTCCCCGGTTTAACCGGCTTGACCTAAAAGTTGACTCAGAGATCGGAGCACCGTATCATTTTTAAAATATTTTTCATGGATACTAGAGGTCAATATCTTTCTAACAATATATCACACATAATTTCTGGATTTAAAACAGATTTATTATGAATATTCGAATGTGAAAAAGACTATCAAATCGGCTTTTTTCATGAATACCGTAAAACTTTCAAAGCAACCTAACTCCAAACTATGTTTTATGTAAAGCGGACTCCATTACCTTTCCAACGATATATCACAAGCTTAGTTTGGAGTTCATACGCATTTTCTGTGAATTTCAGACAAAATAGGGCCTTTTTACAAATACCGGAACCTCTAGGGCCTAAATAGAATAATCTGGACATCTGAGGAGCAGTGCCACCATGGCACTGGCCCACGGCTCTCGCCCACGGCTCTCGCAGCACAGGCCCAGTGCTGCCACGGTATTCTCCCCCAAAGCAGTCCATTTTTGTAATTTATTTTGAGATTGAATAATTGAAAGCTAAAACGACATAGTTTCTTGTTCATAGATATTTGGGACCAATGGGAGCACTTTTTAAATCCCAAACTCCCCCCAAATTGGCCTATATAACCCCCCCCCCCCCCCCCTGACTCTTCATTTTGGGGGTTACAAGTGAAAAGCGTAGGAAGTTGTAGAGGTAGAGATAAGGTTAGAGAAGAGAAAGAGAGCTTCCTCCCACTAATTTTCTATAGAAAAGTGAGTTTTTAGTTTGTTTTCTCTTGGTTACTTCTCTATATACCTCACATTTACCACATTCAACCACCATTCTTGAACATTCATGAGATAGAAAGCTACTTCCATGTCTAATGTCATCCTATATGTGTGAAACACCAAGCTACAAGTCCAATCTCTCAATGATCATCATCTATTGATTGCTATTTGCTTGCTTATTTATATATGTTCATCTCTTCTTACTCCATTTCTTTATGATTTTCTTTGTTTACTTACTTGCTTATCATCATATAGATGATGACATGGTGTTTTAGGTGAGTGAATCCTTATGGATAGTAGCTCTTGACCTCAAAAACATGTTTAATAGATGATGATTCTAACTTCAATACTTCCCAAGTATTCTAGAAGTTATGTTCAAAATAAAACAAAGTTTTGGCAATGATTTTAAAATTTCTTGAGGTGAGTTTGATGTTGATATTCCAAGTGGTTATAATCTTCATTTAGTACTGGAAATGCACTCCCAAAACCTCCATTTCAAAACCCCTCTTAAACCCCTCATTTTGATTTAAAGAAATAAAACATTTGTTTTCTTAAAATCTTCAAAATAGCGAGTTGTTCAACTTTAAAATGTCATTCTGAGTTCAAACTTAATGGATGATTGCAAGGCCACTTGGAAAGTCTTCCTAACTCATTAGGGACTGTCCATGAGTTTTGTTTTGATTTAAAAACACTTGGAAGGGTTCCATTTTGACCCAAACATTCCTTCCAGACATTCTGTTTTCTCTATCACAGCATCTTAGTAGACTTTCAACTTATTTTCCAGAAAACCTTTACCAAACGAGTGGTTCCAACTCAATTTTCCCTTGAACTTGCGTGTCTTAGGAACTTTCAGTGTAATATGGACCTCCAAATGTTTTGTTTTCATTTTTTAAGATTTTTCTACATTTCAATCGATAGCACGGATTTTGTTTTCTGAGTAACCTCTCTTGTTATATGATTTCTCTCAAACTGTAACTTCAATCTTGATTTGGCTCTTTAGTATATGTTATAGACATAGTAGGGATGATCTCCATAAACAGTCATGAATTAAAAACATTCCTAATCTTACTTTTCTATTTTTACAAAATCAGTTCACTATTCTGTCCACTATTCATAGCAAGCATTTTTTAACTTTAATTCTTTGATTGGATGTTCACATGCATTCTAAATTAGCTCATACCTTAGGAGGTTATTCATACCACTTTTGTAGATATCCTACAATAGCATTCTTCATTAATTCATTTATGCATATTTTAGACTTCTAAATCACTTTAGAAAATCCATGAACACAAACACACTACTACTTTGCACATTCTAGTATCATACATTGCATCCATGCAAGATTTGGAGCTTCTGTGACTCCTAATCTAAGATGATTATAAGGAATGAAATTGATCAGACGTTCATGCTTCCCACGGATCAAATCTTCCTTTCTCATCCATCCCAGGGATTAAGAAGTCTTCTTTTCTCAAGAATCAACATGATACATACTAGTTTGCTAAGTATATCCCATTTTCTTTGATTATTTGTTTTCAAGAATAATTCATGTCCCCTTTAGATTAGGAAAACTTGATTACTTGATATGTGATTAGATAATTTTTCCTAAGGTTGTCTTGTATGATCTTTCACTTTGCATTGTGTGATACTTGGCTTAGATCTTATAAATGATATCTCATCTTTTGATCTTCCATTTCAAGATTCTTATGTGATGTAAAATACTTATCATAGTTTTAATTGTCGAACTAAACATTGTATAAGATGATTAATTGGATGCTAATTGAGACCTGTCGAGAGATGGGGCGAGTTGAGGGTGCTTTAGTCATGACAAAGGCTTTTTCCACTCTCATACCAAAACGTCGAGCCAAGTTCTTTGGTGATGAAGGGCCGGTGCCCTTTATCCGTTTGGGTGAGTGAAATTGGGTTTCTTGGTTCCCTAAAGACTAAGTAGCGACTCTGTATCTATTTTCATAGACTTTATTTCTTTCAAATATTTTAAAGGAAAATCAATTCTGAAACCCCGAGAAGGGGGGGTGGACCCTTGAGGCCGCCTATCCACACCTCTTTTACTTTCTAGTCTCATCTAGCTTGCAAGATTATCAAATCGGAATCCCCGAATACCTCGACTCTCCTTGCCCCTAGTCCTAGGGCCATCTCCAATCAAATTGTGCAAGCCTCATACTCACTGACATTGTTAGTGACAACAAAATTTAGCTTGATAGCGAACGGTGCATGAGTCCAGAGATACTACCGCTATCCCGACTTCATATCCCTTCTGATTCGTGGCTATGTCAATATATCTCGAGTATTAGTTATAAGATCTTCATTGGGGAACAAGAATTCTCTAACATCATCCCTATCAACTACTTGGCCAGCTAGGAATGCTGCTATCACTCTCCCTTTGACAGATTTTCTCACAGTGCATTTTAAATCAAATTTAGCGTGCATCAGGGCTCACTGAGCTATTCTCCCTATCAACACAGGTTTCTCAAACAAATAATTCAGAGGTCCATTTGAGTTATAAAATACATCAAAAAAGACAACATATAGTGCCTAAGTTGGCAGGAAGCCCAAATTAATGCCCAATAGGTCTTCTCTAACGAAGTATATCTGAGTTCATACCCTACCATCCTCTTACCCATATAGTATATGGATTTTTCCACACGACCCTCATCATCCTCTTGAGATACCATACATTCCATGGCATCCTCAGTCACTGACAAGTATAAGAGCAAAGGTTTGCCTTCGACAGGCAGCGATAGGATAGGCAAGTTATGTAGGTATTTTGGATTTTCTCAAAGGCATTCTGGCAAGGTTTACTCCACTCAGATTTTTCCTCTTTCTTTTGTAGTTTAAACATTGGCTCATATGTAGTGGTTAACTTCAAAATAAAGCGACTTATGAATTGGACCTTTCCTTAGAAGCTCCTTTCCTCCTTCTCCGACTTAGGTGGCTTCATTTCTAGAGTATCTTTGATCTTAGGCGGGTCTACTTCTATGCCTCTCTTGGTGATTAGGAATCCCAATAGCTTCCCTGCAGTTACTTCGAACATGAACTTCTTTAAATTCAACCTCATCCTAAATTTCCTTAACCTTTCAAAGAATTTTCTTAGGACTCCTAGGTGATCCTTCCTCTTATTTTCTTTTATTATCATGTCATCAATATACGCTTCCACCTACTTGTAGATCATATCATGCAACAACATGGTTGCAGCTCTTTGATATGTAGCTTTAGCATTCTTGAGCCCAAATGGCATTACTCTATAGCAGAATGTGCCCCAGTGCATGACAAAGGTAGTCTTTTCTCTATATTCTAGGGCCACGAGTATCTGATTGTACCCTAAAAACCCATCCATGAATGATAGAAGTGCATGCCTGGCGGTATTGTCAACTAAAACATCTATATGCGGGAGTGAAAAGTCGTCCTTAGGACTAGCCTTATTCAGAACTCAAAAATCTATGTACACTCATGCCCTTCCATCTTTCTTAAGCACGGGAATGATATTGGCTACCCACTTCGGATACACAATTACTATTAAGAAACCTACTTGTAACTGTTTTTTCACCTCTTCTTTAATCTTGAGCACCAGCTCGAGTTTCATTCGCCTTAACTTTTTATGGGTTTGGATTAGGGAAGAAGCGGTTTTCTGTGTTGGACAATTTCAAGGTCGATTCCAGGTATGTCCTCATAGGACCAAGCAAAAATGTCTTTAAACTCTATAAGCAAAGTAGTCCATTCTTGGCTTTCGCATTGATTAAGTGTTGTACCGATTTGGACTGGCTCAATTTCATTGACAAAGTATCTTCCACCACTTTTTGAGCTGGCTCAATTTCATCCTTTTCAATTAAACATTTTAAATCACTGGGAATTTCACTATTTTCATTAAGATCTACGTATTCAGAATTAGACACATTGAAGTAAGCAAAATTAGAGTTGATTTTATTAATAACTGGGAAATCTTTAACAGACTCAATAGTAGACTCAACACTAGACTTACCAGACTTCTTACCCTCATAACTGACTTAAAAATGAAATAAAAGACAACCTCCAATCCACCAATAGGTGTGGATCCGGTTACAGACTCGGGAAACTTAGAAAAGTCCCCTTTTGGGTATGGTGTGTCCTCATACTTCCAATTCTTGATCTCTTCCTTGGCTTTTCTGATGAATTTGGAGATGTCTACCTTCTTACTTTGCAATGTCATCACCTCTCGGTCCTCGTCTTCCTCTTCACTAGGTCCATTCCCTAACAGCAGCTTCATAGATCCCTAGCCCATGTTCTCAGCCCAGTCTTCTTGAACAGTCTTCTTAGCTTGTTCCTCATCCATAGCTTGGCACCATTGTTCCTCTCCCAATGGCTCACAATCAAAGAAAATCTCAAAATTAGGGATCCTCTTCTTTGTATCATAGTCGTAACAGGGCTCTGGGAAGCCATAATTGTAAAATCCCTCCTTTCGTTGATGAAAGAGCCATTGAGAGTCACTTAAGTGACCTGGTGCTCTTATACTTGCTTGTTCCCTCTTTCTTTGGTGTATAACCCAAACCATTCTTGTTCTTTTGCCTAGCAAACTATGGAAAAGTGGCTATCCCTTGCGGCCTTTGACCTAGATCTATGCACGGGAAGAACTTCATTCTTAATAGGAGCTACTATGATTTGCATAGTAGTTAGTGACTTTCTCTAACTGCTCTTATATTCCCATGACATTGATCTTATCGAGCCCACTAAGAGTAGGATCTTGCTCGGGCAACTGTATTTCTAATACGAACTTGTCTTAGGCAGTACGGATCCTAAAATCTCATAACAGAACCATTATTCGATCCTCCACAACCATCTTGATATTCAGATGAAGGGTCGAGGGCACAACCCACATGTCAGGCAACTAGGGCCTCCCTATAGTAGGTTGAAAGAGGAAGCTATATCAATCACTTGGAACTCCATATCCCCACTCACGGGTCCAACAACAATCTGTAGATTCAACACTCTAACCACCTTTCTTTAAGTCTATCATAAGCACGGATGGACTGGCCCAAGGTTTGTAACTTGTTCATCAAAATACCCAAGGCCTACAAGGTTTGTAGCGGACAGACATTAAGCACAGAAACATTATTGACCAAAATCATAGGAACCCTCATCCCCAAAGTCTTAACGGTGATATAGAGTGGCCTATTGTGACAAGGTCCTTCGGGAGGAAGGTCCTCATCAGTGAAGGATATGATAGGGGCCTTAACCATAGGCTCAATCAGGGCTATCAATTATTTGGGAGCGGTATCAATAGGTACATCATAATGGTTCAAGGCTTCGAGCTCCACCTACCTATGGTTTGTAGAAGCCATGAGCAAGCTCCAAATGGATATGATGGCTTGTGTATTCTTGTGTTGCTTGAACACTTTGTCTTCTTCTTGTTGTACACTCACTACCTTTCCTTTTTCCTTATCCATCTCTCTTCCTAGATGATCTCCCTTTTGTTGTGGTGGCTTGAAATGTTTACTTGCCCTAGTCTAGTGTTGAACATCTCCTTCACCCCATATACATTCCAGAACTCCTACATTAATCTCAATATCATCCCAAATAGAATCATTAGAAGGATGTCCATCTCGCCATTTCACTTATCCTAGGCTAAGATCTATCTCTTCTAGGTAGAAGAGGTTATCAATCTTGGGGTCTTCATCTACCCAGTACTTTTCCTCATCATTCAAAAGATAAACCCCAAAATCCTCTAAAAGAATAACTACAATCTCGGGTTCGGTCATAGGAGTAATGTGTATGATCGGGCTATAGGAGAGTGGGGTAAGGCAAAAGAGGTTGATGTTTTGTGGTGGGGGAACAGCATGGTGATTAGGCAACAGGTTATGGGTAACATTTGGCAAATGTGGGGGTATAATGACATTGTTATCAAGCAGGTCTTGGATCTCATGGCAAAGCTAGGTGCAACGGTTGGTATCATGGCCATGTTATTGGTAGAAGGCACTGTATTTGGTAGGGTTGTGTCTTAGTGGGATAGATCTAGGGTCGGTCATGGGTTCAAGGGTTTGAGGTGGCCTTTTTGAATAAGGGGGGTCAATGTAGAGGATAATGGTAGGCTGATGGTTATGAACTTTCTTAGTTCGGAGCAGTTATTTCTTGGGTATGATGGGCTGGTATTTTTGTTATCACTCAAAACATTGACATCAGGTGTGGTATCATTATTTGAGTAGTTTCCTCCTATGGATCTCCTCCTTGTATTATTCTCTTCTTTCTTGATCTTCTCATCCCTTAAGGCATCTTTTATCTTAGTTCCCACATCAAATAGTTGTTTAAAGGTAGTAATCAGCATGAAGCACATGCACTCATTATAAGTGGGTTGCATATTCTTTATGATTATATGAACCTTCCTTCTTGGTTGGCCTATTTTCCATTTCAATAGCCTTCTTCCTCCAACAGGTCAAGAACGTGGCAAAAGACTCATAGTTGTCTTTCTTAGTGGTCTCAAGGTCACTAACAGTGACGCCAAGCTTAGTGTTGTAGGCATACTGCTTCATAAACTCGGTAATGATTTCCTCCCACAAATGAGTCTTAGAAGATTCAAGAGCTAGGAACCATTATAGGGCTCCTCTGGACAAGTAACGCGAAAACAATTGGGCCAAGTGCTCATTGCCTAACCCTATAGGTCTGAGGGCAGTGACATACATCTTCAAATGGCTATTAGGATTCCCAGTCCCATCAAACTTTTCAAGGTCAGACATCTTAAACTTGTTAGGCATCTTGAGCTTTGAAGGCTCGAAGAAGCCTTCGAGGTCTAGCAAATAGTCATAAACTCCACGGGACTTCCTAACTATACTTTCTAGGCGGTCTAACTTATCTTTTATCATCTTCCCAAAATCTCTGTATACACCGTCACCGAACCATTCCTCCTCCTTGACAGGATTTGGATTAATAGGGTTCTTAGGTTCAATATGCGGGGGAGGTGGTATGGGTGGATCAACAGTAGGCACCCCTTGCGGATTAATGGTAGCTTGCTCCAAATGGTCTATGATCAGCAGTAATTATTGCCCCTAATGGGCTAGAGCATCTTCTATTTATTCTATTCTCTCTTATAGCTCGGACTAATCTTCATGAACTAGGGGAAGAACCCAAGATGGTATGTTTATGGTCTTCTTTGGAGCTATCTCTAGACAGTTTGCATACCCATACGTGCCCGATTTAGGAAAACCGTTTTTATCTTTTCATTATCTTTTCCATTTTAGGTTCTCTTAGTGTTGTGCATGCTCATAAAAAGGAAAATAGATTTTACAACCACCTATTAACATTTAGCCATATAAGTCCTAGTCTCGAGTATTCCTTTTCATTCCATGGCCACCATAATTGATGTCACACTAGTTGATCCATGCTTGGAACTTCACGTGTGATGAGGTTCATGATAGTGTAGTTCTAATCAGGACTAGCTTTAGCAAATAGGATGCAAACAAGGTTATGATTTGTCATCTTACAGACTCGTGGTACATAATCCCAGTATAACACCTAGGCATATCATCCTCATGTTATGTAGCAAGCATTTCATATGGGAAAAATGTCAACAGTGCTAGGCTAGGCTATGTATCACATGTCTCATAGGCTTCCTTGTCATGTCACATAATCCCAAAGAGAAATAAGGTGTGTGTGCGCACATTATCATAATAGGGCAAGCCCTAGAGGATTGGGATCTATGGCTACTATATACGTCCAGGTGGATAGAGTCCAAGGATCCCCCAGCGAGATGTCTTATATACCCCCCATTATAGGGTTTAGTATAGTACATGCTATTTATACCCATAGGTACATGCTAGGGAAGGGAAGTCCTCCACGAGGTGGTCTGGCGATGTTTCAAGCCCCAGCTTTGGTCCACCCAAGTTTCCTCAAACTAATGCACGTGTAATCCTCATAATATAATGTCAAAGAAACTTGAAAGTTTTGGAGTCTAACCTACTTAGTCTTTCCCCAGCAGAGTCGCCAATTGTGGGTATGTCGACCAAGTTTAGGGCCTAGAAAGACCAAGCCCACTTGATTGATCCCATTCAAATCTCATGCCAACTGCCACGAGGGAGATTTACCATCCTTCATTAGCCTTTATCCAATCCGACCGATTTGGATTACTTGTATTTTTTATTCTATGGGGATTTTTATCCAACCCGAGGCAACAACCGATGCATATGATCCATATCCGAGGCTATACGAGTGAGTAATCCAATTATATCCTACAATGTTAAATCCAAAGAGATCCTCACTAGGAGAGTCGATACTTGGTTTGATAAAGGAAACCAAGAAAACTGAATTTTATCAAGTCCAATGGATAAAGAGTACCACCCCATCATCACCAAGGAACTCAGTTCGAGGGGGTTACTGTACGAAAGAGGAAGGAGCTAGATCATGCTAAAACACCCCCTCTCACCCCATCCTGAGATGGGCCTCAACTCAGCTTTAAAGGTGTTTGACTAGACATTATGTGGACTATTTCATTTACACTAATGCATTTCTACGTTCAAGTTATAAACAACTAATAAATAGAAAATCGTGCAAGAAAGTGTGCATATATCACACAGTGCATATGCTAAAACAGTAATTGGGGGACTAAAAGTATTACTACATTCTCTTATGCATGCAAAAGAAAGTAAAAAGGAAGCAACCATAAAAAAAACACATCCAAACCCTAGAAAAATAGGAATTCTATGAACATGTACCGTAGAAGGAATTAAAACTAGTCTTATCCACCTAATCAGGCTTCTATGTGATTTAGGAAAATAGTAAATAGGAAATATACAAGTACTTACTTAGGGTATCATAGCATTCCTTATTACAGCTTCCTAATTAATCAGGGTTAGGACAATACAAAGCATAATAACCAAACATAGATACTAAGTGCATGTGTGCATGTGCAACCCTTAATTGAGCTATCCTACTATTCTACATGTCGATAGTGTGCATGTGTATGCATGGATGCATGGATAAGCATAAACTAGGGTAGATATGAATAAAAAATAAGAGGATATTAGGGTTTCTTGGTCCCTAGTGAGATTGGAATTGCCATGGCTTAGTTACCAATCTCACCAGTGGTGACTATCCCATAATTAGAATAGGTACCACTAGGGATAGCTTATCCACAAATGGGATAGAAGGCTAACCTAGAAGCCTAGAAGATCTAAACTACTAAGAAAAGAAGAAAAACTATGAATAAACAAGAAAAGAAATCTAAACTAAGAAAGCAATAAAAACAAGAAAGAAAATAAGAAGAAGAAAGCACAGCCCAAGAACTTCCCTCATAATTTCTCTGACATAGCTCCGCTAGCACTGTGATCTCTAGGATCAGCACCCTAAAACTCAAATATTTAAATTTTCTAATAACTTTCTAGGAACTTTCTAGGAGTTCTTAGGAATCCACCAATGGGGGTTTCCTTGAGCTCTCTAATTCTCAAGATTTTCTGGTGTATTGGATGGAGAGGTGAAGACCTTTATTTGTAGTTTGGATTTTGGGCTGTGTTTTTTGTGTTTAAGTGATGTGGGATAGAAATACAAGCTTTAAAGGCTTGTACCTAGAAGGTTTTGCACGTACTTGCCTCTGATAGGTCGCATTTATGCTAGTTCATGCGGATGGGGACCAAACGTATGGCTCAGATTGCATTCTGGGGTCGAAAGCCATAGTGGCTTTCCCAAAGAGAAGTGTGGCCTTCACGAGAGTTGAGTGGCCTTCCTCAAATGCCACTACGTCATTCAGTCCTGTATGTTCTCAGACTTCGTTCTCTCACCTCATTTCTATTTTTTGGGCTTATGATATACAGTTGGAAAGGTATTGAAGTCTAGTTTGTAATGTTTTAGGGCTCATTCAAAAACTAATTTGTAAATTTTGAGTTATGATTAAAAAAAAAGTAATTAAAAAAAAAGGGTGAGACTAACTCCAAAAAGAAGCTAACCAGAGATGCGTAGAAGGACTATTTTGGCATGAAAATTCCCCTAAGCAGTTTTTGGCCAATGTGAAGGCTCAAGGCATAATTTTAAGCTAACTGAGGAATATTGTGTAAAGGAGCTCTCTGGATCCTACCCTGAGATTCAGTTTTGCTCGATAAAGGTGATTTTCGTCATTTCATGTGAAACGGCTATCCTAATTTGGGTTCTTGTCTCTAAATTGGGTTTATAATATGCCGAAGTCGTCCTATAGGTTATTCTAATGAATCTAAGAGACCACAGTGCTTCAAAGAGTTCTACTTCATAAACTGACAAATCTTGATTCCAATCATCAGGTTGTTCTTGTGGTGGGGTTCTTTTTGTCGAACAGACGAACCAAAATAGGGTGTCTACAATGGGTTGTGACATAACCCAAATCATGCACAATCTTAATAGTGATAAAGGAACGGGCTATGCTGGTATCAAATAAAACTCTAACTCGATTGTGAAATAAAATGAGTGTACCTTCCAAGTTTTGCTGCTCTTCCGCATCATATACTACTTCTTCAAGAATGATGGCGTTCATCCAAATTTGTCCTGATGGTCCTCTTGTCCCTGAGCTAGTGTTCCATAATATTCTCCACAAGGTACTCAGTAGTCCTTGCTCAAGTGTCCTAGTTTGTTACAGTTACGGTAGAAGAGGTTTGTATGCGATGGGTCTTGGGAGTTATGCAGTACTTAGCAATATGCCCAGGTACTCCACAGTTGAAGCATCCATCGTTGTTCTGTCATGAGATAGTGGGGGGTTGCTGAAGGGGTGTTCCTCACTATTGACCTTGTTTAGGTAGGGAAAAGGTAGGCTAGGGTTTCCTTGTCCCATCCCAATTATGTTTGTTTCCTTGAAAGTTAGTCGGGTTGCATCCTAGAGTGTTTTTTGCAAGTTGAGCTAGAAAGTTCCTCGGTTGGAAGTTTCTTGACTGGGTGGTCGGTTCATTTGTTGCCTCTGAGCTGGATAGGCATCCTTCTCTAAACTCGCAACAAATCGTACTATCCCTTCAAAAGACTAACCCATATGACCTATCATCATATGCCAAAGGTGTGGGTTAAGTCCTTGGTAAAATCTCTTGATCTTCTTGGCAGATGTGTCCACCATATGTTGAGAAAATTGTGTTATATACCCTTTTATAGTCTGATTCCGTTGGATCAAGTTCAAGAAGTTCCTTTCAAATTCTAGCCTTGAATGTCTTCCAAAGCATTCTTCTGGTAGCATAGACTCTGATAGTGGCTCTCTAGGCTTCCCACCAATCAACGGCGATGTAGGTCAACTAAAATATAGCTAGATGTTTCTTTTCAATCTCACTACACTTGATTGCCTCGAAGATCAGCTCCATTTTGCGAATCCACTATTCTGCCTTCCACGGCTCAGTCATGCCATTGAATTTCTCTAGACGTAAAGCATAAAAGATCTCCAGTAGCTTATCCCATGTCTGCCTTTGCGGTGCTCCGTGGTTGTTGCCATTATTGTTGTTGGCATGGTGGGTGGCATGGTTGTAGGTGTCGCCAACATGCTCAATGTGTTACATAAATGCTTAAAACACATCGGTTGGGTTTATGCCTTCAGGAATGGGGGCACCTAATTAGGCTTGTAGTCTAGTCGGTCTAACCATTGTGTTCCGTGTGCTGTGTACCTAGATAAAGATCTATCGATTAATTGACAATCTTCTTGGGGAAAAAAGCATCAAAATAAAGCAATCCGAAGGCATGATATCAATTCCATAATCACAAGTATATCAAATCTAAACAAGATAACATCAAAGATAATGCCATATATATCTAAAAGATGTACCGTATAGTACACACTAGATCAAACTGCGTACCACATAGTACATGACCCTATACAAGATTATATATCAACTATACAAAAGACCATTACTAGTGGCTTACTACATATACAAATAGACTATGGTCAGTAGATATCCATGTAAGTGTCAAAAAGTGGACAACATATCCTGATAATCAAAAGAAAATCTTAGTCCTAAGGGTCCAGACTCAAAAGTCATCCACATCTGAACCATAAAGTGTCATCTCTTGCATCACCCTCGGCTACCACGATATCCACTCCAACTACTAAGTCCATGCCAATAGGGTCTGGCTCCTCTGGATCAAACTCTGGCTCATCATCATCGTCATCGTCATCGTCATCGTCATCGTCATCATTATCCTCCATCATATCATCATCATCATCATTAACTCTTCCTTGTCTGGATCTCCCTCTACTGGTACTGCTACTAGAGCTACATCGGCCATGAGATTGTCCTCCTCTGGCTATAATGGAGTTTTTGTGGAAGTGGCTCTATCGAGAGAGGTAGGGGCATCTATCGGACCTCTGAACTCAGTACCTGGAACACCCAACAATCCCGTAACATCTCCAGTGAGATATGATTGATACATAAAAAGGTATCCTTATGGTAGATCACCTCCCAGTGTAGTATATGTAGTGTACTACAATCTTGTTTAGGAATGTGGATTCAGAGATGCTACACAGGGAGGTGATCTACCATAAGGATACCTACATATACTAGACTTAGTTCTGACACTAGATAGTTTCTTTTTAGGTAGCATGGCAACTATGGTTGTTTGGACAAGTTTGGAGTACACGACATATACTAGACTTATATCGAGCTAGTGAGATATGATGGCCCTCTATCGAATCTTTGAAAAATAATACTCCGGGTCTGCTAGCTCGACAAAAGTCTAGTATATGTAGTGTACTCCAAACTTGTCCAAATGACCATAGGTGCCATGCTACCTAAAAAGAAACTATCTAGTGTCAGAACTAATCTTAACATGAATGCCTTAGGGATCTCAGGGTTTTAGGCCCAAATGGTGTGCTAGAAGGTAAAACGTAGGGCTCTGATACCAAAAATTATGTCACGCCTCGGAGTAGCAACAATAAAGAAAATTAAATTTCCTTTCTGGATCTATAGTTCGTAACTGGTGAAGTCACATGATTGTCCACACTAGACAGTTCTAACCAATATAAAATGAAGAAGAATAAATGAATAGGTTCTAAGTTCAGGGTAAATGTAACTTAAAGTTACTAAAATATTACAATTGGAGTCTAGAGTATGAATTAAACTAAGTCTTAACGCAACATATGCTTGATTACAAAACATAAAGACAAGGTCTGAGGGAAACAAAAATATAAAGAACTGCAGTTTATCCTAGTCTTCAAATGGCATAGACGTAGTTGTCAGCATAATATTCCTCCCTGGCGTAAGCATCTTAAGCGTCATCATCCTTCGCATAGTCTTCCTCTGGGTAGAAGCCTTTATCGTTGGGTCCTTTCCCTGCATAGTCATAAACAGGATAGGCTGGATGGGGAATGTCCAGGGCATAAAAATCCATTAGCTTATGAAAACTTAGTGAGTAAAATACTAATAGTGTCATAGTTAAGAAATCATTACAAGTTACTGAAATGATATAAGATTAATTCTACTAATAGTACCTTCCTATATTCAAATCTTCCTGAACCAATTACTAACGTCTGATTACAAGAAGACCGACTACACTCTATAGATCGAAGCACAGACTTGACAAAAATTTACTTCTATGGATGCACCATTGCTCCGGTCTATCGCTTTTAAGGGCATATGCACAGTCCGCCATTTTTAAGGACATATTAATGAGCAAGACATAACTCTCTATTGCCACAACTTCTCGTAATCTACTAGTTACCCCGGTCTACCACTCTTAAGTACATATTCACAATCTATCGCTTTTAAGTAGATATTCATAGTTCACCACTTTTAAGGACATATTATTGGATCATCAATCTATCTTATGGCTAATTGGTCCAGTCCACCGCTTTTAAGGCCGTATAATTAACCAGTGCCCGCCCATGCAAGATTCCCAAATCTTAGCAAACCTACTTAGTTTCATACTAACATCGATACATGACCTTTCTCATGTGGCCTGACTACAATGGATAAAATGAACGATAACCAAATTGATACCTGACTGGTGCGTTATCTAATAGCACGAAACATTAACCCATTATTCTTAAAGTTACTACATTATAGCGTCTCATTATCTCATTATCCACTACAGTAAAACATATAGGAAACATGGAACAATATCTAAGCAACTAAACTATTCATAGTATAAGCAATATGAAATATTCAAATTCTATAAATAACAATTGATTGAGACAATGGCCCAATCGATTGGGGTAAAAACAATAACAATTGATTAGGATAAAGTTCAATCAATTGGGTCTCAAACAATACCAATCGATTGGGTTAACAATTATGTCAATTGATTGGGCAAAGTCCCAATCGATTGGGACTACCTGTTCTTCCCAAAGACTGCAGTCCAGAAACGAAAATTCGAGAAAGATGTTATATGCATCTTTCATTCCTTTGAACATGTATAAATATCAATATTACGTTACCAAGTGAGTTTAGAACTCACCTTTGGTGGGTGGATGTGTGTGTGTGTGTGTGTGTGTGTGTGTGTGTGTGGAGCAAGCTTGGGTGCAAGCTTTAATGGCTTCCTCTCTCTCTCTCTCTCTCTCTCTCTCTCTCTCTCTCTCTCTTCTTTTCTGACTTCTTTCTCCTTTTCTTTCTCTTCTGTTTTTATTTTCTTCTCTCTTCTCTTCTTCTTCTTCTTCTTCTTCTTCTTCTTCTGGTTCTCCTTCTCTTTTCTCAGTCCATGGGTATGAGTGTGTATAGATATATATACATATGTGAGTGTATATATGTATATCCAATCTCTCACACACTCTCTCTCTCTCTCTCTCTCTCTCTCTCTCAAATTGATAACCAAGAAAAGAGAAATGAGATTTTTTGTGAAATATATATAGGCAAAGAAGAGACCACGTGATTACTCCCCAGCCAATCTAGAAGTTCAACTCCAGCTATTGGCAATCAATTAGGATCCTGCCCAATCGATTGGAGGTAGGTATTTATTACTTACCTCCAATCGATTGGTATAAAGTCCAATCGATTGGTATACGAGATAAGGTAATCGATTGGTAAATGGTCCAATCAATTGGGAAGACTAAAATCCGCAATTGTTAAGGTAAGGCTTATGCGTACATTTAGCAGGGATATAATGTCTTATTCATTAATATACATTTAAAAATGCAGGGTATTACAAAAGCCACCACACAGAATTACAAAAAGGAATTTTATTAAAATCAACACATGAATCATTTCTTAATCCAACGCTCAAATAACTTCTTCAATATAATCATGTTCTAAACTTAAATCTTTTATGGCCCTTTTCATACAGTTTTGTCAAAAGCATCATTGGGTTCCCAAATGCTCTAAGATCGTTGGTTTTGTTTAGATATGTCTTTTTCTAACAAAGTCTCATGCATTGCACGTGTTTTTGCCTTGTTTTGATAAGGATTAAAGAGGTGATCATATTTTCGAAAATAACTAAGATGGTAAGAGAGTATCATTTGATGTCACGTAGTAACCTCAAATCCAAAATGTGTTTTACTAATTATCCATAATAATACATTCATCCTTAAGTGTAATTATTTTTATTTCTCACTCTTCAATGTAATTTGAATTTTAAAGTGAAACTGAAGTGTAATCTTTTCATTAATTTTTATCCTAATTTTTTAACAATTATCCCAAGATCTACAATTGAACATCATATAAAATGAATAAAAATAATGTTATTAGATAAGTCAGTATGTTTAAACTATTCAGATATAGGTTCACTTTCCTACGAAATCATAAAATAAAATGGAGGTCCACTCAAAAGGGCCCCATTCGGCAATAGTGGGTAGAGTTTATAAGTGATTATAGAATTCCAAATTCTATAATAAAACTATTTGACAAACTAAATTTTGCATTTGGACAAAAGTTACCTGGGACAAATTTTGGCCATAGTAGTTTATTTTCAATGGACTCACATCAGCAGAAGTTGCAACGAGCAGGACCATTAATTAAAGTAAGATAGAAGAGTAAAGTCTAATTGCTATTTCGATACTATAATCTCAACTTGACCCATCTATAATAAGGCTCTATTGGGAATCACTTTTCAGATATACCTGTACACACAAATGTGCTTCTGGAGTCTAAAATGCATGTATTATCCTGTGTGGATAAATTTTAAGACTTTTGAGCCTCAAGCAAGTTTTGGCAGAAGCAGGTAGGTTGTTCGTGAACGATTTTTTAAATTTTTTAATGATTTTAAAACCAACCAAATGGTTTCAGTAGGTCAGTCGATTTTCAGTGGTTTTAGCTAGTACACTACTTTGAAAAACTGCCAATCGGTGTTTGGTCAGTTTTCGATTTTTTGATTTTCTTGAACACCCTAGAAGCAAGTCTAGTGGTGCTATAGTCCAAATATGATATAGGAAGTAGATTTGTTTTTAAATGAATCTTTCTTAGTTCTCATTAGGGGTGGGCAAATAGTACGATTAACCGAAAAACGATCTAAAATATCAATTTTGTTCGGTTATTTCAGTTAAAAATTTTAGTTCAGTTATCGGTTCCATATAAGTCAATCGAACTAAACTGAAAAACCAAAATGATATTAATTATTAATAATATATATTGTATTTCTTTATATATATCTAATAAAAATATACGTATCTTTACAATTGAAAACAAAAGAAGTACATATTTTCTTTGCAATATGAAAGAAAAAGGAAAAAATAAGGCATAAAAACTTTTGTGACAAAAGGGAAAAAAAATAGCTATTTTGGATTATTATTATTATTATTATTATTATTATTATTACTTCTTCTTTTTTTCAAATCAGTTAACCAAATTTCAAAACCGAACCAAGCTAAAATTTTGGTTAACCGAATTACAAAAACAAAAATTTATTTCTATCGGTTATCGATTCCGAATTCCTCAAACAGAACCGAACCGAAATGTCCAAAATCGAACCAAACCAACCGAAGTCACCCCTAGTTCTCGTGGGTTATTGTGATTAGAGCTTCTTGTTCTACTTTTACTTTTGACTGGACCAATCCAAGCAAGCCCTAAATGTATTATGGACTATTTGAAACTAGTACGGTATATACCACTTCCTAGGGTTTATAAATGAATTGGTTCGATAAATTCATGTGTTTGGTGGATGTTCATTTCCTACATAGGAGCCTGTTTTCAGTCGAACATCTCTTAAAGTTGATTCGTTGTCAAATCAACATAATTTCATTCTCATAAAAACTAGATATAAAGTGAAACTATGATAGAAGCAAATCCTATTCCAATCAATTTCATACAAGATAGAGTTAAAAATAAAAGAAAGAGAATATGAAAAAATCAAACATATGCAATTGAGTGAAAGAGGAGAGGGGGAGAAGTGGCATCCTTTCAGACTCACTATTCATCATCCATTCAAAAGTGGATAGATTGTGGGGGAGCACACACATAGCCATCATTTTGCTATGGAGGAGAACGCAAATAGCAGTTATTCTATTTTTCCTTCTTTTTTAATCGACCAAAAAGGAGACAATACCCCCATTCCTTTTCTAATGGAAATCTCCCCTCTCTACTCCCTGACATTCCTTCCACTTTTTATCCATCCTACCATTCATAACATCATAGATCATAAACAAAAAGATTGAAAAAAAAAAGGGGGAAAATCACACTTTAGTCCATTAAACTATACACCTGTTTTCAATTGGCTCCGTAATTTTAATTTTTTTTTTGTAATTGGGTCCTTGAAAATCAAAAATTCATTCGATCAGACCCAAATTTGATTAAACGCAATTTCAGATCTGATTGAATGCGATTTGTTGCACTATTCACAATCTCCCGCGTTTGTCTTAACCTAACATATGACAGGTAAGCACTACGCGCAACATATGTGTTTGTGATAAAATTATTCATCCAATGAGAAGATGCCATGAAGGGAATGACATTGCAAAGTTTTAACTATTTGAATTTGGATGTAGAAGCAATTATTGGCAGTTGGTCTTTGTTGATGTTTAAAATATAAACTGTCAAGGGACACATGTTGATCATTGGAGATTAACTGAAGAAATAGGTGTTAATCCGAGACAATGCCACGTGGAAGAACAGTCATCAGTTTGAAATTGAAAAAGCATTCAACAGAGACTGCTCGAGGCCTCAACAATTATAAATAGAGGTAGTCTGTGATTAAGAGAGGATCCTTCGATCAAATCAACAAATACAATTCAACATTGTACTTTTTATCTTTACTTTTATAATTAGAAACACATCTGAAGTTATTTTCAAGGTTAGATTGTAGTTTATTTTAGTCAATAAAGTAGTCTGTTACTTTACTAGTTTTACCTCCAGTTATTTTTTAGTAGAAGTAGTCATAGTTTAGTTAGTTCGAAGTTCTTTTAGTCATATCTTTACATGTTTGAAGTCCTTGTTAAGGCATCAAACGGCACCACAATCACCCTGGTGAGGTGCAGTTTGGATATTTACAACATACACATTGGCAATTTGCTTGCCTGGCACGCCCGCACATATGGGCCAAAACCTGGTCTAAACATTTTTGGCATGCCCGGTGGGACACTATTGTCAAAAGATAACAAATAGAAACCTTCAAAGCAATAGGTCTGTTGATAATGCCAATAATGGCGTTAATAATGCTGAAATTGGTGGTTCTCCACACCAAGGTGGTTCACCACACCAAAATCCACAAAGCAACAACACTAGGAATCATGTTAATACCGAAAACCCAGAAATTGGAATTAAAAATCGAATCCAATTCCAAACACTGGAAATGTTGGATCAGGAGATTGACATGACTTGGTGAATCAATTAACACCAGTGTTTGATCATTTGGGGACCATGATTCAGAATGTAAATACTCTGATCACTTCCCTTAACAACAATATGTCATACTTTGCACCAACAATGGCACCAAGTGGAAATCCTTATATGATTCGACAGGATGGAAGAGATTATACTCATGGTTTGTTTCAACCAAATCCCTTGATCCATGCAAATGGGCCTCTTTTTAGGCCTAATTTGCAAGAAAGTTTCTATATGCCTTTCCCTAATACTATTAATCCAATGTTCGAAGGGATGCAAGGAAACTATGCAGGATATAGTCAAGAGCATATGTATAGACAAATGAATGTCGAAGATCCTAGGCCAAGAGAGAATGCAATAGGCCAAAATAAGAGAGTAAATAACAATCCTATATTTGAACCAGACCCTACTGGAATAGGTACTGGTCGAAGAAACAAAAATCCTAGGAGAGTGGACAATATTCCTCAACCACCTCCAATACCACCAATGAACCCTCCTTTGGGTTAACCAAGTCATCAACAACCACCCAATATGGTTGATAGGAATGACATAATTAATTTAATCTATGAAGTTTGTGCACCCATGGCTTGGGGGGTACAAACTCTAGTATACAGGAAGCCTTATCCTGATTGGATTGATAGGATTGAATTCCCTAGGGGATTTAAGTTCCCTACCTTTGCTATATTTGCTAGAGATGGGAGTCAATCTATAGCTTATCATGTAGCAAAATTCATCAGTCAGTGTGCTGATGCAGGAAACAATGAATACCTTAGACTTCGTTTATTTCCTAGTTCATTGACAGATACTGCATTCACATAGTTTATCAATTTGGCCCCCAATTCGATCCATAATTGGACACAAATGGAAGAATCCTTCCATACTCAGTTTTTTCATACAGAACCTGAGGTATCTATGGCTAATTTAGCCAGACTCTGTCAAAAACCTGATGAAAAGGCTACTCAGTTCATTAATAGGTTCAAGAGGGCTAGAACAAAATGCAAAATCTTTCTGCCAGAACCTGAATTTGTTAAATTGGCGCAAAATGGCCTCGAATTTAGACTTCGAAAGAAGTTTGATGCATCAGAATTTAGAGATCTTGTTGAATTAACCGCTCGAGTTTCTAGATATGAGGCCCTATTGGAGGAAGAAAATGAAAGGAATGCTTCCTCACTAAAAACATATTACAAGGATCCTAATTATGAGATAGATGTTGCAGAAATAATAGGAAAGAAACCTTTCACGTGTAAAAGTCTTGTGAAGAAAAATATTTCTGCTGAAGTGTACAAATCTAAAGGATCATTCAAAAATATTCATTCGATATCTATAAATTGGATGAAATATTTGATCATCCGTTAGAAGGAAAAATCATCAGGTTGTCTGATGAAACAAAATTACCTTCTAATGATGAGTTAAAAGGCAAAAAAATACTGCAAATGGCATAATTCTTGGAATCATTCGACTAATAATTGTACTGTTTTTCGAGACAGGATTCTAGATCTGATCAAGAAGGGAACTTGAAGTTTCCTGAAAAACAAATGGGGATTGATGAGGATCCATTCCCAGCAGTGCAAGAGGTGTCCATCAATGTTCATAATATTTCCCTCAAAACTCTTGTCAAAAATAGGGAAAGGGCAAAGGAAGAAGATCAAAAGAAAAGACTCCAAGAAATGGCAAAAAAGAGTCTCAAAGTTCCCACTTTTAACCAATAATATGCAAAAAAAAATTATGCATTGGTTGTGGAAAGAGATATGCTGAAATCTATGATGAAAGGGTTGGGGCTAAAATAGGCAGAAAAAAAAAAAAACAACCATCATTCGAACAAAAGAAGGGGAGTACTTCGTATGAACATCCACTCTAACCAATTATGAATGTTAGAAGAGGACAATTTAAGGGGCCAATTTATCAAGCTTCAATGCATGCTAGACCAACAACATCAAGGTATGCTCCAAGACCAATGGCTCATTTTAGAGCCACTTCTTCAAGGAATTTCTATATTGGTTATTCTGTTCGACCAACAAGGAACATGCAAAGAGAAAGACAAGCCCAATTTATACCATCAAAAGTAGTACCAGCCAATGTGGTACAGACTGAGATGAGTATGGCAACATCAAATAGATCACCAAGGATTAGTGAAGCTTCACAACCAGAATTGTCATCATTGGTACCAGGAGTACCAAATTGGTTTGTCATGCAAGATGATAGGGTCGAGGGCATGATGGATCAACAAGGATCTCAAAACAAAAATAGGATGATCAAAACTCCACAGATTGAAGTAAATACATGGCGAGTCCTTCAACATCTTAAAGAGAAGAACCAAAATTTATTTCCTATGATAAATAGGACTCAACAAAAGAGACTTTAGAGGAAATGTACCATGTGGAAGGAATTTTCCAACATGAACACTCAAAGTCAAGAGTTGGAGAATGTTTCTAATGATATTCTGAGGCCTAATCCCAGATTTGATGAAAATGTTAAGGCAAACAATGATACTATGTCTGAAGAAAGTATCATAAAAGCCAAAGTTTTGGAATTGGAAAAAGCCATGAGCATTGATGAAGGAGATAAAGAAATGACAGCAGTGGAATCCCAAATTTTGGGAAATACTAAAATTGAGCACCATGGTGAGATTTCTCATGAGAATATACATATTCAGTTTGGCACATTTCCAGAACAAATGGAAGTCAACACTGCTACTTTCACACTACCAAAGGTCTTCGAAGCAAAAGAAGATCAACAAATGGATGAAGAAGTGGAAATGGAAGCATCAACTGAAGATGTTTCTGAGGTAAATTTTCCTACATTCATTTTTAGTGATTGTAACCTGGTTTACTCTTTCGAAGAACCATCACTAAAAATAACTAAGCATCTTAAACCATTATACACAAGAGCTTGCTTAAATGGGGTTCTTTTAAATAAACTACTAGTTGATAATGGTGCTACTGTTAATATTATTCCTTTGAGTACTCTGCAGAAAATTATCAAACATGATTCAAAGTTAGTACAGACTCCCATCATGATATCAGGATTTATTGGTGATAGAAAAGATACCAAGGGAGTCATAACTATTGAAACAATAGTAGGTTCAAATAAATTAAAAACTGCTTTCTTTATGGTAGATGCAAATCCTAGTTATAATGCTTTACTAGGAAGAGATTGGATTCAAGCTAATCGATGTATTCCTTCTTCAATGCATCATAAATTGTTGCTTGTGAAAGGAGATTGTGAAATCGAAACAGTGAAGGCTGATACTCAGCCTTTCCATGCTAGTTCTAACTGCATCGAAGCCCAGTTGTATCAAGAAAATGTTAAACCAATTGATCTAAAAGAGTCAGAATATGAGACTCCTGAGGAGAATTGGGACATTTTGGCTGATATGCCATTTGGTTCTGTGGAACCATTGTATGATGACAAGGTGGTTTAATGGTTCACACATCTATAGAAATCGAAGATGTGGAGGAGATCATTCGACTGGTCCTACAGAAGTTAATGGTTGAAAATTTAGAATCAAAAATTAAAAAAGATTCAACCATAAATAGGTCAGACTATGTCTTTGAAATAGACCCACAAGAAGAGTTATCTATGATGCCAAAAAATTCTATACAAGAAGAATCACAAGATCCAATAATTGAAATCAATTTAGGATCAAAACAACAAAAAAGATTTACTTATTTGAGTTCTAAACTTAACAAAGATGACCAATATAAACTGGTCAAATTATTAACAGAATTTCGAGACTGTTTTAATTGGAATTATGATGAGTTACCAGAACTCGAAAGAAGCTTAGAGGAGCACAAATTGCCTATCAAGGCAGGATATAAACCAGTAAAGCAGCAGCCTCGAAGGATGACACCAGAAGTCACCATGAAGATTAGAGAAGAAATTGAGAGGTTGCTCAAGGCATGATTCATTTGAACTGCCAGGTATGTTGAATGGCTTTCTAATGTTGTTCCAGTTATGAAGAAAAATGGAAAATTAAGCGTCTGTATTGATTACAGAAATCTTAATCTGGCCACGCCTAAGGATGAATATCCTATGCCAATAATCGATCTGCTAATCGATAGATCTGCTGGTAATACTATAATGTCTATGATGGATGGTCATTCAGGATACAATCAAATATGTATTGCTGAAGAAGACATTCATAAAAATGCATTTAGATGCCTAGGGAACATAGGTACCTTCGAGTGGTGCAAATGCCTTTTGGTTTGAAAAATGCAGGAGCCACTTATCAAAGGGCTATGAATGCTATTTTCCATAATATGATTGGAACATTCCTGGAATGTTATATAGATGACATAATTGTTAAATCCAAAACATTTGATGATCATTTAGTACACATGGGACTAGCATTCAAAAGATTGAGGTTTTTTAAACTCAAATTGAACCCATTAAAATGTGCCTTTGGAGTTAATAGTGGAAAAGTTTTGGGGTATTTAGTGCATAAAAAAGGAATCCAAGTAGACAAGAATAAAACTCGAGCAATTGTTCAGAGTAAACCCCCTTCGACCAAAAAAGAATTGTAAAGGTTCCTAGGGCAGATCAATTTTATTCGAAGATTTCTTTCTAATAACACTGGAAAAACTTTGATTTTTTCTTCTTTTTGGAAGTTGAGAGATCATGGAGAATTAAAATTGGGAAGATAAGCACCAAGCTGCATTTCAAGCTTTGAAGGATTATTTGGTGAAGACACCAGTGTTAATGCCTCAAGAAAAGATAGGCCTATGAAGTTGCACATCTCAGCAGCAGGCATCAATTGGGGTTCTATTAGCCCAAGATAATGATGATAAAAAAGAACAGGTTGTTTATTACCTTAGCAAGTTTTTAAATCAAGTAGAATGCAAATATTCCTTTATGAAAAAACTATGTTTATCTTTGCATTCTACAATAATGAAATTGAGATATTATCTTCTTCATACTGAAGTTTATGTTATTACTAAGTTTGATCTGATTAAATATATGTTGACTCGACCTATTTTAAGAAATCGAATTAGTAAATGGATTTTGACTTTATCAGAATTCTGTTTATTCGATGTACCACAAAAGGTAGTAAAAGGGCAAGCTTTAGCAGATTTTTTTGGCTGATCACCCAAATTGCCTCGAAACGGAGGGAACTTATGAAATTGGGCATATAACTATTAGCCCATGGAAATTTTGGTTCGATGGGTCAAAATAGAATTTGCTGCAGGTATTGGATTCATTATTGAATCACCTGAAAAAATTAAAACCAAATATGGTTTTAAACTTAATTCAACTCAATGTACTAATAATCAAGTTGAGTATGAAGCTCTAATTATGGGCCTTGAAACCCTTTTAGATCTTCAAGCTTCATTTGTGGAAATTTTTGGAGACTCTCAATTGGTTATAATTCATTTGAATGGGGAGTACAAATGTTTAAGTAGTTCTTTACAAATATATTATGATACTACAATGGATTTGCTATCTAAATTTGATGGTGTGAACCTCTTGCATGTCCCTAGAAGTTTTAATGAAGAAGCCAATGATGTGGCTCAAAAGGCATCTGGATTTAGAGCAGATATGGAGGATTTTGAGATGGAACAAGTCACCTATAGAAAATTGTTGCCTATATCGGTAAATAGATCACCCTTTGTCAGCATCTCGAATATTGAGATTCATGATGATTGGAGAAAACCAATCATAGATTATCTCTGAGGGCTAAATGAAAAGCCTAGTCAAAGTATAAGGTTAAAATCTGTCAACTATAACATGTATGGTTGGAGATTGTTCAAAAGAGGAGGTGATGGATTACTTCTTGAATGTTTGAGTAACCTTGAAGGAATTGAGGCCATAGCTCAAATTCACGAAGGGTTATGTTGTGCTCATCAATCTGGAATTAAAATGAGATGGTTACTTCGAAGGCATAACATTTATTGGCCAACAATTTTAAAAGATTATACTGAATTTGCCAAAGGATGTCAAGAATGTCAAAAGCATGGTCCTTTAAAACATTTACCAACTGTTGACCTTCAATATGTGGTGAAACGTTGGCCTTTTAGAGGTTGGGCCATTGATGTGATTGGTAAGATCAGTCCTCCTTCTTCGAAAGGTCATGGATTCATTATTGTGGCAATAGATTACTTCACCAAATGGGTGGAAGCAGAACCTATGCAGTCTGTGACCCAAACAGCAGTTATCAAATTCCTCAAAATTATAATGTATAGATTTGGTATCTCGCAAACCATTGTATCTAACAATGTCAAAATCAACCCCATATTATGCCCAATCTATTTTCCAAGGAGAAGTGTTTGCTTTTGCAAATAAACTGGGGATTACAATGTCAAAATCAACCCCATATTATGCCAATCTAATGGTCAGGCTGAAGCAACTAACAAAATCATAAAGGAAAATATGGCTAAAGTCATAAAGAATAATCCAAGGATGTGGCATGAGATTTTGCCATAAGTTTGATGGGAATATAGAACTTCGAAGCAAACAAGTACAGGGGTATCTCCCTATGCTTTAACTTTTGGTCATGAAGCAATGTTACCAATTAAGATAAAAGTAAATTCTCTTCGAATCATGAAGCATAATCAATTATCTTTAGATGAATATCAAACATCCATGGCTATTAAGTTGGAAAACATTGATGAAGAATGAGTCAAGGCTCTTAATGATATCCTGATACAGAAAAGAATCACAGCAAGAGGATATAACAAAAGAGTTCAACCAAGAACTTTTGATGAAGGAGACTTGGTTTGGAAAACAATATTGCCTATTAGATCTAAAGATCCAAGGTATGGGAAATGGTCTCCTAAGTGGGAAGTTCCATTCCAAATCTATAAAGTTTTTAAAAGAGGTTTTTACCATTTGAAGAATTTAAATGGTTATGTTCATATAAAGAAAATCAATGGTAGGTTTCTCAAGCAGTATTATCCAACTTTTTGGGAAGCAAGAAGTCTAGAATGAAATATAACACTCAAAAACAAGACCATATATTTCATATTCGTAGTGAGTACAAAACCATATATTGATTAATTACATAGTCCTGTTGGTATTTTCTTTCATACCAGTTTCCCTATAAATTGGGCCTTCAATCCAAAATTATCCCAAGATCTGGTATATAGCTTTGACTAACTAATTATGAACTTTTTCCTAGAAATTGATTCTGGTTCTTCAAAGGTTTAGACTCAAACTCTGTCTTCAGAGCCAGAAGGTTTGCTTGAACATTTTCCTGATTGGTCTTCAAAGCATTCAAATCAGTTTCCACGAGCTCGAGTTCTTTTAAAAGATTGTCTCTTTTGGTAGAAAGTTTTTCAATAGCAAAGTTATTTTTGTTAAAATCTTCCAGCATTTGATTCATTGCAAGAGTTTTCTCTGTAGTATACTCCATGTCAATTTCCAGTTTGTTCCTTTCTTCGACAACTTTTTCAAGAAGGAAACAATTGAAGTCAAAGGATGACATGAGCTCTAAAATTGTCTCTTTGTCTGGGACAAAAATTTCAGAACTGTCTAACATAAATTGACTTAGAATCTTCAAAGCCTGCTGCACCTTTATGTCTTCAAAAACATCGATGGAATTTTACTGAACATTCTCAATGTAGCAACTGCTACTACTGGATCGATAGAAGGCACTTTTGGTTTACTTTGGCCCATTATTTGTTGGAAAAACTCTTGAACATCGGTCGAAGTGGTGTCTTCTATCTTCAGGACATACTTCAAACTATCTTTGAAATCCTTTATTTCTTCAGAAGTGAGATTTGGGGGAAGGGATATTTGAAACTCCCCGGAGCTCGAAGGAATTGAGGCACCAAGAGATGCAGATGGAGCTTGTTTTTGGTAGCTTCAGGATCAAAACTTGTACTAGCCTTCGAAGGACCAGTTTCAAGTTCAGTAACAGGTTCAATCTGGTCAGTAAAAGATAAGCATATATTTAGAATATGTTTATGCAAAAGTATAGAAATATGAAGAATACCAGAGAAGTTTGAATGACCTACTATTGGTTTATATTCGAGTAATGGAGGTTGAATGCCTAGTGGATGAGACTTCTGAACTTCTGAACTTCTGAAACATTAGGACTCTAGGATACTGGTTCTGGAATTGTTTGTGTCGATTCAGGTTCAGGTTCCACCTTTGAGATAGGGACTGTTGGAATAGGAACTTCTTTGATGATCTTCGAACCAACAGGTGGTTCAACTGTTGTCTTCGCCTTCTTCTTTCGAATCAGTGTTGTGGTTGGACTAGTTCTTCCTCTTCTTCAGGTTCAATATTCTCAAATGCATGAGGAGGACTCTCTGCTGGGAGGATTAATTTTCTTTTTGGCCTCGAAGGTGGTCTAACAAAAGCTGAAGCCTTGGAGGAAATTGGGATCTTAGGTGCAGCCTTCGAAATTTTGGCCTTTGGTGAAGAGCTTTCACCAATCGCTTCCCCTGTATTACAAAGTGTAAAACAACTTTAGTACAAAATTCTTTCCATTACTTAAGAGAAATGATATTGAATTGGTGATATATTTACCTTTTGACTTCGAGTCAATATGCCTCAAGAGTTGGCATTTGTCCATCTGCACTGACATCAGATTCTCCCACTAGCTCAAGAAGGCAGGTGTGCAGTTGGTGTAGACTGGTAGAGCGGTGAACTCTAGGTTACTGACTTTGTTCTGATAAACTGCTAAAGCAACAGGTACCACAGATTCTGGCACCCTCGAATTTGTCTTATAAGCCATTAAAATGTTGGCTTGGCTTCTAATTGGGAAATGAATTAATTGGGTGAGCCCAAACTGTCTCGAGAATTGGTTTAGAAGATAGAGCTCACCATAGGATTTGATACTAAGATTATTCCCAAAGAATAAGTCCCTACTAATCAAGAAACTTCCCTATGCAGCTTTCAGTTCAACTACATTCGCTGCTCTGTCCAGAATTTGACACAACCACATGGGGGAGAGAGGAGTTTTACCTTTAGAGTGGTAAAGGATAGAAAAGGGTTGGAATAAGTCATTCGGCCTTACTTGAGGGAGGTTGCAGAAAAAGGTAAGGGATTCTTTGAAAGTATCCTCAACACTCGGTAGTGAACCAAAGAAAACACCATGAGAAACAGGACTTTCTCTAAGTCTTAAATTATGAATTTCTGGAAAATAGGCATATAGCCATAGTTGCATAATCCAGAAAGGACCACCTTGAGTTGGGAGAAAGGGGTCATAGCACAAATCAGAGAAAGATCTATACAGAGATCCTAATACAAAGGGAGCTAAGGATAATCTGCGACCAACAGTCAAAGCTACTGCTATGTTGGAGAATTCGAGGACAACCCTTTGAGAAGAGATACAGAAAAGATGCTTCGAAAGCCAATAGAGCATGAAATAATAGTACTCTATATCAGATACTTATCCTGTTGATTTCTTGTGAGAAGTAAGAAAGTTGGTGTATCCTAGAGACTTGGGATCGGTTCGAATGTCGGGTATATCAGATTCTACCATATAGGGGTGAGCATCCTCCCCATGAGATAAAAACCCTAATAGATGAGAGATATCTAAGACAGTTGGACCTATTGGACGAAAACAAAATTAAAAATGATTGAATATAGGGTTCTAGAAATACAAAGCCCCAGCAAGTAAGTTAGGACTAGCTTCGATGGCATATTTCGAGAGGTTTACGGCATGGTAAATGCCTGTGGTTGTCAGGGTTTCTTCCTTTTTGTCTAAAATCCTATTTACCCATTCTGGCTAGTCTTTCCCAGGTTTTGGCCAATGTCAAAACTTCAATTCGCTCCTTGGAATGGGAATTTCCTGTTGGTATGCTAAGTGTTGTTGTCCTAGTCTAGGATAATACATGTGGAGTTTGAGGTTGGGGTAACCCAAATAAGGACCTACAGCAATTGAGGATTCCTGGTTGGGGAAGGTTAAAGGGACAAGGATTTCATTGATCACTGAGGTTTCTCTCCCATTCAAATAATTGGTCTGTTCATCCTGAATGATTCTTTCGAAATCATCGCAAACCTTATGAAGTTGGGTATTGTCTGCTGAGGTAGTCATTTTCAAAAGAGAAAGGGTAAAAGAGATTGCAATGAGGATGAGGTGCAAGATGGAGTGAAGAGAATAGAAGAGTTTGCAGAAGTTAAAAGGGTTGTTCCTCTGTTTTCTTGTCTATTTATAGCCTTTAGTGATGTTTGGGAAGAAGCGCATTTATTAAGAAAGTAGTCGTTGGAGTTGGTTACTTATTTAGCCATTATTTTAAGTGAAAAGACACGTTGGTTTAGAATGAACCAATCCAGTTTGATCAATATATGCATGAATTCTCATAATTCATTGAACTTAAAAGAAAAGTACAAATACAGATTACAGACATAACTGATAGAAATGAGAAAACCCATAGGTCACAAGATTGTGAAACATAGCCCAATAGTAAGCAAAGTATTCTGCTTCTAGTTCTATCTCGAGACCTAAATTCCTGGCTTGTAATGCCAATTTGTCTTCACTTCGAAGGGTAAGATAAGTAGCTTTGAGTTGTTCCTCATATTGATTTAATCAAGAATTGATCTTGGCCAAGGCTTTACGAAGACCTTGAAGTTCTTTAGCTATTGGAGTTTTGCCTCGAAGAGATATGCCAATAGCCTTGGCTTCATGCTTGAGATATGCAATTTGACCTTCGAGGTCAGGCTTCGAGTAATGGGAAACATTTCTCTCTTTATCAGAACTTCCACACCCATATATGTATTTGTCGTTGAATTCTGATACTTCATCAAGGAGTGCATTGGGACCTTCCTTAAGACTGTCATAAAGGTCCATTAAGTAATTCAACTGATGGACACTTTCTTGGTGATGGGAATACCACCTTACATGAGAGGATAAGGTTCGAAGGGTGAAATCAATTTGGGTTCAAACAAGGGTTGAAATGCTCCACTCATGGCATAGGATGTGGCAACTCCACTCAAAGTTGATTCGAGCCTTTGGTTCTTGCAATATGGAGAATGGGAGATGTGAGAAGGCTACTAGAAGCCTTTGTGCTTGGATAATTAAGCAGGGAAAAGGTGATAAAACGGGAGGAGTATGTTCGAATATAAGACCATGCCTGCACAATTGGTCTAATTTTAAGAAAGGATCATTGATATCCTCAGTTGGGTCAACCACTTGAACCTTTGTGTCTGGAAAGCCTAGTAAAGAGTAATTAAAGAGAAGCACTCTTTCCTTGTAATCATTTTCGAAAAGTTTACATTTAGAAAGAAAATCTGAGGAGTAGTGCTCATTGGAAAAGTTTTCATGTGATGCCCTCACAAATGTGTGAATAGGAGGTTTGCCTTGGGGAGTCAAGATTGTACCTCTTTGGAGTCTTTCCCCAGGAGGACTGGTAGAGGATATTAACCATGCATTCAACAGATTTTGTTCCCGAGAGAGATAATTCGAAAATGGATATGGTTTTATCATTCTACTTCGAATGATTCCTCCAGCTTCAGGGTATTCAAAGTTTGGATGAACAACTGAGGGTGATGTAGTTGGTGTTTCAAGCTTCATACCTTTGTAATATCCTACCCCTTCACCATGGGAAGTGGGTTGTTCCCAAGCAGGGGGGAGAGTTTGAGCGTTATAGATTGATTTCAGAGGACTCGAAGATGATTTTTTTCCTGATAAAGATGCACTTGGTCGGTTCAGCATGTTATGCCATTTTCCCCACTTCGAGTATGTGAATGGCTCAGGAGGAATTTCAGGAGGATCCCAATTAGTTCGAGGAAGAATTTCAGGGCGTTGCGTTACTAATATCACTTCTTTAGGAAGATCTAAAGGAACGTGACCACCAGTATTGAATGAAGATTGAAAAGAAGACATAGTTAACAGAATAGATTTGAAGTGACAAGCAAAGATGGAAATACAATAATTAAGAAAAATAGCAGGCAATGTGATGATAAATGCAGATTTGAATCTTCAATTTAACCATGTTCAGAATGTTGCATGAAAAGTGCAAACTGCCCAGCTTGATCTTACCACGATCGCCATTATCTTTTTCGAATCAAAAGAAAAATGGCGCAGGGGGTAATGTTTGTAATAAAATTATTCAGCCATTGAGAAGGTGCCACGAAGGGAATGACATGGCAAAGTTTTGACTATTTGAATTTGGACATAGAAGCAATTATTGGCAGTTGGTCTTTGTTGCTGTTTAAAATACAAACTGTCAAGGGACACGTGTTGATCATTGGAAAATAACTGAAGAAACAGGTGTTTATCCGAGACAATGCCACGTGGAAGAAAAGTTATCAGTTTGAAATTGAAAAAGCATTCAACAGAGACTGCTCGAGGCCTCAGCAATTATAAATAGAGGTAGTCTGTGATTAAGAGAGGATCCTTCGATCAAATCAACAAATTCACTTCAACATTGTACTTTTTATCTATACTTTTAGAATTAGAAACACCTCTGAAGTTATCTTCAAGGTTAGATTGTAGTTTATTTTAGTCAATAAAGTAGTCTATTACTTTACCAGTTTTACCTTCAGTTTTTTTTTTTTTTTTTGTAGGAGTAGTCATACTTTAGTTAGTTCGAAGTTCTTTTAGTCATATATTAATTTACACGTTTGAAGTCTTTGTCAAGGCATCAAACGGCACCACAATCACCCTGGTGAGGCGTAGTTTGGATATTTCCAACATACACATTGGCAATTTGCTTGCCTGGCACGCACGCACATATATAATTTTTCAACCAAACAGTATGTGACAATTTCTAATAATTTAAGCTAACAGTGTCAGAATTTGGGTCTAATTGAATGAATTTTGAAGTTCAAGGACCCAATTGCAAAAAAAAATAAAAATTGTGGACCCAATTAAAAATATGCTATAGTTTAAGAGACTAAAGTGTAATTTGTCCAAAAAAAAAAATGCAAACAAACAAAGAAAAATCAAGTCACTAGTATTTACTCCGTACTTGTAGAGTATTGGAAACTCGTCCACAATAGTAGAAAAATCATGAAAATTGGAAAGTAATTGACTTATAAAATTTAAAACTTTATAACTTATTATTTATTCATTTTGCTTTGTTTAACCTTTTATTTTCTTTGATGTTTTCCATAGGCTTCTATTGAATTGTAGGCTTTGTAAAAGAAAAGAAAAATGATAGAGAAGGGAAAAGAACAAAAAAAAGAAGAAGAAAAATCAAGCTTCTTTTTAAAACTTTTCAGCACATATAAATAATTTTTAATATTGAAAACTAGAAACAGTACAAAATGAAGAAAAAAAATTAGAATTTAATGTAATTTTTTTTTTAATTCCATTTTCTCTTTTGTCCTTTATGTTTTTCTCAATAAGCAAACAATAAACCATTTTCTTGAAGAAAAAAAAAAACAAGGAACCAAAAAAGAACGCTCATCTCTCTCACGCAACAGGGCCAAGACCATGTCCTCCCATGAAGGGAGAGCTCTAACTTGATACACTAAGGGTTTCCTAAATTTCTTTACAACATCCTTTTATATAGAGTTTTCAACCATTTATTGGCCAATAAAAAATCAGAGATTTACTCCAAGTAAAACTCTATCACAAAAGGAAATTTGTCACAATAGAAATTTAGCCAAATCAATAATCCCTAAATTCGTAAAATTGTCTCACAAGTGATATAATCCCAACAGGAAAGTGCCGCGCCACTACCCATTTTCCTTTCCTTTCCTGGCAATCTAAATCCATCCACCCTAAAATTAATGTAAACAATCAAAATGTTTTTTATTTTATTTTATCTCACTGAACCCATGAACTAAATGAAGCATAAAATGTGAGAATATCTCGATATCCTTGCTTTCATATAATCAATACTTTGACTTTGTATACTGGTGTAACAATCAATATGATTGTTTTTATGGGCACTGAAACATGATTTCGGAATGGCCAAGTTTATAGTGAGCAGTTTCTCATATGAGAAGGCGGATTTTAACCGTTAGATAAGAATCTAGCCATAAGATTATCAAGAATCTGGAGATGCATTTATTGCTAGATGCTTATTCAACAGTTAAAACACGCCTTCTCATATGAAAAGCTTCTCACAATAGATTTACCCCTTAAGAATATTGGGTATCAAGTCCATAAACTAATGAATACATTAATGCTATTACAATTGATAAATGAGAGTAGAACTTTCAAATTTTGATTGAAATCTAGAATTGTTGTTAACAGAGATGCTACATCTATGATTTTAACTTGAACTATGGAAAGTATGATGTATATTTAATCAACAATTATACACCCATATCTCCAATCACACCTCTAACTACATATTATGCTTTAAATGCATATATCATGTGCTGTTTGATTTTTTCACACTTTTCTATGCACCACTTACACAGCATAGGGTACAAGCATTTAAAGCAAGGACGTGGTTGGAGGTGTGGTTAGAGAGGTGTGTGTATCATTATTGATATTTAATAGGTAGAGTAATGTGAGGGGTACAACTAATTTTTATAACTCATTTACAACCATCTCTATCTATCTCCTAAGTGGCACTGAGCCCCACTGAAATTTAATCGGACCCCACAATGCCACTTAGGAGAAAGATAGAGATAGTTGTAAATGAGCTGTAAAAAATTATTGTCACCCTAACATTGTCCTTAATAGGTATAAAGATTGCATATTTAAAGAGCCCGTTTCATAACATTGTAATTTTTTGTTTTCAATTTTGTACTTTTTTTGAATGAGTTCTCGTCATTCTGCACATTGAAGAAATAGATAAGATCTCGTTTGGGAATTATATTGGCAGGCCAGTAGCACGATTGGTTCTCGAATCTCGTTTCCCATATGGTGTGGGAAAGCCATAATTTTGGAATGCAGTAACAAATTTTGTGCCACAACCTCCAAGAATCTCCAATAGCAAGAGGGAAATCAATGGCTACTTTGACAATTAGATCGACCTTCTCAAACGAGACTTTAAGTGTTTCTGACTAGTCTAAGCGCAAGTATTAATTAAAAAAAACGCTTTTTGAAACTCAAAGGCCTGTTGGGTGTCCAAAACTAATTCTCCAACCAGGGTGGTCCTAGGGTGTAGGCAGAGATGCGACCGTTTTGGACTCCTAGATTTTATCTAATTTTTACTATTAAGCGTGATCCTGATAATTTTTTAGTTTGGGCCCATATTAAATAAAAAACTTTATATGTAATATATTGGTTCTATTATAATCTAATCCACCCAAATATTAAAATATAATAGTAATTGTACGTTATATTGTCCCCATTATAAGTTAGGCCACATTAAATATTTACCTCAACACTCTTGTTCTCACTTTCCAATTTAGCATAACCCAAATTGTGCTACATTAATTCAAGCATTCCAAATTGAGTAATGACATAGTTTCCCAATTTATAACTCAATTTCGGTTCATAACAATAGTAGTGAGACCTTTTACTCCTAATAGACAATTTGTATAAATAAACTGTAATTAAATCAAACTCACAGTAATTAAGATGACCAGAAACAAAATTTGAGAAAGAATCCGAGCCCAGCGAACTGTTTCTTTAAGACGAATTTGCTCCCTCTCGGTGCACAAGATTGATGAACAATCGTCTCCCAAGATAGAACGGATTTTCAATTCTACAGAAGTTGCACTTCAATCTCCAAAATACAGCGAGCACAAAATAGTATAATTCTCGAACAACACAATGATATGATATACAGTGAGAGAGAGAGAGAGAGAGATTAATTTGGTATTGATGACATGAAACCAGAGGAGAATATATAGACAATCTGGTGACTGTTCGATCAACACATCCAAACAGAGCGTTGCAATTATTGAAGTGGTGTTTGTACGAAAACAACAAAACCGACCACAGACCGCGCCCAAGCCCAGCTCCACCGGTCAGCAGCGCGCGCGCGCGCGTGGAATAAATCCCACAAAGGCCTAGGTCCTCCCGTCTTAACAAAAGTGGGTTACCCCAAAGGGGCATGCCCCTTAGGAGACTTGCCTCTTAAATATACCCTTAAGTTCTTTGATATTTTTCCTATGTAGAACAACCAAGGTTTTCCACATTTTCCTCCTTCACCAATGTTTCACATGGCCCACTTTGGATGATAATTTCTCATTCATCCCTTATTAGATTTCAACATGGAAATATACGGCATTTATCTCCTCACAGAGGAGAACAGATTCCAATGTGGTCCCGTCCCAAAGAACGTGTGGGACCCATCTTAAATTGGGGGCCAAAGTTCACATAAAACTAGTTATATAAAATCCAATTTTCCAACAAGACCAGATAAAACAGATTCTAATAAAAATCAAACGGTCCCACAATTATATATTATGTGTTCCAATGCCATACGTGTAAGGAATTAGATTTGACAACTATAGCATTACTCTTACAAATCATAACCATCAGTATCAGAAAAAAGTAATACAATGAACACATCTGAAATTACAAAAGTACTAGGGGAGAGAAAAACAAAATCAAAATTCATTATATGCAAAAAGTAACCCTAATATTTTTCGATTAGGGGATGCTGCCCCTAAACTTCCGTATTCCGCTTTTGAATGTTCGCCTAAGGGCCGACCTGTGAATCTAAACGGACCCTATGAGAAATTTGAGTGAAACCCCGCTCCTTAGAATTTTAGAAGCAGGGAACGATAAGATAATGGGAGAATTATAAATCAGTCAATAATTTCTTGACAATTTAAAAGTCAGTCATGTACTTTTTAAAAATTAAAAACACATCAAGTTATGTGTAAAATGTCAAAACTGCCCTCCCTCTTTGATCTCTTCTCTCTCTTCTCACCAGCCCACCACCGCCACCAGCCGCTGCACCACCACCACCTGCTGGCACCACTTGCCGCCGCCACCACCACCTGTCACTGCCACCACCACCACCACCACCACCAAACCCCAACCTCTCTCTCTCTTTGATCTCCTCTCTCTCCTCACATGGCCACCAACTCCACCACCACCTGCCGCCGCCGCCACCACCACCACCACCTGTCACTGCCACCACCACTACCCTTAAAGGGCAACCACCACCACCACTACCAAACCTAACCCAAACCCCACCACCACCACCACCAACCTCTCTCTCTTTTTGATCTCCTCTCACTCCTCACATGGCCACCAACTCTACCACCACCTGCCGCCGCCGCCACCACAAACGTTTGGTGAGTTGCTCCTTATGTTTGGCCAGTTGCTCCAAAACCTGCAACTTTTTTTTTTCCCCTACAATGGCGG
The DNA here is from genome assembly GCA_033977485.1 of Hydrangea macrophylla. Lineage (NCBI taxonomy): Eukaryota > Viridiplantae > Streptophyta > Magnoliopsida > Cornales > Hydrangeaceae > Hydrangea > Hydrangea macrophylla. The sequence goes on from CM066986.1 coordinate 26,089,630, forward strand.
CGGTCAATGGTGGTGGTGGCCGCCTATGGCTTTTTCTTCCTACGAGAGAGAGAGAGAGAGAGAGAAAGAGAAAAAGAGAGAGATCAAAGAGAGAGAAGAGAGAGGTTGGAGTTTGGTGGTGGTGGTAGTGGTGGTGGTGGTGGTGGCGGCGACGACAGGTGGTGGTGGAGTTGGTGGCCATGTGAGGAGTGAGAGGAAATCAAAGAGAGAGAGATAGAGGTTGGGGTTTGGGTTAGGTTTGGTAGTGGTGGTGGTGGTGGCCCTTTAAGGGTAGTGGTGGTGGTGGTGGTGGTGGCAGTGACAGGTGGCGGTGGTGGTGGCGGCGGCAAGTGGTGGCGGCAGGTGGTGGTGGTGGTGTTGGTGTCATGTGAGGAGAGAGAAGAGACCAAAGGGAGGGAGAAAGAGAGAGGGGGGTAGTTTAGATATTTTAGAAAAATAGTTGATTGATTTTTAATTTTTACACTTTAAATTGATTTTCTTTTATTTTTCAAAAAATACATGACTGACTTTTAAATTGTTAATAAATAATTAACTGATTTTTAATTTTCCCAACGATAATATTGAAAATGTCACAATCCAAATTGGCAGCTAAAGAGAGTTGAGACTAATTAAGAATTGGAGTTAATTTTCATTTTCTTCTAATCCCATGTGCCAAACGAGTCTGACCGGCTTTCCACCCAACCGTACCCCACCACTTCGGGTCACTTTCAAATACTCGCCACGTCATTGAATTGTCTTAAGACTTCGTAGACGCGGCCAGCTTTCACTGAGTCATAGGCAATAATGCTAGGCACACACTTCAAACTACACCTCAAATTACATCCTTGTTTTAAATGCATGTACCTTGTGCTGTGTAAGTGGTGCACAGAAAAGTGTGAAAAATTCAAACAACACAAAGTACATGCATTTAAAGCATGGGGTGTGGTGTAGAATGTGTGTCTGACACTTCTCGTTATCGTGGTTATACTCATTTTCACTTTATCTGAAGTGTTTTAAAATTGGACACTTTACCCTTTGTGGTTATAGGCTAAAGTAAAACCGGTAACATTTCTCTCAAAATTGATAAAAATTCTAAAATTGACAAAAGCTACTAACACTTAACCCCTATGTGAGATTAATTTTGGATTTAAACTCCTGTGTGTACCATTTAACCTACCTATGCGGGTCTAATTTTTAACACTTAATCCCTTTAGGAGGCTAATTTTGGAATTAACTGCTTATGTGGTGTTAATTTTGACATTTAAACTCACCTAAGTAGGGCTAATTTTAACTCAGAATCCCCATGTGTGGCAATTTTGATAGAAATCTTAGTAATTTCATTTTAATCCAAAACCAGAAATGGGTTAAATGTTCACTTTTTAATCACATGGGGTAAAGTGAAAATGAATCTAATCACAAGAGAATAAAATATAATAAACTCTTCTTTTAACACTGACATTTCATTTTACTTCTTAGTATTTTTATTGAGCAATGCTATGCTTCCCAAATTTATGATCCAAATGCATGGGATTCCAAACACACATGTAGTGGACTCACTTGTTGGAAGATAATTGAGTAATGTTATGCTGTCCACCACCACATATATTGGGAATCACATTTGGGATTCAAGTTTTGAAAGCATAACATTACACCCTCAATTATTGAAGGTTGTCTCTCACTACATGTGTTGAAAAACATATTTGGAATACAAACGTTTAGATGCAATATTGCATTTGTATTGCTTAATTATTGTCACGCCCCGACGTAGCATAATTCAGGAAAGCATTTAATTTCCTTTATGGACTCGTAGGTCGTGACAAGTGAGTATGACCAATTGTCCCTGCAACAAATAACTTAACAAACAATTCTAGAGCAAAGGATACTAACAAAAAAAAACATAAGCTCTGAAAAAAAAAACTTACTAAACTATTACAACAGTCATAGTCTTAGGCACAAAACGCCTTATTCAAAAGTCCAAACTAGTTTATTACAAAACCCAAATTAAAAGACTTAGGAAATATAAAGCAGCCTCCTGGAAAGTCTCCTGACTCTAAGTAGCATAGTCAAAATACCATGGCTTCTCCTGACCCTGAAAATCTGGACATACAGTCCAGGACGCATCAACGCCGTCAGCTTATGAAAGCTGGTGAGCAAAATAAACAAGTGCTCGCAATGTATATATAAGCATATAAACAACGGTGCAATTTAACTTTTAAAAGCAATAACTTCAAGGTTCCAATTCCAACATAAGCTACGGGGGAATAAAGAAAGCAATAAATATGTGACCATGCGTGAATAATGTAACACCTCATCTTTCTGACTCTTTTCTCTCAACAAAACTCAACACAACCAAACCATTATCTTAGATACCAGGAATACTATCCGATCGATATCCAAAAGAGCACACCAAACCATCGCTTCAGATACCAGGAATAATATCCGATCAATATCCGAAACAAGCGCCTTAGATACCAGGAATAATATCCGATCGATATCTAAGCCGTACACAACACTACCACCATCGCTTCGGATATCAGGAATACTATCCGATCAATATCCGAAACGCACGCCTTAGATACCAGGAATACTATCCGATCGATATCTAAGTCGTACACAACACTGTCGCCTCCAATACCAGGAATAATATCCGATCGATATTGAGGTCGCACAACTAGAACGCCACTCTTTACTCTTTTCACACAACCTCAACCCTAATATGTATGTCAATGTTTCATAAATAACACCATTAATAAATCACATGAATGTCATCAAACTTTAAACATAAAGGAATTCACAGAATTAAAGAAATAATACGCGTACGGGGATTGAAAATTCGTAATTCATTGCCTTAATCATTTTAAACATAACTAATAGCATTAAAAAAAAACTGCTACTGAAATCCTCGTTTTCTGTCCAAACGGTGCAGAATCTGAGAAAATTGCATTAGACGAAAAGTGTGCAGAATCGAGTTTTACTTGGGACAACGCGGGCAGAACCTTAAATTTCATTCGTTTTCCTAACAAAAGTCTGAAAACAAAATTCTGCTACTGTTAAAATTAAAAGAGAAAATATTAGATTGAATTTCTAATATACTTTGAAGTAATGCCATTAAAAATGAGTTATAATTTGTATACATGAATTACATATCAACAGAAAGCTCTTTGAGTCTAGTTTCCAACGCTTCAAACCGTGCGCGTTTTCGAGTTTCCTAGAGGAAGATATGGTCGTTTTAGTAAAAGCCGTCAATGCTGAAAAATGTCAATCGATTGACAAAAGTGTCAATCGATTGAATGACATGTCAATCGATTGGAACACATGTCAATCGATTGAATAACATGTCAATCGATTGGATATGTTTTCAATCGATTGGTATCAGCAGTTTCTCCCCTGTTACGAATTTGAAGCCTGTTTTTGACCCATTTCTCAATTCTGTTCCAACCAAGACATGTAATATATGGATTTCTTCGTTTTTCCGCGTAGATTAAGAATACGCGATCGGTTTTAACTAATTTCAATCGTAGCTCTCGGATTTCACGTAAAACCGAGAGGTGACAAAACTTTGAATCAATGGTACGTCGCGATACGGATGAATTAAGCCGTAGTATTCGAAACACAGCTTATTGGGACTAAGATCTTTCATTCCCAATTCACAGAATTGATTTTGGTTAACTTTTGTAAAACTCCAATTTTTAAGCTTTAATGGTGTATCTATATATATACACATATACACACATATATACACTGAAATATACATATATAAACTTTGGGAGTGAGTTTATAATACTCACAGAGACGATTATACAGAAATTTAAAGGCCGAGAACTTCCGCCGTAATAATCCGTAGTTGAGAATTTCCTCCTCCGTTCTTGATTTTGGTAACCCAATATGTGTATATATATATATATGTATACTGTATGTGTGTTATGTGTGTTATCTGTGTGTGTGTGTTATCTGCCGAGAGAGAGAGAAAGAGCTGCAGAGAGATAAATGAGAGATAGAGAGTCTGATAGATTGAGTGATTGATGAGAGATAGTGAAATGGGGGGGAATTAGTGGGTGTATATATCATATGCAAAGTGCTTAGCACTATGCATATAAAACACACATGACACTTCACACACACTCACAAAGCACTTCCAGCACCAAGATACGCACACACTGCACTAATGTGTACACAAGATACCCTTGTGTGTGTTGAGCTCACGCAATGATACACACACAGAGGTAAAATTATACTGCCCATTCCCAAAACTGGTATTTTACGGTTGAAATAAAAATACAGAAAATTATATTAATGTAGGAATTCAATTCCCGGTTATACAAAAATATAGATATCGATTTTGAAACCATAGAAAATGTTTTGAAAATTACATTTTGACCCCAGATAATTATTACAAAGAGAAATTAAATTAAAATACTCATGGAAATAAAATGCAATATTTATTTATTAATGATAATAAAATACAGGGCGTTACACCCTACCCACCTTAACAGAGATTTCGCCCCGAAATCTGAGCTAACTAATCCTGAAACAACTCGGGGTATCTAGTCCTCATGTCTGACTCTAACTCCCACGACGCCTCTCCTTCGTCATGATGCCTCCACTGAACCTTAACCAAAGGAACGTCTCTTCTTCTCAGCCTCTTGATACTCTGGTCAAGAATCCTCACAGGTCTATCCTTGTAGACAACATTCTGACTCGTCTCAATATCATCAAAATTAACCACATGTGAAGGGTCCCGTATGTATTTCCTTAACATACTAACATGGAACACATTATGAACACCAGACATCTTTGGTGGCAACGCGAGCCGATAAGCCACTTTCCCAACACGCTCCAAAATCTCGAACGGTCCGATGAAACGAGGTGCCAATTTCCCTCTCTTCTGACCAAAACGTATTATTCCACGAACAGGTGAAACCTTAAGGAGTACGTGATCTCCAATACTGAACTCCAAGTCCTTTCGACGTCGATCCGCATAACTCTTGTGTCTACTCTGTGCAGTTTTCATCCTTTCCTTGACCAGTGAAATCTTCTCATTGGTCTCTCTCACCAAATCTGGTCCTAACAGTTCTGTGTCTCCCACTTCAGCCCAGCACAATGGAGATCGACATGGCCGTCCGTACAAAGCTTCGAACGGCGCCATTCCAATACTCGAATGATAACTGTTGTTATACGCAAATTCAACCAAAGGTAAGTGCGTCTCCCAAGATTCTTCAAAGTCAATTGCACAAGCTCTGAGCATATCTTCCATAATCTGATTAACACGCTCGGTCTGCCCATCGGTCTGAGGATGGAATGCAGTACTCATCTTGAGCGAAGTTCCCATAGCCTTCTGCAGACTTTCCCAAAATCCCGAGGTAAAACGTGCATCGCGGTCTGATACAATTGACACAGGCGCACCGTGCAGTCGCACCACTTGTTGTAGGTACATTCGACTCATCCTTTCTACTGGGTAAGTCATATTGTACGCGATAAAGTGTGCAGACTTCGTCAAACGATCCACGATTACCCAAATCGCGTCATGATTCTGTTGTGACCGGGGTAATCCAACCACGAAATCCATAGTTATGTGCTCCCATTTCCATCCTGGGACAGGTAAGGGTTGTAACAATCCTGAGGGTCTCTGATGTTCGGCCTTCACTTGTTGACAAGTCAAACATTTAGACACAAATTCGGCTACTTCTCGTTTCATCCCTTCCCACCAGAAGTTTCTCTTCAGGTCTTTATACATCTTTGTTCCTCCTGGGTGTACTGTCAGTCTTGATTTATGTGCTTCTTCGAGAATTTCTTTTCTCAAACCTCCTGAATCTGGCACACACAATCTGTCTCGACATCGGTATCCTCCATCGGCCCCAACCTTCCATTCTGTCGGGTCCTTCTCTAACATCTTGGCGAACCATGCTTGAAACTTCTCATCTTCCTTCTGGGCTTCGATGATTCGACTCACAAGTGTTGGTTGTACTACCAAGCATCCAAAGTGTTGCCCGATACTTTCCTCAGAAATCTGCACATCAAATTCTGTTATTGTCTCCAAGGCTTTCCATTCCCTCAACATCAATGAAGCAATCATTCCTTGAGGTTTCCGGCTTAGGGCGTCAGCGACTACGTTTGCCTTACCGGGGTGGTACTCTAATGTGAAGTCGTAGTCCTTGATCAGTTCCATCCACCGACGTTGCCTCATGTTCAACTCCTTCTGAGTAAACAAATACTTAAGGCTTTTGTGGTCTGAGAACAAATCAAATTTCTCCCCATAGAGGTAGTGTCTCCAGATCTTAAGCGCGAACACTACTGCTGCCAGCTCTAAATCATGAGTTGGGTAGTTCAATTCATTCGGCTTCAACTGTCTTGAACCATAGGCGATAACCTTTCCGTCTTGCATAAGGACACATCCCAATCCTTGATACGAGGCGTCACTAAAAATAGTGAACTTCTCACCATCCCTTGGTATCGCAAGCACTGGCGCCGTTGTCAATTTCTCTTTCAATTTCAGAAAAGCGCGTTCATGCTTATCAGTCCATTCAAACTTCAAATCTTTCTTAGTCAAACCAGTTAACGGGGCTGCTATCTTCGAGAAACCTTCCACAAATCTCCGATAGTAACCAGCTAGTCCCAGAAAACTTCTGACTTCTGTAGCATTGGTCGGCCGAGTCCAATTCGCCACTGCATCGGTCTTTGATGAGTCAACCGCGATTCCTTGTTGAGAGATCACATGCCCGAGAAACTTAACTTCCTGAAGCCAGAATTCACACTTGCTGAATTTAGCATACAGGCGGTGATCCTTGAGAGTCTGCAACACGATCTTCAGATGTTGTTCATGCTCTTCCTCTGACTTGGAATAGATCAAAATATCATCAATAAAGACAATAACGAACTGATCTAAGTATGGCTTGAATACTCTGTTCATCAAGTCCATAAACACAGCTGGAGCATTTGTCATCCCAAACGGCATTACTAAGAACTCATAGTGTCCGTATCTCGTCCTGAAAGCAGTCTTAGGTATGTCTTCCTTCCGCAACCTCAACTGGTGATACCCTGACCGTAGATCAATCTTAGAAAAGGTCGTGGCTCCTTGCAACTGATCAAACAGATCGTCTATCCGAGGTAAAGGATACTTATTCTTGATAGTAACCTTATTCAGTTCTCGGTAGTCAATACACAGCCGCATTGACCCATCCTTCTTCTTCACAAACAACACTGGTGCTCCCCAGGGTGAAGTACTTGGGCGAACAAAACCCAACTTCTCAAGTTCTTGAACTTGTTCCTTCAGCTCCAACAACTCTGTAGGGGCCATCCTGTAGGGAACCTTGGTTATAGGTCGAGTACCTGGCACTAATTCCACACAGAATTCTATGTCCCTTTCCGGCGGTAATCCTGAAATATCTCGGAATACTTCCTCGAACTCTTTGATTACCGGTATAGATGATACTGTCACCTCTGCACTGACAACCTCAATGTTTGCTAGGCATCTAGTGAGGAACATATCACCCGAAGGGTTACATTGGAAATCGAAGAGTTGATTCCCCTTGTCCGTAAATGTGATCTTTTTCTTTGCACAATCCAACTTCGCATGATTCTTCTCGAGCCAATCCATTCCCAGGATTATATCGAACTCCTTCATCGACAGAACCACCAATCTCGCCAAAAGTTCGCGGTCTCCAAACCGAAGAGGACAATCCTTACACACATGTAATAACTTGACTGTGGTCCCTAAGGGTGAGACAGCACTCAAAGCTTCCTCTAAACGATGCAGTATGATACCCAACTTCTGAACGATCTTAACAGATATAAAAGAATGTGTAGCACCCGTGTCGAATAAAACTTTAACATGAGAGTTAAACAAAGTTAGAGTACCTTCCACTGCTCGTTGCTCGGGCGGTCCCTCCTCATTGGTACCTTCTTCATACCCTGTCTCCTCATAGCCAGCAGCCTCGGGAATGACAGCATTCAGACGGGCTTGTCCTTGTTGACCATAGTTACCTTTCCTAGGAGCCTTGCATTCTGGACTTATGTGACCTGGCATGCCACAATTATAGCACACAACTCCTGAACGATCCGTACGCCTAGGTGCTCTGCAATCTTTAGCTCGATGACCGGGAACTCCACAATTGAAGCAGTTGTTGTTTTTGGCTCCTTCTATTGCTAGAGGCTGATACTGCTGAACTGCTTGTGTCTGTTGAGGTTTCTTCCCTCCATCCCAGGTCCTTTTCTGTCCTTGAGGGTACCCTGGTTTCTGTCCGGGATAACCCTTCTGCGGAGGTCGATTTCCAAGCGGCTTCGAATTCTGACACCCATCATTCTCTAACCCCGTAGCCAATCTCACCAGAGCTTCAAATGACTGGCCCAGATGCCCCATAGTCAAATGTCTGAGAGACAGGTTGAGACCTCAGTGATACTTCTTGATTTTCCTCTGGGGTGTGTCCACCATATGTGGAGCAAAGCGAGACAGACGCTCAAATCGAGTAGTGTACTCTCGGACAGTCAGATTCCCTTGAGTCAACTCCATAAACTCTTTCTCCCTCTTGTCCTTCTCTTCTTCGGGGAAATACTTCTCGAGAAACCTTTCCTTGAACACCACCCACGGCATTCTCCTTGCAGCTTCTTCCCCTATGGTCGCCTTTTCTGCATCCCACCAATCAGCCGCTGCATAAGACAACTGAAAGATAGCCAGACGCTTCTTTTCCAGATCAGTGCACTCTATGGTCTCAAAGATACGCTCCATCTGACGTAGCCACTGTTCCGCTTGCCAGGGTTCATCAGTTCCAGCAAAATACTCAGGTCGCAGAGCGCGAAACTCCTTGAGAAGCTTGTCTCCAGTCTGGTGGGCTTGCCTCCCATTCCCGTTGTAATCCCCATTCTGATTATTGTTCCTTGCGTTCTGATCACTAACCCTCTCCAACCTCCTTACAAAAGCTTCGAACATCCCGGTTGGATCTATTACTGGCGGTGCATCTTCAATAGCGGGACGATTCCTGAGATTTCTTCTAGCCATCTGATCGAGAGAACGGTACCTATCCATCAATCAACAGAATTCGGTCAATCTCTCGAGAATAAAGAAAATTCTAAACGATAGAAAGCGACTAGACACGGAATAAAGTCGAACTAATTCTATCTTAACGGGAGATCCTATGTGTTCTGGACAATTGGTCGAGCCATAACCTGGCTCTGATACCAAAAAGCCTGTCACGCCCCGACGTAGCATAATTCAGGAAAGCATTTAATTTCCTTTATGGACTCGTAGGTCGTGACAAGTGAGTATGACCAATTGTCCCTGCAACAAATAACTTAACAAACAATTCTAGAGCAAAGGATACTAACAAAAAAAAACATAAGCTCTGAAAAAAAAAACTTACTAAACTATTACAACAGTCATAGTCTTAGGCACAAAACGCCTTATTCAAAAGTCCAAACTAGTTTATTACAAAACCCAAATTAAAAGACTTAGGAAATATAAAGCAGCCTCCTGGAAAGTCTCCTGACTCTAAGTAGCATAGTCAAAATACCCTGGCTTCTCCTGACCCTGAAAATCTGGACATACAGTCCAGGACGCATCAACGCCGTCAGCTTATGAAAGCTGGTGAGCAAAATAAACAAGTGCTCGCAATGTATATATAAGCATATAAACAACGGTGCAATTTAACTTTTAAAAGCAATAACTTCAAGGTTCCAATTCCAACATAAGCTACGGGGGAATAAAGAAAGCAATAAATATGTGACCATGCGTGAATAATGTAACACCTCATCTTTCTGACTCTTTTCTCTCAACAAAACTCAACACAACCAAACCATTATCTTAGATACCAGGAATACTATCCGATCGATATCCAAAAGAGCACACCAAACCATCGCTTCAGATACCAGGAATAATATCCGATCAATATCCGAAACAAGCGCCTTAGATACCAGGAATAATATCCGATCGATATCTAAGCCGTACACAACACTACCACCATCGCTTCGGATATCAGGAATACTATCCGATCAATATCCGAAACGCGCGCCTTAGATACCAGGAATACTATCCGATCGATATCTAAGTCGTACACAACACTGTCGCCTCCAATACCAGGAATAATATCCGATCGATATTGAGGTCGCACAACTAGAACGCCACTCTTTACTCTTTTCACACAACCTCAACCCTAATATGTATGTCAATGTTTCATAAATAACACCATTAATAAATCACATGAATGTCATCAAACTTTAAACATAAAGGAATTCACAGAATTAAAGAAATAATACGCGTACGGGGATTGAAAATTCGTAATTCATTGCCTTAATCATTTTAAACATAACTAATAGCATTAAAAAAAAACTGCTACTGAAATCCTCGTTTTCTGTCCAAACGGTGCAGAATCTGAGAAAATTGCATTAGACGAAAAGTGTGCAGAATCGAGTTTTACTTGGGACAACGCGGGCAGAACCTTAAATTTCATTCGTTTTCCTAACAAAAGTCTGAAAACAAAATTCTGCTACTGTTAAAATTAAAAGAGAAAATATTAGATTGAATTTCTAATATACTTTGAAGTAATGCCATTAAAAATGAGTTATAATTTGTATACATGAATTACATATCAACAGAAAGCTCTTTGAGTCTAGTTTCCAACGCTTCAAACCGTGCGCGTTTTCGAGTTTCCTAGAGGAAGATATGGTCGTTTTAGTAAAAGCCGTCAATGCTGAAAAATGTCAATCGATTGACAAAAGTGTCAATCGATTGAATGACATGTCAATCGATTGGAACACATGTCAATCGATTGAATAACATGTCAATCGATTGGATATGTTTCCAATCGATTGGTATCAGCAGTTTCTCCCCTGTTACGAATTTGAAGCCTGTTTTTGACCCATTTCTCAATTCTGTTCCAACCAAGACATGTAATATATGGATTTCTTCGTTTTTCCGCGTAGATTAAGAATACGCGATCGGTTTTAACTAATTTCAATCGTAGCTCTCGGATTTCACGTAAAACCGAGAGGTGACAAAACTTTGAATCAATGGTACGTCGCGATACGGATGAATTAAGCCGTAGTATTCGAAACACAGCTTATTGGGACTAAGATCTTTCATTCCCAATTCACAGAATTGATTTTGGTTAACTTTTGTAAAACTCCAATTTTTAAGCTTTAATGGTGTATCTATATATATACACATATACACACATATATACACTGAAATATACATATATAAACTTTGGGAGTGAGTTTATAATACTCACAGAGACGATTATACAGAAATTTAAAGGCCGAGAACTTCCGCCGTAATAATCCGTAGTTGAGAATTTCCTCCTCCGTTCTTGATTTTGGTAACCCAATATGTGTATATATATATATATATGTATACTGTATGTGTGTTATGTGTGTTATCTGTGTGTGTGTGTTATCTGCCGAGAGAGAGAGAAAGAGCTGCAGAGAGATAAATGAGAGATAGAGAGTCTGATAGATTGAGTGATTGATGAGAGATAGTGAAATGGGGGGGAATTAGTGGGTGTATATATCATATGCAAAGTGCTTAGCACTATGCATATAAAACACACATGACACTTCACACACACTCACAAAGCACTTCCAGCACCAAGATACGCACACACTGCACTAATGTGTACACAAGATACCCTTGTGTGTGTTGAGCTCACGCAATGATACACACACACAGGTAAAATTATACTGCCCATTCCCAAAACTGGTATTTTACGGTTGAAATAAAAATACAGAAAATTATATTAATGTAGGAATTCAATTCCCGGTTATACAAAAATATAGATATCGATTTTGAAACCATAGAAAATGTTTTGAAAATTACATTTTGACCCCAGATAATTATTACAAAGAGAAATTAAATTAAAATACTCATGGAAATAAAATGCAATATTTATTTATTAATGATAATAAAATACAGGGCGTTACACCCTACCCACCTTAACAGAGATTTCGCCCCGAAATCTGAGCTAACTAATCCTGAAACAACTCGGGGTATCTAGTCCTCATGTCTGACTCTAACTCCCACGACGCCTCTCCTTCGTCATGATGCCTCCACTGAACCTTAACCAAAGGAACGTCTCTTCTTCTCAGCCTCTTGATACTCTGGTCAAGAATCCTCACAGGTCTATCCTTGTAGACAACATTCTGACTCGTCTCAATATCATCAAAATTAACCACATGTGAAGGGTCCCGTATGTATTTCCTTAACATACTAACATGGAACACATTATGAACACCAGACATCTTTGGTGGCAACGCGAGCCGATAAGCCACTTTCCCAACACGCTCCAAAATCTCGAACGGTCCGATGAAACGAGGTGCCAATTTCCCTCTCTTCTGACCAAAACGTATTATTCCACGAACAGGTGAAACCTTAAGGAGTACGTGATCTCCAATACTGAACTCCAAGTCCTTTCGACGTCGATCCGCATAACTCTTGTGTCTACTCTGTGCAGTTTTCATCCTTTCCTTGACCAGTGAAATCTTCTCATTGGTCTCTCTCACCAAATCTGGTCCTAACAGTTCTGTGTCTCCCACTTCAGCCCAGCACAATGGAGATCGACATGGCCGTCCGTACAAAGCTTCGAACGGCGCCATTCCAATACTCGAATGATAACTGTTGTTATACGCAAATTCAACCAAAGGTAAGTGCGTCTCCCAAGATTCTTCAAAGTCAATTGCACAAGCTCTGAGCATATCTTCCATAATCTGATTAACACGCTCGGTCTGCCCATCGGTCTGAGGATGGAATGCAGTACTCATCTTGAGCGAAGTTCCCATAGCCTTCTGCAGACTTTCCCAAAATCCCGAGGTAAAACGTGCATCGCGGTCTGATACAATTGACACAGGCGCACCGTGCAGTCGCACCACTTGTTGTAGGTACATTCGACTCATCCTTTCTACTGGGTAAGTCATATTGTACGCGATAAAGTGTGCAGACTTCGTCAAACGATCCACGATTACCCAAATCGCGTCATGATTCTGTTGTGACCGGGGTAATCCAACCACGAAATCCATAGTTATGTGCTCCCATTTCCATCCTGGGACAGGTAAGGGTTGTAACAATCCTGAGGGTCTCTGATGTTCGGCCTTCACTTGTTGACAAGTCAAACATTTAGACACAAATTCGGCTACTTCTCGTTTCATCCCTTCCCACCAGAAGTTTCTCTTCAGGTCTTTATACATCTTTGTTCCTCCTGGGTGTACTGTCAGTCTTGATTTATGTGCTTCTTCGAGAATTTCTTTTCTCAAACCTCCTGAATCTGGCACACACAATCTGTCTCGACATCGGTATCCTCCATCGGCCCCAACCTTCCATTCTGTCGGGTCCTTCTCTAACATCTTGGCGAACCATGCTTGAAACTTCTCATCTTCCTTCTGGGCTTCGATGATTCGACTCACAAGTGTTGGTTGTACTACCAAGCATCCAAAGTGTTGCCCGATACTTTCCTCAGAAATCTGCACATCAAATTCTGTTATTGTCTCCAAGGCTTTCCATTCCCTCAACATCAATGAAGCAATCATTCCTTGAGGTTTCCGGCTTAGGGCGTCAGCGACTACGTTTGCCTTACCGGGGTGGTACTCTAATGTGAAGTCGTAGTCCTTGATCAGTTCCATCCACCGACGTTGCCTCATGTTCAACTCCTTCTGAGTAAACAAATACTTAAGGCTTTTGTGGTCTGAGAACAAATCAAATTTCTCCCCATAGAGGTAGTGTCTCCAGATCTTAAGCGCGAACACTACTGCTGCCAGCTCTAAATCATGAGTTGGGTAGTTCAATTCATTCGGCTTCAACTGTCTTGAACCATAGGCGATAACCTTTCCGTCTTGCATAAGGACACATCCCAATCCTTGATACGAGGCGTCACTAAAAATAGTGAACTTCTCACCATCCCTTGGTATCGCAAGCACTGGCGCCGTTGTCAATTTCTCTTTCAATTTCAGAAAAGCGCGTTCATGCTTATCAGTCCATTCAAACTTCAAATCTTTCTTAGTCAAACCAGTTAACGGGGCTGCTATCTTCGAGAAACCTTCCACAAATCTCCGATAGTAACCAGCTAGTCCCAGAAAACTTCTGACTTCTGTAGCATTGGTCGGCCGAGTCCAATTCGCCACTGCATCGGTCTTTGATGAGTCAACCGCGATTCCTTGTTGAGAGATCACATGCCCGAGAAACTTAACTTCCTGAAGCCAGAATTCACACTTGCTGAATTTAGCATACAGGCGGTGATCCTTGAGAGTCTGCAACACGATCTTCAGATGTTGTTCATGCTCTTCCTCTGACTTGGAATAGATCAAAATATCATCAATAAAGACAATAACGAACTGATCTAAGTATGGCTTGAATACTCTGTTCATCAAGTCCATAAACACAGCTGGAGCATTTGTCATCCCAAACGGCATTACTAAGAACTCATAGTGTCCGTATCTCGTCCTGAAAGCAGTCTTAGGTATGTCTTCCTTCCGCAACCTCAACTGGTGATACCCTGACCGTAGATCAATCTTAGAAAAGGTCGTGGCTCCTTGCAACTGATCAAACAGATCGTCTATCCGAGGTAAAGGATACTTATTCTTGATAGTAACCTTATTCAGTTCTCGGTAGTCAATACACAGCCGCATTGACCCATCCTTCTTCTTCACAAACAACACTGGTGCTCCCCAGGGTGAAGTACTTGGGCGAACAAAACCCAACTTCTCAAGTTCTTGAACTTGTTCCTTCAGCTCCAACAACTCTGTAGGGGCCATCCTGTAGGGAACCTTGGTTATAGGTCGAGTACCTGGCACTAATTCCACACAGAATTCTATGTCCCTTTCCGGCGGTAATCCTGAAATATCTCGGAATACTTCCTCGAACTCTTTGATTACCGGTATAGATGATACTGTCACCTCTGCACTGACAACCTCAATGTTTGCTAGGCATCTAGTGAGGAACATATCACCCGAAGGGTTACATTGGAAATCGAAGAGTTGATTCCCCTTGTCCGTAAATGTGATCTTTTTCTTTGCACAATCCAACTTCGCATGATTCTTCTCGAGCCAATCCATTCCCAGGATTATATCGAACTCCTTCATCGACAGAACCACCAATCTCGCCAAAAGTTCGCGGTCTCCAAACCGAAGAGGACAATCCTTACACACATGTAATAACTTGACTGTGGTCCCTAAGGGTGAGACAGCACTCAAAGCTTCCTCTAAACGATGCAGTATGATACCCAACTTCTGAACGATCTTAACAGATATAAAAGAATGTGTAGCACCCGTGTTGAATAAAACTTTAACATGAGAGTTAAACAAAGTTAGAGTACCTTCCACTGCTCGTTGCTCGGGCGGTCCCTCCTCATTGGTACCTTCTTCATACCCTGTCTCCTCATAGCCAGCAGCCTCGGGAATGACAGCATTCAGACGGGCTTGTCCTTGTTGACCATAGTTACCTTTCCTAGGAGCCTTGCATTCTGGACTTATGTGACCTGGCATGCCACAATTATAGCACACAACTCCTGAACGATCCGTACGCCTAGGTGCTCTGCAATCTTTAGCTCGATGACCGGGAACTCCACAATTGAAGCAGTTGTTGTTTTTGGCTCCTTCTATTGCTAGAGGCTGATACTGCTGAACTGCTTGTGTCTGTTGAGGTTTCTTCCCTCCATCCCAGGTCCTTTTCTGTCCTTGAGGGTACCCTGGTTTCTGTCCGGGATAACCCTTCTGCGGAGGTCGATTTCCAAGCGGCTTCGAATTCTGACACCCATCATTCTCTAACCCCGTAGCCAATCTCACCAGAGCTTCAAATGACTGGCCCAGATGCCCCATAGTCAAATGTCTGAGAGACAGGTTGAGACCTCGGTGATACTTCTTGATTTTCCTCTGGGGTGTGTCCACCATATGTGGAGCAAAGCGAGACAGACGCTCAAATCGAGTAGTGTACTCTCGGACAGTCAGATTCCCTTGAGTCAACTCCATAAACTCTTTCTCCCTCTTGTCCTTCTCTTCTTCGGGGAAATACTTCTCGAGAAACCTTTCCTTGAACACCACCCACGGCATTCTCCTTGCAGCTTCTTCCCCTATGGTCGCCTTTTCTGCATCCCACCAATCAGCCGCTGCATAAGACAACTGAAAGATAGCCAGACGCTTCTTTTCCAGATCAGTGCACTCTATGGTCTCAAAGATACGCTCCATCTGACGTAGCCACTGTTCCGCTTGCCAGGGTTCATCAGTTCCAGCAAAATACTCAGGTCGCAGAGCGCGAAACTCCTTGAGAAGCTTGTCTCCAGTCTGGTGGGCTTGCCTCCCATTCCCGTTGTAATCCCCATTCTGATTATTGTTCCTTGCGTTCTGATCACTAACCCTCTCCAACCTCCTTACAAAAGCTTCGAACATCCCGGTTGGATCTATTACTGGCGGTGCATCTTCAATAGCGGGACGATTCCTGAGATTTCTTCTAGCCATCTGATCGAGAGAACGGTACCTATCCATCAATCAACAGAATTCGGTCAATCTCTCGAGAATAAAGAAAATTCTAAACGATAGAAAGCGACTAGACACGGAATAAAGTCGAACTAATTCTATCTTAACGGGAGATCCTATGTGTTCTGGACAATTGGTCGAGCCATAACCTGGCTCTGATACCAAAAAGCCTGTCACGCCCCGACGTAGCATAATTCAGGAAAGCATTTAATTTCCTTTATGGACTCGTAGGTCGTGACAAGTGAGTATGACCAATTGTCCCTGCAACAAATAACTT
This sequence comes from Hydrangea macrophylla, assembly GCA_033977485.1. Taxonomy (NCBI): domain Eukaryota; kingdom Viridiplantae; phylum Streptophyta; class Magnoliopsida; order Cornales; family Hydrangeaceae; genus Hydrangea; species Hydrangea macrophylla. The sequence continues at coordinate 26,106,329 of CM066986.1, forward strand.
AACAAACAATTCTAGAGCAAAGGATACTAACAAAAAAAAACATAAGCTCTGAAAAAAAAAACTTACTAAACTATTACAACAGTCATAGTCTTAGGCACAAAACGCCTTATTCAAAAGTCCAAACTAGTTTATTACAAAACCCAAATTAAAAGACTTAGGAAATATAAAGCAGCCTCCTGGAAAGTCTCCTGACTCTAAGTAGCATAGTCAAAATACCCTGGCTTCTCCTGACCCTGAAAATCTGGACATACAGTCCAGGACGCATCAACGCCGTCAGCTTATGAAAGCTGGTGAGCAAAATAAACAAGTGCTCGCAATGTATATATAAGCATATAAACAACGGTGCAATTTAACTTTTAAAAGCAATAACTTCAAGGTTCCAATTCCAACATAAGCTACGGGGGAATAAAGAAAGCAATAAATATGTGACCATGCGTGAATAATGTAACACCTCATCTTTCTGACTCTTTTCTCTCACCAAAACTCAACACAACCAAACCATTATCTTAGATACCAGGAATACTATCCGATCGATATCCAAAAGAGCACACCAAACCATCGCTTCAGATACCAGGAATAATATCCGATCAATATCCGAAACAAGCGCCTTAGATACCAGGAATAATATCCGATCGATATCTAAGCCGTACACAACACTACCACCATCGCTTCGGATATCAGGAATACTATCCGATCAATATCCGAAACGCGCGCCTTAGATACCAGGAATACTATCCGATCGATATCTAAGTCGTACACAACACTGTCGCCTCCAATACCAGGAATAATATCCGATCGATATTGAGGTCGCACAACTAGAACGCCACTCTTTACTCTTTTCACACAACCTCAACCCTAATATGTATGTCAATGTTTCATAAATAACACCATTAATAAATCACATGAATGTCATCAAACTTTAAACATAAAGGAATTCACAGAATTAAAGAAATAATACGCGTACGGGGATTGAAAATTCGTAATTCATTGCCTTAATCATTTTAAACATAACTAATAGCATTAAAAAAAAACTGCTACTGAAATCCTCGTTTTCTGTCCAAACGGTGCAGAATCTGAGAAAATTGCATTAGACGAAAAGTGTGCAGAATCGAGTTTTACTTGGGACAACGCGGGCAGAACCTTAAATTTCATTCGTTTTCCTAACAAAAGTCTGAAAACAAAATTCTGCTACTGTTAAAATTAAAAGAGAAAATATTAGATTGAATTTCTAATATACTTTGAAGTAATGCCATTAAAAATGAGTTATAATTTGTATACATGAATTACATATCAACAGAAAGCTCTTTGAGTCTAGTTTCCAACGCTTCAAACCGTGCGCGTTTTCGAGTTTCCTAGAGGAAGATATGGTCGTTTTAGTAAAAGCCGTCAATGCTGAAAAATGTCAATCGATTGACAAAAGTGTCAATCGATTGAATGACATGTCAATCGATTGGAACACATGTCAATCGATTGAATAACATGTCAATCGATTGGATATGTTTCCAATCGATTGGTATCAGCAGTTTCTCCCCTGTTACGAATTTGAAGCCTGTTTTTGACCCATTTCTCAATTCTGTTCCAACCAAGACATGTAATATATGGATTTCTTCGTTTTTCCGCGTAGATTAAGAATACGCGATCGGTTTTAACTAATTTCAATCGTAGCTCTCGGATTTCACGTAAAACCGAGAGGTGACAAAACTTTGAATCAATGGTACGTCGCGATACGGATGAATTAAGCCGTAGTATTCGAAACACAGCTTATTGGGACTAAGATCTTTCATTCCCAATTCACAGAATTGATTTTGGTTAACTTTTGTAAAACTCCAATTTTTAAGCTTTAATGGTGTATCTATATATATACACATATACACACATATATACACTGAAATATACATATATAAACTTTGGGAGTGAGTTTATAATACTCACAGAGACGATTATACAGAAATTTAAAGGCCGAGAACTTCCGCCGTAATAATCCGTAGTTGAGAATTTCCTCCTCCGTTCTTGATTTTGGTAACCCAATATGTGTATATATATATATATATGTATACTGTATGTGTGTTATGTGTGTTATCTGTGTGTGTGTGTTATCTGCCGAGAGAGAGAGAAAGAGCTGCAGAGAGATAAATGAGAGATAGAGAGTCTGATAGATTGAGTGATTGATGAGAGATAGTGAAATGGGGGGGAATTAGTGGGTGTATATATCATATGCAAAGTGCTTAGCACTATGCATATAAAACACACATGACACTTCACACACACTCACAAAGCACTTCCAGCACCAAGATACGCACACACTGCACTAATGTGTACACAAGATACCCTTGTGTGTGTTGAGCTCACGCAATGATACACACACAGAGGTAAAATTATACTGCCCATTCCCAAAACTGGTATTTTACGGTTGAAATAAAAATACAGAAAATTATATTAATGTAGGAATTCAATTCCCGGTTATACAAAAATATAGATATCGATTTTGAAACCATAGAAAATGTTTTGAAAATTACATTTTGACCCCAGATAATTATTACAAAGAGAAATTAAATTAAAATACTCATGGAAATAAAATGCAATATTTATTTATTAATGATAATAAAATACAGGGCGTTACAATTATAGTACTTGAGACCCTCAATTCACAAAATTATTCATTAAAGACAAGTTGTTAATGGCTTAAAAATTAATCCATGGATTAGGTGGAGGGCATGTGCGTCAAAAACAAAGCCTAAACATATTTTGATACTATGTAATTACACTAAAGTTTCATTTTGACTCTACAACCAGGGGCGGATCCATAGAGGGACCTGACCCGTATAAAATATTTGAAAATTTTAGAGGTCTATATTGAATTTTTAAGATTTGAAAACATTTTACATAGTGGCCCCCCCAAATTTGTGACTTTACATGTAGAGGTTCGATCTTAACACATAGTATCTACTTGACTTCTATTATGTTGAAATGGTAATGTGTTAGGAATCACATCTTGACTTCTTTTAGAATATCGTTGGCAGTTATCCTTAAACTGTTACAAGTGATTGTTTGACGTGTTACAACAAATAATACTAGGCTCCAAAAGAACTTTTGATGAATTTATAGGGCATAAAATGAGTTGTACCTCTTTTTTTTTTTTTTTTTTTTTTTTTTTAATAATATCATGTTTTTCAAATTTTATATTTTATACATAACTTTCAAAATATGTGGCAGCAATAGTTTGATTTTAGGGGGAAAAAAAAAATGTGACAGGACCACTTTCAACTTCCAATAATAAAAATTTAGTGTGCCAATACAACACAACATGTGTTAAAAATTACATTTACAGTACAATAGTATTACTCCGGACGTGTAAAGCACGCGGCCTTTGTTGGAGGGTTGTCCGTGTGTAGTAGTAATTTTTAGCAAAAGGTTTAGTTGACTATATGACAACTTTAGATTTCATTAGTTGAAATAGTGACTGATCAGTTCTATAAAGTTGGAATCTTATCTCTTGCATTGGAAGAGAGAATATTGTACACCAGAAAAACAAATTTTATTTATACAAAAAAAAAATGCTATAATTGTCATATTTGAATTTCAAATTTTACTATAAATAACTTGGCAATTGGTGTATCATAATTTTAAGAGTAATATTAGGTACATTTTAAAATCCACGCTGAATTTGACACCTAGATTTAAATGCATGTACCATGTGCTGTATAAGTGGTGCATAGAAAATGGTAAAAATTTCACACAACACAAAGAATATATATTTAGCACATAGAATGTCAAATTCAATGTGAAATTTAAAGTGTGCCTAGCATTTCTCTAATTTTAAAGGAAAGCTTAATTTATATCTTACAAACACAGTACTTGAAAATATAGTTTTGTAAGAATTGTTAGAATTTGTAGGTCTAACTCAACCCTGAAAATTGGTAAGGGTTGTCCAAGAGCAATTATACCCAATTCTTTATCTTTCTATCCAGGCGAAGTGGAATAGACTTCGTCAACACCCTCCCTCACACAAACTGTAATGACCCACCTCTCCATCTAACAACAATATTATCCGCTTTAGACCTATAGACAAAGGACTGTCTTACATAACATAGGACAAAAATAGTCTAGATAAAGTGTTGTCTACAAAAATCCCTTATTTGGCTTCATGAGAAATGAGAAGTTTTTGTGCACGAGCAATGATAGGCACACAACGAATTGCACAATGAATTGCACAAGCGTGTAACATATGGTTGGACCTCGTGCTAAAAAGTCTGCACACACCTTTTGTGTGTACAGACTTTTCAGCACAAGGTTCAACCCTGTACTGCACGTTTGTACAATTCATTGTGCAATTCGTTGTGCACCTATCATTATTGTTTGTGTTCCTTGAAGGTAGCGCCTATGTAGTGCCCCACACCCAATGAGATAGCGCCACACAGGATTGTTGGACCATTAAATTTTTTGTGGTGGATTTCATTGTTTGTGTGACGTGCATCTATTGGATATGAGATACCAAATGACATGCCACGTGGTACCTGTTTGCACCTAAAAAATACATTTTTTAAATTAAATATTGGTAGAGGCCGATTGGAGTATTTTAATCAGACTCATGAGACTGATGGCAAAAACAATGGCTAAGTGGTTATTTAAAAAGTTGATCGGGCTTATTTAGTCGGGCTAACACATTTGCTTAATCGGACTGACCACTATTCACTCCGCGTCTCTTCGAAAAAGCATTCAACCATGCATTCTTAGCACTCTTAGCATTCTTTTTATTTTTCTTAGGCTTTCTTAGCATTTAAATTACATCTTTGTAATTTTCTCTTTCTTATTTCAATTAAATAAAAATACTCTTTTTATTTAATTTCTCTTGCTTGTTTTCATCACTTGCTAGACTTGTGTGCTTCAACACTGTCTAGGGACCTTAGGTGAGGGTACTTTCCTACTCACCTTTCACAATCGCCCGTTAGATGTCATATTTTCAAACCTTGTGTATCACTCACACAAGTGATTTAGGAAATTTTGTGTTTATTAGTTTGGGTCTACCCAACAAGGCTCTGGCACGCCCGAACCATAATTACAGCAAACAATTTGGCACGCCCGGTGGGACCGCCAAGTGATGAGCCATGCACATACCGAAGCATGGCTATACTTCTACAACAACCAGATTGGTTGGCGGAATGAGTCAATACGCCAACTTCGCGAAGAAATCTATCGTCTCTACAACGATGGATATTGGAATGAAACTGGTCATCTTTACAATGAGATAGACCGTTTTGAGGCCGACATGCGATTTTTTAATCAAGAAATCGGCCTCCTCACAGCTTCGAGTGGAGCTGATGAACCGCCGCCCAAGGGAAATTCGTTCATGTCTCTAGACGAGTTTCTATACGGTGACTGGCGAAAGAATCTAGTTTGTGACAACATTCTTCGTGCTCTTGAAGATATGAAGGCGCACTCGAGAGAACAGAATGCAAGGCTTAGCCGGTTTGAAGAAGACACGAAAGCAAGCCTGGCAATACTAGAGGCTCAAAGGCAGAAGATCGAACAATTCTTGAAGTCACAACGGCCCGAGAAGGCCGGTGTTACCACTCCAAATCAAGAGGCCGGTATCTTTGGTCATTTTGATTCCACGCTGTCCAAGCCGCTCGGGAGGCAAGAAGACGGCGGAAAAATAAATAAAGAGCCAAAAAAATTTATTTCGGCTATAGAGCCCCTCCCTGATGTTGAAGACGAAAAAGAGCTTGGGGGGAAAATTCAAGATGAGCATCAAAATTCTGTTGAGGCCGAAGAGGAAAAGTGTGATAAGCCGAGTGATCTTGTATCGGCCATAGGGCCTCCCGTTAGCAAGGAGGACAATGACAAAGACTCCCTTGATAATGAAGAAATCGACGATGAAGCGCTCGGGGGGTAAGCTTCGCCGAGACTGATTGGCTCTAAATCGGTCCATGAAGTTTTTAAACGTATTCCTTTGAGGAAACTCAGCCTCAAGGAACTGTTCAATTTTTTCGGTCTCCTTGTAATGACTGATTATTATTTTTATTTTAAGCCAATTAATTATTTGGCTTGGGTTGATCTACATCCACAATGGCTGTGTGGATGTCACCAAAAGCTAAATATTATTTGGTGTCTATTTTTACAACAGTGGTACTATCAGAAGACTGAAAAGGTGCTGAAGATCGGACTGAATTAATTCAGTCAATCAGCTATTCGGACTCACAAGGCCGAAAGCAAGAATAATAATAATAAATGAAGTGATGCTGGAAGGATGCTTCGGATGCTGAATCGGACATAGAGGCCGATGGTGTAACTTATTTCAAGAGTGCTTGTCAAGTGGTGGAGCCCGATTATATGATGCTCTCAGTCATGCTACACAGTGAGATATTACACATAGAAAGCCCGATTCATTCAGTTTATTTTAAAGGGGCGTTACATGATAGTTGCAACAATTAAAAACGGTCTCTTGGCCAAGCCCGATGTTAGTTCAAGATCATCGGTCTACATGATGATCCTGATCGCAGTCTAAAGGTAATCGGTCTCTGGATAAAACTATTAAAACATGGCCATTCAAAATTTCACTTGATTTTATTTTAAACGGCCAGGGGGGCAATTGTTTGCACCTAAAAAATACAATTTTTAAATTAAATATTGGTAGAGGCCGATTGGAGTATTTTAATCGGACTCATGAGACCGATGGCAAAAACAATGGCTAAGTGGTTATTTAAAAAGTTGATCGGGCTTATTTAGTCGGGCTAACACATTTGCTTAATCGGACTGACCACTATTCACTTGGGCTTCATTCTATCGAGCTCATCACCATTTCATCGGGCTGCTACACAAAGTGGGCCCTGCTTCAATATGGTTGTATTGCATCGCCATCGGGCTAGCACCAGTACTTATCGGGCTGATCGTTATTTAATCGGGCATCACTGAAATCGGACTTACCAAATTCAAGGGCGGCCTCGGCCTTGTCTGGCAGTTCGATGCTATCGGGCTTCCAATGTGTATGATCGGGCTTGGTTTCAGTCTATCGGGCTAACCCCAATTTGGCGTGCAATCAGTTATGGAATGATATTGATTCAATCAATCAGGGAAGTGTATCACCTACAAATTCTCAATATGATAATATAGATATTATCGTATTAGGGAAAATCACTTAAGACAAGATAATATTTCAATATTGGAATTGATATTATCTGATAAGGTAGCGTATAATCAATCAGGGAAGATAATGTTATTTGATTTGGAAGTATATCTCTTGCTTGCTAACTAAGTCAGATGTATCAAGCCTCAAGATGGACCAGATTCAAGTTACATATATATATATATATGTATATTTCGAAGATGTAGCAGTTTTATCAGATATGGAGATAATATCTGGTATTTTTATACCAGATAATTATGGAGGATTTCTACTTGCCTTATCTTGATCACCCCATGGCCGATATAAATCAACAGGCAGGCCAAGCTATCAACTCACTCCGCGTCTCTTCGACCATGCATTCTTTGCAGTCTTAGCATTCTTTTTATTTTTCTTAGGCTTTCTTTGCATTTAAATTACATCTTTGTAATTTTCTCTTTCTTATTTCAATTAAATAAAAATGCTCTTTTTATTTAATTTCTCTTACTTGTTTTCATCACTTGCTAGACTTGTGTGCTTCAACACAGTCTAGGGACCTTAGGTGAGGGTACTTTCCTACTCACCTTTCACAATCGCCCGTTAGATGTCAGATTTTCAAACCTTGTGTATCACTCACACAAGTGATTTAGGAAATTTTGTGTTTATTAGTTTGGGTCTACCTAACAAGGCTCTGGCACGCCCGAACCATAATTACAGCAAACAGTACCTTAGGGGTATCAAAAAATTTCTCCACAAGAAATGTCTTACATAACATATATAGGACAAGTGATGAATTGAAATAATAATTTTTGTTAGTGCTCTTTCCCCATTGTTGGAAATTTTAAGAGTAATGATCCGTGCACATAAAATGTGCACATAAAGTGTGCACATAAAGATCTAGGTCATTCATTTTGGTGGGTCATATGTGTGCAGGGATGGACCCCACCAAAATGAATGGCTCAGATCTTTATGTGCACACTTTATGTGCACATTTTATGTGCACACAGCATTACCCAAATTTTAATGCGGAACCAAATCTCTCTTCAAGAACCCATGACAAACAAAGAAATAACGAGGAAATCAATTTAAAAACACAAAGGAAATTCCTACTTGATCGAGGAACTTTCTATAACTCTTTTGACGGATGTTTGTGGTACTAACTTTCTCCGTAGAAGCTAATTTTGTTTGTTTTCTTAAATACCAAAAAAACAAAAAACACACAAAAGAAACTCAGAGATTAACACGTACAATTCACCAAAATGGGACTACGTCAACGAAGTTGCAGAGTTTTAAGGGTGTAAAACAACTAATTCCTGAATGTATTATAACAACTGGAACAACTAGGCTCCACAATCCGAACACCGCAAAACATACTTTTCTTTCCAAACGCACACAAGAGGTTATATTCATTAACATCTAGAAAACAAAGTTTCAAATTAACTAGTTAAGTTTTCACACATAAAGCCAAAAACCTAAAGAAAAATGAGATCCCCGCAGCTAAGCAACTTTTAATATTCTACTCTTAACTCATTAATTTCCATTTATGACCTCATCATGCCTTGTCAAGGGAGATAACTTTGGTACGTTTGGTGGTTTTGGGTGTATATACCCCAAACCACTTTGCCACTTGTCAAGCTTGGAGTGGAGGGAAAAGAAAAAGCTGGGGATGAAGTGATGGCTGTCTGACGCAGTGATGGCTGTCTGACGCGCAATAAATGCGAGGGAAACCTACTATGGCCGGTTCTAAAGTAATGCTTATTCCTTGATCAGGAACGATTGTTCTATCCCATGAAATGTTGTTCCATTTTACATGTTTGTTCTGTGGTGAGAAATAATTGTTCCATGTTACAAATAGTTGTTCTCCGTGGATTGATTTGTGTGCCAATCATGCAAGAGATTTACATTTATGTATTAAATCTTGTACAATATCATAAAATTTTATTTTTGATGTATAAGCATGAGTGATTTATTATGGGTATGTAGTTGCATAAATTATTTTAAATCGCAACCATATTAATTCCCCAACACAACTTTGTTCCAAGGACCATAAAGAGTTGTTTAAAAAACATGTTAAGCTTGTTCCAGCAATCAAGAAACTCGTTCCCTCCACAAAATTAATGTTGGAACCTTTCAGTTCGTATACCTACTTGATGTAATACTTAATAATTACAAGATTTAAGGTAGGAAGTTGCTTTAATTACATTAAATCTCAGTCATATTAATCTCCAACACTACTTCAACTTCAGTTAAGAGAAACTTGCCCCCTCCACAAGGCACAAAGTTAAGAAATTTACATTTATGTATAAAATCTTTGACAATATCAGCAATTTGACTTTTGATGTATAAGTACGAGTGATTAATTATGGGTAGGTAGTTACTTTAATTACATTAAATCTCAGTCATATCTAATCCTCAACACAACTTTGTTCTTGAAACAACATTAAGAGTTGTTCCAAAGGCATGTTATGTTTGTTCTATCAATAGATAAACTTGTTCTCTCCATAAAATTAATGTTGAAAGCTTTAGTTGGTATACCTACTTGGTACTTAATAATGAAATTTAAGGCAGGTAGTTGCTTTAATTACGTAAAATCTGAGTCACTGCAGGTACAACCAAAAAACATATTACATCGCATTGATCATATAACTTTCCTTGCCTGTTTATCTCATCATCAACCTGCATACATGAAATATAATCCACTTATCAAAATTCAATGACATTGACCAGGAAAGCCGGAACAACATTTGATTTGCATGGAACAACATTTGATGCAAATGAAACAACATTTGACGATCCATGGAACAACATTTGATTTGCACGGAACAACATTTGATGCTCTGGAACAACGTTTGACTGTCCATGGAACAACATTTGATTTGCACGGAACAACATTTAATGATCTGGAACAACATTTGACAGTTCATGGAACAACATTTGATAAAAATAGAACAACATTTTACGATCGATAGAACAACATTTGACGATGCATGGAACAACTTGATTTGCACGGAACAACATTTGATGCTCTGGAACAACGTTTGACGGTCCATGGAACAACATTTGATTTGCACGGAACAACATTTGATGACCTGGAACAACATTTGACGATCCATGGAACAACATTTGATTCAAATAGAACAACATTTTACGTTCGATAGAACAACATTTGACGATGCATGGAATAACATTTAATTTGCACGGAACAACATTTGATGCTATGGAACAACATTTGACGGTCCATGGAACAACATTTTATGACAACAGTTGACGGTCCATGGAACAACATTTGATTAAAATAGAATAACATTTTACGAACGATAGAACAACATTTGACGATGCATAGAAAAACATTTGATTTGTACGGAACAACATTTGATGCTATGGAACAACATTTGACAGTCCATGGAACAACATTTGATTTGCACGAAACAACATTTGATGATCTGGAACAACATTTGACGGTCCATGGAACAACATTTGATTAAAATAGAACAACATTTTATGATCGATAGAACAACATTTGACGATGCATGGAACAACAATTGATTTGCACGGAACAACATTTGATGCAAACGGAACAACATTTGACGATCAATGGAACAACATTTGATTTGCACGGAACAACATTTGATGATCTGAAACAACATTTGACGGTCCATGAAACAACATTTGATTAATATAGAGCAACATTTTACAATCAATAGAACAACATTTGACGATGCATGGAACAACATTTGATTTGCACGGAACAACATTTGATGCTATGGAACAACATTTGACGATCCATGGAACAATATTTGATTTGCACAGAACAACATTTGATGATCTGGAACAACATTTGACTGTACATGGAACAACATTTGATTAAAATAGAACAGCATTTTACGATCGATAGAACAACATTTGACGATGCATGGAACAACATTTGATTTGCGCGGAACAACATTTGATGATCTGGAACTACATTTGACGGTCTATGGAACAACATTTGATTAAAATAGAACAACATTTTACGAACGATAGAACAACATTTGACGATGCATGGAACAACATTTGATTTGCACGGAACAACATTTGATGCTATGGAACAACATTTGACGATGCATGGAACAACATTTGATTTGCGCAGAACAACATTTAATGATCTAGAACAACATTTGACGGTCTATGGAACAACATTTGATTAAAATAGAACAACATTTTACGAACGATAGAACAACATTTGACAATGCATGGAACATCATTTGATTTGCACGGAACAACATTTGATGCAAGCGGAACAACATTTGACGGTTCATGGAACAACATTTGATTTGCACGGAACAACATTTGATGATCTGGAACAACATTTGACGGTCCATGGAACAACATTTGATTAAAATAGAACATCATTTTACGATCGATAGAACAACATTTGACAATGCATGGAACATCATTTGATTTGCACGGAACAACATTTGATGCAAACGAAACAATATTTGACGGTCCATGGAACAACATTTGATTTGCTCGGAACAACATTTGATGATCTGGAACAACATTTGACAGTCCATGGAACAACATTTGATTAAAATAGAACAATATTTTATGATCGATAGAACAACATTTGACGATGTATGGAACAATATTTGATTTGCACGGAACAACATTTGATGCTATGAAACAACATTTGACGGTCAATGAAACAATATTTGATTTGCATGGAACAACATTTGATGATCTGGAATAACATTTGACGGTACATGGAACAACATTTGATTAAAATAGAACAACATTTTACGATCGATAGAACAACATTTGACGATGCATGAAAATTTTATAAAGTATAGCAAATGGTCATTAATAAAGTATAGCAAATTTTATACCAAAAGATAGGTCTTTGAGTCCCGGCTCCAATGCAAAAAATGGCGCACAAATCCAAATTTTATGGAGAGAGTTATGTCCGTTTCCGTAAAAGCCATCGGGATGGAAACAGAAAAGCGGATCGATCCGCCCAAAACCGGATCGATCCGGATTTAGCAGAATCTCATTTTCTGCTCCCCTGGATGCCCCGGATCGATCCGCAGAGACCCGGATCGATCCGGATTCTGCAGAAGTGTTTTCCCTACTGATAAAACCCCTATTTTCAAGTCTAAACATACCCAAACTTAAACCAACCTTGTTGGAACTTTAGAAATACATTTCAAACACCTATTAAAACTCCTCTAACATTAACCAAACATGTGAAAACACCATTAACATCTTATAGATTATAAACTCAACCTCATTTGGACAAATCAAGCAACGAAATTCTTACTTTTGTCAAAAACTAGTATGAGCATATAGAAACTAGTTGCAAATGAATTCAATACCCTATCAAAACACTTATTCAAACCAAAATACAACTCTTTTGCAATTCAAGTTGAAAACAAGTCCCATTTTACAAGCACAACATTCTCCAACATGACTCCCAACTCAATCTCAAGTTCATATTACACACAAGAGTCCAAGAGCTCAACACTTACACTCAATGGGAGAACACCCGACATATTAACAAGTTCCCAAATCACATTCTAAAGCATTAAAAGTTGGTGCTTAACATTTTACAACTTATAGAAGAAGCTTGGAATCTAAAATACATCTTATTCTTCCAACAAAAGCATTTACAACTACTATATTACAAACATGAGTTCCATCTCCACCAAGACTAACATAATTACAACTTATGAACATATAAACAACATAACTCTTTCCCCCGATTCCCGATCACTTCCTTTCCTCGTCACGATCCGTACCTGCGGTGGTTATTCAATAACCACACAGAAAACAGTTTTGTTTTAAGCTTACGCTTAGTGAATACTTTAACTGTGCCATGGAGTATGAAATGTGCATATGCAATATATAAGCAACACAACGATAAAACTAGTCGCCGGTATGTCAAGTACTTAATCACCATCGCATCGGACCCAATATTCTGGGTCTTTTCTCACTTCAACGTCGCATATAGCGAAAACACACACTCTCACGTGACCGTAGTCAATCGTTGTGGAGGCACTTCTAGACTATGAATCTTGCTTGGAAGGTAAAATGACCAAGAGGCCGTTCTCGGCCAAGTGCTATAGAGCAAAAGAGTCGTTAGAACTGGTTCACTCTGATTTGTGTGGTCCTATGAATCCTGTGTGTACAAGAAACATGATGGAAGTGTGGTGGTGTTCTTAGTACTATATGTGGATGATATCTTGCTAATCGAAAACGATGTAGGGGTATTATCTTCTGTGGGACTAGTCCGGGAGATTATAGATTCGGGACTCAAATACACTACTACAGTAACTAAAAAGAAGGAAAAGATAGTTGTTTTGAGGGTATCAAACTCTAAGACCAGAACTAACATGCACTTGAACTAAAGTAAGAACGGTAACTAATTAAGTTAACTAATAAAACAGCGAGTGAAAATTAACTATAATGAGCAAGCTAGAATAATGAGTTTGATTTACTAAAGAGGTAAAGGGCTAGGGGTCATGCTACTAACCTTGGGTCACACAAGGATAAGTCTTGGGGATTTGGAGGGGGCTTCTCAAGTGAACAAAGTTCCTTGGGGGCTAACAATCAAACATGTGGGTTGTCAACCCCACTATGAAAGATGAAAGCTTGAGGAGACTAAGGGCAAATGTTGGATTGGTCTTGGAGTCCAAAAGTGAGAGAGAAGTGGCCGCAATGGACGTGATCTTCAACTAAGGCTTTGCCTCCCAACTCGGATTGCCAAACACGACCTACAAAACCCTAAAATTACTCATGTAAAAGATGTGAACAGTAGAAATGAGGGTTATGCACGAAAGGAGTATAAATAATGTACTTAGTAGCTCCGGGAGTGCTATTTTGCGCAAAAAATAAATCAAAAAACATGCAAAATATGCGATGAATCAGTTGTCCAGTCAATTCGATATGAAGGACTTGGGAGAAGCCGATCACATCTTAGGGATCAAGCTTATGGGAGAAGCCGGTCACATCCTAGACCTGACATCTGCTTTGCTGTTGGTATGATTAGTAGATATCAGTCTAATCTAGGGTAAGAACATTGGACTGCGGTGAAAAATATTCTCTAGTATCTGAAAAGGACTCGAGACTATATGTTATTTTACCAGGCAAACAGTCTTGTACCCATTGGGTACACAGATTCTGATTTCATGTCAGATAGGGATATATACTCAACGTCATGCTTTATGGAGTTGATTTATTATTCATTCAATAAAACCAGTTATTCCATTTTTATGAGAATCTGTGTGTGCAATGTTTGTATTATATTGTTTATTTAATATTATGCATGTGTGTCTTTCATTCTACATAGTATGTGGTTTGGTGTGTAGAGTTCGGCTTACACACGGAAGATCAGACAATCAGATCTTGTCGAATGTAAGATTTTGGTTTACAGTCTTAGATGGAATTGGACACACCATTAGTAGGATTGCAGCGTGGTATTGTAGTAGGTTTGTCTTGACTGCGGGAAACGGTATAGTTTTAACTCACTATGCTAGTACACTTTATGTATTAAACGGGACCGACTTGGGGTAATTATCTTTATACTGCCTTATAAGATAATTAATACATCATGGCTATTATGAGTGCTTATGCTCTAAATCCTAAGTTAATTTACAAACACATACATTATATTTATACTTTGATCCCTGAAAGGATGAGATCCTTAAATGAGTTAATATCTCATTGGATTAGGTGACAATATTGATTGTGTGGTGGATATAAATTAATGATAGATCGAATCATGATTGCTATGAGTTTCATGAGCTTTTTATGATTACTTGTACTTAGAATTCATGTTTTTCCTATGAGTTTGAGTGTGGTTTGTATGTTTCCTTTCTTCTTAAGTCCTTTTCATATGCATGTGGAAGCGTAGGTATGCGCTATTCTCCACACATGCATGTGGAAGCGTGGTTTGCACGTTTTTTTTCTTCTTCTTAAGTCCTTTTCACATACATGTGTAAGCGTAGCTGCGTAGGTATGCACTATCCTCCACACCTTCACTGCTTTAGCACGTGCAATGTGTGTAGTTTGCTTGTTGTTATGCACATATTTTCTCTTTCATGTTTCTCGGAGACAATTACATTTCTCTTCTTCTTTCTCGGCGTCTCTCTCTCTCTCTCTCTCTCTCTCTCTCTCTCCCTCCTATGATGTGTTTGTTATGAAGGGGACAATTTATAATAGTGGAACAACAGTTACTGGTCTTGGAACAACAGCTACTGATCTTGGAACAACAATTTCTAATATTGGAGCAACAATTTATGTTCATGGAACAACAATTTCTAATCATTGGAACAACGGTTACTGATAATGGAACAACAATTTGT
Organism: Hydrangea macrophylla; assembly: GCA_033977485.1. Lineage (NCBI taxonomy): Eukaryota > Viridiplantae > Streptophyta > Magnoliopsida > Cornales > Hydrangeaceae > Hydrangea > Hydrangea macrophylla. The sequence continues at coordinate 26,121,767 of CM066986.1, forward strand.
AATCCCGGAACAACCGTTCATGATAATAGGTCAATAATTTCTAATAATGGAACAACAATTACAGATCATAGAACAACAATCTGGGTAAGTTCTCGACAAGTCCTTTTTGTTTACCTCTTTCTTAAATCATGTAGAAGCATGAATATGTTGATAATATCGAATTTATGATAATAGAATAACAGTTACTGATCATGAAATAATAATTTCTAATCATTGAACAACAATTTAAGTTTATGGAACAATAGTTATTGATCATGGATCAACAATTCATGATTATGGAACAACAATTTATGATCACGGAGCAAGAATTTATGATAATGGAACAATAATTTTTAATCATAGAACAACAATTTGTGTTTATAGAACAACAATTACTGATCATGGAACCACAATTTTTAATCATGGAACAATAGTTACTGATAATGGAACAACATTTACTGATCACGGAATAATAATTTTAAATGGAGGAACAATTACTGATCAGGGAATAACAATTTGTGTTCATGGAACAACAATTCATGATCATGGAACAACAATTTCTAATCATAGAACAATTCATACCATACACATTAATTATAGTGCTCCATATTATAATATCTCTAACCCATCTTCTTCATTTCGTTATACTGAAACAGAGACCCCCAGTAATGTCTTGTTTAGGTGTAAGAAATGAAACACTCACAACTAGATCATTTCTCAACGAAATAATGCAAGTCCTATATGAAAATTGATCCTCTCAACGAGCCCTATCCATATAAATTCGTTTGGTGTCCCAAATTTTATTAAATAACACGAATTTTGGATAAAACCGCGAAGTGGGTTTATGAAAAAAATTACAAATTCGTGACGATTGGCTAAGAATTTGGAAAAACTGTTCTCAGGGGGTTATAAGGGAGCTGATACAAACCTTTTGACATAAGTTTCATGAGTTTTGGTGGTGGTCAAAAAATCAAGCTTTAATGGAAGCTTTAATGGCAGACGGCCATGGCTAAGCTTAAGGTTCTGTTTTCTTTACCTAAATTGTCTCTGTGTACACAAATAAATTGCAGAAAGAGAAAATAGGAGCAGATCACCTAAGGGTTTAAGGCTCGGTTGATTCTCTCTCTCTCTCTCTCTCTCTTCCCTCCCAATTTTCATTTCATCCATGACCCAATGTATTCTCCTCAAACCAAACATTCTCATCACTGACTCATCTCCCTACTATGACATAACATCACCCTCACCCCTTTGCTTATACATATACAAGCAAAAACATATAGAGAGAGAGAGAGAGTGACCTGCTACTGGGAGTGAAGAGAGAGAGAGAAAAATTGTACAAAACCACTGTGGTTTTGTTCTCAAATGAGTTTGTACACGTGGACGGCTAAGAAGGGGAGAATCTTGCATCCAATGGCTGAGATTGGTTTGGGTGTATATACACCCAAACCACCCAAACGTACCAAAGTGTGCGCCCTTGTCAAGACTTCCCTCTCTCTCTCTATATATACCCATAGCATATTTTCCATTCTTAAGTGCAACCAAAGTACACACCACATCCAACATCTCTCTCTCTCTCTCTCTCTCTCTCTCTACACATATCTACAAACATATACAATTCTCTCTCTAAGATGGAGAGCAGTGACACAACAGCAACCACCATCACTTCATTATCTTCTCAGTCTCTCTCATCTTCTCCAATAGTACTTGTGGTTAGCCCTTGTGCTGCGTGTAAGATTTTGAGGAGGAGATGTGTTGAAAAATGTGTATTGGCACCATATTTCCCTCCCACTGACCCTCTAAAGTTCACCACCGCTCATCGAGTTTTTGGTGCTAGCAATATCATTAAGTTGCTGCAGGTACATATACATATATTGACATGAAAAATTCAATTTGTGACCTAAGTTCTTTCAAAGTGTACGTACAATTTTTTATTCATTTTATTTATTTTTTTATTTTGGGTAGAGATTTGCAACAAGTGAGAGAGTTGATTAATCCTATGAATGTAGTTTTAACCTTGGCTTCTCTTAGTTGAGGTACCCAAGACGTGCTTAGTTTGCAGATTTGGTAAAAGAATACGAATAACAAAACAATAAGAATATCGATTAATCCCATTTTGAAACAAAAAATTAAAATTTTTCACAATATGATAGGAAGCTGGTCAAGAAAATAGGGAGTGAAATGACTTGCAACTTTCAATTTTTCACCATATTACATTTTTCTTCTTAATTTCATTACTTTATGCATTAATAACAGAACACACAAGTGTTTTCTCCTGTGTTTTAATTTATTTTCTTTTCTTTTATCGTACAAAATCTATGAAGCAAAAAAGACTGTGTTTGTCATGAACCATTAGATCAATAAGTCATTGTGACTAGCTCTCTCATGCTTCTTTTGGTACTTTTCTCTCTCCCTGTATCTAAAATATATTAATATTGCCGATGTACCATGAAATTTATGAAAAAAAAAAAAAAGAAAAATGAACAAAAAAAAAAAAAAAAAAAAAAACAAAGTCTTTCGGGATCAAACACATCATAAGTTTACACGTTGGCATTACTATTTGTAATTTTGTATAAATTTAGGGGTGTGATAACTCAATCATAACTCTAGTAGATAGTGTTAATTGTTAAAGATTTAATTTGTTGTCTATGGTTGGTCTGGACTCTGGTATTATTAATTTCTTGTTGAGCGTAGTATAAATGCATATGGAGACCGAGATTGGGGTAAGGTAGGTCCAAGTATTAATGTATAGACGACTGACCTTTTGACTTACTATTACAATTTTGCCGCGCGTGCATTGATAATAAAAGAAGTTAATTGCAATTTCAATCTTGGTGTATATATAAACCACCAATCTAATGTATAACCTCTCATAAACTTCCTTCTTGATCCCCGAAAGGTCATTTTGTTGACTTTATCATTTTTGTTTCCCCAATTGCCCTTACATTTTGGTTGAGTACTGTGAGCGTGTGTAACCAACTTAATTGACTTGTCTAAGTTAGTTATAGCTTTTGAGCTTTGTAAAGGAGGTTAAGGGTTCGAAATACCCACCGATAAATGAAATTGGGTTGGAAAGATTTAATCATATGCAGAACATAGCATGAATTTGAATCAAAATGTATAGTTACTTGGCTCCCTGCTTTGGTTTGTGCGTGTATTGTAAGGTTGATACATATTCTTACAGTTTGCCCTATCCCATGTTATAAAACGATATAGGTAATTCCGTTTGAAATATAATAGTAAATTTGAGCAGCAGAAAACAAGTAAAGAGATTTAACCTCGTCTCAAGAGAGAGAGAGAGAGAGAGAGAAGCGTGTGTGTGTGTGTGTTTTGGTTGAGGTGGAGAGGAGAATGGCCACATGGGAAAACTTATTTTCATCTTTAGTGATATATAAAGTTATTTGCTTTACTAGGGTAGGCAGGAAAACAGTTGAAAAGAAATGAAAGGTGGTATCTAAGTCAGTTATACCAACCGAAAAAAGTTGAGTTGAACCTGTATCTTCTTTTTCGCTTTTTTGGTTATTACATCATTTTCAAAGGTTCTTTTCAAATGGAGTAATGTTAGGCACACTTTGAAATTCATATTGAATTTGACATCTTATGCTTTAAATACATGTACTTTGTGTTGTGTGAACTTTTCACACTTTTCTGTGCACCACTTACACAGCACATGATACATGCATTTAAAGCTAAATGTCAAATTCAATGTGAATTTCAAAGTGTGCCTAGCATTATTCTTTTCAAAGGTGCAATTTAAACATTCGATTCCATCTAATAGACTTTTAAGTTACATCTGGTTGCTGATATAGATAAGAAAAGAGTAAATATCACCTACCTGTCCTAAGGTTTGGTTTTAATACATATGATATTTTCCCTCATGTTTTAAAATTTTCATTTACCTCTCTTATTATTGGATTTTAGTGTCACTTTTTCCCCTCCCTTTAACAAATCATTAGAAAATTTAGCGAATGTAACACTACAATTCAAACAAAGGGAAGCAAGTGAAATTTCTAAAATGCATGGGGGGGGGGGGGGGGGGGGGGGGGGGGGGGTTACATATGTGTATTAAGGTCAAACCTCAGGTGAGATAGACAATATTTTTACCCTAAGAAAAATGAAAAGGAAAAGAGAATAATAAGAACTATTTTCTAGTGTATTCTCTTAAACAAAAATTCAAACGTCAAAAAAAAAATAGATAGTATAAAATTTTCATATGTAATACAAACCGAAAGAAAAGAATAAGGAAATGAATCGCAACATTCACAACTTTTAATTGATTTTCTCTATTTTCTTTTTTCGCTTATTTGTCTCACTATCTTCAGTATTTATTTTTTGGAGAGAAACTATGAAGTAAGAAAAGTGTTTTTCTTAACATTTTCTTATCCGTTCTCATACTAAACACAGAAAAGCAAATAGTGGCTAAAAGAAACATCGTTTTTTTTTTTTTTTTTTTTGTAATTCTCTGCTTGTTTTCTCGATATTCAGGAACTTCCAGAGTCTCAGAGAGCCGATGCAGTTAGTAGCATGGTGTATGAGGCCAACGCCAGGCTCAGAGATCCTATTTATGGATGCGCGGGAGCAATTTTCCAACTACAAAAGCAAGTGAATGAGCTCCAAGCACAAGTAGCAAAAGCCCATGTAGAGCTAGCCAACACGCAAAGCCAACAAGCAAATCTCATGGCCTTAATTTGCATGGAAATGGCACAATTTCCTCAACTACCCCCACAACAATATTCCAATGGAAACTTCATGATCAGCAGCTCAGAGACTTTTCAAACTAGCCAAAGCTTTGTTGATGATTATATCAATGTTGGATCATTGTGGGAGGAGCCTCTTTGGACATGATAATTAACATCTTCAACAAAATTTGCAATTTAAAATCTCCTAACACTAAGCTCTAATGATTTCAATGGGAAGGAGAAGACTAAGAACAAATAGGAATAAATTCTAGTTACATGTGGTGCGGTGCGTGTTAGTAGGAACTACATGTTATATTGTATGAACTAAAAGGTAAAAGATAAGGCAAAAGTTAATTTCTTTTTGATAGACCAAATCATGAAGTTGAGGGGCTTTCTCCTCCATCTTTGCTTTTCAAATTGGTTGGTGTGTATGTGTGTGAGAGAGAGAGAGAGCGAGAGAGAGAGAGAGAGAGAGAGAGAGAGGTCTTTGCTCCAAGTCCATTCTCATGACCATTATGGGATCTAAAATCAACTATTGGGTCACCTAATATTAATTGAAAATACTTTTGCTCACCCCAAATTTGGTACACCAATGCTCACCCAAGCATTTCATTGGCCAATGTAGTGGGGCCCAGGATTAAACAATATTAAACAACATTTGTTTAATCCTGGGCCCCACTGCATTGGCCAATGGGATGCTTGGGTGAGCATTGGTGTACCAAATTTGGGGTGAGCAAAAATGCTCTCATATTAATTTCAAAATTGATGCCTGTTTCATCAATTCTCCCTTTCAGACTATCAATTCTTCAACTATATTAAAGACATGATATTTAATTGGGTAAATATCATTTACCTCCCTTGAGGTTTGGCCTAATAACACTTACCTCCCTCCACGTTTCAGAACTAACATTTACCTCCCTTATTTTTGAATTTCAGTAACACTTACCTCCCCTCTGTTAACAAACCGTTAGAAAAACTAACGGAATGACGATGATATCACTTAATAACGATCTAAAATACCAATATTACCCTTCTTCTTGGCTCACTTCTTACTTGAGCAGACCCCTGAAAATGGAAAGCTGATTTTCTATCAAATATTTAAGTGGGTAAGACCCCTATAGAAAGCTGGTTTTCGATCAAATACTTAAGTGGGTAAGTTAGATTGATGAAAGAAGTGAGTAGGAAGGGTAATTTTGGTATTTTAGATCTCTATTAAGTGATATTATCGTCATTCCGTTAGTTTTTCTAACGGCTTGTTAACGGAGGGGAGGTAAGTGTTACTGAAATTCAAAAATAAGGGAGGTAACTATTAGTTCTGAAACGTTGAGGGAGGTAAGTGTTATTAGGCCAAACCTCAAGGGAGGTAGGTGATATTTACCCTATTTAATTTATACAATCTTTATGATTTAAAAAAAAAGGGATTGTGGATGGTGATCTTACTTATTGGTGTGTTTGAAAAGGACATTAAAAACTTAACTTGTAGCAAATATTCTTCTACTAAGTGATTGCTTGGATTCGAATTCACATTTAATTTTTTCAGTCCAAACTTTAAGAGAACTTTATACCCAAAAAAAAAAAAATAAACTTAAGAACGTACTATTCAACGCGGCTGAAAACAGTTACAAAGTCTTGTCCTCCCTTATTCTGCTAGCTAGAGGCCAAAAGAGAGAGAAGAAAAAATATTTATCCCTTCTAAATGAAGAAATCTCACTTTGCTCCTTAAAATTTCTTAATTTTCACCCAAATAAATGTCTCATTTGCTCAATTATGTGAGGTCTTATTGGTATTCTTTTTTAGCATGTGAAGGATTCTTTGGTTTATATTATAAGTGAAAGTACATAGTAATAAATAAATAAATTAAACATACGAATACTGGTTTTTTTTTTTTTTTTAAAGGATTATGAAGATATTAATTTTTCTTTGAATTGTGTTTTAAGCCTCAAATTACTATATGTGAAATCCATGGAACAACTCCACAATTTTTAGGACTGAAAATCTAAAATTATAGTACTTCTTTACTGAAAAAAAAAAAAAAAAAAAGACCGGGACGCTGACCTGTTATCAATGTATGCTCCTCTTGGGATCTAATATATTGGCTCCACCCACGGCAAACAGGCTCACGATAAATCACCGGAAACCTTGTATAGTAATGAGTCGTACAATTAAGAAAACGGTATACAAATAAAAAAATAATTCATTGTGAAATTTATCACAATGGGAAACATCATTCTAGTTATATGAGCACTATTAGACTCAAACAGTGAATCACACATTTTTTTCACACACAGCTTTAAATACATGTACCTGTGCTATATAAGTAGGGCACAAAAAAGTAAAAAAAAAAAAAATTTAGACAACACAAAGTACAAGCATTTAAAACTGTGTGTGAAGAAATGATATAGTTCACTGTGTGGATCTAGAATTTTCCATTTGGGGAATATTAGATGTGCTTGTCAAAATGTCAAACACATAAGCTAAAACACACTTTTGAGGGACAAAACATGTAATTAAACTAAAGTTTTTTGTTAGATCTGAAGCGTAATCTGAATTATTACTTTGGGACTAATGATGGTCGATTTTTCCATTAACGCGTTGTTTAAATTTTTTTTTTAAAGCTTTGATTCGAATCATCCTCACCCCCACTTGCCTTGATCATTTGCAATAGTACATATTGTCACTTGTCCGCAACCGATTTTATGATGCCTCATCAATGATTCTCTCTCTCTCTCTCTCATGTACATGTACACACGAACACACATCTGCTCTATCATTCAACATGCCTTTTTCTAAGACCTACAATGCAGAAAGAAAATCACGTGGAATCCTTAAAAGCTCGCGCAGCAGAAAATAAAAATTTAATAATTTTTTAAAATTCATGATCAAGTCTATGATATGTATAAAATGCATACAACATTTATAGGAGGTTAATCGAATAGTTACCGTTGAAGCGTGCTTTACAAAATATTGAATATGATTCGTCCTACAAACAGTTCACCAAATCATCCAAAGGTCCGATCTCTAAAAGTATTCACACGAACAACGTACACTAGAAGAAAACTTTTACTTCCTCCAATCTCCAATAAGGTGAAGAAGACAAAAGGTGAATAGATCAAAATCTCTTTTTGACCATGGATGTAATGGGATTGGGAGTCTTTGGGAGAAATTAACTTGGGTGTACTAGCGACCCATTTAATTTCTCATATCTCATATATATAATAATGCTATAAGTCCATTTCCTAATCTTATTAGAAAACTATATTTGATTGGAAGACTTTCTTAAATTAAATATAAACTAATAATAATATTATACTACTTCCATATTAACAACTTAATATCAAGTAGACCCTCACAACTTCTTCTAATTACACATTGCCCTTTTATTTGTGACCCCTTAGGTTCATACAAATCTGGTAGGAGGTACTAATAATATTTATTATTTCTGGGCTTCCACTAGTCATGAGTGACACCTAGCAGTATATCATAACACACCCCAAACAGTCTGAAAAATAGTGAACCTTTCCGTTAACAGTTATCTTACAATTCAATACCTCTATCAAGCAATGTCCTAATTAAATCTCTTGGGTAATAGACGTATTATCAAACCCAGATTTAATTATATGTTCTCGAACTAATTGATATTTCTCTATATCTAGTGAAATTAGAAAACCATTTCTAATTATCACCCTGCCCTGGCTAGGGAGTTTTACTTGAGATATATCATAGAAGATCACATAGGACATTCACTCTCGCACTTGAGAGTAATAGATTCATTGTTGTACATTCACATGTCTCCATATATAACTTACTATACCCAATAGTACATGAATATGCCTTTGATTAAAAGATAAATATCGTGCACGTTAAAGCATAATAACTCATACACAAGACAACAGTAATGTCTCAGGTCTAAGGATTACTTGTACCAATGTAACTAAGAACAATCTGTTGATAGATAAATAAAACTCCATTTGGATTTTCTTAATAGTTGATCATGTTCAGTGAACTTGTTCTATAACAAGCACCCATATGTCTGCTCTAGTGTCCTCATACTGATGACTTAAGACTAGTCATATTTTATCAAATAAAATAAGCATGGCACATGTTAGTCTAACCGGATTATCAAATGCCAAATTTAATAATCCTACGACTAAGAACAATTTTAGAATAAAGCAACTGAGAAGTATATGGTCTTGTTCCTTAACTCTTTAAGTACATACCTTCTCGACTTTAATTCTATAGACATATCATATAAATGTTAAACAACAATAATGATAAATAATAAACTTGCCCTTTATTAATATGAAATTGTTATTACAATGTAATATTCCTAAAATACTACTCCAATCTAATTGGCTTTTAGGGCATACTACTAACAATCTCCCACTTGCACTAAAGCCAATCGACCATATATCTCATACCCATCTTCTCAAGATGGCGATCCAATTGCTGCTGGGTCAAGGCCTTAGTAAATGGATCTGCTACATTATCTGCTGATGTTATCTTCTGTATCTCCACATCACCTCTACCAATGATTTTTCTAATTATATGGAATCGACGCTGAATGTGTTTGGATTTCTGATGAGACCTTGGTTCTTTGGCTTGAGCTATCTCCCCAATGTTATCACAGTACAGAGGCACAGGTGATTCAATGGTTGGAACTACACCTAGTTCACTGATGGACTTTCTTATCCATACACTTTCCGTTGCTGCTTCTGAAGCAGCAATGTATTTTGCTTCAGTCGTGGAATCTGCCGTTGTATCTTGCTTACAACTCTTCTAGCTAACAGCACCCCCATTAAGGGTAAACACATACCTAGATATGGATTTTCTATCATCCACATCAGACTGGAAGTCCGAATCTGTGTAACCATCAACTCTCAGTTCTCCTCCTCCATAAATAAGGAACATATCCTTAGTTCTTCTCAAGTACTTAAGGATGTTCTTCACTGCAATCCAGCGATCTATACCTGGATTAGACTGATATCTACTTATAACACTTACAGCATGACTGATATCAGGTCTAGTACATAGCATAGCATACATAAGACTTCCCACTGCTGAAGCATATGGTACTTTGCTCATGCTCTCTCTATCCTCTGGTGTCTTAGGACTCATGTCCTTCGAGAGATGAATTCCATGTCTGAAGGGCAGCATCCCTCTGTTAGAATCTGCCATGTTGAACCTATTCAACATTTTGTCTATGTACAAGGATTGGGATAAACCAAGCAATCTTTTAGATCTATCTCTATAAACCTGTATACACAGTATATAAGATGCTTCTCCCAAATCCTTCATGGATAAGTTTTGTGAAAGCCATAGTTTGACTGATGATAGCATTCCTACATCATTCCCAATGAGTAAGATGTCATCAACGTACGAAATCAGGAATGTAATCGCTCTCCCACTAAGCTTCTTATACATACATGGTTCATCCATGTTTGTAAACTTCTTGTCTTTGTTTGTAACCTTTTGCCACTAGCCTAGCTTTGTAGGTCTCTACCTTTCTGTCCTAGCCTATCTTCCTTTTGTAAACCAATTTGCAGCCAATAGGTACAATACCTTGAGGCAGGTCTACCAAAGTCCAGACTAGGTTGGAGTACATAGAATCCATTTCTAATTTAATGGCAACTTGTCATTTACTCGAATCGATATCTGACATCCACTACAAGAAATGTGATTTTTAGTGGCAGTATTTATGGTTGCGGCTAATGTTTTGTCACTAAAATGTACATGTAGTGGTGCAGAGGGATGTTATTATAAGTAGTGAGTAAAGTACTTTTTTTAGTCACAAAGGCTAAGAAGTTGTGAGTAATTAGTTAGGCGGGAAAACTATTCACGTTCGCGCCGGATTTGGGGAATCTTTTGTGATGAGAAATAAGAAATATTGTGAGTGTTGTATTTTAGGATGTTGTGACGTGTTTGGTATCGCGACTTTTTGAGTGGTAATAAGGGTAAAAGATTTAATCACAGACATTGAGACATCTGTGTGATGACCATCTTAATCTCTCAATATATCATACCCACTTTCCTCTCTCTTTCTCTCTCTCTCTCTCTCTATCTCTCTAGACCACCACTTCATCGCTCCTTCGACGAACGGAATCTCATCGGCCAGCAAATCTTCTAGGGTTCTTGAAGAATTTTCAGGTTTGTTTTCTTTCATATTTGCTGAATATTGTCATGATTCTTTCTTTTTGTATTGTTCAAAAACTACCCCAATTGAGAAAATCTAGTCTGATCGAAGATTTGATTTTGGGGGTATACATAAAAAAAAAAAAAAAAAAAAAAAAAACCCTACTAGTAGTTGTGGGGAAGACCCAAACCATCGCCGACTACTACGTCCCTAAAGCCGCGATTGTAAGTCTCCAGCCCTAATCTAGTCCTCCCATATTTCAATGAACATCCCACCGTTTGCAGTATCTATAGCATTACAAACAACTGAACCACTTGGTGGCAGCGATTGTATTATAATATATATATATATACAGTCAGGCTATGAAGAGGGCGCCCTTTCTTTATTAAAGAGAGGACCTCTGTTTTGGCCGTCAGATCGTGTTTTCATTAATGGCAGTTTTGTCATTTCACAGTTTTTAAACACAATCCAACGGCTAAAACAGAGGTCCTCTCTTTAACAAAGAGAGGTGGTCCTCTTTAGAGAATCTTTGTATATATATATACTCTCATATTCACCTTTTATACATGTATTTGTTTATTGTGTAGATCAATGATGTAGTAACCAAGAGGGTGTGGCTGTGGATGGATGCCTGGATGATGAGCCTTTAGCTAGAAAGAGAAAAATTGGTAACTTTGTGTATTTCTTCATGCTTAAACAAAATTAAAAGCTATGACTCACAACTATAGTTGGTACATAGGGAAAAAGGGATGAAAGTGATTCACAAACTTTAATATTTAAATATTTTTTTTTATAACTTTCTTCCTATCTTTTCTGACTATTTACCTTAGAAACCAAACACAGTATTACATTTTTCTTAGTATTTTCCTTTCTATTCCTTTGCTACATCCATGTACCAAACATAGCCTTAGTTCTAGGGTAGATATGAAATTTCATTTGGGCAATCACATTGTTCCCATTAGACAATTTGAAAACAATAGAATCTACTACTTCAATTCAGCTCACAAGAGTTAATTGTTCTTGATTTCTAATTTATTTATTTTATTTTAGCTATCAGTTTACTTTGGAAAAGCTGATTAATTAGGCAATGTAGAGCTGTCACTTAAGTCATTAACTTGCAGGAAATTTTGTGATACATCCTAATAATAGGATATATCATTCTAGTTTTTTGAGTCCCAAAATGTTGTAGCTCGATCCCATAGTACTATAACTAGTGCCAAAATATTTTAACTTTGAAATTACTTAAGTGGTTTTCAAATTACACCATTTTGGTACCTAACAACAACATTTTGGAACACAAATTGGTATGTAAGATACATCCATGTATCATAGAAGATCTATTAGTTGTAATCTATCTTGTCTAACTTGGGAAATTGCCATATATAGAGGTTTCCATATGGTATACTACTAGCTTTTAATTTTAGTTAGGAATCAAATTGAGTAATTTAGTAAATGAGTTATGTGGATGTACAATACTAACACAAAATCTGCCTTTTGTATTTTAGTGATCACGAAAGTATCTACAACACAACAAATTTCTTTTTTTAGTTGCTTGAATCACTCTTTTTTTTTTTCATAATTTGTTTGTTGACGTTCGATTTCAATTATTTACTTTGAAATTGGAGAGAAAGAAGGGGTCGCTTCTTGTAGAGAACTTTCTTTTGCCCCCTTCTCGATTACTTATCTACCATACACATATACTCTTATTACTAATAGCGGAGACTTCAAGCATTACAATACCAGAGAACGACACATGGCAGTAGTTCTAATTGCACCAATTTCTAACACTCTCTGGAAGAAATCTGACTTTCTCTCTCTCTCTCTCTCTCTCTCTTTCTCTCTCTGTGTCCTTCCCACGTATTACTCCCTCAAAGGATAATCCCCATGAGGTATCCCTCTCTATATTCTCTCCCTCTGCCCACATCTATCTTTCTGTCTATAAAAATCTCTCTCTCTCTCTCTCTCTCTCTCTCTCTCTATATATATATATATATATAGTTTTTGATGTCTGTATTTGTTGAGATAGATTATTGGCTAATAGATGTGGTTGAAGAATTATGTAGAGTTCATGATTTTTTGCATTTGCAAAATTTAATTTTGTGTGCAAAGTTATGAGATTGATGGCCTGATTAATGAAACTAAGATGAGCTTTGTGATGAAAATGCAGGGAAAATAGGGTATAGAGATTGAAAAAAAAAACAATCAGTTAAGTTGTGTTTGAGTTTAAATTTTGTCAGCAATTACTTTGAAAATAAATTTGTTAAAATATTCTGAATTCTCTTTCAGTTTACTTCCTGAACAAAATACGCTTGGGTGGCTATATATCGTTGAAAGATTCTCAGGTTTGTTTCTTTCGTATTTTTTTTTAAATCTATCCCTATTCTTTCTTTTTTTCTTGTTCATAGTTTAGGATAGGTAAAAAAAATGATTTTGGCGTCTGTAGAAAAAAAATTACTTGGAGTGGAGGACGTGTATATATGTTATTCACTTTGAGTGTACCCTTTATCCAATTTGTAAGCAGTGGTGGAATATGCCCTCTACTCTTGTGGTTATGGGAGTTATTGCTCATGTTTCCTCCATGCAGGCCCACATTTCTCTGAAACATACTTGGGGTAGCCAAAGCATATTGAAGGATTTTTAGGTTGTCTTATGCATTTCTCCAAATCTGTTCAACTACGTTTATTAGGAGTTATTCAATATCTGTCCCTTATAAGGCTTTGTTTGGTTTGTTGATTCATTGAAGGAAAAAGAATTCGGAAAGTAAAAGAAGAGGAAAATTGGTTTTCTTGATGCTCAACAATATCAAAGTCAAATAGTTTCAATCGATAACCGCAACCTAAGAAAAAAGGGATGAAAGTGACTCGTATGTTTTTAATATTCTTAATTTGTTGCCCACCATATTTATTTTCATTCCTATTTTCCTTAGATACCAAACAAAGATAGACATTTTCCTTGGGCTTTATTCGGTTCTTGGATTTAGTGAGGGGAAAGAAAGGAAAACAAAGGGAAAACCTTTTCCTTTTTTTTGGTTAATAAGGAAAACAATGAGAAAATAAGGAAACAAAAGAGAATAAGTTGAAAAGTAAAGTTGAAAATCTGAATGTTGTGAGTGATTTTCCTTCCAGCATTATATATTACAATTATATTTTCGGAAATTTCAATAGTTATTGTTCTTTAGGCAGCAAGGAAAGCACAAGGGAAAACATGAGGAACTAGTTTTCCTTCTTGTTTACCTTTACTTTTTCTTTTCCCTAACAAAATCCATGAACCAAACAAAGCCTTAGTGTTTTCCGTTCTCCTCTATAACTAAATTCATGAACCAAACATAGCCTTAGTTCTAGGTAGATATGAAATTCTCTTTTTGGGCAGTCTCATTGTTCCCATTTGATAATTTGTAAACAATGAAATTGACTTCAGTTGTGCTTACCGAAGTTATTTGGTACTATTTTCTTATTGCCTCTTTTATGTTTGAGCTATCAATTTACTTTGGAATGTTGAACGCGTCAGTGGATTACATTGTGTAGATTTTTCACTTCATTCTCTTGTAATTTTTTTTGTTTGACTTGGGATAGTTTAATATACAAGTGTACACAGGGTTGTTGGTTGTCTATGTGGTGGACTAGTAGCTTTTCATTTAGCTATGTGTGTATATATATACATGTATACTTACATTGTATACATATGATCGGCTTGGACAATGGGAAGTCCTCAATACTATTTCCTTCAGTATCTATAATTCACTCTTAGGCCTAAGCATTTGTACCCTTTGCCTATACTAAAATCATTTGGTCAAAACCCCAAAAAATCTTCTCCAACCCTTAGAACCAAACCCATAATAAATTGAGTTTAACCAAAATCCCATACCAAATTGAAAGAACACTATTCATTTTTGGTTTAGGTTTGAGTAAGGGTTGGAGATATCTTTACTCAATTTTTAAGTTTTTAACTCAAATTTGATTTGATAGGGATTTGGGTAAGGGTTGAGATGCCTTTACTCAAATTTCATATTCAAATGGGGAAAACAAATAATATTTCTACCAAATTTTTAGTCAAATTTGAGTTAAAATTTGAGTACGGCTTGGAGAACTCTCTCTTTCCTCCATCCTGTAGTGTAATTGTTAGTAGCATTCTGTTTGCATTTCATATGTTCAAGGAACTGTTTTAAATTTTTGACTTCATGGGTACTATTGTATGGCTGAATTTATAGTTGATGGCTGGAATGTCAAGTCTGGTCATGTGATTGTCACTCATATTGAGAATTTTAGATATGTGTTAAAGTACTAAATCATGTATTACTTGTCACTGATTCACTAGACATGCTGAAAGAATTGGGCATTTTTTGGTTCATGGGCTTAGTGATGGAAAGAAAAAGAGAAAACAATGACTCAATGAGAAAAAAGAAATTTCTTTGGTTGGTCAATAAGTAAGAAAGTGAGGAAATTAAATAGGAAATAAAATATTGATAATTGGAAAATAAATTAGAAGTTCCAAATTTTATAGGTCACTTCCATGTATTTTGTTCAAGTCGTTACTTCACTAGCTTCCATGTCTCCTCACTCTCTTTAATTCATTTTTTTTAAATTCTAGTTATTGGAATGAGGTACACTTTTAAATCCTTCCACTTCTAAACCTAAGTGCACTTAGTGATCACAAGATTAACATCACTATGCTTGTTTTTACTTGTAAATTTTGACACTATTCTAAGTTAGGTTGATAATATTAAAGAAGATAGCTAATTTGCATGCTTTCATTTTATTTAATAATTGTTAGAAAGTGCAAGGAATGTAGAAAAAAGGCATGAAGAGAAGTTCCCAAAATGGTTTGAAAACCACGTATGTGTTGTCAAATATTTAACTTTTGCACCAAATTCATTACTATAGAGTTATAATTATGTACTTGATATGCATGAGTAGGTTACAAGACTATACAATCAACAAAATGGAGGAGTTAGTGAACAACTCATGGATTTAGCACGAGGTCCTGATAGAAGAATAACAAACTATAAGGCGTGCATCACTCGTGGTTTGCGTTTTCGCACAAAAGATTCAGAAATGCATCGAAAAACTCAAAATAGTGGAATAGTTGTCAAGGGAGATAACGAAGCAGGGAATAAAGATTACTATGGAGTCCTAACAGATGTTCAATTAGATTATTCTGGAGACCATCGTGTTTTCTTGTTTAAGTGTGATTGGTGGGATATTGGAATGGAAGGTCGGGGTATCAAGACAGACAAACACAATTACACTAGTATTAATGTCTCAAAGAAATGGAACACTAATGAACCCTTTGTGTTAGCATCCCAGGCTGAACAAGTGTTTTATGTCAACGACTCCAAGTTAGGTAGTAATTGGCGAGTAGTAGTCAAGGTACAAGCTCGTGATTCGTATGATGTTCCTAACAATGAAGAGGAAGATCTTGTTTGTGACGACGAGCCATACCAACAACAAGAGTCATTTAGTGTAATTGGCACTTCTGATTTTGGTAGTGAATTTGGAATGTGGAGAAGGGATGGTATTCCCCCAATAATTATTGAAGTAGATTTTACAAGCTATGACGAAAATGCAGATGAGAATGATGAGACATTCATAAATGATGAAAGTGATGATGATGATACCTTAATTAATTATGAGGATGAAGAAGATGAAATGAACAATGGTAGTGATGATGATAGTGAGACAGATATGGAGATGTAATTTTATGGAATGTATGCCCCGTTTTGTATCATTTGTTAACTAAAGCTTTTGTACTTAAGTGAAAAAGTCCTTTAGCCCTCCATTCTACATTTTCTTATGTATATAGTGTATTTTGGTGTATTATGGATATTATCTTGTTTAAGGTAAATTGGATGGAATTGGAAGATTCATTATCATGCCAAGGTACTATAGTTTATAAAACAAATTAATTTGTTTTCTGCATTTATACATTTTCTTTGCATCTTGTGGGAACTAACAATTTACTCAATGCAAATGTTGCATGTATGTCTAAATGGCAGGTAGATTTTGAGCTAGAATCGCCAATGCAGAGTAGTTAGAAGTTGCTGTATTTTCTTTGGCACATGGACATTGAAAAACAAAAAATAGGTGGTTGAAACAACGCACAAGATCTATGTAATTTTTTTATTCTGAGATTTTGATAGACATCCCTTTTCCATTGGATTTGTGTGCTTTGTCCTACCGTACGATTCGCCTTCTCCTTAAGCCATTCATAGTTGTGTAACTATCTTTTAAAGGAATTCGTAGCTCCATTCTCTATACTTTGCTTTGTAGTAAATTTGACCTTCAAATTGAGTATTTTTTTTGGGTCTTTTCTTTAACAAGAATTTGTTTTGTACTTTTTTTTCTTTTACATTTTCGTTGTTGTGTTTGACTTTTTTTTTACAATCTGTTCACTCTTTAACAAGAATTTGTCTTCAAGGTTAGTATTTCGAATCTGTAATTTGTTTCATTTCTGTTTTGTGCATGTATTATGGAAGCATCTTTTCATCACATGAACCCTCACCTTGGTTTTGTTTAAGCAACGACATATAATATTTAGATTTGTGATCTTCACTTTGTATTTCAATTTGGGTTTTGTTTGATTTTCATTTTTAATCAATCTGGGGTTTGATTGTGTGTCTTAAATGAATGTTCTGGAACTTGAAATTGCAGAATGGTTGAATGCATTCTGAAAAAATTCCGAACACACTACTCTTCTTAAGGTAACTCTGCAACTATACTTAGACTCCTATTTGACATTACAAATGTGTTGTCTTCAAAATTTCAGCATTTCTGTGCTTGAACACACACACACACACACACACACACACACACACACACACACACACACACTACAAAATTTTGTGATTGATTATAGTTTTTCTACTACAGTTGTTAACTTCGAAGTTGAATGTCTCTTTGCTTCTTCCAAAGAAAAAAACTTTTGCATCAGGTAATAAATAATTTTATTTTATTTGTTGAATCTGCGTTTCTCAGTTTCGTGGGTATTAATTATATCAAATTGATTTTGAAATTAAACTATCTGGTTTTGATTCATTTCAGGTAGTTGAATATGTGAAAAAGTAGATTTAAAGGTCCTCTTCTTTTCTTTTGTTTTTTAAAATTTAATGTCTCTGCTTTATTTGCTCTGTGAAGGCGGTGGTACTTTCTTCTCCTTTTTTTAAAAGATGAGCAACATGTGTTTCATACAAGATCTTTGAAGCACCCATAAATTAAGAAAAGAGAAATGCCAGTCTGGACAGTATGAAATGGCTTTGTTTGCAGAATTTGACTCTGTATGCATTTATCTTTCTCATTTTTGGCTCCTTAAGACTGCTTTTGCTTCCTAAAAAAAAGACTGCTTTTGCTATTTTTTTAACTCCTTTGACTAAAAAAACTTTTCCACCCATCAAGGTCATGTGGTTCATACAAGTGGGTACAAGCCTTGCTTATAAAAAAAGAAAAAAAGAAAAAAGAAAAAAGAAAAAAAAAAAAAAAAGGGGGAGGGGGGGGGGGGGGGGGTAATGCTATTAGCTGAAGCTGACCTAGCCTTCACTGTATTCATATCTTTACTTTTGCTTTGGTTATGCAGGCAATGATCATTTAGAAAATTGGAAGTCAATACTTTGTGCGGATAAAGGTTGTTTTTCCTAACCTAATGAAACGATCAATAGTTGTAATTAGCTACAAATATTTGTTGCAGGTTTGGACATAGCTCGAGTTTGGTCGTTACTTTGATAAGTTTAGTTTTTTCTCATTGTTGCCGGTTTTTCCTAATCCTCCTAAGAAAATAAAAAATCTGCTTTCTTCCAGAATTTGATATCTTCAGATTCATTTTTTCACGTTCCTAGGTAAGTTTCACACTAACGGGTTAAGCTGCACATATCCTTGGTTCAAATTCTCATGAAGTTTTACACTAATTTGGTTGTTTATTGAGTGGTCATGAAATCTGATGTGTATGCATGTGTATGCTTGTGTAAGCAAAGCATGTTCAAATATTTTGAAAAGGTTTGGGTTAGAAGAAATCAAGTACCATTCTCTCAATCCCTTTGTTGAGCATCTCCAATTGTATGTGTGGAGATACACAGTTCATTTGTTTGGATCTCTTTGCTTTTAGATGTCACTGAAATTAAGGGATTTATTTTATCCATCAGTGACTCCTGCAAAGAACTAACCGTTTCTTACATGTTTTCACTTGAAAGTTGGAACTCAATTGTCTTAGACTACAGTGTCAATTGTTTTAGACAATTTTTTAGAGGACAATAAAAATCATGTGAGTGCACTAACATATTCTATTGTGACTGTTTGATTTGATGAGTAGGTTGAACAAAATCATGGAGGAGCTAAAAGGATGTTTCTTGGTTAGGACAAGGTTCAGGAAATGGTCTTTAAGTAAAATAAATGATCTTTACAACGATTGATATTGTAAGTATGATTCTTTAGATTTCGTTTAATGTAATTATGTTGTTATAGGGGTTAAATACATATTTTACCTCACATTTGAGTTTAGGCAAAACTAATTTTTTGGCGTAGATCTAAATAGTTGAGATCCTTTTCATGTTTAGGTACTAAAGGTGTGTTTGGAATGAGATTTTGTTTAAGTAATTGCTTCCTACCTTATTTTTACCTGTGCCCAATTACTAGTATATATATATTGAAAGAATACTAACATGTCCTTCATTTTATTCATTTACAGACAGGAGATGGTTGAAGATTAATTGTTCAAAGTGACAAATCATGAGTTTTGTCTTCTGGAAATTCTGAAGCCTTTCTTTTGGGTGATTAATTAATGTATTGGTGGTCTTGTAATATATACTTTGTCGATGTACATCTTTGTATATTTTGGTGTTTGAATCATATGTAACTTGCTTACATGTTAAACAAGTTTGGTGTTGTATAAAAGTATTTTGCTGGTGATACAATTTTTAGACATTTGCTTTCATGTATATGAACATCTTCAGGAAGAAGACCTATTAGTGGCCACTGCATTGATAAATAGTGACAATGTCAATTTGTATTGAACCACAGTGGAAAATATTACTCTATTTATTAATCACACATTTGCTGTGACTAAAGGCATACTTTAGTGTCAACATGATTTGTGCCACAAAAAGTGTTATTTTAGTGGCAATATTTATTGTGACTAAATGAAAACTTTAGTTTCAACATGATTTGTGCCACAAAAAGTGTGTTCTTTTAGTGGCAATATTTATTGTGACTAAAGGAAAACTTTAGTGTCAACATGATTTTCATGACAAAACGTTCACAATTTAGTGATGACATATTAGCTGACACTAAAAGTGTTTTTTTAAGTCACAATCCTTGGTTGCGAATAAAGATAGTGTCTTTAGTGGCAACATTTTCATAATTGTCTCAAAAACTTTTAGTCACGGTACAATTAGTCACAACCTAGTGGCAACCATATTTCTTGTCACTATAGGTTTTAGTGACAATATTTGGGCCTTTAGTGGCAACATTTTTTGCCACTAAATGTCAATTTTCTTGTAGTGATCGCCTCTTTGTAATTAGTAGGATCACTCTTGTCGCCATTGTCTCCACAATGAAAGAGTTCCTCATCACCTTGATGGAGATCCAAGTATCTCTTATTAGGTATGAGAGTCCTACTAGTCTTTCGTGGAGGTTGTGTGATAGAAGGTGCTACTGTAATAGGGTTTGAGGACTTTTCCTCGTGTTGGTCAATGTTGGTTTGTGGTTCAGAGGACATTTCCTCTAATTCTATCACTTTCCCATTACCTCCATCTTGAATAAACTTTTTTTCAAGAAATACAGCAAACTTGCTAACAAACACCTTTTGTTCGTCTGGGTGATAGAAATAGTATCCCAACGACTCTCTCGGATAGCCCACAAATCTACATTTTACTAACTTAGATTTCAATTTGTCCACTTCTAGTTTCTTAACATAGGCTGGACAACCCCAGATCTTGATGTAATTAAGACTAAGCCTCTTCCCATGCCACATCTCATGCAGTGTCTTAGGAACAGATTTGGATGGCACCCTATTCAGTATATGTGTTGTTGTTTGAAACGAAGATCCCCAAAATGATGTAGGTAAATCTGTGTAGCTCATTATGGATCGTACCATATCCAATAAGGTACAATTTCTCCTTTCGGACACACCATTTAATTGTGGTGTTCCAGGTGGAGTCCATTGTGATAAAATACCATTTTCCTTGAGATGGTCCAAGAATTCATTGCTTAAGTATTCACCTCCTCGATCTGATCGAAGAACTTTAATACTTTTCCCAGTTTGTTTTTCTACTTCATTTCCGAATTCTTTGAACTTTTCAAAAGATTCAGATTAACATTTCATTAAATATACATACCCTAACCGTGAGTGATCATCGGTGAAAGTTATGAAGTATGAAAAACCTCCTCTTACAATTGAATTCATAGGACCACACACATCAGTGTGAATTAATCCAAGTATGTCGGCTGCTCTTTTTCCATGTCCCACAAAGGGTGATTTGGTCATTTTGCCGATGAGACAAGATTCACAAGTTGGATAAGCTTCATAAGATAATGAGCCAAAGTGTCCATCCTTAACCAACTTATTGATCCTATAATCACTAGTATGACCTAATCTAAGATGCCACATGTAAGTAGGATTAACTTCATCTCTAAGTCTCTTTGGTGTTTTATCTTTTGCTTGTTCAATATAGTTAATACCATTACCTAAATTTAAGAAATAAAGACCATTTAAATATATGTCAGAACCAACTAAATCATCATTTAAATAAAATGTGCATTTATTTTTCTCAAAAACAAATTTATAACCATCTCTAGATAAAGCAGAAATACAAATAATATTCCTAATAATATCTGGCATAAATAAACAATCTTCTAATTCTAAAACTACGCTATATGGTAATGATAAATAGTAGCTCTCTACAGCTATTGCAGCAACACTTGCTCCATTTCCCACTCGAAGAGCAGCTTGTCCTCTACTCAGCCTTCTACTTCCCCTTAATCCCTGCAACGAATTGCAAATGTGAGAACTAGCTCCGGTATCTAATACCCAAGAAGAAACAGAATTAACCGAAATGTTAGTTTCTATAAAAAGCAATTTAGACATACCTTCAGAAGGTTTGTCTTTTATGGAAGCAAGGTACTCTCTGCAGTTCCTCTTCCAATGTCCTTATTTGCCACAGAAGAAACACTTTCCTTTACCCTTATCATTTGTGAGCTTGCCTTTCTTGATCCCGCCCTTTGCCTTCATCTTGGACTTCTGCCCCTTCCATTTTCCTTTACCCTTGGGCTTGGACTTGGAAGTAGAAGCCTCATGAATGACAAAAGTTCATAATGTATTTCATATTTCGATGCTTCAGAAGTATGAACCTGATCTATCTTATGTTTTAGATTGGACTGATTTACCATTAGAGCAAGACACGTCCTATGAGGAACAACCAGTACAGATTTTGGAAGCTAAGGAGCATGTACTTTGTGGTAGAACTCTTCATTTGGTTTGAGTACTGTGGCGACACCATGGTACAGAGGAGACTACTTGGGAGAGTGAGAAAGAGATGCGTGATCGATATCCGCAATTGTTCTCTTCATGAGTTATTTGTTTCGATTCTGATTATTATCTCTATGCGAATTTCGCAGACGAAGTTTCTTTTAAGGCGGGTAGGATGTAATACCCCGTATTTAATTTCGTGCTTTGATACAGATATTCCAGATTAGAGATTTGTTCTTTAATAATTATACCTATGTGTGTGTATCATAGCATGAGCTCAACACACATGAGAATTCCTCATTAGAAGGAACCCAAACAATTCATTTGTGCACTATGTGTGCGTGTGTATGCAATTTGTGTGTAGCTTCACTATACTTGGTGACCAAGAATTTTTATGCCGATATATTCTACCCCAACCCCCAACACATTGCAATTAACACCTCCTCTCAACAGACTCTCTATCTCTCTCGTTTCTCTCTCTCTCTCTCTCTCTCTCTCTCTCTCTCTCTCACAGCATCTATTCACACACACATATGTTTACTTATATGCATACACACAGCTTATATTCATTTAAGGTGATTGATTCAAGCTTTGGATTTTGGGTAAGCTTTTGGAAATTCATGTTTTTAATTTTAGTTTATTTAAACTGTTAGTGTAGTTATATATATACATATGTATACATATATATATGTAGATTTCATATATATACCGTTAAGGGTCCTAAAATAGCGAGTAGAAAAACTGTCACAGAAATGTTATTTCCTTGTATCAAATGAAAGGTCTTGATCCCATGAGGCTCCATTTCAAATTTCAAAAGCTAATTCATAACGGTTGCGACGAACGATCGACTTGAAGTTTTGCCACCTTTCAGATTTTTGATAAAATCTAGAGTTGTGTATTGATTTATGAAATTCTGATTTCATATTTGAAATCTATGCGAAAAAAGGGAGAGATTCATATATTGGAAGTCCTGTTGGGATTAAGTTTTCAAAATGGGTAAAAACCAACCTTTGATTTCAAAACACGGGAAAAAGAAAAAAGAAGACGACATTGTGACATCTCGCGCGCGCGACCAGGCATTTTTCTGAAAACTGTTTTAAATTGAAACTGTGGCCTTTTTGTGACAATTCGCTCACGCGACCCGCACGAGTGAGGGTTCGCGCGAGCGGCCCGCGCGCGCGACCTCGGGCAGTTTAGTAAAAACTTCTGTTTTGTTGTACTTAAATCTGTTTTGGGCTAAGGGACCTTGTACCCTAAGATTTAAGAGTTGTACTTTACTTTAATAGTAGTTGTACTTATGCTTAAAGGTGTTGTACCTCACTGATATACGCACATTATTGTATTGAGATTTGTAACAGATTGAGCAGTTCCGGTTTCTATTCTGATTAATTATTCAGTCTATCCTCGGTGAACGGTAGTTCCGTATAACCTTCAATAAAGTTGTATAACATGTTAATAGTATATTTACATGCTTACTTGAACTAATATGTCTTAAATGGTTAATTGACTTGCTATGCTTACGTGTTTACCGGGGTGATTTCAGCATGTCTATTGTGTTGCTTTAAAGTGAAAGCATGACTTGATAATTTATCTTATGAAATATTGAATATGTCTGGATGCTTAGAGCTTACATACGTTATAGCATTTCATGAGCATGAGCATGAACATGAACACGAAAAACACAAAAAATGATTTTGAGATAAAAGACCTTAGAGGCTTTCAATTTTTTAAAAAGGGAAGACCTTAGAGGCTTTCAGGTTTTGAAAAGGGAAGACCTTAGAGGCTTCCGTGCATAAAACCCTCTAGGAGGGATTTTGTTTTGAAAAGTTAGAAATCTCGGATTTGTGGGTAGGCGTGTGAGATGGGTACCACTAGGAACTCGAATTGCGGGATGTGCTGCAAGAAACCCCCATAACATTGAAGGCCAGGCCTCCGTGTAATTCGTAAGGCCCAAAATCCCGCATGTTTGAGGCTAGGCCTACATGGACGGGAAGCCCATGGTCCGGGTAATGATATTGACGATTGAGGGTGAGTGTTTGAAAATGCATGAAAATGGTTTTCATGCATTGACATTGACATTCATTGCACTCACGCATGTTATGTAACAGATGTTATTGTGCGGTTATATGACTATACGAGCCTTTTTGGCTTATGGACTATTAAACCTTTCTTTCAGGTGATATAGATAAGGGCAAGGCTCCGAGACTTGACAATACTTCCGCTATAATTTGAAGACCCCGTGTGTGGGGATTATCATTTAAATGATGTAATAAATATTGATTTCAAAGAATATGTTATGTTTCATTCAGACAAACGTTAGTCCACCTGCTTTTAAATAGTATGACGGCTTAACTCTGTTTTCCGCTGCTTATCCTGAAAACGTTTTATTTCAAGAAAGGATATTTCTAAATGAAAACTGGATTTCTATTTATAAATGTTTTCCAAATGATGAACATATATTTCAGGTAACCCTCAGAGTCTAGGACTCGGAGAGTTATGGAATGGTGTCAAAACCTACTGTTATTGATTATTACTGTGCTTCCGCCGGTTGACACCCCGTCGCCGGGAACAGTGGCAGGGCGGGGTGTCACATTTATGTTATCTATTATTATCGTATTTTCAAAATTACTACTACTTAAATAGATAAAGGGTATATTAGTTCAGAAATTATATAAAAAAGAGCAATACTACAGACACAACATATTGCACAACACAAAGTACAACAGGGCTTTAAATGCCTTGTACCCTGTGCTGTTTGAATTTTTTACACTTTTCTATGCACCACTTACACAGCACAGGGTACAGATATTTAAAGCCCTATTGTGCTTTGTGTTGTGCAATGTGTTGTGTCTGTAGCATTACTCATTAAAAAAATTTGTGAAAATGACTAATCCCTAAACAAACTACCAAATCAATGATCAATTTCAATACTAACTAATAAATCCACTATCAATGCACTATTATGGAGTAAACTATATTTCGATCTATTGGAAGGTTCCATCAAACACACATACTTTTGATCAATTAAAGAGACCCAAGCACAAGCTTCTGAGTATTATTCTCTAGTTGGACCTTTCCATCTTCCTTTTATCTTTTATTTTTGACGAAAAAAGCAACTTTTGATCGTCTTTCAGGCCATAGATATACATTGGGTCTCACAGTTGTTGTGCAGTCTTTTTTTTTTTTCTTTTAATATTTCCTTCAACTTTTCTCATTCATCAACTTTGACTATAAAATTTCCACCCACATTATCACAAATGTGTTCCCTTCAACTATAAAGCTTCCTCCAACATTATCACAAATGTGTTTTTTTTTTTAACGGCAAAAGCATATATTAATAATCGAGCAAAAGCTTTCAATTACAAACCACCAAGGTACTAAACACCTTCTCCAGTATACAATATTCTAAACTGAGAGGACTACATAACATCTGAAACCAAAATAACCCTTAACAATTGAATAGTCATTCTATCCCATATACAACCACCCTCTGACCAAATGTTTAAAAAGGCAAAAGTTCAGCCATAAAAGTATCCATCTAAAACTAATTAACCCCCCAAACTTATGCGCATACTTGAAGGTAGAGCATAAAACTAATAGTCATTCTATCCCATATCACAAATGTGTTTTGATTGGCAAAACAGGTAGGAGGCGCGAGTAGCTAGAAGTGGCAATCTTTACATGGACGTGACTAAAAGCACATTACCTACTGGAAACAATGAAAATGAGGGGTATAGATTGTCTTGTGATTAAGCCGATAGAGTTTATATTTTGTGAAAGTCTATTAGTGTCACTCTTTTTTTTTTGGGTAAAAAGTATTTTGTCCCCTCAAATTATACACGCTTTTGTAATTTACACCCCGAACTTTAAAAAGTTGCAATGTGCCCCCTGAACTATCTTTAGGGTTGCAATGTCCCCCTTGAACTTTAAAAAGTTGAAATGTCCCCCCTGAACTATCTTTCGTGTTGCAATGTCAACCTTGCTATCACATTCCGTCAAGAAATGTGATGGAATTTGCTCGTGTGGGACACATGCTAAATTTCAAAGGCATTTATAACATTTTACTATCCCATCTAAATTAAAAATTGTAAAAATTAGGAAAAATTACACTTTTGTCTATCAAACTATATACCTGTTTTCAATTGGATCCATAAACTAATTTTTTTTTTCAATTAGGTCCTTGAACTTCAAAAATTCATTCAATCAGACTAAAATTCTGACACTGTTAGCTTAAATTATTAGAAATTGTCATGTATGTTGCGCGTAATGCTTACCTGTCACATGTTAGGTTAAGAAAAACACGGAAGATTGTGAATAGGGTGAAAAATCGCATTCAATCAGATCCGAAATCGCGTTTAATCAAATTCAAAAACACATTTGACTAGATTCAAAATCGCATTCAATCATACCCAAAATCGCTTTTTAGCCATTCACGATCTCCCGTGCTTGTCTTAACCTAACATGTAGCAGGTAAGCATTATGCGCAACGTGACAATTTCTAATAATTTAAGCTAACAGTGTCAGAATTTGGGTCGGATTGAATGATTTTTTGAAGTTCAAGGACCCAATTGAAAAAAAAAGTAGTTTATGGACCTAATTGAAAACAAGTGTATAGTTTGATGGACTAAAGTGTTATTTGCCCTAATTTTTATGATTGTTAATTTAGATGGGATAGTAAAATATCATAAATGCCTTTCAAATTTAGCACGTGCGTCCCACATGAGCAAATTCCATCACGTTTCTTGACGAAATGTGATGGCACGGTTGACATTGCAACACTAAAGATAGTTCAAGGGTGACATTGCAACACAGACGATAGTTCAGGGGGGGACATTTCAACTTTTTGAAAGTTCAAGGGGGAAATTGCAACCTGAAGATAGTTCAAGGGGGATATTACAACTTTTTAAAGTTCGAGGTGTAAATTACAAAAACGTGTATAGTTTGAGGGGGCAAAATGCTTTTTACCCTTTTTTTTTTTTTTTCATGATGACCAGAGAAGTCTTCCGGCCAGGACAGGCCATGGGACTCAATTCTGCTAGGGTAAATAGTCAAACCAATGCTTGTCCTCTGGTTCCCCTTTTTATTACCACATTAAATTAAAAACATTTTCAATATCTCATTATTGAGTCCTTTAAACAAGTTTTTTATTTTTATTTTTGGTAGGTACGATTTTGTTTGGGTTGTTAAGAACTGTTTGGTTGTCCCTTTAAATTGAATGATTCTATTCAAATTTTGTATAGAAGTTAAAGGCAAAATTCATCACCATAATGAATCCATTTACAAATATGGGAGATTTTACTATATTTCTTCTTATGAGGCAATTTGTTCATTTTTCTAGAATGCCAAAATTCATGATTGCAAGCATCATTTTTTAGACGAGCATCCGTTTTTTAAATGAAACCATTCAAGCTCTTCATCTTTTTATATAAAATTGTGTACGAAAACATGAATAGAATTATTTCATTCAAGGACAACCAAACATGCCCTAATATTATTCTCTAACTTCTTTTTGTTGTTTTCGTTTTCTAATCTAAAGCTAGTCCCTATGAGTTGAAAACCATCAAGTTGGCCATGCATTTTGGACTAGGACTGCAATGTGTTCAAAGGAATTCTACTCGTGACTTCTTGTGTTTCTTCATGTACTAACTACTCATTATTTTATGTCTTTTTGACCACTTGCATCTTCCTTCTTTATCTGCTAAACCCTACGTCTAGAAGTACCACAAAATTTCATTAATACGAGTCAAATAAGACTGTGTCTGACTAAGCAAGCAAGCAAGCAAAGCTAATAATGTTATCTTCTAAATATCTATTGAAGATAGGAATATTTTACAACTATGACAGCGATTTGATCTTAGTGGAGTTACACTCTAATATGGGTTAGAGGGCAGCTTTAACGGTTGCTTGTTCTGTGAGTTTAACTATAGAGGGTTGAGGATTAAAATATAATTATTTAAAGGCAAATAAATTTCTTTTTCTAAAAAAAAAAAATTGCATATATATGCTTAATTCAAATTTTTTTTTTTTTACTAGTTTCATTTATAGAACTAAGAATTCTTAAAGCTGTTCCAAAGCGATATCTATAAGAGCTTAAATACTTTTGGCTAATTGAGGTAAATAAGTTGTTTCTTTAGATAAGAATTTTAGGATCAAAGTGAAGATTTGAATTTATAAGGGGGTAGATTGAAAAATAAGAGGGGACGGAAATACATATGTTAGAAAAATTGAACAAGGCACAATACATATAATATAAAATATATAGGGTACACAAATAATTTTGAAAATTTAAGTGGGGGCACGTGCCCCACTTGGACTCACCTGGCTTCCCCCCTAACTAATAGGACAATACTTCCAGTACATTCAGTACTGTTCTAAGATATTTTATTAGTCTTTCACATATGTATGAGATGTGTGTCATGTAGACGACTTTACACATACAGACCAAGCTTTCTCAGTAGGAAATGTAGTTATAAGCAGCTTTGTTTGGTTCATTAGTGACAGAAAATAAGAGAAAATGTGGAGAAAAACTTTTTTATCTGCTTGGTTAATAAGAAAAATGATGAAAAAATAAAAAGAAAAAGAAAATAGAGAAATTAATAAATTAAATATGTTTCATACCACGCTCATTATCAGGGTTTGCTTCATACCAGCGAACTTTGGTAATGAAAGTGAATCCTGATAATAAGCATGGTATGAAGCCCCCTTTCCAATTGGGCTAAAGTCGTTGCGCAATGTATATTTTCCTCGATCAATTTGGTTAAGAAGGAAAATAATATAAGTTGAAAAATAAAAATCAAAAATCAAAAAAATTATGAGTCATTCCCTTTTTTCTCTTACTTTACAATTGTATTTGGTAATTTTAAATTTTGTATGTTGTTTAATCATGAAGGAACACTCAAGAGAAAACACAATAGAACTAATTTCCCTTCTTATTTTTCTTTCCCTATTATTGTCCCTCGTTAAATATATGAATCAAACCGCTTGATGAAATGTTTGCAAAGTCTTTCCTAATTATGTAAAATTTGGCTGTATATATATATGCCAAAGAAACTTGATGATTCAAAGCCAGATAATGTCACCAAGTTAGCAGTCAATTATAGACTAGGTTCCTATTTTCCTTTACCTTTTTTCTTCGTGTAGGAAAAAGGGTTACTCTAGATAACCAAGAAAAATGAGTAAACAAGTAATTTAACTAGAAAGAACAAGCATTGGGATTCAATATATATGGTTGCCACATGAATAATAGTCTGAGAAATTTCAAAAGAGTCGAGAAGTCTCAAGTAAAATTTGTACCATGTGTTTGAAGTCCTTATCATATGGTTCGTTAGGTAATGTAAGTTAAATATCAACCTTGTTTGGATGCGGAATAGAATCAAATCATGGAAAATGAGTGTGGAAGATGATCTAACAATTGGATACTTTCTCTGAGGCTAAGAACTAACCCGAGTTGAAGGCTTTGTAAAGGATTTGGTAGGTGCAAAAGTTTGAATCAATGATTTTCAAATCCAAACAAAATTGTATTTTGATGGTTCAATACATTCTGAGTACTTTTCGACAACTTAATTTAATAATCATAATATTAGGTTTGATTATTCTCAAAACAAAAAAAAAATTACAAAAATCTCTCGATTTGTTTTGATGTAAAATATTTTCTAAAAAATGCTTTCATGTATAAAACAAACCGAGCGTTTACTTTTGGTTGTCATATGAGTTTGGGTAGCCTAGCTGATCATTCATAATATACATAGTACATTAAAATAAAATTTTTCATGATGAATGAATCCATTTTCCACTATAACAAAAAGGAATTAATAGCGACTAAACTTTTACCTGCTAAATGAATTTCGTCAACAGTAATATATTATTTACGATGAAATTTTCATTTGTTGGCAAAGGGATTTTCCATTCCCTACTTAAACAATTTTGAGGGCGAAAGGGAAACATTTGACGACGAAAAAAAAATTCATCGCTAAATTTCGTCACCAAAATTTTGTGGGGACAAGTTCAGGCGACAAACTGGTATGAATTGGTGACGAAATTTTTTTTTAGTAAATGTAATACTTTTGCTGACAAAATTGTTTTTCACAAATTAGTGTGCAAAAATAAAATGGGCAAACACATATTATCGACGAAATTAATTTTGTCACCAAGTTATTACATTTAGCGACAAAAATTAATTTCGTCGATTATGTTGTCGCCAATAGTTGCGGGAAATTTTCTAACTAAAACTTTCTGCATCACTAAATTGAAAGCTCATTTTATTACTGAAAAAGTTCATGTAAATCACATAATTTAAAAAAGAGTAATGCTATGTTTGCCAAATTATAAATCCCAAAGGGTAATGCTATGCTGCATAAACTTTTTATTGAAAATCCAAAAGCCGTTTTCAAATTCTTTGTTAGTTGTACCACATGTAGTAACATGTGATATTACCTATAATAACCATAATAGGTGATACAAATGTTAAGCCATTTGGGATTTAATATTTGGAAAACATGGCATGGCATAACTCGGTTTCCAAATGCTTTGTCAGTTGTACGTACCACAGATTGTGATAGTGATAAGTTGTACCACATGGTATAACTGGCAAAACATTTCGGAACTAATTTGGGATTCAAAATTTGGAAAACCCTTTGTTACTCGATTTTCAAACGCTTTGTCAGTTGTACCATGTATCGTTATAGTGATTGGTGCAGTTCCCCGTGGAATAACTAACAAAGCATTTGATAATCTATTTGAGATTCATAATTTGAAAAATATGTCATTACTGGGTTTCCAAATGCTTTCTCAATTGTACTACATATAGTGGTAGTGATAGGTGGCCACATGATACTGACAAAGCATTTGGGCACTAGTTTGGAATTCAGAATTTGGAACATGCCATTACCCGATTTTCAAATGATGTGTTAGTTGTACCACGTACTATGAAGTTTAGTTGAAAGTTTTTTTGTTAATGAGTTCATATAGTGTGTGGCCCGTGCGTGGCATAGGTTATCAACTAGTACATAAGGAAGAAATGTCAACCCTTTAATTTATTTGACCTTTTGACAATGCAATGTCAGCACCTTTATTTGACCTTCAACGGACATACGGGTTTTGAGGAGCAAAATCGTCCAATAATGGTCCAAGTGGATCAGAACCGGTTTAAGTACCTCACTTGTGCCTAGAGGAAGATGTAGGAACAAACGAAATTGAAAACCGAGTCCCGACAAACAGAATCGAAATCGAATCCCAGTTTGGAAGATTGATGCAAAATAGAATTTTGAAGTTTTTAATGTAAAATAATGTTCCAAACTTCGTTTTTTTATTTATTTTATTGACATTGATGTATATATTTTTATATTGTAGATTTACGGGCATCCGGAAGTTATGACTGAAATATGCGCCTTGTTTTTATATCATTGCATGTAACAATATGCATTGATGTTTGAATTTTTCTTGAATTTATATTTGCTATATATGGATTATTTGGGTATATGAAGATATATTGTTTTTATGGATTGAATAGGTAACTTTATTAATGACTGAATTTTGATTGGTTAATATATATATATGTTGTGTATGTTTTACATTACTCAATTAATAGGTGGAAGAACGAAAAAAATATTTAGTTTGACAAATACAATTTATTTATAAATAAATCAATAAATAAAACTTTTGGAGATGTAAAATTTCGTCAATAATAGTCAAAATCTGTTAGAATTATATACTTGTTATAGCCTAGGTTCATTACCTTATGTATATCTTTGTATTCTAGTCTAGTTTCACTATGTACTCATTGTACTATCCTAGGATTTACTACGATTGTACTGCTTCATGCCTTCTTGTTTGTTGCCTAGCCTATATAAGAAGCTCTCTACTGTAAATATTATACACAATATATCAATAACACAATCTGTATTATTTCTCTCTCCCTACTTTATCATGGTATCAGAGTTAGATTACTCTTGATAATCTATCCAAACAAATCCCACTTCACCAATCTGCCCAACCTCATCACCACTGCCTGTACACCAATCTGCCCAAATAGTCCCTCTGTTCCAACATCATTATCATTACCCAAGTCAAGTCGTTGATTTCATCTTGATCATCAAACATCATCATCATTACTCACTGTTGCCATAATGGATAAATCACCACCATCACCATTCATTTCCAAAAGCTACTGACCACCATCAAAGTGCGTACCACCATCAAATATGTGCAACACCATCTCTGCCCACCATCAGCAACTTATATCATCACCACCAATCTGCCGAACACCATCACCACCTAACAACCTCCATCAATCGCCCCACATATACCAACATCACCACCACCAGAAACACCATCATCGCTGCCAGCCACTGATCACTCCGATCAACCATCACCATTCACACACCGTCACCTCTACCACCATCATCATCTTCCGCCCCAACCATCATCATCACTGATGCCCGAACATTTCAGCCGCAACCCCAGAATTCATCAAACCCTTTTTTCGATCTCCATTTAAATTCTAAACCAGATCCATTTACCCGGCCCATTTACCTGACCCATATCCGACCCATTTACTTGACCCAAACTCGGCCCATTTACATAGCCCGAACCCGTTCCACTTATCCAACCCTGGCCCGACCCATTTACCCCGACCCGAACCACACTTCCTAGCTAAAACCAATATTCTGAATCCATTTTTGGGGCCTCTTTTATCTAATTATTTCATCTCCACAGTACTGTTCTACACTCTATGGACCGCATGGACACCTCTCAACCTTTTGGAACTATTCTTGATGGCCCAAATTTCATCC
This sequence comes from Hydrangea macrophylla, assembly GCA_033977485.1. Lineage (NCBI taxonomy): Eukaryota > Viridiplantae > Streptophyta > Magnoliopsida > Cornales > Hydrangeaceae > Hydrangea > Hydrangea macrophylla. The sequence goes on from CM066986.1 coordinate 26,154,790, forward strand.
TTTGGGCCCAAGCCATGTCCAATATCCTAAAGGGATTCAAACTCTGGCATTATGCGACTGGTGATATCTCTGAACCTAAGCCAATTAAGGATGAATTTGAAGCCAAATATTGGGAACGATTGGAAGATTGGGATAGCAAGAATCTTTAAATCATCAACTGGTTTCGTAATACTTCCATCAGTTCCATCCACCATCAGTTTGGTAGAATCTCTACGGCAAAATCTGTGTGGGATTTCTTGAAGCACCGTTATACCACTGCTGATCTAGCTCATCAGTATCAACTCCTTGGAAATCTTCATCGCATGCGCCAACAACCTGTGCAATCCATCAACAACTTTTTCTAGGATATATACTACATCTGGGATCAACCCACTTCGTCTAAGCCCATATGGGCAGATTCCTCTAATGCTGAAAGATTTTATCAACACAGGGATAAACAATGCCTAATGCTCTTCTTGATGGCTCTTAATGATGACTTTGAGCATGTCCGTGCTTCTCTTCTTCATCGTAGCCCTCTACCCACCTTGGAACAAGCTATCTCTAAGCTTCTCTCTAAGAAAACCCGTCTTGCCACTCGCATGACTTCTTCTACAAAAGCAGTCATTGCTGTTCACAAAGGATCTCCTTCTAATATCAAAAGTAATCAGTCAGCCTCTTTCGGGCAATAATGCAACTACTGTAAATTGCCTCGACATGTTCTCTTGAATTGTCCCACTCGCGTTTGTAAGTATTGCAACAAACTTGGACCTGGTCACTATCAAAGTGACTGTTTTAAGAATCCTAATAACAACATGTCCCGAGGAGGTTCTTTAAAATCCATCAATACGTCCCATAGAGGTTGATCGGCGATGAATAGTTCCCATTTATAGTCCTAAAGTTACACTCTGTTGGCCCATTTCATTTAGCTATTAAGTGTTTTTTAATAAGTATTCTATGTTTTATAGGTTTTGGAGCTTTAATGTGAAAATGCACAAAAATCCAATGATTAGTGGCTTTGGAAGTTCTTCTGAGCTCAAAAGGTGATTACGGTGAAAATTGGAGATAGTGGCAGCCTCGGTAAATTGCATTTTTGACAAGGAATACTTTGGATTTGAGAAATTTCTCTAGAGATATAAAATGTAGATCTTCGAGTTACGGAAGCGTGGTCGCAAACAGCTAGTTAATCTGAAGTCCGAGCAAAAAGTTATCACAATTCTACGATCGGTGTGCAGTGTAGTGAAAACTACCCCGCGCGAGCGTGCCGCACGAGCGACCTGTGAAAAAAATTAAAAACGTGTATTTCATCAAATTAGAGCGCCCACGGAAGGTGGTTTGTGCATATGACATCCAAAAATGTAAATATAGCAGTTTTAGTGCGATTTGGCTTAGGAAAGCTTCCTAATCCCTATAAAATCTACGCAAATCCTATTCTAAATCAATTTTGTGGTTACACAACATTAGATACATTCATATACAACTAAAGCTTCAGCCATTGAAGAGAGAGACGCAAGGAGGAGGAGAAGAAGACCAAGGATTCCCATGGCCTCCTCCATCACGCTCTTGCCAATCCTTGATTCTATGGCCGCTTAGACATAGATCTAGGGTTTCAATGAAACCCTAGCCAAGTAATAGGTGTATTTTATACTTTTCTTTTAGATTTATTATGTATGGATGATGATTACATGTTCAGAGGATTTTTATAATAAAATCAAACTTCTATTGATTAAATCGTCGCTTTCAAAATCTATTCTTGTCTTAGATCTTTTTTCAATGTGACTCAATGATCTATATTTTTTGTGCTTGTATGGATTATTTACATGTAATAGTGCTTATTTGAATTATGATATCAAGTAGTCGATTAGTTCATGCCTAGGGAAGATGGAGTGTACCGCAACCCTAGTTTAGTTTGTGCCAACCAAAGATGAATTATGGTGATGCTTGAATCGTAGTTATTTTCTTGACAGAGAAATTGGGCTTGTAGCTGCAATTCCCCATTATCATCCAATGTAATAAGCTAATCGAATGCATAAATACCCTTGTTATTAAGCTAGTGGTGGATTTGCAATCATAGGTTCACTACACATATCGTTTAAAATAGTTTTTAATAGCTTTCATAGTTTACATTTGCTTTTATTGCTCTCTTAGTTTAATAAAATCAACTAACTTCCGTTTTTCATAATTAACTAGATTTCGGGTTTTAGAATTAAAGTGTTGTAGTATTTCCATCTCTGTGGGCTCGACCTTTACTTCCACACTACAAATCCTTAGAAAGTAAAGCATACTTGTTTAATCTTCATTTTGGCAAGATCAATTTTTTGCTCCGTTGCCAAGGATTGCAAATTACTACCTTTAGTTTTAGAATCTTAGTTTAGTTAATTCATAAATATTAGATTAGGTTTTCTTTTTCTGATTTTTCGTTTTTGTTTTGAGTTACTAACTTTTCCTTTTGTTTTGTAGTTTCTCGAGTCATTGAATTCTAGCGTTTCGAAGTGGAAGAGCTTAGCACATCAAAGGAGCTTATGCGAATCAATTAAAAAACAAACAAACAAACAAATAGACAATCAAACACACACTAAAAGCAAAAATTCAAGTAAATCGCTTTCTTACAATTCGCTTCAAACCACTGTAAGTTGGGGCACTGAGACACATTATTTGCATTAGTTTAAGGGTGATTTACATGTGCATTAGCTAGGAAACCCGGGGCACTGGGCTTTGACGCGAATCACTGCATAACAGGATAATTGCATGCATCATAGTAGTTGTGTGCTTGTTGTCTTATTTGTGTGGTTGCTTTTTATATTTGGTTAAGTCAGTCTTTGTCATAGTGTCATTTTATTTAGTTTATGCTTGTTACGCGTTCGAGTAAACCCGCATTACATTCTTTCGATCCTGAACTTGAACGTACCCTAAGAGTCCTTAGGTCATCAACCCAAGCTTTTAGAGCTCGATTGCTAGACTACGAATCAACTCCGAAACCGTTGTCGTTATTTTAGGCCAAAATTCAAAGCACACTTAACGTTTAAGAAAAACTCGAACTATTAACATCCTACCTAAAATAATGGAAACAACATAAACAATGGGAACAACCAAAACAATGAAATAACCTTAATGTACCTTAACCGCCTCCCTTAAAAGATTATTTCATACCTACGGCCTACACGCCATAACAAAGTATCGAATTACCGGAGGTGACGACATCTCACTTTGAGATAAAGTCATCTACCATCGCACTACTCCCTTCATTCCATGGCCGTATTAAAGAAGATCCTTATCATCACTTAGGAGAGTTCCAAGATATATGCTCTATATTAAAAATCCATAATCTACCTAATGATGAATTAAAATTGCCTCTCTTCCCATTCTCCTTAAAGGAAAAAGCTAAGTATTGGCTCCAATCTCTTGAACCAAACACTATTAAAACATGAAAAACATTACATACCGCTTTTTTACAAAAGTTTTTCCGCATCACAAGAACTAATCAAATAAGAAAAGCTATAATGAACTTTGTGATGCAAGATGGGGAAACGCTCTATGACACTTGGGAACAATTTAAAGAATTATCGCGCTCTTGCCCACATCATCAAATTCCCAAGTGGCAATTAGTACAGATCTTCTACGAGGGACTTGTTCCCTCACTTCGTAATACCGTCGATGCCGTTTATGCGGGTACCTTCCTACACAAAAGCACCGACGAGACATGAAAATTTTTTTAATCGTTTATTGAGAATTCAATGCATCAAGCCGTGTCGGTACGTCCTGAGGGGTGTCTTCCACCTAAACCCAAGCGAGAGGAGCGTTTCGAGTCAAGTCATTCAATCGAAATACAAGAACAATCTAAAAAACTTGACAAATTTATGAAAATGAACCAAACGTCGGGTTCACCCTCTTACGAAATTTGTCAAATATGTTCTAATCCTTCGCATTCTACACTTGCATGGCCAGCCGCGTCTCATTTTCTAGAGTTTGTTGAGCAACATATTAACCGTATTCAACAATTCCCACGAAATGCTCATAACCCTTCAGGAAATAATTACGATGTGCCATGGAGAAGTCACCCTAATTTTGGGTGGCGACCTCAAAATAATGAGGGTCCATATTCTTCCCAAAAATCTCAAATTGAAACAAACTTTTCCAATGCATGGCAACATCAGTCTCAATAATATCAATATACACAACCCAACCCTCTGCCTCATCAACCTCCACATAATAATGCATTTGAGGAGAAAGTATTGGCCTCACTTGAAAGTTTTGGTTCGGTGATCCAGTTAGTACACTCTCACACATAGTCCATTGCAAAGCTGGAGTCCCAAATGGGACAAATAGCTAACACACTAACCGGTTTGACTGAGAATAAGTTGCCAAGTCAACCTATTCAGAAACCTAAGGGACAATACGAGGTGGGTGGTACGAGAGAGCAAGTGAATGTTGTTTCAACTAGCACAACTATTCGAGATGAAGAAGTTGTTAAAATTTCGAGGGAGAGTAGGACAGATGCAAGCATTAATTCGAATCAAGAGAAGGGTGAGGAACCAACCCGAATTAGGAAAAAAAATAAACCTGTCCCAACTAATCATGTTCTGAAAATGCCTTTCCCACCAAACACTGAGGAACCGTCACATTTTTCAAAACAAGGATCAAAAATTGAAGATGTACTCGAGGTGTTTAAACAAATGAAAATAAATATTCTATTCCTCGATGCTATTAAACAAATTCCTGCTTATGCTAAATGTTTAAAAGACCTGTGCACTCAAAAGCGCAAGTGGCGCTGTCCTACTCCGAAAAAGGTCTTCTTCACAGAAAAGTAAGTTCAATCTTCCAACACGCTCCTCCAAAGTATAAGGATCCCGGTACACCAACGATGTCATGTGTCATAGGTGACACTTTAATCCATCAGACTCTCCTTGACTTAGGTGTGAGTGTGAATCTCCTACCCTACTCGGTTTACAAATAATTAGGATTAGGTGAATTTAAACCCACGGCCGCTACCATACAATTAGCAGATCGTTCTGTGAAAATCCCTAGAGGAATTGTTGAGGACGTCCTAGTTAAATCGACAAATGTTACTATCCCGTCGATTTCGTGGTTCTTGACACCGAACCTGTGCTAGATGCTAGAAAACACACTCCTGTTATTCTTGGTCGTCCATTCTTAGCCACGGCCAATGCTCGTGTCAACGATCACACGGGGGTAATAAAAGTTTTGTTTGGGAACATAATCCTAAAATTAAAAGTTTTTAACGCTGTTGATCAACTTCCTAATGATGATGATTATCTATGTGTGGCTGATAGCAAGGTTAGATGAACTATTGAACCTATTAAAGAAATGAATGCGAGTAAGGAAAACAATACAGTGAGTAATAAGCGGACTAATTAATGAAGAATTTACTTGGAAGGTGAGAAATCGATTTGAACATGGTCAGGGAGAACCATTGACGGAGTTAACAAATAATGACATTATTTATGTTTTCCACCGGAGTCTCCCTAATGCCTTTAAGGGTACAAAGTCCGAGTTACGACCTCCATAAGTCTTGAGCTAGAAAGGTCTAGCTGAAGACGTAAAAGACAGCGCTTCTTGGGAGGCAACCCAAGCTTTTATCGTTCCGTTTTCTTATTTTTGTACACTTTTTGGTCATTTTGGGGTCAGTTTTAAGTCCGTTTTGGTCGTTCTGGACAAGTTTGGGGGTCGGGGTTAATTTATTTTGAACTTATTTACATTGACAGGAAGAGAAAAGAAAACAAAAAAGACACATCACGTGTGCGGGCCGCTCGAACGATATGTCACTCACGTGGCACGCGCGCGTGACAAGGGGATGTTTTTGTGTTTTTCTCTCTGTTCTCTTACCTTCTTCCCCCAACCTGGTTAGTTGCTTTTCTTTTCTGTTTTCTCTCTTAGGCCCCTTTTAGATCGAGTCATTCTTTGTTTTGTTAGTTCCATTTATGCTTGTTTTTTTTTTTTCGTTGAGTCTTTCAGTTTTAGTTTTTATTTCTTAACAAGTATGTCACGGTCTGAATTACATATTTATTTTTCGATTAGCTATCATTGTTCTTTGTTTGTTTGTTTTCTTTTGTCTAGTATTGACAAGTGAATTAGTAGCTCCATTTGGAGCAATTGAATTTTATTGCCATATTCATATACGTTCACCTGGTTTGTGATTGCCGAGATCAAGGTAATGTCATTCCTTCCTTACGTACTCTCCTCTCTTTCGTTTCATTATTTCATTGGGGACAATAAAAGGTTTAGGGTTGAGGGTATGCACTCACATGCACATTATTCTGCACAGATTTTTCAAATTTTTGATACTTGTACTTAATAACCAATGCTTTTACAATCTCAAGTCGATACTTCTTGTTATGTAACTTGGATTGTTATAGAATGGTAAAGAAGGGAAGATGTGGTTAAACATTTGCTGAAGTCATGGTGCGACGTTTAGGATATGTATCGTTCGAATCGTAGTTTTATATCATAGATTTGCACACAAAGCTATGCACTACATGCAGTCGCTTGAATACATGTTTGATGTGAATTGTACTATGATTCGGATCTCTAGATAACATATAGTATGGAGACTAAACCCGGTGAGCTTTTGAGCCTATCCTTTCGTTTTAGAGGGTTATAAATACATCTTGTGTTTGTTGAATTTCATATGAAATAGCGCATTAACTTCTTGTTTAGTTTCATTATTCTTGTTTTGGTTGATAGTCAAGTTAAAATATTTACCATACTAAATAATCTTCCATTGTAAACATTGAAGAACCATATGACCATAGGAGATGATGGTAGGCCCTCTTTGTTGACCTATCCAGATAAATGATAAAAATTTTCTTAGTTCGCCCATTTGAGCTGTTAAAATGCCCTTTTTCTTTAATCACCATTATCCTTTTTTTTTTGCTCCAACTTGACCAACTTGGAGTTCACCAATGAGAGATTGGCCAACTCTTAGTGGTGATAAGGCGGTGTGTTGATTGGGAAGAAGAAGAAAACAAGATGATGTTTGGGGTAGTTGCCTTGGTATTCAATGAATATTCATTTCAAAAGCAACAAAAAGGAAAAAAAAAAAGAAGAAGAGAAGAAAAAAAGAGAGAAAATAAATAAAATAATATATGAAAAAAAGAGAATGAAAAGATGAAAGTTGGTAGAAGAATGAATGAAAGAAATTGAACATGCCTTACAACGCCATTCTAAAACTACCTAATGAACCCTTTCTATTCCTTTTCATTGCCTGAGCCACGTTACAACCTTTGAAAAGTTCTATTGGATCCTAGAAAACATGGTTTGGATATGCAAATGATGGGAGGGGGATTAAAGCATGGTAACGATTAATTTTTCTTGACTGTTGGCGTCCTATCCATTAGACTACTGTTCTTTCGTGTCAAGTGTCTTTTACGAGTCATATGTGGGCGTTTCTTGTTTTCAAAACATATTTCCTTTGCTCCCATATATTAGAAATTACACCTGTTTCTGAGTGTTTCATTTGAGAGTGTAATTAACATTGTGCGATTCGTAGTCGAAGCATAGTTGGATGGTTATCCAAGTTATATTCCAAGTTCATGACATACGCTTGTTTATTTGACTACCACAATACACATGTACAATTATATGAGAAACTCTATTGATTTATGCGATGTATGTGCTTCGGATTATTTTTCATGACGTACGTGGACGTTTGATTCCGTTTCTTTTTGTTCGTTATTCTATTTCAAATCATTGTTTTATGATAAGGAGTATTGAATGTTATGTTTTTTGTTTTTAATAAAACTTTTAAATTTATAATGAAATAAAGATGGTTGAGGGTGACTTGTTGACGAGAACCCTCATGAAACTTCACTCATTTGACTAGGGACACCTAAAGGTTTAAAATACTTGTTGCATGTGCTAAATGCAATCACGTTGCCTGCGACAGTGAGTTAGGATATTTGAATTGTACTTCAGATTTATTTTAATGTTTTTCTTTGCTCGAGTACTAGCAAAGTGTAGGTTTGGGGGTGTGATCGGCGACGAATAGTTCCCGTTTATAGTCCGAAAGTTACGCCCTGTTTGCCCATTTCATTTAGTTATTAAGTGTTTTTAATAAGTATCCTATGTTTTGCAGGTTTTGGAGCTTTAATGTGAAAATGCACAAAAATCCAATGATTAGTGGCTTTGGAAGTCATTCTGGGCTCAAAAGGTTATTCCGGTAAAAGTTGGAGATAGTAACAGCCTTGGTAAATTGCATTTTTGACAAGTAATATTTTGGATTTGAAAATTTTCTCCAGATATATAAAATATAAACGAATTACGAATGCATGGCCGCAAACGGTAAGTCAATTCGAGGTCCGAGCAAAAGGTTATCGTAATTCTACGATCGGTGCGCAGTGTAGTGAAAACTACCTCGCGTGAGCAGGCCGCGCGAGCGACCTGTGAAAAAACCAAAAATCCATAATTCATCAAATTAAAGCGCCCAACAAAGGTTGTTTGTGCATATGACGTCCAGAAACGTAAATATAGCAGTTTTAGTGCGATTTGGCTAAGGAAAGCTTCCTAATCCTTCCAAAATCTATATAAATCATATTCTAAATCAATTTTGTGGTTACACAATATTAGATACATCCATATACAACTAAAACTTCAGCCATTGAAGAGAGAGAATCAAGGAGAAGAAGAAGAAGAAGACCAAGGATTCCCATGGCCTCCTCCATCAACCTCTTGCCAATGCTTGATTCCATGACCGCTTAGACCTAGATCTAAGGTTTCAATGAAACCCTACCCAAGTAATAGGGTGTATTTTATACTTTTCTATTAGATTTATTATGTATGGGTGATGATTACATGTTCAGAGAATTGTTTATAATAAAATTGAACTTCTATTGATTAAATCGTCGCTTTCAAAATCTATTCTTGTCTTAGATCTATTTTCAATGTGATGTGCTCAATGATCTATATTTATTGTGCTTGTATGGATTATTTACATATAATAGTGCTTATTTGAATTGTGATATCAAGTAGTCGAATAGTTCATGCCTAGGGAAGACGGAGTGTACCACAACCCTAGTTTAGTGTGAGACACTCCGTGCCAACCGAAGATGAATTATGTTGATACTTGAATTGTAGTTATTTTCTTGACAAAGGAATTGGGCTTTTAGCTACAATCCCCCATTATCATCCAATGTAATAAGCTAATCGAATGCATAAATACCCTTTTTTATAAAGCTAGTGGTGGATTTACAATCCTAGGTTCACTACACATACCGTTTAAAACACTTTTTAATAGCTTTCATAGTTTAGATTTACTTTTATTGCTTTCTTAGTTTAATAAAATCAACCAACTTCCATTTTTCATAATTAACTAGATTTAGGGTTTTAGAATTAAAGTGTTTTAGTATTTCAATCTCTGTGGGTTCGATCTTTACTTCCACACTACAAATCCTTATAATGTAAAAGCATACTTTTTTATCTTAATTTTGATAGGATCAGAGGTCCATCCAGATCTACTACTACAACTTCCAAAAGTCCATCATCCGTTCCACCTACCGAAGAAGGTTTTTCTGTTACTCATCTCGAGAATCTCAAACAAGTTCTTGCCCACTTTGGTAATACACCTTCCACTGCTATGTGTGTTACCTCAGGTAATTCATCTTGGTTCTTTGACTCTGCCTGTTGTAATCACATGACTTCTAATCCAACCATTTTTCAACTAAACATTCTGCTCATTGAGCACCAATCATTCATACTGCTGATGGTTCACACATGTTTGTGAATCATATTGGTTACATTTTAACTTCTCCCACAACCCTTCCAAACACCCTTCTAGACACTTATTTCATTCCCAAATTAACTTTGAATAAGTGTGGTCAACTTTGTGAATATGTCTCACTGTAGTCTTTATCTTCTTTTGGTTATTGTGTGCAGGATCCAAAGATGGGACATACTCTTGTGATAGGCCGTAAAGTTAGAAGACTCTTTGAGATCACTAGTATCCACATATCGCCTCACCTTCATTTAACCACTCAAACTACCACCTCTGTCACATCCACTCCATCTCTTAGTACTTAGCACAACCGCTTGGGACATGCTTCCACTAGTCGTCTACAAATTCTAGTGTCTAGGGGTCAATTAGGATTAATTAATAATGAGCATTTTTATTGTCTTTCCTGTCAACTTGCTAAATAATCGGCATTTCCATTTAATAAAAGTAATTACACTTCATCTGCACTGTTTGATTTGATACATTTTAACATTTGGGGACCTTCTCCCACTTCCACTTATGGGGGGATCTAGGTATTATGTCATTTTTGTTGATGATTATTCTCGATACACTTGGTTATATCTCATGAATAATTGGTCTGAATTACCCCATCTATACTTTAATTTTGCTAATATGGTCAAAACCCAATTTTCCAGTCAGATTAAAGTGTTTCGTGTAGACAATGCTATAGAATACACAGAATCTAGTGTTCTCCAATTCCTTCACTAAAATGGCACACTACCCCATCGTTCATGTCCTCGTACATCCCAACAAAATGGGCGTGCTGAGTGTAAACAAAAACATATTCTCAACACTGTCCGTGCCCTTCTTATATTTGCATCCTGTCCTAAAAAATTTTGGGGTGAAGCTGCTCTCATACCAATCTACACCATGAACCGTGTCCCCTCCCCTGTGATTGATAATCTACTACATTATGAACGTCTTCATGGACATGGTCCTGACTACAACATGCTTAAGGTCTTTGGGTATGCTTTTTTTTGTCTTACTTCAACCACATGACCATACCAAACTTGAATCACGATCTTGGTTATGTTGTTTCTTAGGTTATGGTATCGAACACAAAGGCTATCGGTGTTGGGATCCTGTTTCCAAACGCCTTCGTGTGTTTTGCCATGTTATTTTTTGGGAACATAAGATGTTTTCTTCAATGTCTCAATTTCATCTTTCTCCTTCCAGTTCTCCTCACTTCTTTATTAATCCCTCTGTTGACTTGTTTCTTGAGACATTCGATACAGGCACACCTGGTGCTATTCCTCATGTCCCTATATCATAGGATACACCTTTAGTTCCATCTCACACATCTACTGATGAAGTATCTGAGTCATCCACTTTGGTCCCTCCTAAGTTGTCTTCCTCGTCTGATTGATTTGCACCAACATTTGATTCCCTTCCTAGACGTAGTGATCGGGTAAAATCTCAACCTACTCTACTTCGTGATTATGTTGTTTTGTCTACCATTCTTTCTCAGCATGAGCCTCAGTCTTACCATTAGGCCAAAACTAGGCACTGGAACAGAATCACACATAGGACTTTTTTTTATCTACTCAATGGAAAGAATGCAATGGGATGCAAATGGGTTTATAAAATCAAAACACGTTTTGATGGGTCCATCGATCATTACAAGGCACTTTTGGTTGCTAGGGGTTTTACACAGGAGTATGGGATTGACTATGAGGAGACATTCGTCCCAGTTGCCCGTCTCACTTTAGTCTGAAGCTTAATTGTTGTTGCAGTAATTCGCCGTTGGAAATTATTCCAGATGGATGTCAAAAATGCATTCCTCAATGGTGAACTTGCTGAAGAAGTGTATATTTGTCCTCCACCTGGTAATCAGCATCCTTTTAATAAGGTCTGCAAGCTTCGCCGGGATCTCTATGGTCTTAAGCAAGCTCCTAGAGCCTAGTTTTCCAAATTTAGCAACATCATTGAAGGCTTTGATTTCACTTCAAGCTCTCATGACTCTGCACTCTTCATTCGTAAGACAGATACTTCTTCATGTAGATGAAATGATTATTACAGGGTATGACTTATTCGGCATCTCTGATCTCAAGTCCTATCTTAGTCAGTGTTTTGAAATGAAGGAACTTGGAAAACTCAGTTATTTCTTGGGTCACGTCCAGCTCAAATGGATGCTCTCTCTCTCAAGCTAAGTATTCTTCTGATCTTATCGCCCGTACAAGACTAATTGACAACAAAACCAGTCCTACTCGTCTCGAGCTTAATTCTAAGCTTACACCTATGGATGGTACTCTTTTGGAAGATCCCACTTTATATCACCAGTTGGTTAGGAGTCTTGTGTATTTCACTGTCACTCGGCCCGACATTGCATATGTCATCCACATTGTTAGCCAATTTCTTGCAGCTCCAAAATCAACGCATTATGTAGTTGGACTTCGTATTCTTTGTTACATCAAGAGCACCATGTTTCATAGGTTACATTTTTCTGCTCACTCTACCATTGATCTTTGGGAAATTTCAGATGCCAACTGGGCAGGAGATCCCACTAATCGACGATCCACCACCAAATGCTATTTCTTTCTTGGCAATTCTCTTATCTCTTGACGTAGTAAAAAGCAAACTGTTGTTGCTCGATCCAGTACTAAGAAGAGTATCGTGCTCTAGCTGATGCCATACAAGAACTTCTCTGGCTTAGATGGTTACTTGAAGACATGGGAGTTACTCATTCTACTGCAACTACTATTTACGATGACAATTAGAGTGCTATTCAGATTGCTTGTAATGATGTCTTTAATGAATGCACAAAACATATTGAGCTCGATTGTCACTTTGTGAGGCGTCATCTCACTTAGGGCACCATTTGTCTTATCCCTGTTTTCTCTACCCATCAGACAACTGACATCTTCACCAAAGCCTACCCTCCTGGTCGTCTTCAGTGCTTAACTTCCAAACTCAAGTTGGTCTCGATCTTACCACCTTGAGTTTGAGGGGGGATGTTAGAATTATATATTTGTTATAGCCTAGGTGTATGGTATATGCATATCTTTGTATTCTAGTCTAGGCTCACTTTGTACTCACTGTACTATCCTAGGATGTACTACGATTGTACTGCTTCTTGCCTTTCTTGTTTGTTGCCTAGCCTATATAAGGGACTTTCTACTGTAAAGATTATACACAATATATCAATAATACAATATGTATTATTTCTCTCTCCTACTTTCTCACTCTTTTCGCTTTTGACCTTTTACGACAAAATGTTCATCACTATTAACTACCTTTTGCCTACGAAAATATATTTGTCGGCAATTAATCCTTTTTTGAGATGAAATATTTCGTTGGCAATAGAGAATTTTTTAACAACGACAATACTTCATTGGTAATGATTCATTTTTAGCGACGAAATATTTCATTACCAATAGAGATCTTTTAACGAAGAAAATATTTTGTCTGCAACGATTCCTTTTTAGCGACGACATATTTCATTGACAAAAGGGATCTTTTAACGACAAAATTATTTTGTCAGAAAAATGAACCATTTACCGACGAATATTTCGTCGTTTATGGCAGTTTTTTCTGATGAATTTTCATCGTTAATAGTGGGTGATCTTTCTTGCCGAACTTTGTTTCGTTGGCAATAAATTGTTTTTCTGACGATATTTTCGTCGATAATTAGTACGATTGATGGCGAACTCTAGTTTTGTCAGTAGAGACTTTTCCCGATGAAGGCGCGACGAATTGTTTTTTGTCGACAAATAGTTTTTGCGACGAAAATCTTACTTTTAACGACAAAAATTTTCGTTGCTAATACCCATTTTTCTTGTAGTGATTCATACATAGGAAATTTTACCATATCTTTTTTAAAATGATCAGAAACTATCCAAGTATTAATTGAGTATTTTTGGGTCCCATGTGGTCCTATGATAATGTAGTTATTACAGTAGCCATCACATGATGTGATAATCAAAAAGAAAATTTTCTAAGTAGTGATAAACTCGAACTTTTGGGGAATGTGTGTTCACAATCTATCTTAAGTAGAGATTTTGAGGCTACTCCCCATTTTACTTGCGAATTTACCCTTTTGAGTAGAACAAGGAGTAATCTCCATTCACATATTTTGCACGAGCAGGATTAGGGGTAAGTATTTTTTTCCCTTCGCTATTAAAAATGACTATTAATACTACATCACCCAGAATAAATTAGTGGCCTATATACTAGACTACTCAGATAAAATAGCCAATTACACCCACAATATCTAGCACAAGTAAACAACTGATAATTTAATTAAAATGAACTAGGGTCATGTTTGGCAAGTCGGATAAAACTATCTGATAGGATAGAATAAGGCATGATCAGATAGGATAAGTAATTTTATCGGGTAAGCATAGATAAGTGTTCCAGGTATTATGAAAATATTTAATTATTTGCTTTAATTAATGTTATTTTTTGTTATTAATCTTTTAAAATATTATTTTCATTGATTAAAATATAACTTAATGCTTGAAATATTAATTTAATAATTTTTATGGATAGTTAAATATTTTAAAAAATTTTTATTTCTTAAATGCTACGTACCTTTTTGATTTATATTACATATGTATGATATTTTAGAGCAATGCTAGGGGCACAAACAAACCCACAACTTTTTGGACACAACCTAAATAATGTGTCTATCTCTCTCATGTGTCACTGTGGGGTCCAGTGATATCACAGGAGAGAGATAGACACATTATTTAGGTTGTATTCAAAAGGTTGTGGATTTGTTTGTGTCCCAATCTTTACTCGATATTTTATAACAAGCTGTTTATGAATATTTACATTTCTAATCTCATTTTAGTTATGGAGTATTTTTTTTACCCCACTATTCCGTATCCGATCCTATCCCAACTGTACCCCCCGCAGGTTTAATTTAATCCCATGAACTCGGATAAAAATGGTGTTTAGGATTTCTTTATAAGTTAGGCCATGTTTGGAATCACTTATTAAATGCACGTTTGGACCCAAAACCCAGATCTTAGTCTATTTAAATACATGTTAAGAAGCTTTAGAGGTCCAAATGCATATTTTAACTAAAGCAGGTCAAGAGGTGCTTTAGCCTAAGGTGATGCACAAAACAAAATTAAGGTTTTAGTTAATTATTCTTGTTCGGATTGGGGCTTCTTCTTCTTCTTCTTCTTCTTTCTTCTTCTTCTTCTTTTATGCTTCTGTCCAAAAGCAAAAGGCACAATCAATCCAAGCGGACCCTTAATCCCAAGAAATAAACAAAGAGATGGAAAGGACATAACGTAGATGTGAGAAAGATCTAAGTCAGAATAATTCCACTACCACCATCTAGGGTTTATCAACACATTTACTCAATAAGTTTGGAATAGAGGGATTACTAGATTAGTTAATTATGCGACAATTGCATGGCTCCCAAATTTGTCCAAGTAATTTGGTTTTGTTTTGGAAAATTAGTGCACTTATGTTTACCCTGGTATTTTTCTTCATGCTTAAAAAAAAATTAACCTATTATAGTAATAACCTAAGAAAAGAGAGAAAAAAATGGCTCATAAAATTCAAATTTTCAATTTATTTTCCATCGAATTTTCTTTTTAAGAGAATGTTGATTCCAAACATAACATATCCCAATTTTATTTTGTTTTATTTAAAGTAAATTTCATCATCATGAATGGATTCATTTCCACAAATAAGATATTCTATCATATTTTTTCTGATGCGATCATTTCTAAGTTTTTTTTTTTTTTTGATAGCAGATCCCAAGAGAATCAGTATATAAGCATACAGAAGTAAGAAAATACATAAAAAAATTAGCCACACAATCTTCTAAGCTATACTGCTACACACTTCCCCAATCCCTAGTTAAACTGTCTGTAGCGTAGCTCGAGATTGAGCCAGTTGAGGGAGGAAGCTGCAAAAATAGTCCACAACAGAGATCGCCTCAAAATTCACCATGACTGCGAAAAGATCCCACTTAAATGCCAGATCTGAGGAAAAAATGCCGAATTTGATGGAGACAACGCCAGATCTGAGTGAGTAAATCACCTGTTCTGAAAGAAAAAAGTTGTCTAGCTATGCGAAGAGGATAAGCCCGATCTAACCGTAGTACGAGGAGATGAAGGAGATCTAGAGTAGAAACCCAAACCAAAAAAATAAATTACAGGGACCAAACCCTCATAAAGAGGGACGACACCCTCCTGTAGAGGGACAACTAATAAAGCAATAGAGCCAAGGGCTCTCCCATGTAAGAGACGTTGAAATAGAAAAAATGCATGTTTTTATTCATCATTTTTTAAATAAGCATCGTTTTTCTAAATGGGATCAAGATGATAGTAATTTGAGTTAAAATGCTATATATGTAAATAGATGAATGCAATTATTGCGTTTAAAGATGCCCAAACAGACCTTAAGTATTGAACCTAATTGAATTTGGATTGAAAATTAAAAAGACTCGGAACCAATCCACTTTTTTTCTTGTTTTTTTTTTTTTTGGAAATCATGCTATGCTTTCCAAATTTGATTCTCAAATAGATTAATAGTTATTCTGTATGATGTGACACTGATTTGTGGTACTACATGCTACTGCATATGGTATAATTGGAAAAGCCTTAGAACTAAATACGGGATTTGGGAAGCATAACAAATTTTATTTTATTTTTATTTATTTTTTTGTGAGGAACCAAATAATCCATTTTGCATGAGTTTTGGGCCTTCAGTTGCTAAGATCAATAACAAAGTTTAAACGCTAAAGTTTGGCCCAAAGCTAAACTGGGGTTCACATACAAAGTAATCTGCATTGCAGCAAGACACTTGCTCAATGAACTGAGGAGTAAATGTTTAGGCACAAACAAATTTCACAAATACCATAATGTGTCTATCTCTTTTTTGATGGGTCCACTAATACTGTGGGGTCCACATTGGAGTGAGATAGACACATTGTGGTGTTTGTGGATTGTGTTTGTGAGATTTATTTGTGCCCAAAAATATACTCAGAACTGAGTTATTGGATTTTGTAATCTTGCTCTTTTTTTTTTTGGATAAAGTACTGGATTTTCTAATCAACTCTAGGGAAATTTAGTACTTGAGCAAAGAACAATGTTACTAGTTTTTATTATTGTCATCATTGAGAAGAAAAAAAAACATATGCCACTTATAAGTAGAGGGGTAAAACGAGCCTGACATGATTGTAACGTACTATTACTGAGAAAGAAAAAAACCTAAAGAATTGAAAAGGAAAAAATCACAGTCGGCTCTAATTCGGCCCATGTGACATGGTATGATAGGACCCAACTAGGGTGTGTCTGACCCATCCTTATTAAAAATGGACTGGTATACGATGGCTCGTGAAACTCGCTACACGACTGGCCTATGCATGACTCCTAGCATCTCACGTCGAGTTGCTATGTTGTTGGCCAACCTAAACATGGTTTATGGTCCATTTGACACCTCTATTACAATGAGTTTGCAAGTCGATAAAGGGACTTTAACTTTGCAAATAGTTGCGTAGATTGCAAGGTATAAAAGCATGAAATTTTCAAATACTATGGATGACAGTATGTGGAGTGTAAATCTAAATTTTTTTGCTCAAATTTTCTAATTACTTTTGTGTTGTTTTATTACAATGACTAATTCTCAATCGTTTGCAAAATTTTATATAAAGTACATAATGATCGCCGAAAATTTCAGGTTTTATGCTATAAAATTAGAGTTTTTTTTTCTTCTTAAATATGGTTACGAATAACTTTAAAAATAGTTAAACTATTGTAATTGTTAGTTATCAAAGATTCTCTAAAGAGGGCCACCTTTCTTTATTAAAGAGTGGGCCTCTATTTTAGTCTCGGATTGTGTTTAAAATCTATAAAATGACAAAGCTGCCATTAATAAAAACACGATCCGACGGCCAAATTAGAGGTCCTCTGTTTAATAAAGAGAGGTCGCCCTCTTTAGAACCTGACTGTATGTTATATCTGAATTCTAAATTTTTTAGTATCACAGTTATAGTTTGGGTATATTTTTTCGCAAAAACAAACATTTAATGGGTTATTTAATTATAAGTCCATGATATCATTTTTCTTTAGAGACAATTAATTAAGATTCCTAACTGCCAACAGCAACTAGTGTACTACCTTGCTCGAAAACAAGCTCCCTTAATGTTCTTCACCTCTTGTGTGACCTTTTGATGGATTTTATTCTCGCATATACACACGTGGCCTAGTCCCTCGTTGGAGCGCAGTCTTTTTCTTTTTTTCTTTTTTTGCTTGATGGATTTTATTTTCACTGGAAAGAACATAAATATCAAGTTTAATTTTTATTTTCAGAGACTTATTATATTAATAAACTAAGAATCAAATTGAATAAACTCTAAAAGTTACTTTCATAAACAATTTTTCTCCTAAAATTACAAAATTTAAAAAATGCAACACTTGGAAAAATGGAATTTTTTTTTCTGAAATAAAAAAAAAAAGAAAAAAAAAACCAAAAATAAAGAGACTTTACACAAAATCATTATTTTTGCTTTTTAAAAATTTTTTTTTGGGGGAGGGGGGGAGTGCTGATAAGGGCACGTGAGGTTTTTAATTTGGGCACCTAATTTTGAGCAAAAAAAAAAAAAAAAAGGACTAAAATTTTTACCATTTACTTTAATTATTAAGGGCACCTCTAACATATTTCTCTGTCTATTATTATATTTAAAAGAAAAGCCTACGAGTTTAATCTCATTAAGCCACAAGCATTTTGTATGACCAACTCAGAATGCTCTCTCTCTCTCTCTCTACTTCTATATGAGCTCGACTCACGAGGCTATAGCCTCCTCTCCACAGTTTGTATACAAGGTGTATACAGGAACAATTAAGAAAGTGAGAAAGGAGTGCTTGTATATTATAGATAGTGTTATTGTCACGCCCCGGAGTACACCAAAAATAGGAAAATTCAAATTTTTCTTTTTGGATACATGGACGCATAACTAGTTGGAGATCACCTTAATTGTCCTCAATAGTATAATAGCAAGAAACATAATAATAATGAATATGTATCTAATTTCAAACGCAGCATATCTATTAAACATCAAACAGTCATAAGATCATAGTATATATTATAAACCCAAACTCCAAAAGATACATAATTAAAATCACCAGTCTCGTGACGACACTTGTCACTGATATCCAACAAAGATCTAAGTTACATCAAAAGGAAAAGATAAACAGAAGACTAAGGAGATCCGTCTTTAACTGGCAAACCCGTAGTGGTCTCTGTAAAAGTCGTCTCCAGAGTAACCCTCATCATAATAGCCTTCATCAGCGAAACCCTCAGCAGCATACCCATCATCACCGTAGTTACCCTTGGGTTGCACACGACCTGTTAAATCTGGCATCGCTGGACGTGTAATGTCCAGCGGCATAACACATCGTCAGCTTGAATACAAACTGAATGAGTATAAATCCTCACAAAGCACCGTTAGCAACAGCTAATATAATAATTAGGTTCATTATTCTTTTTTCAGCTTTTATACGTCTTTATAAGTTATTAAGAAGTTTTGACCAACTAAAATATGATAATAAAATAAAATAAAATAAAAAAACCAACTCAATCATTCTTCGTAACTTACAGTATAAAGGACTTGACGACAAGTTGCCCGATTCACGACCTCAACTCAACAACTACTATTTCTCACAAATCCGACATAAGCCGTTGGTTTAGAATGTACATGCCTTGACAGTCGCATGATGAGTATACTATCATGCCTTATCAGCCGCCTGATCACCCTCGGTGCATCAAGATAATATCATGCCTTAACAGCCGACTCAACCAAGATATTCAAGATCAATGACCTCTCATAACATGCTTTAACAGCCGAATGATTAGTATACCATACATGTCTACAATCGCTTGATCACCTTTGGTGCAGCAAGATGGTATCATGCCTTAACAACCGACTTAATCACTAATATCTAAATGAACAACCATTTCTCCACAATCATTCACCTCTCTCAATGCTGACTGTTGAAAACGATTATCAACAACGCACCGAACCAACGAGACTCAAGTGGACAACCAAGAAATCTCAACTATCAGAATTCGAGAGAAATGGACCAGAGTACAAGTATTCGTGCGAGTAGTACAATTCGATTGAGCTTATGATTATTAAGCAAGTTCCAATCTTGTTACGCGTGTATTATTCTCATTATCAAAGTTGGCGTACAACAGAAGTCGTTGTTGCGTTATAATAGTTCACAAGGACTGGCTCTAATGCACCTAAATAAACATATAATATGCACATATAAGCATAGATCATCAACTAACAAGTAGACTTAGGTGAAAGTGTGTTAAGTGAACATGCAAAGACTAAATCATAGATTTAATAACTTAGATTCATACATGCAAGTATAAATTATTCTGGTAAAAGCATCACATTACAAGGAAAGATAGCAAAACTGCTATGCTCGAGCATTCAGGGGCCTCGAGCTATCAAGAGCTCGAGCACTCCGGCTAAGCTTGAGCACTCGGGTTTGACAGAAACCAGATTCTAAGTTTCTTTCACATGCAACAACGTAGATTAGTTTTTATGACACATGCAAGCATTAAAAACATGTAAAAACTTAATCTAAAGGTATCAAAGTGAGAATACATACTCACAAATGCTTAAGATGTGTTTGGATGATAAAAAAAGTGAAGATTATGTTGAGAAAGCTTGAGAACTTGAGCTAGAGAGCTTTCTCTTGTACTTGATCAAGAGAATGATCAATTTTGCAACAATTCTTCAAATCTTTCTTCTGGATTTCAGCAATGCAGCATGTGCTTGAGTTTAGAAGTGTGCAAGGATGAAGAATCCATGTACGCATATTTTTGGATGTGTTTGTATGCTAGGAATTATATGAACTTCCAAAACTCTCACTATGAAACTCTCTCTATGGTTTTCCCTATTTTGTAAACGTGATAATGTTGTGAATGGTCTGGTATTTATAGATTTTCATAACCTAGGGGCAAAACAATCATTTTACCAAAATAACAGCTCAAGTGCTCGTGGTTAGCTTGGGCCCTCGGGTCCTCGAGCGCTCCAAGGGTTTGAGCGCTCGGGGTTACTTTTCAAGCTAAGCTTCCCCAAGGTCACACATACATGTCCAAACGTGAATAAGTCATTCCGGACAGAAATTTAGGAATAGAAAGATGAATATATATACTGGAAAAAATCACAAAGATATTCGGGAAAACTATATAGGAAAATGCAGGTGCTACATCTCTCCACCACTTATCAAAAGATTTTGTTCTGAAATCTGAGTAAGCTAATCCTGAAATAACTCTGGATACTTCTCACGTATTTATGATTCCATCTCCCAGGAGGCCTTTCTCTCATCATGATGGCTCTATTGTACTTTTACCAAGGAAATCTCTTTATTCCTCAACTTCTTGATCTCTCTGTCCAAAACACGTACTAGTTTCTCGGGATAAGACACGTTGTCGTTCACTTCGATATCCTTGAAGTCGATCACTAGCGTTGAACCGTGAACATACTTCCTTAACTTGCTTATGTGAAAGACGTTGTGTATTCCAAATATTTTTGGTGGCAGTGCTAGTCGATAAGCAATTTTCCCAACGCGATCTAGGATTTCAAAAGGTCCAATGTATCGAGGCGACAACTTTCCTTTCTTCCTTCCAAACCTGACTATGCCTCATACTGGAGATACCTAGAGAAACACATGATCTCCTACACTGAATTCCACATCCTTTCGACGTTTATTCACATAGCTCTTCTATCTAATGTGGGTGGCTTTCATCTTCTCTAAGACAATGTTGATTTTCTCATTGGTCTCTTAAACCATATCTGGTCCAAGAGTTTCCTTCTCTGACTTTGGCCCAACATAGCGGTGAACAGCTCGGTCTCCTATACAATGCTTCAAATGACGCTATTCCTTTGCTCGAGTGATAACTATTGTTATAGGCAAACTCGATTAAGGGCAATTAGGTTTCCTATGAACTCTCAAAGTCAATCACACAGGCTCAGACCATATCTTCTATAGCTTGATTATTTTCCTTGGTCTGTCCATCGGTCTATGGATGAAAAGCAGAACTCGGTCTTAATGAAGTTCCCATAGCAGCTTGAAGACTCTCCCAGAATGTAGAGGTGAACCTCGAGTCACGATCTAACATTCTCGAGACTAGAATACCATGAAGTCGTACCACTTGTTGTGTATACATCTGACTTAGCTTTTCCACTGGATATGTCATGCGGTAGGCTATAAAGTGGGCAAACTTTATCAACTGATCTACTATTACCTAAATAACATCGTGGTTCTACTGTGATCTCGACAATCTGACCCCAAAGTCCATGGTGACATACTCCCATTTCCATTCCAGAATCAGTAGTGGTTGTAAGAGTCCAGACTGTTTATGGTGCTCTTCCTTAATTTGTTGACACGTAAAACACTTGGATACATGTTCAGCAATCTCTCTTTTCATGCCTTCCCACCAAAAGTTTCTTTTTAGATCCTTGCACATCTTTCGTACCTCCTGGATGGATGGTTAGTCTAGACTTATGTGTCTCATCCAATATATCTGTTCTAAGCTTTCCCACATTGGGTACAACAAGTTGGCCTCTGCATTTAAATCCTCCATCTAATCTGATACTCCACTCCTCTGGTTCCTTTGCTGAAACTCTGGCGAACCACTTCTTTAACTCGTCATCCTTTAGGTGAGCCTCTAAAATGTAACCAATAAGTGTTGGTTGTACCACACGACACCCAAAATGTCTTCCTTACTCTGACTCTGCGGGTTGGAGGTCAAATTATGCTACGGTCTCCAAAGCTCTCCATTCCTGAATCATAAGAGAAGCGACTATCCTGCGAGTTTTCCAACTCAACACATTTGTGACTACATTTTTCTTACCAGGATGGAATTAAAAAGTAAAGTCGTAATCTTTTAGTAGCTCCATCCACTTCCTCTGCATCATGTTTAGTTCTTTCTATGAAAAGAAATACCTCAAGCTCTTATGGTCCGAAAATAAATTGAACAGTTCTCCAAAGAGGCAATGTCTCCAGATCTTTAAAGCGATTACGATTGCGGCAAACTCAAGATCATGCACAGAATAACTCATTTCGTGTGGCTTCAGTTGTCTTGATCCATATGCTATAACTTTCCTATCTTGCATTAGCACACACCCTAACCCTTGGTGCAAAGCATCATTGTAGATGATGTATCTCTCGCCGCTCTTTGATATTACAAGCACTAGCACTGAAGTCGATCTTTTTCTTAACACTTAAAAAGTGCGTTCGTGCTTATCTTTCCACTCGAACTTCAGATTCTTCTTCTTAAGACCAGTTAATGGGGCTGCAATTTTAAAGAAACCTAGCTTCTATGAATCTCTGATAGTAGCCAGCCAAACTAAGAAAACTCCTAACTTCTGAGGCATGACTCGGTCTCTTCCATCCTAGTATTACGTCGGTCCTCGAAGTATCCATAGAAATTCTGTTATGAAAAATGACGTGCCCCAAAAACTTGACTTCCTTGAGCTAAATTTCTCATTTGCTAAACTTTACATACAAATGATTATATCTGAGCGTCTGTAACATAATCTGCACATGTTTCTCGTGTTCTTCTTTGGTCTTAGAGTAGATCAAAATATCGTCGATAAAGACAATAATAAACTAATCAAAGTAAGGGTCTGAATGCCTTGTTCATCAAATTCGTGAACACTACTAGGGCATTGGTTAACCCGAATGGCATCGTAAGAAACTCATAATGACCATATCTGGTCTTACAAAAAGTTGATGATTACTTGATCTCAAATCGATCATAAAAAACGTCGTCGCTCCTTGAAGCTGATCGAACAAATCATTGATTCTTGGTAGTAGGTACTTGTTCTTAGTGGTTAACCTTGTTCAACTCTCTGTAATCTATGCAGAGTCGAAATGTTCCATCCTTTCTTCGCAAACAACACCAGTGCTCCCCATGGTGTCATGCTACGTCGAGCAAAATCCAAATCTTCTAACTCTTGCACTTGTTTCTTTAATTCTTGCATCTTTGTCAGTGCCATTCGATACAGAGTCTTAATTTTAGCAATGCAACATGTGCTTGAGTTTAGAAGTGTGCGAGGATGAAGAATCCATGGATGTATGTATTTGTATGCTAGGAAATGTATAAGCTTCCAAAACTCTCACTATCAAAATCTCTCTCTCTCTGGTTGTCTCTATTTTGTAATCGTGAAAATGCTAAGAATGGTCTGGTATTTATAGATTTCAAGACCCAAGAGCAAAACAATCATTTCACCAAAATAACAGCTCGAGCGCTTGCAGTTAGCTCAAGTGCTCGGGTTCTCGAGCGCTCCAAGGGTCCGAGCACTCAGGGTTGCTTTTCAAAGCAAAGCTTTCCTAAGGTCACACATACATATCCAAATGTGAATAAGTCATTCAAGACATAAATTGAGGAATAGAAAGAAGAATATATCTACTATATTATAAGAGAATACAAGCTAGCTGGTGTCGAATCTTTTCTTCCCTTTTTGCCCTTACTTTGACTGTGTGAGTTACCCATAATACCCCTTCTCCATCCCTTATAATTCTCGATTCTTCTATAATACCCTATATTTCCGGATACATGGTTATATAAATAAGACCCTGTATGCTTGTGTGAACCCTTGGTGTAGAACCTTTCTCGATCGATCGAAGCCTTCTCAATCGATCAAACTTATGCTTTCTCAATCGATTAAGCCCACTTCAAGCAATCAAAACTCTGCCGACCTGATTCTGTGACGTGGACCTTTTCTCAAGAGATTGAACTTCATTCAATTGATTGAACCTTGACCGACCTATTCTCGAGAGATTGAACTCACTTTGATTGGTCAAAAGTGTTATTATTCCTATCTTACGTGTTTGCCACCTGCACCTCTTTCCATTCCTATATATATGTTAGTTCGTGTATGTGTATGGGGTATTTGGCAGTTTAGAGAGGCAAATAGAGAGTTTATGTATATATATGTTCTGTATATATATAAACGTGTGTGTGTGTGTGTGAGATATATATATATATACTTGGTCAGAGGGAAGAGAAGAAGGAGAACAAGAAGAGGAGTAGAAGAAGAGGAGACAGAGAGAGAGAGAGAAGAGATCAGAGAAGGAGAGGAGAGAGAAAGCTTGCTGCCACCATAGTCACCACCGCAAAGCTCGGGAATGACGCCACCAGACCGCCTGAGTGAGGTGAGTTCATTAAATCACTCAAGGGATGATTTTAGGATGCTCGTGGTATGTTTAGATGTATATTTAGTGACCCCAAGACCTTTGTTCGTCTCTGCCAATTTATGGGTGGAAGATGATGTTCGAGCAATCAAAATATTCTCGATCGATTGAACTGCCTGTCGCTCAAGCGATCGAACGACCTTCGATCGATCGAACTTACTTCGACTTCAATCTATTGAGAAGATCGATCGAACCTTAAGAATATGATTAATTCTTGTTGTTTATATATTGATTCATGCTTTTAATATGCGATATTGTTAATTTAAGTGATAATGCAATACTATAACAAGATGAACTGTTTAATTGTTACATGATGATATTACTGAACCGAATAGTAGAACGGAACACCACTGTATGTTAATAATCAGTAATGAGTAGATATGATGAATACAGAGCATGTGGTAATTCTTATATCTAGAGCATGAGCATTATACAATATGTGGTCAGCATGCATGGGATATTGGTATGAAGAGATGAGAGGATATGATGAGAAATGGGAATTGTGATTTATGTGGAATAATGAGATATGTATACTTTGGATCTGTGGGATCAACGGCTGACGAGCCGGGTGGGCGTGGGATGGTTAGAGTTTCTAGTGCGCCTCTCGCTGTTGAAGATGTCTAGTGATGCGTATGCACTTTTGAATATGTCTAGTGTACTGTTGAAGACGTCCGGCTAGTGCTCTAATGTATTCTCAGCTATGTAGACGACGAGTGAGGTACACATCGTTGAAGACGTCCGATGTACCGCTTCCATTGTTTATAGGTAGGTGGTACCGTGTAGACGATCGGTAACCCTATCAAGGGATCGTGGGACCTACTAACTAGTCGGGTGATTTCGATTGGTATTTTTGGTATCGACGTATGGATATCAGATTGGTATTATGGTATCGACGTGTAGATATCAGATTGGCATTATTGTATTGACGTATGGATGCGGATGAGAATAAGAACATGGATACGAGTATGAATATGGATATGGTTATGGATAGAATAGATAATGGTTTAATCGTGGATTCAGCATCCTGACGCAAAGGTATATGCATGGGTGGTTGCATGGGTTACATACATGGATTTGGTGAATAAGTGGTGAGATATTTATACCATGATCATTTTTATTGTTTTCATTTAATATGTTTCCTACTATCATTGAATTCATGAATAGTTTAATGAGACCTCTGCTATGTCCGTGAGTGATGTCATTGTTAAGAGATTAACCGCATTTTAAGATGCTGAACAGTTACAAGCGAGGAGTATGTTTGATGTACTCATTCAGCTTTGTATTCAAAGCTGATGGTGTTTATGCCCTAGACATTTCAATGTCTAGAGCTTTGTAGGTCTTGAGGATGGAAGACTGGTGTTCTGTCAGACTGGGAACTGAAGGCTTGAAGACGAAGACTTGCTGCTTTGTAATAGTTAGTTTGTATATCTGTTGTACTGCTATTATAATTGTTATAGGCCTCAGACTCTAAGTCAGTTGTTGTAATAGTTTTAGTAAACTTTTATAATTAGTACTTGGGCACATGTTGCTTCCAAACCTTTTATATTTCTGCTATAGTCTCTGATTATGTTGATAAGATATTTTCTATGAATAGCATCCTCCCTATCGTTGTGTTTATTGGTTTGAGTAGATGACAATGCGGTTATTCACCAGTCATGAACCTACGGGACCAAAAAGGAACTTGTTTTCTCAATTTTTGCTTCTCTAGGGCATGACATCTTCCTCTCTTCATCATCTTCCTACCCCCTCTCCGGTCTCTCTCTCTCTCTCTCTCTCTCTCTATGACTCTCTGGCTCTTTGATTTGGTGTTCATCAATTGGATCTTTGTTGCGGTTGCTCGACAAACCGCCATGGATGACAGACCCACCTCCTAGTGTTGATTACTTTGTTGACCGACTTATCTTCTTCTCTCTCTTTCTTCCTTATTATCCCCTATCGATTCAATCAGCTAAAGAATAGCTACCGAGTTGAGGCAATTTCTTACCATTGTTGTACAACTCAAAAGTTAGGGTTTTACAAATTAGTGCTTTCTGAAATGGGGATTTTTGGAATTTAGGATTTCGTTGATAGGGCCTTTTCAAATTTTCCATATGGCTGATCAATATTAGCAGTTAATTGGTTTTCTATTTTGTACACTCTGGTTCATTTTCCTCTCTAATTTGTATGTTGGTAATTTTATGGTTTTTTTTGTATGGTTATAGTACCATTAGACTCGAGATATTCAGATGTTGAATTGAAGTCAAAAGAGATGGTCGTATGCTCAGAGATAAAAGATTCATCAACTGACAAGCAAGAATGATTCAAAATTGGAAGGAACCTAGATATGTGTTCTGCTACTATACAAAATAAGAGGTACATAGCCTTCTAGTTCTAATACTTCTCTTTGATTGGAAAAATGTAAAAATCACAGAAAGAAGTGTATATATGAATCAACTAAGTTATTGTCAATTATATATAGAATAAAGTTACACCCTCTCGTTATAGTAGATTAGTTGGAAGTGCCATATTTACTTAGAAAAGACCGAGTTGCAGCAAAAAAAAATATTAGGTGTACTGAAATGCACTTCAAACTTGTGTTTCAAATGTTAGGGATGAAGTAATGCATCTAGATTGTTCTGTTATGCATATACTGCTTAGTTGTTTTAATGATATGTCCATATTTCTCTTCTCAAACCTTTCTAACTTTACATATACAATTGGTGCTCTGTGGTGGTATAAACATGTCTTGTTCATTATTGTAGCTCTTCTCCTATTGGTTTCAAGCAAATCACAAGGAACCATAATTGTTGACTTTTGTGTCAAGCCATTAGTGGGTTGTTTGGGGAAAAAAACAAAAAAACCAAATCAAAACACAAGCCAAGCTCGGTTTGGCAAACAAGTCCCTTTTATTTTTGAAGCAAATCCTAAATTTGATGGTTAAAGTTGCTTGAATCCTAATTTTGATGGCTAAAGTTGCTTGGATCCTAATTTTTATGGCAATCATGGTGTAAAAAAGTTGATTGAATCCTCAAAAGTGGTTTAGGTCCGTACTTGTTGACTTTTGTGTCCAAGCCATTAGTAGATTGTTTGGGAGGAAAAAACTCAAAACAAAACACAAGCCAACCTCGGTTTGGCAAACAAGTCCCTTTTATTTTTGAAGCAAATCCTATTTTTGATGGTTAAAATTGCTTGAATCCTAATTTTTATGGCAATTATGGTGTAAAAAATTGATTGAATCCTCAAAAGTAATTTAGGTCCATAATTGTTGACTTTTGTAGATATTTGCCCAAAGTAGAAGAATCTTTTAGTTTCCCACAACTTTATTACAAGGTAATGGAAGTTTAATATTTTTTTTCCTCCTGAGCTGAATTTTGCAGTTCACTCTACAACACTCTCTCTCTTTCTCTCTCTCATTACTTTTTCTTTTCCATCTTCTCTACTTTCAAGCCTTCTCTTTTGATTTTTTAGACCCTATTTGAAAAAAAAAAGTAAAGAAAAAAGAAGCAACAGCAGTATTTAGTATTTCATAGTATGCTGAACCGTATTATACTTATACATATAGGTACTTTAAGTTTTGAGTAAATAAGGTTTTAATTGTATTGAATAAGGTACCAATAACACTTTGTGCAATCTTTTTGAATCATGGAACATCAGAGTGGCATGGTTCATAATTTATGCCTTCCAACTGGGATCAACAATTTAAAACCATATCTTTTACTCCAGTTTCCAATTTTCCCAGTAATTGATGGAATGATAAAATTCCCAGTTGAACTTAGCAAAGACCTTGAAAATCAACACAAATTTTAGACCTTTGTTGTACCTATTTAATATTTCCCCTTTAATTTCTAAATTGAGTCCCCAAAAAAAAAAGCGATTTGAAAAAAAAAATTTACCTCTGTTGCAACAAAGGTTTCATTCTAAACTTACTTTTAAAAATTCCTCTAAACAATGTTTGTTTACGCCAGAACATATAAACCGATAAGTAGCTCCAAACAATGCCTAATCATATGTGTCGTTATCTTTTCTTTAGGTTTGATCATTGGTGAGAAGATTTGATATCTTTGCAAATTTACTGATTCAATGACACTATCATCTCTTTAATATTTACATTTAACTCATGCAACTATTATATGGAGGCAGCCGAGGAAATTGTAGTTGAAGTGTATGAGGAGCCGACTTGATATTTACTAGACGAAGGTGAGCGCTCCCATGGAATATTACATTTGACTTCCACGTACGCTATTTGTTTTGTTAGCATTAGCAATATTGCAGCACTGCAGCAGTATCGTTTACAAAATATTCCACGAACACGGGCACGGGCACGTGCAAGGCACGTGCTTCCCACTAGCATATATGTATATATATAATGGATAGAATTACAAAGATATTCGGGAAAACTATAAAGGAAAACAGGTGCTACAGTTATGCTTTCCAAATTTTGTATCCCAAATGGTACCCAAACACATTTGGCATTGAGACCACTTCATCATCCCTCCAACAAGGTACATACAAGAATAATTAAGAAAGTGAGAAAGGAGTATTTGTGTAATACCCTGTATTTTGGAATATATATTAATTATAAAACCTTGTATTCTTCTTTAAATATATGTATGTACTTTACTTTAACAATTGGTTAACTTTGTGTCCCAATCGATTGAACCTCTATACCAATCGATTGCCTTATCTTGCTTCCCAAATCGATTGGAATGTTAACCGCCTCAACCCAATCTATTGGATATTATATCAATTAGTTGGAGTAATTAATACCTACCCTCAATCGATTGGACCCTTGTCCCAATCGATTGGTACTTTCCTACCTATCCCAATCGATTGGAAGAATTGCCAATCGATTGGGCTCAGCAGTTTGATCCTCTTAGCTTGGTTGGGGAATGGCCACATGATTCACCTTTTGCCTATTTATACTAGACACAAAATCTGTCATTTGGGCTTTTTTGTACTATTAGAGAGAAAGAGGTATTGATATATATATATGCTAATATATATACAAACATACACATACATACACACACACACTCTGGATAGAAAGAAAAGGAGAATCATAAGAAGAAGAAGAAGAAGAAGAAGAAGGAGAAGAAGAAGAAGATAAAAAAGAAGAAGACAGAAGAGAAAGAGAAGGGAGAGAGAGTCCACCATCGAAGCTCAAACTTCACCAACACCCAAACACCCCCAGCACCTTAAGGTGAGTTTTAAACTCAGTGAGTAACCTAATATTGATGTTTATACATCATCAAAAGAAGGAAAGAAGTACAATACATCTTTCACCAATATTTTGTATTCTAGGCTGCTATCTCTGGGAAGAAGATGTATTCCCAATCGATTGGTATAGTTGCTAACCCAATCAATTACCATTTTATGCAATCGATTGGTATTGATTGAGACCCAATCGATTGGACTTTTTCCCAATCGATTGTTACTACTTTTAGCCCAACTTTTAGCCCAATTAATTGGACCCCTATCTCAATCGATTGGTAGTTACACAATGCGGTTAATTCCTGTTAGTTGTTTTATAACTATTTAGTTGTTTAAATATTGTTCCATGATCCCTCGCATGTAGTACTATTGTAATAAGAGATAATGAGATGTCATAATGTAGTGACATTAGGAGTAATGTGATATCACTTTGAGATGTTACTTAACATAGTAGTTGTGAATCGTTTTGGTTATCATTCCTTTTATTCAGAGTAGTCAGGCGACAATGGAAATGTCATGTATCGGTGCTAGTATAGAACAAATAAGTTTGCTAAGATTTGGGAATCTTGCGTGGGTGGACATTGGTCATGATATGTTCTTAAAAGTTGTTGAGCTATTCATATGTTCTTAAAAGGTAGTGAGCTGGACCATTTAGCCCTAAGATAGGTCAGATGATCCATGACATATTCTTCAAACCCGGTGAGCTATTCATATGTTCTTAAAAGGCAGTGTGCTGGGATCACTGGTAGTAGATGTGTAAGTCGTGGCAATAGAATAATATATCTTGTTCACACGTCATGTCCTTAAAATGCGATGAGCTGTTCATATGTTCAAAAGTTGGGGACAAACTAACGTGGTGTCCATGATATGTGGTAAGCTATGAATATGTTCTTCAATACGGTAGATGGGATAATGGTATATCTATAGAGTTAAACTATCGAGTCTATTCATCAATCAGGAGCATGTTGTCAATCTGTATGCAATAAGATGAGTAGGAGTTTTGAGAACGAGTTCTCAGCTTTCATGAGTTAATGGTGTATTATGCCGCTGGACATTTCCACATTCCACCCTACCATATTTATGAGTATGAAGGCTAAGGACCTATGCGTGAGGATTTCGATGCTAGGGATGAAGCTATTGTTGAGGAATACCCAGAGGAGGGCTAGCGGAGGAAAACTATTATGCCGACGACTGCATCTATGCCAATTGAAGACTAGGGCTATATAGTAGTTTAATTTACTTTACGCTTTCAGACTTTTATGTTTTGTAATCAAGCATATGTTGCCTTAACACTTTATTTTTATTTATGCTTCAAACTCTGATTGCAATAGCTAGTAACTTTAAGTAACTATTATCCCTGAGATTAGAATTGTACATTGTTGCTTCTTATTTTCCTATTGTTTAGATCTGTGTGCTATGGGCAATCATGTGACTTCAATAGTTGCGACCTATGGACTCAAAAAAGAATTTGCTTTCTCTATTTTTGTTGTTCTAAGGCGTGATAGTATTTTTGGTATTAGAGCGCCAGGTTGTACCTTTTCACTCACTAATTGTCCCACACCATTTGGCCCTAGAATCTTGAGATCCCCAACAGATGAATATTAAGATAAGTTCTAACATTCGGTAGTTTCTTTTCAGGTAGCATGGCACCAATGTTCATTCTGGAAGAGTTCGGAGGATATTTCATGAATGAGACTTACATAGAGCCAGCGAACCCGACATACTACTTCTAGAAGATTCAATAGAGAGCCATTGCTAACACCGAGCGAGATTGTGTGGTACATACAATGCATATTTAGGACCAAGGATCTGGAGATGCTATGACAGGAGGTGATCTAGCATAGGGATACATTTAGACATGTTGAGGAGGACTTATTGGAGATGTTATGAGACCGTTGGGTATATTAGAAGCTGCATTCATAGATTTGAGAAATACCCCCACCTCTTCTAATGGAACCACTACCACAGATACCCTGTCATGCCTCGGAGCAACAAAAATAGAGAAATAAAATTTCTTTTTGGGTTCATAGGGAATGAATAATGAAGTTACTGAATTGTCTACACCACACAATTCTAGTCAATAGGCAATAAAGAGAACAGTAATAGAACCAAACTCAGTATTATTAAACGTACTAATTATTACATCGGAGTTCGAAATGGAAATACAAAAGTCATAAGGAAACACATGCCCAGTTACAAAACGTATTGATAAAGTCTGATAGGGAATAGAAACTAATATCCATTTTCATCTCTAGCCGGCGTAAACATAATTGTTAGCATAGTAGTCTTCCCAAGCATACTCGTTCTCAGTGAGGCCACCCTCTGTGCATTCACTCTCCAGGTAGTAGCCATCATTATAAGCTCCATAACTTGCAGTGTTAGGAATAGGATAGTCTGGATGGGAAATGTCCAGGCAATAAAGGCTGTCGGCTTACTAAGAGCTGAGTGAGTAAAACCTTATACAATATCATAAGGGTGAAGTCGTTATAAGTTACAAATCAATATATCAAGATGCTACTAATAATATCTTCTCTTTATTCTAATCGTTAATCATTACTAACATCTTGTTACCAAAAAGACTAACAAAGTACTCCTGATTTAAGAACCGACTCGATAGTTCAACTCTATGAATATACCATTATTCCATCCACCACTTGATTGGGAAAAGTAAGTTTTCAATTGATTGATACATTTTCAATTGATTGAGTGAACAGTGATGTCAATTAATTAAAATCCATTTCAATCGATTGAATCAAGGTTCAATCGATTGAAAAGTCGTCTTCTCTAGAAAACTGGGCAGTGATGCTTAGAATTTCGGTGACGTCTTCGCTTGGCTTCTTCACGTCCAAAACTTATAAAAACAACTCCCTAGGCTATTAAGTGAGTGTGGAACTCACCTACTTCAAAGGGGTGTTTGGTGTGAGCTTCTGGACCTTGGTCCTCCAAATGGCTTCCCCCCCCCCCCCCCCTCTCTCTCTCTCTCTCTCTCTCTCTCCCCCTCTTCTTCTTTCTACTTTTTTTCTTCTCCTTTTTCTCCTTTTCTTCTCTTCTACTTCTGTCTCTCTCTTTTTCTCTACTCGGATATATATAATGTATATATGGTGTGTATATAGATATGTATATCTATCTAAACTCTCTCCACTGACCAAGCCTCACACACACACGAGCACAACATATATATAGGCAAGGGAGGGGTACAGGTGGCAACCACTACGCAAACTGTGGGATAAAGATCCTAACACTTTCAATCGAATAAGGTAGTTTCAATCAATTAAGAACATGTGGCACTGTATCAATCGATTAACAAGGGTTCAAACGATTGAACTGGGATGCAATCATTGCATTTATGTCGGTAACTTGTCGGCAAAGTTTCGATCAATCGAAGTAGTTTCAATCGATTGAAAGACCATCGTATCAATCAATTGATAATTGTTAATTGATGGAACACAACATTAAGTCAATCGATTGGAAACATTTTAATCGATTGGAAACTGAAATACAAGTATAGTAAAGGCAATTATATAGAATCTCATTGTATTAATATACATCCAAAAAATAAAGAGTATTACATTATCCACCACCTATTAAAAGATTTCGTACTCGAAATCTGAAGTAGTAGAGCTAAACTAGAAACGAAAACTTTTCTCACATCTCTGACTCCCACGAAGCTTCTCCGTCATCGTGATGATTCCATTAAATCTTTACTAGTGGAATCTCCTTATTCATAAGCTTCTTCATTCTGTGGTCGATGATCCATATTGGTCCTTCGTTGAATGTGACGTTGTCATTGACTTCAATATCCTCGAAGTTGATCTCATATGCTGGATTGTGGGCACACTTCCTCAACATACTAATGTGGAAAATATTGTGCACTCCTAACATCTTTTGTTGCAATGCAAGTCTGTAGGCAACCTTTCCAATGCACTCTAGAATCATGAACTATTCCAAAAATTGTGGCAATAGCTTGCCTATCTTCTGACCAAATCTAACAATTCCTCAAATTGATGAAACCTTGAGTAAAACATAATCTCCAACTATGAATTCTAGGTCTTTGCGCCACTTATCAGCATAACTCTTATGTCTGGACTGTGCCATCTTCATCATCTCACTTACAACTTGAATCTTCTCGCTAGTTTTTCGTATCATTTCTGGCCCAAGAAGTTAAGTATTTTTGGCCCAGCATAGCGGCGATCGAAAGGTCTTCTGTACAAAGCGTCAAATGGCTCCATTCCTATGCTCATATAATAACTATTATTGTAAGCGAACTTGATCAGCGACAGGTGTATCTCCTAAGAACTCTCAAAATTGATAACACAAGCATGTATCATATCTTCCATTACTTAATTAATTCATTCAGTCTGCCCGTCAATTTACAGATGAAATGCTGAACTCAAGTTCAGTGTAGTTCCCATTACTGTTTGGAGACTCTTCCAAAATTTCACGGTGAAAAGTGAATTACGATCTAACACAATCAAAACAGGTACGTTGTGTAGTCGTACAACATGTTGTAGATATATACGGCTCAATCGTTCTATTAGATACATCATACTATTGGCGATGAAATGTGTCGTCTTTATAAGTCAATCCACGATTACCCAAATAGGGTCGTGGTTTTGCTGAGAGCTTGGCAAACCTAGCACAAAATCCATGGTTGTGTGTTCCCATTTCCATTGGGGAGTCAAGAATGGTTGTAGAAGTTCAGGTGGTTTCTAATGTCCCGCCTTCATTTATTAACAAGTAAAACACTGAGATGCATACTCAGCTACTTCTCTCTTCTTTCCTTTCTACCATAAATTTCTCTTCAGATCCTTGTACATCTTTGTACCTCCAGGGTGAATAGTCATTCATGACTTGTGTGCTTCATCCAATACATCCTTTCTGAGATTATCCTTGTCAGGCACATAAAGTCTACATTTACACCTTAGGGCTCCATCTATACTAATACTCCAGGCTTTTGATTTATTTCCTGACATCTTAACGAACCACAACTTTAGATCCTCTATTGACTAAAGCGCCTCTATGATACAATTGATTAGTGTCGGCTATATGACAAGACATCCAAGATGTTGTCCTTTCATCGACTCTACTAGTCAAAGGTCAAACTCGACTAAGACCTCCAATGCT
Source organism: Hydrangea macrophylla (assembly GCA_033977485.1). NCBI lineage: Eukaryota > Viridiplantae > Streptophyta > Magnoliopsida > Cornales > Hydrangeaceae > Hydrangea > Hydrangea macrophylla. The sequence goes on from CM066986.1 coordinate 26,190,004, forward strand.
TGCCATTCTCGAATCAATAGGGTAGTGATTACTAAATGAGGTCAACGGCTTAAGGCATCAGCCACGACATTTGTTTTACCTGTATTGTATTACAAAGAGAAATCGTAGTCCTTGAGTAACACCTTTTGAGAGAATAAGTACCTTAGACTTTTGTGATCTGAGAACAAATCGAAATTTTCTCTATATACATAGTGTCTCCATATCTTCAATGAAAATACTATTGCTGCTAACTCCAAATCGTGCATAGGTGTGGGTACCTGAACTAAGATTGGGTTCTAGAAGGATTATGCCTTCTTAATTTATCCCATTTCAAATCTCATGCCAACAGCCACGAGTGAGGTTCACATTCCTTCATTAGCCTTTATTCGATACGACCAATTTGGATTACTCGTATTTTGGATTCTATGGGGTTTTTTATCCAACTCGAGGCAGCAACCAATGCCCATGATCTATACTCGAGGCTACACGAGTAAGTAATCCATGTTTTATCCCATAAGGCTAAATTCAAAGAGATCCTCACCAATAGAGTCGCCACTTGGTTTGATAAAGGAAACCAAGAAAACTAAATCTATTAAGTCCAATAGATAGAGAGCACTGCCCCGTCGTCACCAAAGAACTTGATTCGGGGGTTTAGGTACAAGAGAGGAAGGAGCTAGATCGTGCTACAATATTCCCTCTTACCGCATCGTGAGATGGGCCTCTACTCAGCTTTCAAGGTGTTTGACTAGACACTATGTGGACTATTTCATTTATTGCTAATACAATCCTAATTCAAGTTACAGACAACGAATAAAGAAAATTGTGCAAGAAACTAAGCAATTACATGCAATGTGTATGCTAAAATAGAAATTCGGGGATTTAATCCTTAAAAAAATGTGAAAATCACACTAAAAACCCTAGAAAAACATGAGTTCTATGCACAAGTAATCATGTAGGGAATTTAAATATGTGTTTTAACCACCTAATCATGCTTCTATGTGATCCTAGGAAAGCAGTAAATAAGAGGGAGTGTAGGAAACTTGCCCAGGATAGCATAGCATTCCCAAATATCCTAATTAACCATGGTTAGGACAACAACAACATAATATATAGAGGATAATCTAAGAATCGCCTACTATTCTAACCATGGATAACATGTATATATGTCCAAACGTGACTACTATGTGTAGTAGTGTGCATTTGTAAGCATATTTAAGTGTTATCCCTAGTCTGGATGACCTACTATTCTATGTGAGGATAGTGTACATGGATAAGAATTAGCTCATGAATTAAACTATTATGCATGGATAAAACATGAAATAGAAATAAAATGTGGATGGCCTACTATCCCAACTAATATGAATTACAACATTATTCTTACGTGAATGCCCTAAATCTAGACTCGTAGATCCAAATTAAGGCTTCATTATCCCCGGGGATTGGATATCCATGGATTGGACACCAACCCCATGAGCTTCGGCTACCAAAACATTTGGGGGTAGCTTCACCGAGGATACCTCTACTTTAATAAGGATACTACAAACAAGGAAATAAAACTATTACAAGAACTCAAAAGATCAAATAGAAAAAAAAGAAAGAAGAACTTACCCCAAGAACTCCCCATAAAATACTCCTCCAGCAGAGCTTCGCTGGCACTGCGGACTCTAAGACTCAATCCTAACTCAAAAAAATCCTAAGGACTTTCTAGGAGTGCTTGAGGAATCCTCCAATGGGGTTTCCTTGGCCTCTCTAGTCCTCAAGCTTTTTAGGTGTAATGAATGGGGAGGGGAAGAACCCCTTTCATAGTTTGAAATTTGGGTGAAAAAGTTCATAGCTATGCGATGTGGGATGAAAAAATCACAAATTTTCACATTTTTGAGCGTTTTTACTCAGATTGGGGTCAAATCAAGGGTACATGATTGGTTTGGGACATTTAAGAGCTATAGTGGCACTTAGAGCTCTAGGGCGGCAGTTCGAGAGTGCCACACATCACTCAGCTGAAAGCCACCATGGCTGTCAGCCTAGAAGTTACGTTTTCTCTCCAGACTTCCTGGACTTTGTTTTCTCACCTCGGTTATCCTTTTTGGGCTTGGGATATACTGTTGGAAAGGTATGGGAGTATAGTTTAAGATTTTTTTGGTCTCATGTAAAAAAGGTTTGTGAATTTTGAGTTATGGTCAATAGAGTGAGGCTGACTCCAAGAAGGAGCAAACCTGTGAGGTGCAAAAAGGCTAAAAATTTCCCTAAATGGTTTTTTGGCCAATATAAGGGCTTGTGTCACTAATTTAGGCTATTTTAGGAATATTTTGTAAAGTGAGTTCTCAGGATCCCACCCCGAGGTCCAGATTTTGCTTGATAAAAGGCAATTTTTGTCATTTTGTATGAAAAAGCTAACCTAAATTGGGTTTTTGTCTCTAAATTGGAGTTCTTACATACCTAAGTTTTCCTAAAGGTTATTCTAACATATCTCAGTGACCACAGTGCTTCACGGGGTTCTCTTTCGTAATAAAAAAAATCCTTATTTCGATCATTGGGTTGTTCTTGAGGCTAGGTCCCTTTTGTTGAACGGACGAACCAAAATAGGGTGTCTACAGTTTGCCCCTCTTTGATAGAGCTTTGCAAGCAACGCACGTCTTAAGAGAATGTCAAAGCATGCATAACAACCTTTTAGTGAGTCTAGAAGACTTCAGGAAAAAAATCAAAAACATCAAAACATGCAAACAAGCATACAAAGAAAACCTCAAAAATTAAGTGGTCAGGCCTAAGTAATTATAGTTCAATGAGCACACCACATGCAAGTAATAATTCAAGCAAAACACAATGAATGAGATAAAACTTAAACTACTGCTAAAATGCATCATGCTCAGGATTTCATGGGCGATGTCCTCATCGTGGACGATGCAATATGGGGTGTCCTTATCACAGATGATGCAATAATTGGATATCCTATATCGAAAAATGCATACAACACCTCTGTGCATAGCTCTTCACACCAGCTAGGTGGAGACACAAAGGGTTCATAGAGCCACTTAAGGCGAACTATGCCCAAATGACGCAGTGATGAGCCTTTCAAGCGAACATCACGAGCATCTGCAAATTAGACTACAGGGTGTCCTTAGCGTAAACGATTCATGCGAGATCTCCGTGATTAGCTCTTTGCACGAGCTAGGTGGAGATAAAAAGGGTATGTGGACATGCAAAATTCCACTTCTTTCACCCCCGTCCCGGGGTTTCGGAATTGATTTTCCTTTTAGTTTTGAAATTGATTTGAAAAAGAGTGAGAAGGTCTGTTGAAAACAAATACAGAGTCGTCACTTGGTCTTTAAGGAACCAAGAAACCTAATTTTGACTCACCCAAATGGATAAAGGGCACCGGCCCTTCATAACCAAAGAACTTGGCTCGGGTTTTTGGTACGAGAGAGGAAGGAGCCTTTGTCGCGACTAAAACACCCTCAACTCGCCCCGTCTTCGACGGGCCTCAATTAGCATCCAAATAATCATCTTATACTATGTATGGTTCGACAATTAATACTATGATAGTATATTACATCACATAAGAAAATTTGAAATGGAAGATCTAAAGATAAGATATCATTCATAAAATCTAAGCCAAATATCACACAATGCAAAGTGAAAGATCACACAAATAAACTTAGGAAAAATCGTCTATTCACATATCAAGTAATTAAGTTTCCCTAATCTAAAGGGAACATGAATTGTTCTTGAAACAAATAATCAAAGAAATCAAAATATGCTTAGCAAGCTAGTATGATGCATGTTAATCTTTGAGAAAAGAAAACCTCTCGATCCCCGGGACGGATGAGAAAGGAAGATTGGATCAAGGGGGAAGCATGGGCGTGTGATCAAATTTTTTTCCTTATAATCTTCTTAGATTAGGAGCCATGAAGGCCCCAAATCTTTGCATGGATGCAATGTATGTATATAGAATGTCCTAAGGTTGTAGTGTGCTTTGTGTTCATGGATTCCTAGAATGACTTAGAAGTCTAAAATATGCATGAATGCATGAAGAAAATAATCATGGGATATGTACAAATGTAGTATAAACTACTTCCTAAGACATGAGCCAATTTGGAGTGCATATAAGTATCAAATAAAAGTATGGAAGTAAAAGTATGCTTTCTGTGAATAGTGGACAGAACAGTAACATGATCTTGTGAAAATGGAAAAGAGGGGTTAGGAATGTTTTCAATGCATGATTTTTTTATGGAGATCTTCCTTATTGTAAGTTGGAAAAGAGGGGTTGGAAACGTTTTCTTTAAAACAAGTTGCAAGTCAACCTAGCCGCTGTGACAGTAGAGGCATAATGTTTGGAAGGAATGTTTGGACAAAAATGGACCCTTTCCAAGTATTTCCAAGTCAAACCAAAAGTCATGGGTGTTCTCTAATGAGTTAGGAAGACTTTCCAAGTTTTCTTGCATCCATACATTGAGTATTGAGTCCTAGAGAAATCTTTGAACTCAAATCATTCACTGTTTTGACTCACTGTTTTAAAGATTTTGGGAATACAAGGTTTATCTCTTGAAATCAAAGTGAGGGTTTTAAGAAGGGGGTTTTGAAATATAGATGTTTTGAAAACATATTTTCAATACTCAATGAAAATTATAGCCACTTAAAATGTCAACATCAAACTCATCATCAAGAACCTCCAAGATTGTTGGAAAGTATTATTTACATTTTAATGACAACTTCATGAATACATAAGGATGTATTGAAGTTCAAATCATCATTTATCAAACATGTTTTTGAGGTCAAGAGCTACTATCCATAAGGATTCACTCACCTCAAACTTCATGTCATCATCTAGATGATGATAGACTAGTAAGTAAATAAAAGAAAAAAAAGAAAAGAGAAATGAGGCAAGAGAAGATGAACAAACATAAACATACAAATAGATAGCAATCAATAGATGATATTCATGATGTATTGGACTTGAAGTTTGGTGTTTCACTCATATGTGGTGACATTAGACATGGAAGAAGCTTTCTCTCTCTTAAATGATCACTGCAATGGTGGTTGGGTGTATTGAATATGAAGTAAATAGGAGTAATGAAGTAAAAAAACAAAGTTTAAAACTCACTTTCTTGTTTGAAAATCAAAGAAGGAGGCTACTTTTCTCTCTATTCTAACCTTATCTCTACAACTTTTTCTCTAAAACTTTCCCAAGCTTCTATTTGACACCCCCAAAATGAGAAGTCAAGGGGGGTTTATATAGGCCAATTTGGGGTGGTTTTGGGGTTTTAGAAGTACTCCCATTGGTCTTAAACATCTGTGAACATAGAACTACGTCATTTTGGTTTTCAATTAATCAAAATGAACCCCCAAAAGAAATTACAAAAAAATACCATTCTGGAGGAGAGTGCCGCGGTGGCACTGGGCCAGTGCCGTGGCCGCAGTGGGCCAGTGCCACTGCGGCAATGCTCCTCCTTCATCCAGATAATGCTGTTTAGGCCCCCAGAAGTTCCGATATTCACGAAAAGGCCCTATTTCGTCCGAAATTCACAGAAAATGCATACGAACTACAAATTAAGGTTGTCATATACCGTTGGAAAGGTAATGGAGTCTATTTTACATAAAAAAAAATAGTTCGGAGATAGGTCACTTTGAAAAGTTTTGCGGTATTTGCTGTAAAAGCCGATTTGATCGCCTTTTTCGCCTTCAGAAATTCTTAATAAACTCGTTTTAAATCTGAATATTATGTGTGATATACCATTGGAAATCTATTGACCTCTAGTATCCATGAAAAATGTTTGAAAATTGTTATGGTACTCCGGTTTCAAAGTCAAATTTTGGTCAAACTGGTCAAACTTGGGATTCCCGGGAAATTCTGGGAACCTCTGGGAGCTCCCAAGAGTTGACGTTTTCGTGCGATCTTCTTTTAAAACTCATTTTAATACTTTTCACAGGATCTAAAATGATCTCGGTGAATTTGGACAATTTTGGTCAAACTTGATCAAACCTTGGTCAAACCTGGTCAAACCTTGGTCAAACAGGTCAACGGGGACTTTCTGGGAACTTCTGGGACTTTTTGGGAACTTTCGGGACTTTTGGGGGTCTCTGGGAGCTGACGATTTCATCTGAATTTAATTAAAAACTCATTTTCTTACTTTTCTTACGACATAGCATGTTTCCAGAACTTTTCGGTCCAAATCTGGGAGTTTTCGGGTTTTTAGGGGCATTTTGGTCATTCTGAGCATCTTGAGAAATAGAACCAACTTCCAGGAGTCCCTTTGAGTCTTTTTCGATCATTGTGAACCACCAAGCTATGGGTCTCCTAAATCTGATAGCCGACAAAATGGGGTGTCTACAGTTTGCCCCTCTTTGGCATGAACTTGCAAGGCAACGCATGTTGCAAGCGAGTGCTAAAGTTCTGAAGAGACAGGTCTTTTGGAGGCTATGGATTTAGGATAAAAAGCATTGCAAAAGATGCAATGATGCTGAGGCTAGTGCTGGTCGTGCTATTCATGAGCTAACTACGTATCCCGAGGGAATTAGACCAGGACGTAGTTCGGGGCGCAAAGGAACAAATTGCACATGCACAACAAGACGGGCGAATGCTATGCTATGAGGATGATATGTAAAGCATGGACGTGATTTAAATCACATCCTTAGTCCTATCATGTTTAGTGTTCTGATCTTAGTATGAGCTGATGCTGTGGGGGGCGTGACACTCTGAGTGGACTTATGTCATGCAAGTGTCTCCAACTGTGATGCAGTGGCTGACTCGGATAAAGACGCAATGATTTGGAAGACTCTGGGTCTCGGGGCGAACTCCTTAAATTATGGGAAGTGTGCTTTGCAAACAAGTGAAATAGATTAGACACGCGGGTTTTAGAAGACGACAGCTAAAGGCGACCGAGGGATCTTGCGATAAACGATAGGTAAGGAAGTTATGAAAACAGACAGATGAGAAAGCTCATGATAATTAGGAGACACGGAGCCATGGAACAATGGTGCTTCGTCTTCAAAATCTGGATACGGGCGATGCTCTGGTTATTCCTGATGGCCGATCTTCTGGAGTCGGTTCCTCTTTTTCTACTTTCTGCTGGGGATAGTGGGAACTAGTATCTTTCCGTATCTGCCCTCGAGGGATGACGTAGGGTTCTCGGGGAATCTATCTTTTCTTGATCGGGAACCAAGACCCATCTCTGAATCTCTCACGGTTGATCAAATCTTCCAGCGCTCAATCCAAGAGGGCTGGTCGGGGCCTCCGGGAGCTGGTGTCTTTCTGTCCTTAGGGGATGATGTAGGACTCTCAGAGAATCTCTCTTACTGTTTCTTGATTAAGAACCAGGACCCATCTCTGAATCTCTCACGGTTGATCAATTGGTCTGTCCGAAAAGCTGATTCGGGCCTTTAGGAGCCTATATTTCTCTGTTTCTGTCCTCAGGGGATGATGTAGAGTTCTCGGAGAATCTCTCTTACTGTTTCTTTGGTGTACCGGCCAAAAACCAAGAATCGTTACTGAAACTCTCGTGTTTAATCAAAAATTTGGTGACGGTCGTCTTGAAACAACCGATTCGGATCTTCGGGAGTCAATTTTTCTCAATTTCCGACTACTGGAGGTAGCCCTGACAACTTTTGGACTGCTGGGGGTAAAACCTCGTAAATCTTGACCGAAATGGGCCACCGAGGCTGATCGGAGCAAAATGGAGTGACGCGGGGCTCGCGGGGAGTAGTGCCGCAGCGGCACTGGGCCACTGCCGCGGCGGCACTGGGTGGCTGGACTCCATTTGTATATATCTTGGGTTTTTGAGCTTTTCAAGCTCATTCTTGGCCATTTTGGGGTGTTTTCGGAGCCAAAATCCGTCAAAACGCAGCTTGTGCGCACTCAGGTGAGTAATCTTACCCCGTGGTTGGAATTTTGATTGCTGTTTTGGTTTGTTCCATTTTTCAAGAAGAAAGTTTGATTTTAGTCTTCCATTTTCTTGCAGATCCATGGCTTCGAGCTCGAGGAGACCGTCTAAGAAGGCCAAGGAACGAATGAAAGCCGAGAGCCAAACCCCGGACTTGATTTTACGGGACCCCCAACATCAACTTTCGACCGCGGCTCTAGCGAGCCTGGTATGTAAAACTTTCGAGAGTTTAGGACTATTTTGTGCATTTATGCTAGTTTTGCGAACTGTAGTGTGCACCTAGAGTTTGCTAGAAGCTTGTTTCGTGCTCGTTTTTTGATTTTGTGAAGTTGGACTTTGGGTCATGAATAGTGATTTTGTGCTCGTTTTTTTTTTTTTGCCATTTTTGATATGTTCAGGTACCGGAAGTGACATTGAAGGGCCACGGAAGCCTTGCTCACGCTTTTCTGTGGTACACCCAACTCTCGCCTGCCGTCAAGAGAATGGTAGACGATGCCGGGTTTAGCGGCTTTGTCCACCTAGTTTCAAAGAGTAGTAGTGATCTGGCGCATTTTTATGCTCTTGCTGAGAGATGGTGGGATACCAACAATACTTTCCACCTGCCGTTTGGTGAGAGGACAATGACGCCTTTTGATTTCTCTATGATCACCGGCTTGAGGGTTGGCGGGATGCGCCTGATTCTGGACTACTTCTATAAGATTGATCCCGAGGCTGTCGAGATGTTGATTGGGGTTGTTCCCCCTAATCTGGAGAGGCACTGGTTCCCTTGTGGCTGGCTTTACCGGGCTTACGGTAGAGGGAGTCACAACCTGAATAATTCTCAGCTTTTGAGGGTATTTCTTCTATATGTCCTTGGTTGCTCAATTTTCGCAACACAGAATGACCTGCTGATCTTGAGGCTCCTTTCTTGCCTGGCGACCATCGATGAGATACCCTCTTATGACTGGGGCAGTGCTGCCTTGGCCCACCTTTACAAGCATATGGGCGAGTTTCCAGGGCTGATGTTAAATCGATGGGGGGATTCTGGCGAGCTTGGGAGGTATATACTACAACTTCTTTTCCTTCCGGTTCTTTTATTTCTGTACTTTTCTTTCTGATTTTCCTTTTGTCTGTGCAGCTTTGGAGCTTTGAGTACCTAAAGATGTTAGCTCCTTCCCCTGCTGATGAATCAGGTGAAGATGAGGATGGCATGGCTCCTGTGCCTTTGTTCCCCGGGGCTTGAGATGGCGGAGGGATGTTGTTGGGGTAAAGAGCAGGGCTCATCGGATTGTTCTCCTCAAAAATTTCTTATCTGGGCAGACAGCTACTGACATTAATTGGACGCCTTGGGAGCGCATCACCTATGCTGCCCCAGAAGAGATACAGTCGGTTAAACCCCTTTCCTCTTGCCGACTTTTGATGGAAAGTACTGAGAGTAGGCAATGGTTCCTCGACGAGCGAGTGCCCGACAGGTGGTTGGCGGTCCAAGGTATCACGTCCCTCATGATCCTCCTATGATGAATGCTGATGACCTCTCTGGTGATGCTTTGATGGCGGCCTTAGCTGGTACCGATGTTTAGGATCACTTTCTCTCTGAGACCGGCTACGAGGCTTACCGTGGCCGATTCCTGATGCCCAACTTCCCACTCCTGGAGGTGAGTTTCTTTTACGTTTTTGTCTCTATCCGTTGCCTATGTTTTTTACTCATCTTTTCCTAACTTGTTTTGTGCCTACAGCTTTGCGAGATGTACAGGAGACAAGTCCCGCCAATTTTTGATCCTATCCCTCCTTGGGATTGGACCGTTAATGTTTTAGGTGAAGATGGCACCCCCCAGGTTATGGAGGTACCACGGGTCATATGCGGGTATCCCACCCATCCAGCAGGCATCCTCAACATTCCTTGGAGTTATGCTGAGGAGGGCCACACCTTAGCTACTAGCTTATGGTCTTTGGTCCTCACGCAAGACCATCGGGTGTGTCTCTAATTTTGCACTCCTTAAGGTTATGAGGTTCTAATCCTGATTTTGCCCTTGACAGATGGATGGTATGTGGCAGTTTGCCACCAGTCAGATGGCGTCCTTGGTAGATTCTGACTTGACTTTATTTTTATACTTTTTGTTGTTTCTCTACTGATTGCTTTCATTTCATTTGTGTGTGTAGTACCGTGGGGGTGGCGCTGGCTCATCGACGATCAGACCGAGGTGCAGAGGTGGTAGGAGGAGGCCATCACCGACGTACACTCCGGGTGGTCCGACAGAGGATGAAGAAGAGGAGGACTGAGGCCTCCTAAGCAGGGATTTTGTTTTATCTCCATTTCATGTTTTCAGTTGGGTTGTATTAGTGAATAATGTGACTATTCGGACAATGTTTAAGACAATGCGTAGGATGAAGCGTAGGATGATGTTTTGCCTTTTAGGCCGGATAGCTTCCGGTTTGAAGGCGCAGTGGTGTGCTTGCTTTTATTGGGTGATTGTGTGACAATACACATATCTGTGCACTTGTGATTATGTGATTGTTGATGTTACTGTGATGAGTAGCCTTGTGATAGTAAGTGTATTTGCCTTGTAGGTGGGATAGTCCGTGAAACGGGGAGGTGCTGCCAAAATTTTGAATTTTGCTAAAGTCGCGACAGAAAATATGGCATTGTACGATCCCGCTCAACTCACAGCTTGGCTGAACATCATAGATGGTGTGGAACGGATCAACCTTTTTAGCTACGGTTTAACCGAGCTGTTCTCTCTTCGCCAGATGGCTTTGAACGCTGAGTTCATGCATGCCACTATTGTCCACTGGGACCCGGTGAACCATGTCTTCAATTTCAACGGCCTAGAGATATGCCCCCTGTTTGAGGAGTTCTGTGCTATCCTTGGCTACAATTCTGATTCTGACTTAATTCTCCCTTCTGCTGATACCCCCAGTCCTACGCGAGGCTTGGCTGAATACCTGAACTGTTCCATTACTATTTCCCGCCGGCTAATTCATGGTGAGGTTCTTGACATTGCTTCCATCATCGCCCGGTATGCTAGTCTTGGGAGTCCTAGCGTATATGATACTACCTGCGGGGTCGCTCTGATATTGTGCATGACTTCGCACTTTCTGTTCTCGAGTGCTTCTATTGACTAGGTGCACGTGTGCCTTGGGCTGAAACTTAGCAGAAATCCTATGGCCATGGTTCTGGTTGAAACCCTGAATGGTTTGGATCGCACTTCGAATCAAGGAACGCTTCTTCTTTCTAGGGCGCCTTTGGTGTTACAGGCTTGGCTCTACGAGCGTCTTCAGCTATGGAAAGGTAATGTGCCGTCAGTTTATTTTTGCAGAGCTGTGCTTCATCCTTATTATACTTCTGCCGATTGGCTGGGCATAATGGGTGCTTTATCTGAGGCTGACATTTGTTGGATCATGAGGCGTTGGGGCCTTCATGCTATGACCACTAGTCTCAGAGATTTCCAGAGAGTGTGGCTGATGGGTCTGAGAAAGACCTCTTTCTATCATCCTCGCCGATTGGCCAGACAATACGGGCGAGTTCAAGAGGTCCCCCGGTGGTTTACTGAGAGGGTCTTTGCTTCCAGAGTCAGAGCCACTACTATTGCTGCTTTCATCAGGGGCTGGGCCGGTCGAGAAAGAGCCTATTTCTAGAGACCTTTGAAGAAATAAAAGACACAAAAACTAGACTTGACTGATTCTGCTTCTTTCCTCCAAGTGTCTTTGATATTTGGGATTGCTTTTCGGAAGAACTTTTTGTGTTTTCACCTATCCCTGCTTATGTAATATTCGAAGTTTGTTTATCAGCGAACCTTGGTTACTTGGAGGACCTCATTTTATGCATTTGACTTTCTGAAAATGTTTGTAGTATGATTTTGATCAGATGTTTGCTTTCGGTACTTGTTTGGGCATGCTAGGACGATTAGAGGCAAACGAGGTGGGAGGCCGAAGTTTTGCCCCTAGTTTGGGATATATATGGTTGTGAGGCAAACGAGGTAGATGACCGACGTTTACCCCTAGTTTAGAAGAGGTTTAGGCAAACGAGGCGGGTGGCCGATGTTTGCCCCTAGTATGAAGGGTGATTTATGGGTTATGGTAAAGACCGCGACTTTATTTCTCTCACACACTCATAATTTTGCCTAGGCACCAGTTAGGTGACCTAGCGAGCTCTTTTCTCTCTGTTGTTATTGCTCACTTTGGATTTAACTCTAACTTTTGCCTAGGCATCCTTTCGGATTTTCGACCTAGCGAGCCATCCCTTTTTTTTTTTTTGAAAGTCTGCCTACGTACCCCCGAACGGGGATCAGGTCCAACGTAGTTCGAGCCAAAGTTTTGAAAGAAAAGGGGTTTATTATGATGGTGTCGACCGAACCGATGAGGTTGCCTACGTATCCCCGAGAGGGAATCAGGTTGAGCGTAGTTCAGGCCAAAGTTTTGAAAGAAAAGGGATTTTGGGGATTGGTCAATCATAGTACTTTTTGAGGCGATCCATGTTGATTGGTTCTTTGAACTCAATGCCATCGAGGTCCATGAGGTAGGTTGCTCCTCCGGACAGGATAGTTTTGACGATATAAGGGCCGACCCATTTGGGTTTGAACTTTCCGCGTGGATCAAAGATCGGGGCTCGTAGTTCCTTAAGGACAAGGTCACCCTTGACAATTTCCTAGGACAAACCCTTTTGTTGAAAGCACGGGCTATCCTCTTTTGATAGATTCGGAAATGGTCGACTGCCGCTAGGTGCTTTTCATTTATGAGAGCCAATTCTTCGTACCTTTCCCTCAACCAATCTAATTCTGAAATTTCACATTCTGCCATCACGCGCAGGGACGGTAGTTCTATCTCGACTGGAAGTACTGCTTCCATTCCATATACTAGTGAGTAAGGAGTTGCTCCTGTGGACATCCTTATTGATGTTCTGTATCCCCAAAGTGCGAACAGTAGCTTTTCATGCCAGTCTTTGTAGGTATCGGCTGATTTCTGCAGTATGGCCTTGACATTCTTGTTTGCAGCTTCGACTGCCCCATTAGTTTGTGGTTTGTATGGTGACGACTCGTGATAAGTGATTTTGTATTCCTCAAACAGATCTCTGACTTCAGCTTTGAAATGACTACCATTGTCTGAGATGATCTCACGGGGGACTTCATAGCGAAAGATGAGGTTCTTCTTGATGAACTTGGCCACTTCCTTGGCCCCCAACTTGCTGTAGGATGCGGTTTCTACCCATTTTGTGAAGTAGTCAATGGCCACCAAAATGTATCGATTTCCATTCGAGGCTTTCGGAATGATTTCCCCGATGATATCGATTCTCCAGGTTGAGAATGGCCAAGGTGAGGTCATGCTGTATAGAAGGGATGGGAGTACATGCATCATGTTTGCATGGATCTGGCACTTGTGACACCTTCTTACGTATTTGCAACAATCTTTCTCCAATGTTGTCCAGTAGTACCCTTATCTTACAATTTTCTTGGCCAGCATGTGACCGTTCATGTGTGGGCCGCATACCCCCTCGTGTATTTCCTCCATCATTCTTCTGGAGCTTTTTCAAACAATCAAGTCAGGTTGTGACCATTGTACCCTTTCTTCAATAATTTTCCACCGCAAATGATGAATTGCGCTGCGAATTTTTGAATTGCCCTTTTGTCTTTCTCGGTAGACTCTTGGGGGTACTTTCCCTTTTCTATGAAGTCCCAGATATCCTGATACCACGGTGTTTCATTCTCTTCTTCTTTGATTGCGGCGACTATGTTGAACGAAGGCTCGTATCTTTGCTTAGTTACCAAAGGCATCATCCTGACTCCCACAGGAATTTTGATCATGGAGGCTAAGGTAGCCAATGAATCTACTAGCTAGTTTTCTTCCCTAGGCAAGTAGACGAATGTGATGTTCTTGAACTGCCTCTTGAGTTGATCGAGATGATCATGATAGGGCTTCAACCTTTCTTCTTTTACTTTCCATTCTCCTCTAGCTTGTGATATAATGAGGTTTAAATCCCCAAAGACATCCAACTTCTGAACTTTCAGCTCTATGGTTGCTTCCATCCCCAGAATGTATGCCTCGTATTCAGCAGTGTTGTTGGTGGAGTTATAATTGAGCTTGACTACCAGCGGAGTGTGGTCTCCACTTTGTGACACTAGAATCATTCCTACTCTGTATCCTTTCATGTTGGCTGCTCCATCAAAGTACAACTTCCACTGTTCTTCCTTGATTTCCATGATATTTTCGTCCGGAAATTGAAAATCCCCATTTTCTTCAGAGTCAACAGCGTGCTCTGCAAGCTGCTCAGCTATGGTTCTCCCTTTTACCAATTTGCTTGTAACATACTTGATATTGAATTCGGATAGTAGAAGTAACCAACGGGATATACGACCGGTCAGGGCGGGTTTTTCGAGGAGGTATTTTAGAGGATCCATGCGGGATATGAGCACAATCAGGAAGGCCAGCATGTAGTGCCTCAGTCGGTGAGTGCACCAAACCAAGGCCCAACATGTTTTTTCGAGGGTAGAGTAGTTGAGCTCATATCCAGTCATCCTCTTGCTGAGGTAATATATGGCTTTTTCAGAGTGGCTTTCTTCTCCTTCTTAGGCTAGCATGCAACCCATGGCATTTTCAGAGACAGATAGGTAAAGGAATAATGGCTTATGAGGAGCGAGTGGCGAAAGGACGGGCAGATTTTGAAGGTAGGCTTTTATTTTGTCGAAAGCGGCTTGGCATTGGTCATCCCATTGGAACTTTTCTCCTTTTCTTAGCAATCAGAACAAAGAATCGCAAGTAGTTGTGAGTTTGGAGATGAAGCGGCTGATAAATTGAATTCTTCCGAGAAACCCTCTAACTTCTTTTTCACTCCGTGGTGGGGCAATTTCTAGGATTGCCTTGATCTTAGAGGGATCCACCTCTATCCCCCTTTGTGTGATGAGAAAACCCAGGAGCTTACCGTAGGTCACACCAAAAGTGCATTTCTTAGGATTCAATCTCATCTTGTATTTACGCAACCTCTCAAAAAACTTTTCCAGTGCCACCAGGTGCCCTTCTCTGTCCTTGGACTTCATGATCATGTCATCTACGTACACTTCTACCTTCTTGTGAATCATGTCATGCAGCAGAGTGGTGGCAGCTCTTTGGTAGGTTGCCCCAGCATTTTTGAATCCGAAAGGCATTACTCTATAATAGTAGGTTCCCCAAGGTGCGGTGAAAGTCATCTTTTCCCGATCTTCTGGCGCCATTAGAATCTGATTGTACCCCAAAAAGCCATCCATGAATGACAGTAACTCATGTCCTGTGGTGTTATCTACCAAGACATCGATGTGGGGAAGCGGGAAGTCATCCTTAGGACTGGCTTTGTTTAGATCACGGAAGTCGACGCACACACGAGCTTTTTCATCCTTTTTGGGGACTGGTACGATATTGGCAACCCATTCTGGATACTCGGTAACAATGATGAACCCTGCCTTGAATTGCTTTTCTACTTCTTCTTTGACCTTGAGTGCCCATTCTGGTCTCGTGCGCCTAAGTTTCTGCTTGACGGGTTTAGAATTGGGAAGGAGAGGAATGCGATGTTGGACGATGTCGGGATCGACCCCAGGCATGTCCTCGTAAGACCAAGCAAAAATATCTTTGAATTCTTTTAGCAAGAGAGTCAATTTTTCTTTTTCTTTTTCTTTTTTATTAAGAGTTGAGCCAATTTGCACAATTTGTGGATTATCTATTTCACCCATGTTAACTGATAAAGTATCTTCGATTATTTCATAAGCAGGTGGTTTTTCAATTAGTTGCTTAAGTTCGATTGGGAGATCCTCGGAGGGATCTGTGCATTCACAAGTATTAGACACAGAGGAGTAAGCAGAATCGTCTTTCATTTCATTCATGACAGGTGGAGTGATTACATTAGACAGTGATGGGCCTACAGCAGCCGACTCTGGTACAGACTCGATAATTGGAAGTACAGACTCTGGGGGAACAGGGGATAGGGAGACACGGACAGATGACTCTACAGCCTGGTTGCTCAGACCCTCCTCGGTTGGCTTGATCTGATCATCTTGGCTCTTGGCCTTCTTTTCTTCCTTCTCTTCAGCGAATTCTACCCACATTTTCTTAATGGCTTCAGTGTCTAGGTACTTCAACCAGTCTTACCCCGGGGTCTTCACAACTTCTTCGGGATAGAACGGATCTTGATAGGGGGGCCTTTCGCAGTCAGCGAAGATTTCAAGCCCGGGGTGTCTTTTTCCAGTGGTTTGATGGATCCAGGGTTCTGGGAACCCAAAGTAGGGGAAATCATCCCCTTCTTTGATGAATTGTCCATTCAAGGTTTTGCGGTATGGTGGGAGACTCTTCACTCTTTTCTTTCATGGCCTTTATAGCTCGACATCTTCTTCCGTGGGCTTGTACCCCAACCCAAAAGTGCCTTGTTGCCCTTTGATCTGAGATAACTCACGAATCCCTTGCTGGCGTCGGCCCAATCCCATTCCAGGGAAGCAGTTCATTTTGCGGACAATGTTGACAAGGATCTCGGGGAACCTGTCTTTATCATTGATCACGTGGACTTCTTCCATGAAGAATCCCCCAATTTTTCCTTCTTCTAGCTCAGGTATTTGGATTTCAAAGATGGGAGCGTAGTTTGGGAAAGCATCATTACCCCAACTATTGCCGAAGATGATTTTTACCTCCTTCTCATGAATGTACTTGATCATTTGATACACAGTGGATGATACAGCTTTGTTGACATGCAGTCAGGGCCTTCCAATCAACAAATTGAACGAGGCAAGTATGTTCATGACTTGGAAGACTTCAGTGCTCACCAAAGATCCTACCCGGATTTGGAGAGAAACAGTCCCCATCACATTTCTCTTGGTGTTATCGTAGGTCCTCATGGATTGCACAGATGGTGTGATGTCAAGGACATTGACCCCCAAGGCGGTGGCAGTCCTTAGAGCACAAACATTTAAGGCAGAGCCTATATCAACCAGACAAAATGGCACCTGCTATCCCTTACATCCAACAGTGATGTACAATGCTTTGTTATATGCAAATCCTTCTAGTGGCAGGTCTTCATCAGAAAATGTAATGATTGGGTCAGGGGTAAGTGCGCCTAAGAAAGCCACCATGTCTTCCGGTGCGGCATCAATGCGGACCTCTATTCCAGCCAAGGCATTCAACACAGCTTGCCTATGTTTGTAGGATGTTACCATGATGTCCCATATCGAGAGATGTGCCTGGTTTTTTTTTTCAACTGCTTTATCATCTCATTGTCTTCTTCGATGATCTCGTCCATTTTTCCCTTTCCCTTGTCTTTGACCGGAGTTTTTTTGGTTGCTTCAGTGGTAGGCTGCGGAGGCAGATAATGACGGCTTAACCTAGTCAGATGATCAATCTCAGCAAGGGTAGGCCCTTCTACAGTCCCATCTTCTTTGAACCAGTCGCAATCTGTTCCCACAAATGGTTTCTCCGGCTCGTTCCAGATAGAAGCATCGCTTTCATTGTCAGGATCATACCATTTGAGGTCTACTGCCCCTAGATCATGTTCTTCCGAGAAGAATAGGTCTTGTTCATCAGCCAGCTGTTGCTGCCACTCATCATCCCCTCTGTCAATCAGATGAATTCCCACAGATTCTGAGATGTCAAAGAGGGGTAAAGGTTGACCTAAGGGGGTGATATAGGTAGCAGGGTTGAAAAGATACATGGTTGGGCTCAATGAGGGTGATGTTTTGGTGGTTTGGTAGAGGATTTTGAGTGACATGGGGCTGCTTTGGAGGTGGCTCGATGATATTTTGGTCAATGAGATCTTGGATATTATGGCGGAGGTCCATGCAATCATTGGTGTTGTGGCCAGGGACTTGGTGGTAGGTGCATCTTTTGGACATGTCACAGTTTAACGGGAGCGGGGTATTTCGAGGCTGGAGTAGTTGGAGGTGTCCCTTTTTAAGGAGGCGATCTAAGGCTGAGGAGAGGGGGATTTCTATTTTGGTGAAGTTGTAAGGAGGCTTCCTAGGGAAAGAGCGATTGGAGGAATTAGCTTGGTTGGGAGGTTGGTATGCCTAGGAGGGTAAGCCATAGGTTGACTGTTAAGGGCGTTGACATCCGGAGGATTGCGGGAGTAGTTGGGCCTTTTTGACTGACTCGGAGGCTCTTCTTTTTTGATCTTTCCTTCTATTATGGCATCCTCAATTCGAGTCCCAGCTTCAAACAGCTCTTCAAGGGTGGAGATGGATTGGTAAAATAATTTCTCATGGTAGAGCAGCTGCAGATTTCGGATTAGCATCCTCACCTGTTCCTTTTCAATCGATCTGTGGGTCTTTTGGGGCACTTTATTCCTCCATTTGCTCAGAAACGCAGTGAAGGATTCATTGCTGTTCTGTCGAGTAGTTTCCAAATCCCTGATAGTGACATCAAGTACTTGGTTATAGGAGTAGTGATCAATGAATACCTGAACTATGTCTTCCCATGCCCGAGTTTTGTAAGCTTCCAAGGTAAGGAACCATGATAGTGCAGACTTCACGAGAGTTTGTGGGAACAACATCGCAATGTGCTCATGGGTACAACCCATGGATTGGAAGATGCTCATACATAGTTTTACATGACTTTTCGGATTCCCAGTTCCGTCAAAACGGTCGATGGCAGGCATCTTGAAGCTCTCTGGCAGTTTCAGTTTAATGAGCTCAAAAAGGCCTTCCAAATCTAGCATGTAATCATCGACCCCCTTGCTTTTCCTCAGTACACTTTCCAGCTTGTCAACCTTATCCATTTTTTCTTGGAGCTTCTTCTCATATGCAAATGGTGGGACACCTTGAAACCAGTCTTCCTCCCTATTTTTCTCATGTGGAGGCAGTTCAAAGCCTGGTGGTGGAAACCCAGGTGGAGGTTGCGACCGCTGCTGCTTCAATTCTTCTATGAACTTCAGAACTTGGGCTAGGCTATCGGACTGCTGGCTTATGGTTGCTCCCAACTCGGTAACCATGTTTTCTAACTCTTCTTGATGCATGCTGAAGTAAGCTGTCGGACTGATTCTGACCAAACGATTATCTGAACTTCTGACCCAAGACGAGGATCCCAGCTGCTGACCTCGGGAATCTATACTGACCTGACAGATTTTGAGAGGACTAGATCAGATTTTGACAGTGATGACTTTAGACGGACAAAGACAGTGATGTCAACAAACGTGGACTGACTCGTGTGAGACTGATCGAGACGGTGCATGCAGATTGGTAGGAATGGTATATGCAAATGAGACAAGCACGCGGATGTAAGCCCTAATCTATATGATGCTCTTATTTCTAACAGATAGCAATTAAACAACTAAGGTCCTAACCATATAGAGTGTGCCAACTTCACTTTCCAGTATGATCACCAAGGGATAACAGGGGTTTCTAGGGTTTCATGAAGGCTTCTAGGAGAGACTGGGCATTTCTGGTTGATTTGGACAGAGTTCCTGAGAGGAACTAGCGTATCTGGGCATTTCTGGTTGGTTTGGACAGAGTGTCTGAGAGAAACTGGCATATCTGGGCATTTCTGGTTGGTTTGGACAGAGTTTCTGAGAGAAGCTAGCGTATATCGGCATTTCTGGTTGGTTTGGACAGAGTTTCTAAGAGAAGCTTGCGTATCTAGGCATTTCTGGTTGGTTTGAACAGAGTTTCTGGGAGAAACAGGTTAATGCGGTTATATCTGGGATATCTGGACAGATTCTCTAGGAGAAACTGGTTGATATGGTTATATCTGGGATATCTGGACAGATTTTCTAGGAGAAACTGGTTGATATGGTTATATCTGGGATATCTGGACAGAGTTTTTGGGAGAAACTGGCTAATGCAGTTATATCTAGGATATCTGGATAGAGTTTCTGGGAGAAACAGGTTGATTTGGGGGGAGCATGTGATGATGGTGATGATACTGTCTAGCAGGTTTTCATACTCTTATGTCTTAGGACCGACAAACAAGGTTTGCGGTGTATATCTTTGTGAGCATGAAGCAGACATCCTTGTCATGGTGCCTAGGCAGGTCAACTCAATGTGATCACATGTGAGTGATTGCCTTGGGAATCATAAGAAAGAGGTTCTGCCTCGTGCCACATAAGCGTCTACACCGCGCAGGTTATCCCATCAGGGCATACAGCAGTTATATCACATTATCCTATCTGAAAAGATAAATGAACAATCCTATGAAAGGTTCTACAGGAATCTATATGCAAAGGCTGGGTTTAGCCAGAGAGGGTCCATTGACGAGAGTTCCAATATACCGTCAGAGAGACAGTACGGAGGTTTTTACTCTTTTTGATATACCTTGGAAGGTACAGTATCAACGGTGACTTGTGCCCTGGCACAGCAAGACCTGAACAATGTCAGCGCCGCATTTCAGACACAGTCGGGAGGGAAAATGCAGCATGCAATGCGGTGAACCAGACACAGTAAAAAGATGATTTTAAGGATGCTTCTTATGAGTCAAACCTCTGTTTTATTTTGTTTTGAAAATAAATATCCCCAGTGGAGTCGCCAGATTGTGGGCACGCGGAATTCCACTTCTTTCACCCCTGTTCCGTTTCCCGAGGTTTCGGAATTGATTTTCCTTTTAGTTTTGAAATTGATTTGAAAAAGAGAGAGAAGGTCTGTTGAAAACAGATACAGAGTCGCCACTTGGTCTTTAAGGAATCAAGAAACCTAATTTTGACTCACCTAAACTGATAAAGGGCACTGGCCCTTCATAACCAAAGAACTTGGCTCGGGGTTTTGGTACGAGAGAGGAATGAGCCTTTGTCGCGACTAAAACACCCTCAACTCGCCCCGTCTTTCGACGGGCCTCAATTAGCATCCAAATAATCATCTTATACTATGTATGGTTCAACAATTAATACTATGATAATATATTACATCACATAAGAAAATTTGAAATGGAAGATCTAAAGATAAGATATCATTCATAAAATCTAAGCCAAATATCATACAATGCAAAGTGAAAGATCACACAAATAAACTTAGGAAAAATCGTCTAATCATGTATCAAGTAATTAAGTTTCCCTAATCTAAAGGGGACATGAATTGTTCTTGAAACAAATAATCAAAGAAATCAAAATATGCTTAGCAAGCTAGTATGATGCATGTTAATCTTTGAGAAAAGAAAACCTCTCGATCCCCGGGTCGGATGAGAAAGAAAGATTGGACCGAGGGGGAAGCATGGATGTGTGATCAAATTCGTTCCTTATAATCTTCTTAGATTAGGAGCCATGAAGGCCCCAAATCTTTGCATGGATGCAATGTATGTATATAGAATGTGCTAAGGTTGTAGTGTGCTTTGTGTTCATGGATTCCTAGAATGACTTAGAAGTCTAAAATATGCATTAATGCATGAAGAAAATCATCATGGGATATGTACAAATGTAGTATAAACTACTTCCTAAGACATGAGCTAATTTGGAGTGCATATAAGTATCAAATCAAAGTATGGAAGTAAAAGTATTCTTGCTGTGAATAGTGGACAGAACAGTAACATGATCTTGTGAAAATGGAAAAGAGGGTTTAGGAATGTTTTCAATGCATGAGTTTTTATGGAGATCTTCCTTATTGTGTCTATAACACAACCCAAAATACCAATCTTTAATAACTATCACAGATTGAGAGAAATCATATAAACAATAGAGGTTATTCAGAAACAGAGTTCGTACTGTCGACTGAAATGTCAAAACATCTTAGAAAATGAAAACAAATGATCTAGAGGCCCATTTTATAGAGAGAGTTCCCTACGACATTGAAGTTTAAGTAAAAAATAAGTTAGGATCACCCTTTTTGGAAACGTTTTCTGTAAAACAAGTTGCAAGCCAACCTAGCCGCTGTGACAGCAGAGGCAGAATGTTTGGAACGAATGTTTGGACAAAAATGGACCCTTTTCAAGTATTTCCAAGCCGAACCAAAAATCATGGGTGTTCTCTAATGAGTTAGAAAGACTTTCTAAGTAGTCTTGCATCCATATATTGAGTATTGAGTCCTAGAGAAATCTTTGAGTTCAAATCATTCACTGTTTTGACTCACTGTTTTAAAGATTTTGGGAAAACAAGGTTTATCTCTTGAAATCAAAGTGAGGGTTTTAAGAAGGGGGTTTTGAAATAGAGGTTTTGAAAACATATTTTCAACACTCAATGAAGATTATAGCCACTTAAAATGTCAACATCAAACTCATCATCAAGAACCTCCAAGATTGTTGGAAAGTACTATTTACATTTTAATGACAACTTCATGAATACATAAGGATGTATTGAAGTTGAAATCATCATTTATCAAACATGTTTTTTAGGTCAAGAGCTACTATCCATAAGGATTTACTCACCTCAAACTTCATGTCATCATCTAGATGAAGTTGAAATCATCATTTATCAAACATGTTTTTTAGGTCAAGAGCTACTATCCATAAGGATTTACTCACCTCAAACTTCATGTCATCATCTAGATGATGACATGAAGTTTGAGGTGAGTATCTAGATGATGATAGACTAGTAAGTAAATAAAAGCAAAAAAAAAAAAAGAGAAATGAGGCAAGAGAAGATGAACAAACATAAACAAATAAATAGATAGCAATCAATAGATGATATTCATGATGTATTGGACTTGAAGTTTGGTGTTTCACTCATATGTGGTGACATTAGACATGGAAGAAGCTTCCTCTCTCTTAAATGATCACTTAAATGGTGGTTTGGTGTATTGAATATGAAGTAAATAGGAGTAATGAAGTAAAAAACAAAGTTTAAAACTCACTTTCTTGTTTGAAAATCAAAGAAGGAGGCTACTTTTCTCTCTATTCTAACCTTATCTCTACAACATTTTCTCTAAAACTTTCCCAAGATTCTATTTGACACCCCCAAAATGAGAAGTCAAGGGGGGTTTATATAGGCCAATTTGGGGTGGTTTGGGGTTTTAGAAGTACTCCCATTGGTTCCAAACATAGAACTACGTCGTTTTGGTTTTCAATTAATCAAAATGAACCCCCAAAAGAAATTACAAAAAAACACCATTTTGGAGGAGAGTGCTGCGGATGCACTGGGCCTATGCCGCGGCAGCAGTGGGCCAGTGCTGCGGCGGCACTGCTCCTCCTTCGTCCTGATAATGTTGTTTAGGCCCCCAGAGGTTCCGGTATTCGCGAAAAGGTCCTATATCGTCTGAAATTCACAGAAAATGCAAACAAACTCCAAATTGAGGTTATGATATACCATTGGAAAGGTAATGGATTCTATTTTACATAAAAAATAGTTCAGAGATAGGTCGCTTTGAAAAGTTTTGCGGTATTTGCGGTAAAAGCCGATTTGATCGCCTTTTTCACCTTTGGAAATTCTTAATAAACTCGTTTTAAATCCGAAAATTATGTGTGATATACAATTGGAAAGCTATTGACCTCTAGTATCCATGAAAAATGTTTGAAAATTATTATGGTGCTCCGGTTTCAAAGTCAAATTTTGGTCAAACTGGTCAAACATAAGATTACCGGGAAATTCTGGGAACCTCTAGGAGCTCCCAGGAGTTGACGTTTTCGTGCGATCCTCTTTTAAAACTCATTTTAATACTTTACACATGATCTAAAATGATCCCGGCAAATTTGGACGATTTTGGTCAAACTTGGTCAAATCTTGGTCAAACCGATCAACGGGGACTTTCTGGGAACTTCCGGGACTTCTAGGGGTCTCTGGGAGCTGACGATTTCATCTGAATTTACTTAAAAACTCATTTTCTTACTTTTCTTACGACATAGCATGTTTCCAAAACTTTTTGATCCAAATCTGGGAGTTTTCGGGCTTTTAAGGGCATTTTGGTCATTCTGAGCATCTTGAGAAATAGAACCAACTTCCAGGAGTCCTTTTGAGTCTTTTTCGATCATTATGAACCACCAATCTATGGGTCTCCTAAATATGATAGTCGACAAAATGGGGTGTCTACAGATACGGATTACTATTCTTTGCTACTTAGAACTTGTCATAGTAGATGATGAGACTGGATATCTCATTAGTTTTACACTGTAGTGTGATTAACTACCATTGGATGGAGTGATGAATCTCAATCACTAGAGTATGACTCTTAGTAAATATGATAGTACTAATAGTGCATTGACAGATGTGAGATTTCCTATTAATACTCAAGACTGTCAACAGTCGATAAGAACTTATAACTTATATTATAAGGTACGTGTTCTCAATCTTGAGACAATTATGAACACAGACTGTGGATATGGCTGCTTTGACTTACTAATCAGTGGTCTATAGAAGATCAACACCTGGGTATCTTGGGTATGTCACTGTGAACATATATTGTCAAGATAGAACCTACCCTCTAATAAGGAGTAAGCATTCCCTTGAGAATGTCACCAAGTTGATTACTGAGAACTGCAGTCTTGTTGATAAGTAGTTATCAACATGTTTGGTAATCATGAAAGGTGAATGGGACTCAAGGAATATAAGAAGTAATCATAATTCAGGTTGACAATAACAGTTATCCGACTACCTGAATATGATTACGAATGCTGACGGTAGAGAGACATTAGTACACCATATAAGTCTAGTTATCGCTTCAAATATCTTCTTTTGCGTTGGAGTTCAGTTATCATTTTATAGTGGAGTAAACGCTAACTGATCAGCTGATGGTTTGCTGATCAAAGAGTTTGGTCCTGGGAATTAACAACTGGTCTGAGCCAACAATATATAGACTAGGAGGTCCACTTTTAGCTCTACTGCGATGCTTGGAAAGGCACATGAGGATGATTTCAAGACAGGTTCGATCGATTGAACTTGTCTCGATCGATTGAAGTCTGGACAGGTTCGATCGCTCGAAGGTGGTTTGATCGATCGAATGTTCGATCGATCGAAACCACTTCGATCGCTTGAATTTAAGGTCAGTTATGGGAATCTATAAATAGGGCAACTGCTTCCAAAAAAAAGGAGTTCTTCACTTTACTATGCCAGAAGCTGTAGAAACTGTTTTAGAGCTCCCAAACGTTCTCCTTCCTCTCCATTAGGGTTCCCACCAACGCTAGTCCTTCCGGCAGGCAACCGCAGGAGTCATAAGAGTGAAGACAACCTAGTGGAAGCTGCTGCACCATCTAGGAGAAAGAAATTCAGAATTGGGTTCAATACCTGAGGTATAATTTCTTGTTCCCTACTTATGTACGCATCTATGGAATTGACGAGTAGTAGATCCGATCATACCAATAAGTTTTTATAACTTAATATTTCTGTTGCGCATTTAAAAATATTTTAAACCTAGTTTTCCTTCAATTTGTATCAGAGCCATGCTTGTTTGGATCTATAGATGAGTTTTGGAACACTAGTTTTGATTTGCATGTTGATTTGAGGACTGTTTTTGAATTGCATAGTCACAGATCTGTTTCTGTGGTGTTTTTGCAATAGAAAACAAATCTGTGAATGCATAGGATGCATGATGGGTTCAATCGATCGAAGTAGGTTCGATCGATCGAGACCCTGTTGTTTGCAAGCGATCGAAGGACCTTCGATCGATCGAACTTGATTTTGTTCGATCAATTGAACAATGTTCGATCGATCGAGAATGATTTTCTATCAAGGTGTAATTTTCATAGATTTTAAAAGTTGTTAAAATTATACGTTTTAAATTTTAAATTATTCTGGAATTTTCTCAAATTATTATCTGAAATTGAATGTTCAAGCGATTGAACAATATTCAATCGATCGAAGGTTCGAGCGATCGAACGGTCTTCGATCGATCAAAGTGTGACAGAGAAAGATGATATTGTAATGTTCTAAATTAGTGCATAAAGTGTTTATGTACTATGTAAATCAATTGAGGGTTCCGATGTATTATATATATTTGTTATATATGTGGATGTACGACTGACCTTCTTGCAGCAAGATTAGTCCCTATCTCCCATGGCACCAAGAACGTTTTTTGTTTTTGTGTTTGAATGTTTGAGATTGGTGTTTGTTGTTTTAAGTTTTGGTTTGGTTTTAAGGCATGTGTAAAGGGCACTGCGACTTCAATCCTATGAAAAGGAAAGTTGCACCGGTTTCCCTAGTCTTCCTTATTTTTCTTGTTGTTGATTTCCATTTCTAGATAAATTGCAAGCTTTGAAAGAAGCATAGGTCCAATGTAATAGAATTAGGAAATTCATGAAGATGGAGAAGAAAGTCGTTGTCCATGAAGATGGAGCTGGAGGCGATCAAACCAAGAAGGAAGTTCTAGTGAGATAGAGCCATGGGAGATAGAGCCATATGAATGCTTTTGTTTCAATTTTAGTTTTTTGTTTTATGTGCTTGGTTGTGATTGGCATTTAATTATATTGTTACTACTTGCATGAACATAAAATAAGTTTTCTAAAATAAAATTCAAAAACTGTTTCAACACATTAGTAAACATTAGATGTTTATGGGTAATGTGTAGAAATAATTTATTCAAAAGTAAAATCCTTTACTATTAAATCTAGTGGGAGAGGGTCTTATTTAAAACACCCACGATCTTCCATTAACGGTTCACTGTAAGATGAGTAGTGCATTCTGTGTCACCTCGCCAGGGGTGATCATTCCATACGGAGCGTACACTACTCATTGGCTACTAGATGTGAACTTCCTATAGATAGGATCAATCAAATGTGTTAGAGGGTGACCACCATACAGAGGCACTACTTGATGCAGTTGTGATTATATCCTAGTTAATGGTATACACTACCTAAGCTATGGATAAGGGATCCCAGATGGGGCATTGTTCAGAAGCTTAGAGATCAAATAGGTTCGGGAGTCATAACTTGTTTTACAAGAGTTGCATAGCTGAAAAGTTATGATAAATCGAAAGATCGAACATTGACCACCACACAGAGGCTTTATTCTTTCGTTTCGATATTTCGGTGACTTTATTTTTTAAAATAAGAGTTTTAAGGATTCTTTTATTTCAAACTATCAAAATCTGATATTCATATTTATTTTGTCTTTTGATTTTTATAGTAAATCATAATGTCTAGATCTACATTTAGTCCACTTGCCACCATACTCACTCAAAACAAGTTAATCGGAAATAACTACACTGAATGGAAACAAAACCTTGACATTGTTTTAACTGCGGAGGATCACATATATGTCATCACCACCCTATGCCTCGAAGAACCCATGGCAAATGCTTTGGCAGCTGCCAGATGTGAGTTCTATAAAAGGAAGAAGTCGAATGGAATGGCTCGTTACTTCAATCTGGCCTCAATGGCTAGTGTGTTGCAACACCAGTTCCAGTCGAACAATTCTACTAGTGATATTGTCGAATCCCTAAAAAAGATGTTTGGGGAGCATGGCAGGCCTGCCAGACAGGTAGCCATATAGAAGATAATGAGTGCTAAGGTGTCGAAAGGGACTCCGGTCAAAGGATATTTTTTGAAAATGATTGGTTATTTGAATGAGCTGGAAGACCCAAGTTTATATGATCCTCAATACGCTATCACAGTCATTCGCTCAATTTAAACTAAACTATAATATGAATAAAATGGATTTTTCAATGAGCGAATTAATGAGTTCTTTATTGGCACCGAAAGGGGTGATCAAACCTGGGGGCAACATTTTGAACATTGAGAAAATCTCTTCTTCCTCCCGATCTACATCGAAAGGCAAGAAAGGGAAGAAGAAGACTGGCACTAGTGGTCCAAGTGTTGAACCTGTCGCTAAGATTGCAAAATCTAAGGAACAAAGTAAGGGTAAAGGGAAGGTGGGTGGCCAAGGCAAAGGAAAGTGTTTCCAATACGGTGAGAAGGGCCACTAGAAGAAGAATTGTTCAGAATTCTTAGTTACAAGAGTTCAAGGTATGATTGAATCATATGTGATTGAAGTAAGCTTTATTACGGATACTTCAAACACTTGGTGCATTGATTCTAGTGTGACTAACCATATCTGTAATTCGTTGCAAGGGTTCGGATCAACCAGGAAATGCAGTGATGGGGAGATCGTGCTTACTCAAGGTTCTAGCGCAATCTTTTTCGGGGTTGCTATAGGAGTAGTAATTTTCGAGTTTTTGGACAATAAGACAATAGTTTTATCAGAGTTTATGTCCCTTTAATGAGACGTAATTTAATTTTAGTTTCTAATTTATCAAATAATGGTTATTCTTTTCATTTTGAAATTGAAGTTGGGATTAAAAGAAATGGTTCTTTTATTTGTTCTGGTGTAAAACTAATGGCTTGTATGTGAGTACTCCTAATAATTCCAAAAACTCTTGTATGGAACTTAATAACTTAATGGTAACTGTACCATTTAAAAGAAAAGAACCTTCCACTAATCCAACAAGGCTTTAGCATATGAGGCTTGGCCATATCAATCTAAATAGGATTGGCAGACTAGTCAAAGAAGGGGTCTTAGGCGATTTGGTCTTGAACCAATAGAAGTCTGCGAGTCTTGTTTAGAGGGTAAGATGACCAAAAGGCCCTTTCTTACAAAGGGCAATAGGACCAATGCATTGGTGGAATTAGTTCATACTGATGTCTGTGGACCAATAAATATTAGAGTGAGGGGTGGTTATGAGTATTTCATTACATTTATTGATGACCACTCTAGGTATGGATATGTGTACCTAATACAGCACAAGTCTGAAGCCTTTGAAAAATTAGAGTTTAGGGCTGAAGTGGAGAAGAAATAAGGCACACATATCAAGGCCATTCGATCTGATTGAGGTGGCGAATACCTCTCTAATGAGTTTATTGATCACCTCATACAGAATGGGATTCTGTCACAGTTGACTGCACCAAGTACGCCTTAGCAGAACGGTGTAGCAGAGAGAAGGAATCAGACTCTTTTAGACATGACTAGGTCGATGATCAGTTATTTTGAGTTACCATTATTCCTTTGGAGTTATGCTTTGGAAACCGCTGCGTACATACTGAATCTAGTACCAAGCAAATCTGTTCCCAGGACACCACAGAATCTCCGGATATGGGGGATGTTCGGCATATGTGATGGAAGGAAAGATGAGCAAGTTGGATTCTAGATCGGAAGTATGTTATTTTGTACGGTATCCAAAAGGTACTTCCGGATGGTATTTTTATGATCCAAGAGAACAAAAAATGTTTGTTAGTACAAATGCTATTTTCTTGGAGGATGATTATATCATGAACCATAAACCTAAGATAGATCTGAGAAAGATAGAGAGCCCTTAGTCCCATCTACAGTTGATAATGATGTAAGACAAAAAAATACCACTTCTACACCCAATCCCGTATCGTATCTGATCGTAGTGGGAGGATGGTCAGCCAACCTGACAGATACATGTTCTAAGGAGATGTTTTTGAAGCTGTCTCCATAGAATCTGAATCTGATCCTGCCACGTAAGAAGAGACAATAGCTGATGTAGACTCAGCTCATTGGGTTAAAGCTATGAAGGTGATCTGATGGAAAGGTTTAGACCTTTAAGGCTAGGCTTGTAGCGAAAGGTTATACTCAGAGGGAGGGCATTAACTATGAGGAAACCTTCTCAGCGGTAGCCATGCTCAAGTCCATCAGAAGGGTTCATAGCTAGTGGGTAACTTGGTATGCAAATTGCAAAAGTCCATTTATGGGCTTAAGCAAGCATCCAGGAGTTGGAACATACGTTTTGACCAAGCGGTCAAGTCGTTTGGTTTCATACAGAATCTAGATGAACCTTGTGTATACAAGAAGTGTGAAGGAAAGTGGTGACTTTTCTTGTGCTTTACGTTGACGACATTCTACTCATTGGGAATGATGTAGCGGCGTTATCAACGGTTAAGGTTTGCTAGCTAGTACTTTCGATATGAAGGATCTAGGAGAGGCGAGCTATATTCTTGGGATAAAGCTCTTTCAAGATTGTAAGCGAAAGATAATGAGATTATCTCAAGCTGGTTATATCAATAAGGTGTTAACTAGGTTTTTAATGGATAATTCGAAGAAAGGTTTGTTACCTTTCAGGCATGGTTTAGCATTCTCCAAGGACCAGTGTCCAAAGACACAGGAGGAGAGGAATCGCATGGCAAGAATTCCCTATGCTTCAGTAGTGGCAAGTCTCATGTATGCGATGTTGTGCACTAGACCGGATATCCGTTTTGCCGTTGGCATGGTTAGTAGATATCAATTGAATCCAGGTCCAGAGCACTGGATAGCCGTTAAGCACAGTCTTAAGTACTTAAGACGAACTAAAGATTACATGCGTATGTATGGCAGTGGTGAGTTAATTCCAGTAGGATACACTGACTCGGACTTTAGGTCAAATAAATATTCGAGAAAGTCGACATCTGGACATCTCTTTACCTTGGGAGGTGGTGCTGTTAGTTGGAGGAGCATTAAGCAGAAATGCATTGCAGACTCAACTACAGAAGCTGAGTATGTAGCTGCTTGCGACATCGCAAAGGAAGCTATTTGGCTCAAGAAGTTCCTTATGGAGCTTGAGGTGGTACCAGTGTCACTGTCACCTATTACGCTTTATTGTGATAATAGTGGGGTAGTGGCTCAGTCTAAGGAGCCAAGGAACCACGGAAAGGGAAAGCACGTAGAGCGGAAATATCATCTAATTCGAGATATTGTTCAACGTGGAGATGTGACTGTCAGCAAGATTGCCAGCTTTGACAATCTTGCGGATCCCTTTACAAAGGCCTTGCCACAGAAAGTCTTTGATCGTCATTTAGATAGTCTAGGTCTCAGATGTAATCATGTATGGTTGTGAGTGCAAGTGGGAGTTTGTTGAGTTTGTGCCCTCAAACCATTACTTTATGTATGAGACATTGGCATTTTAATATATAGATATCAGCTTTACATTTCATTATGTATGTTTCTTTCATGAGATGACTGTTAATCCTTAAGTATCATATTAGGTAATTCATGTGTGTATGAGATATATATACAAGTGAGATACGGGTTACAATTCTTTGATACTTAGAACTTATCACAGTGGATGATGAAATTGGATATCTCATCAGGTTTACATTGTAGTATGATTGACTACCATTGGATGGAGTGATGAATCTCAATCACTGGAGTATAACTCTTAGTTAATATGCTCTTGCTAATAGTGCATTGACAGACCTAAGGTTTCCTATTGACAGTCAAGACTGTCAATAGTCGATAGGAACTCATAACTTGTATAAGGTACGTGTTCTTAATCTTTAGACAATTATGAACACAGGCTATGGATATGGCTGCTTTGACTTACCAATTAGTGAGGTCTATAGAAGATCAACACATGGGTATCTTGGGTATGTTATGTTCACAGGATTGTGAACATATATTGTTAAGATATAATCTACCCTCTAATAAGGGTACGCATTCCCTTAAGAATGTCACCAAATTGATTACTGAGAACTGCAGTCTTGTTGATAAGTAGTTATCAGCATGCTTGGTAATCATGAAATGTGAATGGGACTCAAGGAATATAAGAAGTAATCATGATTCAGGTTGACAGTAACAGTTACCGCTTCGGATATGTTCTTTTGCGTTGGAGTTCAGTTATTGTTTTATAGTGGAGTAAACGTTAACTGATCAGTTGGTTGGTTTGATGATCAAAGAGTTTGGTCATGGAAATTTACAACTGGTTTGAGCGAACAATAAAGAGCCTAGGAGGTCCCACTCTTAGCTCCGCTAGGATGCTTGGAAAGGCACACGAGGATGATGTCAAGACAAGTTCGATAGATTGAAGTTGTCTCGATCGATTGAAGTCTGGACAGGTTCGATCGCTCGAAGGTGGTTCGATCGATCGAATGTTCGATCGATAGAAACCACTTCGATTGCCCGAACTTTAAGTCGGTTCTGGGAATCTATAAATAGGGTAGCTTCATCCAAAAAAAAGGAGTTCATCGTTTTACTATGCCAGAAGCTGCAGAAACTGCTTTAGAGCTCCCAAACCTTTTCCTTCATCTCTATTAGGATTCCCACCAACCCTAGTCCTTCTGGCAGGCATCCGCAGGAGTCATAAAAGTGAAAACAGCCTAATAGAAGCTGATGCACCATCCAGGAGAAAGAAATTCAGAATTGGGTTCAAGACCTGAGGTATAATTTCTTTTTCTCTACTTGTGTACGCACCAATGGAATTGACGAGTAGTAGATCCGGGCATACCAATAAGTTTTTATAACTCAATATTTTCGCTGCGCGTTTAAAAATATTTTAAACATGTTTTTCCTTCAGACGTACCTCCTCCTAACATGCTAAACACTCATAAGCTCTAGGGCAATGACCTTGAGGAGGCACTTATGGGAATGGATGGTACACAACCAGTGGTTGAAAGAAGGGGCAATGAGGATTTTCGAGTCTCTCATCTCATATCCAATCTTCCTATGATTGGCCGTGCTGAGGTATGCATCTACCTTAAACTTTACTGCTTCTTACCATCTCGCTTGCCTTGCTAAACTTTCTATGGTTACAGGAAGGGCCTTCTATCAGAGGAGCGGTGAGGTTTAGTACTAGATTCTAAGGGACTATATCTTCCTATGAGGGAGAAACTTCGAGATTTTCTACTTCCAACCTTCCTCCTATTGACTGGATGGTTCCAACTCTGGATGAGGATGATCGCAAGATTCCCTATCGTGTCCCGGAGGTGATTCCTTAAGATTTCCAACGCATCTCTTCCAATGTGGCTTTCATCCCAACATCCTATGTGGAGGAACATAAGAGCCTAGTCACTAGCTTGAGGTCATGGATTCACTGACTAGAATATAGGTAAGATCTCTGCAACTTGCCCCTTGTTTCACTACTACTTTCTAATTTATTCCTCTCTCTTAACAGCTTCAGTTGGCTAAGCGATCCCTAACATCTTGTTCTGCCAAGTTTGACATTAAAGAAATGAATATGGTGAGTCAAGCATCTTTACAAAGCAGTATGACTTATTCTTTTAAGCTCATGACAATTAATGCAATGCATGTATGCTTTCTCACCCTCACTTTTCCTTTCTATTTTTTTATTAACGATTTCCTTTCTTTTTAGCATAATGAAATAATACCCAGGCAGTGGTGCATAGCAGCACTGGAGATGCGATTAGGGGAATTATCATCACATCCACCTCTTACTAGATCCGGGCTAGAGCCGGTCAGGCATTCTAACTCTTCTTATCGAGTCATCATTGAAGAAGATGAGGAAGAAAATGAAGAACCACTGTGAGTTTGGCCAAAAAGGGCGAATACGGGCAAGAGACACCCTTGAGATTAGCTATATTCTCTACCTTTTACTTCCACTATACTATTAGGGATTGATAGGTACAAAAATATCAAGTCAAAGTCAAAGTTACCACCTCAGCCAAGAAATGCCATATCATCTCGAAAGGGTACCCACTGCCCAATTTTCCCGAGCCGTCCGCAAGAACCGCTCGATCATAGGTCACAACTCGGGTGTGCATAGCGGGATGGCCCTTCAGTGGGTGCGGTCCTGTCCTATAGCCCGCCAATCACTGGATCAGCCAGTTTCCAATTCTGGCCAGAAGTCTTATGGAAGGAGCAAGCAATTTCCTAAACCATTTAGGAACCTCTCCTAATTTTCTATAAATTAATTGCAACTAGATTGGACTTACTAATCTATTAGCTTACCATGTATGAGTGGCCTCTTGCAGCTATAAAAGAGGCCCTTCTCCCTCATTGAAGGGGGTCACATTCTTAACCCAGAGAATAGCATTACAAACACTAATCACGCGTACACTTGGCCGGTCACTGGTAGTGCCGCCTTCATTGTTGGTTCATCAGTTCGTCGGTGATCTGTTAATACAAGCGCTTCGACGCACCCGTGGATGTAGGTCACCTAATTAACGGGGCCGAACCACATACAATTCATTGCATCATTCTCTCTCTAAATTACTGATAAAACTCTTCTACCAATTTTTGGCATCATCAGCTTGGCGCCGTCTGTGGGAATCAACAGATTTCTCGTGAAAACAAATATTTAGTTGATAGCCATGGCGTCGAAGAAAGGTAAGAATACCGCTACTTCAACGGGTTAGGCGGAGTCGCAGTCCAGGCAGCCGACTGCCTCCATGACTCCTGAGGAGATTACCGCGGCTCTTGTGCAACTCTTGGAGGGCCTGCAGCGACCAAGCAATAGATCGAAGCACTGCTAGCCCCACAGGAGAAGCTCTCATTAATCTAGGATCAGCCCGAGAATAGCGTGCCTGATCGGAAGCAGATCAGACCCCGAAGGTGTGCCTACACTGAGCCATTGTCCCCGTTGGCTAGGGGAGGGCTCGAGAATGACGAGCATAGCCAGGCCCCCGAATGGACCCAACAACACGCCTGAGGTTGCCCGCACTGGACAGGGGACACCTGAGATATCATTTATAGCAAGCGCACTGCCAGAGGGGAGGGGCACGGACAAAAGGCCCGGGAATCGGCCAAAGATACCCTGGCCAGGAGTCGAGGGGATCTCAGGCACATGATTACCCAGAGTTAGAGCTGTGTCCAATCCCCAAAGATAACGCACTTCGAGAAAGAGGCCTCATCATCAGATCTAACCGATTAGATACAGAGTAGAAGACCGGTCAGACGGACGTCAAGGACCAGATCGCGGACCTGCAAAAGCAAATTGAGAAGCTGAGCCGCAAGACAGGTTGTGATCACACTAATACAAAAATCAAATCGCCTTATACCGCCCGGATCACCGAGTTCCCTGTCCCGAGGAAATTCAAACAACAGCATCTCAATTCCTATGACAATTCGGGGAGCCCGGTCGATCACGTTCGATCTTACAAGGCTCAGATGGATCTAGTTACCAATACTGATGAGCTGCTATGTCTGGCCTTTTCCAGCACCCTTAAATGGGCAGCCGCACAGTGGTTCCACTCCCTCAAGCCCCGAATAGTCGACGAGACTCTTAGTAAGTTGTTCATCGGCCAGTTCGTGGGATTACTTGATCGATTAAAACTGGATACCCAATTACTGACCATCAAGCAACACAAGGGGGAGTCCCTAAAAGATTATGTCGATAATTTCAATCAGCAGAGGCTGCAGATCCGCAACCTGAACGAGACAGTTGCAATCATGGCCTTCTGCTTGGGAGTTCAACATACCAAGGTTGCCACATCGTTCCACAATGACAGATCGGAAACACTAGTGGAGCTCTCTGAGAGAGTTGGGAAATACATTGATACCGAGGAATTCCTGCGGGCTAAGCGTGCTAGCCTTATAGGAGACGAGTCTCCGAGGGCAAAACGAAAATGAGACAGTTCTGAAAAGGGATCGGGGAAGAAGCCAAAGCCGGATCAGCAGAAGGGTGGTCGGGACCAGGCTTCAATAATCTTCAAGCCACTCTCTCGGCCTATTCATGAAGTCATGGCCGCCAACGCCCAGAGGCTCCTCCAACAACTGGTAAAGCTGAAGAGCCTGCCCGGGAAGAGAAACTGGGACAAATATTACCAGTATCATAAGGACCATGGCCACGACATAGAAGACTGCTTTAAACTTAAAATGGCCATTGAAAGATTATAAAACAGGGCAACCTCGCCGAGTTTGTTGCGGCGGACCGAAGATCCAGAGCGGATAACCGAGCTCCCGAGAAGCCACAACCACTCGGGCAAATCAACATGATCTCCGGAGGGACCTCAGGCGGAGGGGACTCACAGTTGGTTAGGAAGAGGCATGCTCGGGCATCCCAAGTGGATGTCTGGCATGTCCAAGCCACCGACTCCCAACCAACTAATGTGCTAACATTTTCGTCTCATAACGTAAGGGACCTTCACTGCCCCCATGATGACCCCCTGGTCATGACAATCTCCATAGCCAACTACACGTTGAAGAGGATATTGGTGGACACCGGCAGTTCCTCCAATATTCTTTTCGCCTCGGCGTTCGACCAGTTACGAATATCACGGGACAAACTTCGACCGGTTACAACTCCTTTGGTTATATTCAATTTGTTTGAGCACATAACCGTTCGGAATGATCGAGCTCCCGATTCTCATGGGAACTCACCCCTATCAGGTTTCCGTGCTCACAAACTTTATGGTCGTGGAGGCCCCATCCGCATACAACGTCATCCTTGGGAGGCTGACGATCAACAAAGCCAAAACGGTTGTGTTTACCTATGGCCTGGTGGTAAAGTTCCCGACCCCCTGAGGCCTGGAGAGCCTGCGTGGAGATCAGTCAATCGCTCAAAGTTGCTATGTGAGTTCCTTGCGCAGAGCGGCGATTGCAAAAACATTGAACGTCCAGGAAATGGACCCAAGGGATGCAAAGGATGGAGTAGGCCCGGTCGAAGAGTCAGAACGGGTGATGTTGGACCCTAGCGTTCCCCGATTGGTCCGTGAGCATCGACACTCTCATACACCCGAGTCTAAGGGAAAAATTAATCCAGTTCCTGAGAGAGAACCGGGATGTCTTCGCCTAGTGCCATAAGGACATGCCGGGGATTGACCCCCAGGTTATCTCTCACTGTCTTAACATTGATCTGAGCTCCCGACTGGTCAAACAGAAGAG
This sequence comes from Hydrangea macrophylla, assembly GCA_033977485.1. Classification (NCBI taxonomy): domain Eukaryota; kingdom Viridiplantae; phylum Streptophyta; class Magnoliopsida; order Cornales; family Hydrangeaceae; genus Hydrangea; species Hydrangea macrophylla. The sequence continues at coordinate 26,226,166 of CM066986.1, forward strand.
AAGGGGCATGGCCCCTGAAAGACAGGTCGCAGTACGAGAGGAAATTGAAAAGCTTCTGAAGGCAAAGTCCATCCAAGAAGTGCACTATCCTGATTGGTTGGCAAACATCGTACTGGTAAAGAAAAGTAACAGGAAGTGGAGAATGTGTCTAGATTTCACCGATTTGAACAAAGCCTGTCCCAAGGACTACTATCCGCTTCCTAGGATAGACATCCTCGTGGATGCTGCTGCCGATCACTCACTCCTTTCATTCATGGATGCCTACTCGGGGTACAACCAGATCAGCATGTACCCTGGGGATGAGGAGAAAACTTCCTTTATAACCGACCAAGGCACGTATTTCTACAAGATGATGCCCTTTAGCCTCAAAAACACCAGGGCAACATACCAATGCCTGGTCAACTACATGTTCAAGGACTTGATCGGGAAGTCGATGGAGGTATATGTTGACGACCTCTTGGTTCAGAGCCACGACGAGTCAAACCATCTCGGGCACTTGTCTGGAGCCTTCAGTATCCTACGAAAGTACCGAATGAGGTTAAACCCAGCCAAATGCATGTTCAGAGTCTCATCCGGGAAATTTTTGGGACACTTGGTCAGTAGACGAGGGATTGAGGCGAACCCTGAAAAGATTCAAGCAATTATCAGTATGCGGTTGCCCCAGTCAACCAAGGAAGTACAGAGCTTGGCCGGTCGGGTAGCTGCATTAAACAACTTCATTTCCCGAGCTACCGATCGATGCCTCCCATTTTTCAAGATCATCTGAGGCATTTCAGTGGTTAAAGGAGTACGAGGAGGCATTCTAAGAACTCAAGAAGTACCTAACATCGCCCCCTCTACTCTCCACACCCATACCAAAGGAGGAGTTGCTCTTATATTTGGAGGTGTCTCCTCAGCAATAAGCTCGGAACTTGTCCGAGAAGAGCACGGGATACAATTCCCAGTCTACTACACTAGTTGAGCACTTTAAGACACGAAAAGTCGGTACTCCAGCGTAGAAAAGTTGGCCTTTGCCCTAATCACCTCTGCCCGAAGGCTCTGTCCGTACTTCCAGGCCAACATCATCGTGGTCCTCACAGATCAGCCTCTTCGCTAGATCTTGAGTAGGCCCGAGACATCCGGAAGGCTCGTCAAGTGGGCGTTGGAGCTGGAGGAATTTGAAGTAGTTTACAGACTACATACGGCGATCAAAGGATAGGCCGTAATAGACTTTCTCGTGGAGTTCACATACCCAGAAGATCTAGTGGAAGAGCTCGACCCGTCGGAAGTACCGCCCGGTCCATAGCTCGACGTCCCGACCTAGGTACTCTACGTGGATGGGTCCTCCAACCAGCAAGGCTGCGAGGCAAGGATCATCCTGACCATGCCTGACAGAATCCAATTGGAGTATGTGCTAAGCTTCGGTTTCCAGGCCTCTAATAACGAAGCCGAATATGAAGCCCTGTTGGTCGGCCTGTAATTGGCTACCTCGATGGGTGCGCAGCAGGTCCAAGCATATAGCGACTCCCAGCTCGTGGTTAATCATGTAAACCAAGAATTGGGAAGACAACATGGTAGCCTAACTAGCCCTTATCAGAACAGTTTCAAAGAAGCTTAAGGGGTTCTCCATCACACAGATCCTAAGGGAGGAAAACGCGAGGGCCGACCGATTGGCCCGCCTTGCCTCGTCTTCTGAGTCAGACTTGCCCAGGATAAGAATTGAATACCTGTCCGAGCCCAGCATAGCTGTCTCGGGGGGCATAGAGGTTGACCCGATCTCCTTAGGGGCCAGTTGGATGGATCCGATAAAAATGTTCCTTACTGCGGGTACTTTACCTGAAGGAAAGGAAGAAGCCTAGCGGGTAAAGTACTGAGCGGCCAGATATCACCTTGTTGATGGTATCCTCTATAAAAGAGGATTTCCTATCCCATACCTACAGTGCATCCACCCTACGTAGGTGCAAGGAATACTAAGGGAAATCCATGACGGAGTGTGTGGAAGCCACGTGGGAGGTCGGGCACTTTCTTGTAGAGCCCTGTTACAAGACTATTATTGGCCGACAATGGCCCAGGATCCACAAGACTATGTTAAGCAATGTGACAAGTGCCAGAGATACTCACCCATGATCAACTGCCCAGGAAAGCTCCAAACGCCAATCCTTAGCCCTTGGCCGTTCGATCAGTGGGGCATTGATAAAGTTGGTCCCCTCCCGGTCGGAAAAGGACAAGTTTGATTTGCGGTCATCGCCGTGGACTATTTCATTAAGTGGGTGGAAGTCGAACCCTTGGCATCAATCTCTGAGAAGAAGATGGAAGGTTTAGAGAGAAAAACATTCTCAGCAGGTTCGGCATCCCAGAGTCCTGATCAGTGACAATGGCAGGTAGTTTGATACCCCGGTGTTTAGGTAGTTTTGCTCGGGCTATGGCATATCCAATCACTACTCCTCGCCAGAGCACCCCCAGGCTAATGGCCAAGCACAGGTGACAAATCGGATAATTTTGTAGTCCATCAAAACTAGACTCAAAGATTCCAAAGGCCTCTAGGCAGACGAGTTGTCGACCCTTCTATGGGCCTATCGTACCACCCCCAGAGCAGCAATGGGGGAGACGTTGTTCTCTCTTACCCACGGTTTCGAGACTGTGGTGCCCATGGAACTCGGATTGCCAACATACCGAGTGGCAAACTTCAATGAGCAGGGCAATGAAGAGGCTCTTAGGGGAGAATTAGATTTAGTGGAAGAATAAAGAAACCGGGCATATCTGAAGGTAGCATCCTACAAGCAGCGAGTTACCCGGTACTATAACAGCAAGGTCAAACACATCAGTTTTCAGGTGGAAGACATATTCTTGAAGGCAGTAAACCAGTCGACAAAACTCCCGAGTCGTGGAAAGTTGGGCCTAAACTGGGAAGGACCTTACCGGGTCACAATCGTCAACCACCTGGACACTTATTGGCTACAGACTCTGGATGGGAGAGACATCTCTCATCCTTGGAACGTGCAGCATCTCCGCAAGTACTTTTAGTGAAGCATGAAGGTAGTGTTGGTTAGGAACATTGTAGCTCTATCCAAGCAGTCTTAATGATGAATAAAATCTCCTTTTTGCCAAATAATATTTCCCTTGTGTTTGATCATGAAAAAAGACCTTGGGATCAAACCCCATGCACTCAAAAGACCTCGGGGTCAAACCCCAAGCTCTCAAAAGATCTCGTGGCCAGACCCCAGGCACAAAAGACCTCGGACTAACACCCGGGGCAGTGGCTTCGCCTAGGTCCACAACCAACGATGGGGGCGGGACCCCCTAGGTGGCTGATAATGGTAAGCCTCAAAAGACCCTGCAACCACTCATGTTCCAAGTAAGTTACCTATGGTCGCTCCCTCAACCAAAGCCTACCTTAGCAAAAGCTTGGGGGGCATGGGAGATATAACTCCAGACCAAAATACATAATCACACCGGGCATTCAACAGGACACTAGGTTAGGCACGTAATGCTGCCCCTAAAACAGTCCCGAGTACCTACAATGTCCAGAGAGCTTGCTCGGATAATAACAGGACCCAGGTCCCACATTACCGAGCATGACCTATAGTATAGGTCCTCAAGAGGCCTAGTGTGTTCTACCAATCACAGTGCTAAAACTTTTCCTAAGGTAGAATTATGGAAAGACTAAAAACTAGTCGGTCACAGGCAATAATAAACAGGAAAATATAGACGTAACATGACAATTGATGGGAAAAGGTGGCCTCAAAGGACTTTTTCATTAATTAAACATTTGTACAGAGCCTGGGGGGCAGTTGTAGTTGCCTCCCCCTGAAAAACAAAAAAAGAACAACACAAAAGAACAAAAAGGGGAAGCTCGGAAGGAACTAAGCGTCGACCACCACAACGTCCTCAGTATTCCTGACCGGCTTGTCCTCGGTAGTCTCGGCAGCTGCGGCTTCCACGATGGCTCCCTCAGCATTCGGATGATTCCTTCCAGAAGTCAGACTCAGCCCAAGAGTAGCCAGACAAGTCCCAGTCTGGGTGATCAGCAGCCACCCGCTCGAACAAGTAGGCATAGCCTTTGAGGAAGCCGGCCTCAAACTCCTTCTCCGCATCCTTTGCCTCCACATCCTAGATAGCGGTAAGATCGGAGAGAGCTATTGTTAGGACCTCGACCTCCTTCTCGGCAGCCACCCTTCCAGCCTCTGCAGCCACCGCTTTGGCTTCCGTGGCCTTCTGAGAAGCTCGCTCGACAGAGACGGTGTCGCGGGCCTCCCCCAGCTTCAGTCCCAATGCCCTGGACTTTTCCTTCTCTACGGAGAGGGCATACTCCATCGATTCCCGCCCTGCCTTCTCCCCGAACAGGGTAGCCTCGGCAGCGGCCAGCCTCTCAGCAATCCCGGGCAAGGAAGCCTCAGTCCACACCACTATACAGCCAACCTGTAAGAAAGAATAGAAAAAAGGGGGGATGTTAGATTTTTGAGCAGAAAAGATGGCACTCGCAAAATTTACAAAGCAACTTATCATGTGGCTGACACTGTAAAGCCAACAAATTATGGCCTTGGGACTCAGCAGAGGGCACTTGTCAACCTGACTCTATAGCAGCCCGAACCGGACTCTCCCTAGGACATCATCTACCATCTCCACCGCTGGCCTCGTAGACGGGCCTACACATAGGCCCGGGGGTATCGGCTCGTCCACACTGGGGAATGACACCCCGGTCGATGTAGCGGTTTGGGAAAACTTCGGGGGCACGACGATGGTTACCCTGGGCGTTGAGGTCCCAATCGCTTCCTTGTCTGCCCGGATTATGATTCCCCTAGAGATCCTCTTCAGTTTCTAGCCCTCAATGGGGTCCTACTTCTTCTACTTCTGTCCCGCCCGGGCCAACAGGGCCGCCTCCTTCTCCTTCAGGGCCGCCACATCCTTAAGGGCCATCTCTACGAAACCAGTAAGAAAATAATGGTTATATACGAAGCCGAGCAAATAGCTAAATAGTAAGGAGGCAAGTGATGGCACCTACCGGGAATAATCAGAGGGAAAATAGGGGCCTCGAAGCGGTGCATAGGCTTGTACGAGGTCTTCGACCTTCCCGACCGGGTCAGGATCTTGTTGATGTCCATGGGATCCTCGACCAGTGACAGAATCCTTTCCTGGCACTCGTCAGAAATGCTAGGCAAGTCCACAGAAGCCATTGCAAAGCAAGAAGCTGTTAGTTCAAAAATAGAAAGGAAAGTAATGCAAGGGTAAAGGAATGGATGGTAAGGGGAGCTTACTCCTTAACTCCCCTGCCCAAGAAGTCCTCAGTTGAGTGCCTGGCGCCTCCTCGCAGAGCCCGAGGATGGATACTTGGAAGAATTTTTTCTTCCACCCTCTGTTGTTGCTCGGGCATTTTACTATTATTTTCTTCCCCTGCTGGGCCCCCAGTGAGAAAAAGCTGGCCTCCATGTGTACTTTGAACAGCCGGTGGGTCCAGAAGAACTCCTGTAGGGTAAGCTCGTACCCTAAAGCCCGGGACCATAGGGAGATGGCCCCCATCAAGAACCTCCAACCGTTGGGGGCAAGATTCCTGGGCGAGATCCCAAGATATATCTGCACATCCCAGGCTATGGGATGTAGAGGGAGGCGAAGACCCACCATAAGGGAGTGCTCGTACAGAGTAACGAAGCCCGATTGATGGATGTGAGCCCCGTTGCCGTGCATACCCAAGGAAAAGTGGTCAGGAATGTCATAATTTTCCCTGATCCAAGCTAGGTTAGGGGAATGTAAGATGCTGATGATCCGTTCGCTTGAAAAAAACCACGCCCGAGCTATTTGGGACCGACTCCTCGGCCCCCTGCCTCCCAAACGTGGAGGCGACGGGCATAATGTGATCCCCCTCATCGCCAGACACCCGAATAGGGATCCTTCCTTCACTTTTTTGGTCGGATGGGGTCACGAAAGGCAGATCCAGGTTGGTTTCCAGCGTTCTGGAGTGAGATTACTCATCTTCTGACCAGGAAGACGAGTCAAATCCTGATTGACACATCTCTAGGTCTCTTGTAGCTAGACAAGGAAGCAGTTGGCGACCTTGGTGAGGATTAGAAACTCCGAGTCTGAGATACAAGGAAAGAAAGGCTACAAACCTAAAGGGCAACAAGTGCAGAGTCCCCAAGGTAAGGCAATACTCGGTCAACACTGCTATAGGGAAATCCGAATGGGTCAACCGCTCTATTACTAAGGATGGGTTACTTGACCTAAGGATGGAAATGAACCTAAGGAAAAGAAGCCCCAGTCCCCGGTAAAACCTACTGGGTTTGATCTCTCCAGCCTCACTCAAGACAAAAAAAAAGGGGGAGAAGGAAGAGAAAAGTGAAATGATACAGGGGAAGTGAAGACTTACAAAAATTAGAGCAGGAAAAGAGCTCGGGATGTCTGGCCGGGGAATTTTGCTCTCAAAATCGCTCGATAATCTCTATCTCTTGGCAATAGGAATGGAAGAAATGAACAAGTATCCCTTATATAGAAAGCATGGAAGGTCCAGATCAAATCAGATTCAACGACCAAGACGTTTTCCCGCCAAAACTGCCCAACAGCTGTCATCTCGGGCACGTGAGCGATGCCTTAAAAGGTGCGCGCATTTAAAGCAAGATGTGACGGTCTGGTTACCATGCAACTGTTCGGTTATGTTCACACCAGCCTCGCTGGATCCTGACCAGGCTAACCATCAGCTGGCACGTGGCTAACCTCAACCCCGAGCCCATAGAGTCACCGCTCGATCCAGACCCCGGATGACCAACACGACCGGTCTTACCCCGAGTAAAGTCCAGACCAAAATCCCGGATGGTTTTATGGAACGGCACTGATTTTCAATCCTTATCTAATGAAGCATCGCATAAGCTTTGAAAATGGGGAGCAGCTGATAGGTACAAAAATATCAAGTCAAAGTCAAAGTTACCACCTCAGCCAGGAAATGCCACATCATCTCAAAAGGGTACCCACTGCCCAATTTTCCCCAGCCGTCCGCAAGAACCACTCGGTTAGAGGCCACAGCTCGGGTGTGCATAGCGGGATGGCCCTTCAGTGGGTATGGTCCTGCCCTATAGCCCGCCAATCACTAGATCAGCCAGTTTCCTATTCTGGCCAGAAGACTTATGGAAGGAGCAAGAAGTTTCCTAAACCATTTAGGAAACTCTCCTAATTTTGTGTAAATCAATTACAACTAGATTGGACTTCCTAATCTATTAACTTACCATGTACGAGTGGCCTCTTGTACCTATAAAAGAGGCCCCTCACCCTCATTGAAGGGGGTCACATTCTTAACCCAGAGAATAGCAATACAAACATTAATCACGCATACACCCGTCCGGTCACTGGTAGTGCTGCCTCATTATTGGTTCATTAGTCCGCTGTTGATCTGCTACTACAAGCGCTTCGACATACCCGTAGATGTAGGTCACCTAGTTAACAGGGCCGAACCACATACAATTAATTGTTTCATTATCTCTCTAAATTACTCACAAAACTCTCCTACCAATTTTCGACATCATCAAGGATGACTGTTATCTAATCGGATTGAACTTTCGGATTTCTTTCCTTGTATTTTCATTTTGAACTCTTGTTTGAAATGTTTTAGTGACATGCTCCCTTGGAAAGCTTTCTATGACTACTAGGACTCTTTTATGATTATGAATGAATGATTTTAAAGCACATACTAAGACCTTTTAGGCACATAACAGAACTTTAAACAAGCAAATATGTTTGTTTGGATTTAAAGCAGAGATTCAAAACCAACAAAAATAATCAAGGATGCAACCACACAAAGGAGGGGAAAAGAGGTGCTATTGTGGCACTCAAGAGTGCCACATGGAACTCAGAGGACCCAAGAGTGTCACATGATAGTCACATAAGTGCCACCATGGCTCTTAGACAGTTTGCAAGTTTTGATGATTTTTGGCAATTTTTGGACTTCTTTCCGACTTTGAACTCCCAAACCTTCCCAAATTCAACTTGATACTTTATATAAGCCCTAGTAAACTCTCCTCTTTTCATTTATATTCATTCTAAAAGCCTCCTTTCAATGGTAAACATCATGGTTCATGCCCTCTTCCAATGGATAGATGCACTTTGTGGTCTTGATCGCGTTTATTTCCAACCCTACGGTTTGGATATCTTATTCTCTCTTCGTCAATTGAGGCCTCAATTAAGGCCTCAAAAAAACTTTATGGAGGCTACAATCTCTTGTTGGGATTCCAAATTTCATGTTTTTTGATCCAACGATGAGGAGCTATGTCCGACCCTTGAAGAATTCTCCGTTATGCTAGGGTATGATTATGAGTCCAAACTCGTGCTTCCTTCTTATCACTCCAGGTATTCTTCTCTCTTGTCTACCTTAAGCGGGCTAACTCTTCCTAAATGTGATGATCGCACCGTAGAGGGTCATGTCCTATTGTTCCCTCTCATCAACATCTTCTCTTTCGATGATCCCACCAATGCTCATGAACACAAGCGAGGTGTTCTTGCTTTGTGTATGATTGCCCACTTTCATTTTAATTATAGTACTACTGCAGAAAATATGAAACTTATTGATGTTGATTTGGAGGTAAGCAAGGGGAAAAACCTAATGATGAGCTGTTTGACTGAAACGATAATCGGATTGGACAAGGCTTCCGCAGGTTCCGTAGAAAACTTCAATGGATCCATGGTCTTGCTAAAGGTATGGCTTCTCGAAAGGACTAAGTTCTTGAGTTCCCCCAAGCATTTATCCACCTTCTCTACTCTTTATCATACTCGAGAGATTGTTCGCCTATATGAATCCCTGCATGATTGGATCATCTGGTTTCATAGCCTCACCCACAAGGATGTTCAACGGAATATTGAATGGTGGAAGATCAAGACTTCTACTTTCATCACAAGATCAACTTCTGGCATTAGCATTCCAAGTCTCCATATGTGGGCTTTCTATCTCCCAAGCCAAATTCTTCGCCAATTCAATCATCTTCAAGAAGTCCCCATCCATCCTCTCAAGATCCCTAAGAAGGTTGCACATCAAAGGATGTAGTCAAGGCCATGCAGAAAGAGAAACGTCAAAACAAAAAGCGACTAAGGGAATAAAGAAGACTGCGACTCCGCTTTTACGACTAATCTTTTGTAGCAACCTGTATTTTTCACTTCCCTAATAATAAATAAGAAATGTCAATTGCTATATTTTATTTATAGTTGTGGTATTATTTGAATAAATAAATTTTAATACTCGTGTTATTAGCTGTTAATACAATGCCATTTTATTTTACTACCATGTATTATTTTTGTAGTAATACTATTTCCATAAATAATTGGTACGGGTATTTTAATTTGTTAAATGCAAAGACATTAATTTTGTGACCCCTTAGTAATTTCAATTGTATTAATATTGATATAAACTACGCCCCTAAGTTGCCCTATGATTTGGGATTAAAACTCTTAATGAAATATTAATCACGTCGCGTACATTTTTTTTGGTCCTTAATATTTATTTGGAGTATTTTCCTAGACTACCCAGACCTACTAAACTAACATAACTGACCAAACTAGACGAACTAACTTAAGTAAACTAGATGAATTATTGATGTGGATTGATTGCTATCAATCAAGTCCACCAGTTGTTATATTCCTTCAATTATTTCAGGCAATGAGTACATCTCAACTTGCAAACTTACTACTTGTGTTCACACTTTATAAACCAAAACTCACTAATTGATTTATATATACACACCCAATTGCATAAGCATTCAACACAGTAAAACTCTCCCTTCCATTGTTTAAACTCTCAAGCTCCCCTTTTTGCTCTCTCCCTCATCACTCTCATTCCCCATCCCAAACACAAGCACACACTTATATTACCTTGCTGGAAATCAAATAAAAGAAGAGGAAATACAACACATAGAAGTATCACAGTGAGTCCCAAAAGCTTCAAAGGAAGCCATAGCCATTTGAAACCAAGCTTGGAGTTTATTTCAGAATCCTCGATTTTCTTCGACAAGTAGCGCAGCCCAAACTAATACTCGGTAAGTCTCTCGAACCCACTCATAATGTAGTATTGTCATAAAGCACAAGCTGGGGGTATCAAAAGCAAGTGTATACGCCTACATATGTATATATAGCCATGGAGGTCCGAAATTAGTGGTAACGTAAAACTCAACGAAAATTGTTTCTGTGAATTGGAAATTATAGATTACAATCCCCATAGGTTCAGTTTCAAATATTAGGTGTTAATTCGTAACAGTTGCAACGTACGGTCAAAATAAAATTTTGGCGACTCTCGAATTTTCACCTATAAGTAGAGATACAGTAATAATCAACATACAAAACTTATATATTCATAATCTACATGAAAAAGGAAGAGAATGGTATATTACACAAACTAGTTGGTTCCAAATTAAAAAATGGAAGAAAAACTCAATTTTTTAGTGTCTGGAGGAAGAAGACGCAGTGGCAATCGATTGCCATCAAATCCAATCAATTTTCATCCAATCGATTGGTACGTCATCCAATCAATTGCCACTCCTTCCAATCAATTGGTACTTCATCCAATTGATTGGGTCCTTTTTTCAATCGATTGGCATTTTTCAATGCTGATGAGTTTTAGTAAACGGCCATAATTCCCTCCAGAAAACTCAAAAACGCGTATCGTTCAAAGCGTTGGAAACTAGACTCATAGACCTTTCTTTTGATATGTAATTCATCTACAAAAATTATAACTCATTTTTTAGGGCATTGTTTCAAATTGGACCCACTTGTGTGCTGGTAGCTGTAAAAGTGTATTAAAAGTATTCTTTGATGATTTTACATGTTGTCTCATATGTGACTTGATAATTTAGATCATGGATGTTAACTCAATGATCTATGTACGTTGTACCTTGTTAATAAAGAAAAGGGAAACATATTATGAAAGTGAGATTTGGATAAGTTGATTTAATCGATAAATGATCACAAGTATAACTGCTCTGATACTTTTATAAGGAAATGTGAAAAGAAAGATTAAAGTTATAATCACTCTGATACTGGTATAAGGAAATATAAGAGGAGAAGCGTAAATCACTCTGATGCCTAGACATATATAAAATGTAAAAGGAAGAATAAGCAGTACGATCACTCAGACACCTTTATGAATAAGAAAGGAAAGGGAATAAGCTACACATTTGCATAGTCGAGTTGGCATGTTTGAAAGAGGTTGTTTGGTTAGCATATATGTTGTCAGAAGTGAGTAAAGGAACAATGTCTTGGGTCAGGTAACCTTAATTATCCCTGGCCAACTCAGGTACGAGAGGTTAATTAGGAAGTATTACGCCCAGGCCGATTCGGATACGGTACTCCAGTTAGAGTTCTTGTGATAGCCTTAATTCATGTAGGCCGAATCAGTAGATTAATTAAGAGGGTTGAGCCCAGGTCGACTCAGATATGGTAGGCCAATCTAATCGTGTCCAGACTGACTCGGATGTAGTAGACCGATTCATTGGATATTCTAGACTTAGTCCAGACCGACTTGGATACGGCACACTAATAGGGTGTTCAACATGTTATTAACCTTGAATGTCTAGGTACGTCATGGCCAACTTAAACATGGCAGATATATCGATAGACCTTCTAAATTAACGGCATTGCACTGGATGGTTCTAGGTGGACCGAATGAGTCTAGAGATTGTGATCAAGATAAAAGAGTCAGTGAGATGAGATGGTTTCATTGTTCATGCATGGTCTTAAATATTCATTACTCAAACTATAACTAATTGTTGTTATGCAATGACCGGAATAATGGATTAACCGTACTCTAAGGTATTGCATGTTAATAATAATTGTTAATGTACTTTTATATAAATTACTTATGTGTTCATTATGCTCACTCGGCTTTTATTAGCTGATGACTTGATTTTGTCCTAGACACCCAAAATGTTCAAAAAAATGGTTATGCTGGGCAATATGATTATGCCAGTTGGAGGAGCCTGCAGCATTACTTTTATAATTTAATAAGGTGGTAATGAGGATATGGATAATGTTTTTAAATTTGAATAACGTGGTTGTGCCTTAAAGATATTTATTAAAGGACAACGTAATATTATTTGAAGTTGTAATAATGTTTAATAGTATCTTCCCTGTTGCTTTATCTACTCTGTTTTCTAGTATATGTTAAGCTAAGTATAAGACGATCGATCCATCACCTGTCATGACCTATGGGTCCAAAACAAAAATGAAAAATTTTCCTTATTTTACTACGCTGGGGCATGATAGGATTTTTGGTATCAGACCATTGGTTGTATAATTAGGCTTAAGCCTAGACACAGGTTATGATAGCAAAAGGATAGGCAGAGTCGAGTGTCCTTCGTACTTAGGATCCGTCATCCAGATATATTAAGATTAGCCCTGATATAAGATAGTTTGCTTTGTCAGGTTATCATCATGGACCTATATCACGTACCATATGAATTTGGCAGACATATGATTGACCCCAACGGGATAGAGCCATGCAATTTAGAGATCTACCATACCATGATACAGTTCTAGGCTACGGTCAGCATAGAGAATAGTATATAGAGGGTCGTCTACACCGAGGGGATGGTATACCTCCACCGAGTTCAGTTAGAGGCCTTCTATCAGGCCTAGATTGATAGATTGATAGCAAAGGAGAGGATCAGAAGGATTCATAGCCATGACCTCTATCTACCTATAGAGATGGAGATGGTATAGTTGCACCTGGCACTTCATGCAGCCCCACTACCAGTTGTAGCTCCAGTAGCAGTTGCACCCGAGGCCGCTATGGCTGCCCCTATTTAGCTAAAAGGAGTAAAGGTAGTCCTAGACGAATTTGAGCTCGAGCTTAATGATGTCGAGATGCCCAAGCCACCCCCAGAGCTAGCCGTAGAGATCATGGATGTGGATAAGGCTTCACCTCCAGTGTCTAATGATGAGAGTAGTAGCATTGGGATTACTGATCACCCGATGCACCGTTCTGGAGTTTGGTACCGTAGGCCTCGTTACTCCCACTAGGCATTTTTAACTTTATGTTTATGAGCATGTTGTAAACATTGGACTAAGTAGTCCCACTTTTTTTATCTTATTGGACATTAGAAGTTAGCATTAGAATGCATTAGGGGCAATGACTCCCACATTTTGTATATCGAACTATTAGTCCCAAAAATCTCATCTTTTGGCTAGATAGAAGCACTGACTTGACATGATATATGTAACTGCTTACAAAAGATATATATAGAATATTTTTGATACCACGTATTGATAATTGATAATTGATACTTGTTATAATTGCTTAATTGCAACCTTATTGTACTATCAGGATTTAAGTTGTAACTATGGCAAGGAGGATTCCTAGAAACCACGATGCGATTGAAGGAGCACCACCAGCGGCCGATCTAACCAGTATGTTCGAGGCATTCATTCAAAGGACCAAATGTATTAGAGACCTAAATGTCACCAATAATAGAAATGGAAACAATCAGAGGAATAAAGTCCCAGTCCGTCAAACGGGGGATAAACGATTTGAGAGGTTCTGTGCCTTATGACCAGAGTAATTTGCTGACACTGCTAAACCATGAAAAGTCAAACAATGGCTGAGGCAGATGGATCATATCTTCGAAACAATGGATTGTACTGATTAGGAGAAGAAGAGACTTACAACATTCCAATTGACCTATGTTGTTGCAGATTGGTGGGAAGCTGTCAAAGCCACCATGGGAGAAGATTCTATTAAAGCTAGGACATGGATTACTTTCAGGAAGAAATTCTTCGAGAAGTATTTCCCGACAACCAGGAGGCACATGCGCAAAAGGGTATTCATTGACCTAGTCTAAGGAAATAAGTCTATGCAAGAGTACAAGACTCAATTTGAGAGGCTATCCAGATTTGCTCCACATATGGTGGATACAGAGGAAAATAAAATCCAAAAATATAATCAAGGGTTGGCACCGCCTATTCATCGTATGACTATTGGGCACCTGGACAAGACGTTTGAATCACTTGTGGAGTTGGCCTCCAAGCTGAAAGAAGATATGCGATCAAACCGCAAGGAATTTGATTTTTTGCCCACCACAGAAAGGTAACTTTGGAAGCAAACGGCCATATCGCAATCATGGTCAGAAGAGGACTTTTGATGGACATCGAAAACCTTGTCCTGCTCCATATCAGACTCAACCACAATCAGGTACAAGAGGGAGTACCAATAATTGTTTTAATTGTGGTAGACCCAGTCACCTATCTCGGGACTATAAAGCACCAAGGCGCAATAATCGTTAAAATACAGAATGCTATAACTGGGGCAAGGCTGATCACGTTAGCAAGTATTGTCGTGTCCCCAAAGAAGGAAGCTATGGTCAACAAGAACAGGCCCAACAGAGTGTAATCATTCTTGGTACTGCAAGATATGAAGAAGGTAGTTTTGATGAAACTGGGTATGAAGGAACCCAATATGAAGAACAGCCAGAGCAACACGTCATGGAAGGTACTTTAACACTTTATAATCATCGTGTGAAAGTCTTATTTGACACAGGTACCACACACTCTTTTATTGCTGCCAAAATTCTTCCAAATGTGAATATATTACCTCAGAGGTTAGACGTAGTATTGAATGTTGTCTCACCGCTAGGAGCTACTATCGCATTAAAATACATATACAAGAATTTTTCTATACACTTGGAGAATCAAAATCTTCTAGCGAATTTGGTTGTCCTAACAATGAAGGAATTTGATGTGATATTAGGAATCGACTGGCTCACCAAGTATCATGCTAAGTTAGACTGTGTTAAGAAGAGTATTACTGTTTTAGTACCTGGAGGTCAACCATTTGAATTCCAGTGTAACACTATGAGTGATATGTTCCTCACCAACTACTTAGCTAACATCAAGGTTGTCAGTACGAAAGTGGTTATCTCATCAATACCTATAGTCTGAGACAATGAGGATGTTTTTCAGGATATCTCTGGGTTGCCACCTAAGAGAGAGATTGATTTATGCATTGATCTAGTGCCTGGCACTATCCCAATATCCAAAGCTCCTTATAGAATGTCTCCTATAGAAATGATAGAACTAAAGAAACAAGTTCAAGAACTTGAAGATCTAGGATTTATACATCCAAGTACATCACCCTAGGGAGCACCGGTGTTATTCGTAAAGAAGAAGGACGAATCACTTCAATTGTACATTGACTACAGAGAGTTGAACAAAGTCACCATCAAGAACAAGTATTAGGTACCCTGAATAGATGATATATTTAATCAATTACAAGGAGCTATGATCTTTTCCAAGATAGATCTACGATCAGGATACCATCAGTTACTCGTATGACCCGAGGATGTACCAAAGATAACTTTCAGAACAAGGTACAGTCACTATGAGTTTTTGGTAATGTCGTTTGGATTAACTAATGCCTCAGCAGTGTTCATGGATCTGATGAACAGAGTGTTCAGAGCTTATGGATCAATTCATCATAGTCTTCATTTATGACATATTGATCTATTCAAAGACCAAGGAAGAACATGAACAACACTTAAAATTTGCAATGCATGTACTTCAAAATCATCACTTATATGCGAAGTTCAGTAAGTGTGAGTTTTGGCTATAAGAGGTGAAATTTCTAGGGCACGTAGTCTCACAACAAGGAATCACGTGGATTCATCAAAAACTAATGTTGTTTCAAATTAGACTCAACCAACCAATCCTACAGAAGTCAGGAGTTTTCTTGGACTCGCGGGTTACTATCGGAGATTCGTAGAAATATTTTTCAAGATAGCAGCTCCTCTGACTAGTTTGACGATGAAGGATGTGAAGTTCGAATGGAATGATGGGCATAAGCATGCTTTTCAGGAATTGAAAGAAAGACTCACCATAGCACCAGTATCAGCAATACAAAGAGATGGCGAGAAGTTCTCTATTTTTAGTGATGCATCGTATCAATGGTTGGGATGTGTACTTATGCAAGACGGCAAGGTTATAGTTGAAGTTGAATGAATTGAATTACCCAACTCACGATCTAGAATTGGCAACAGTAGTATTTGCTCTTCAGATTTAGAGACTATCTATATGGAGAACAGTTTGATTTATTCTCCGATCAGCAATGTCTGAAATATTTGTTTACTAAAAAAGAGTTGAATATGAGGTAACGCCGATGGATGGAATTCATTAAGGACTATGAATTCACATTAGAATACCACCCTAGTAAAGCTAATGTAGTTACAGATGCCTTAAGTTAGAAATCTTAAGGTATAGTTACATCTCTCATGGTTAGAGAATGGATAGCTTTGGAAACGATCGCTGAATTCGATGTTCAGGTTTGTACAGAAAAACAAGGACAGCACTTTGGATGTCTTGTATGACACTTATTAGTCATATTTTGGAGGCACAACAGAAAGACATTGATCTTCTACTATGGTTTCAAAAAATGTCAGCAAAGGACCCAGAGGAATAGAAAATTGGAAACGGTGGAGCACTCCGTTGCAAAAATAGATTATGTATGACCAACATAGATGGTTTAAGGAAGGATGTTCTAAAAGAAGCACACCTGTCGAGATTGACAATTCATCCAGGATAAACTAAAATGTATAAGGATCTGAAGAGAAATTTCTGGTGGGAAGGAATGAAAAGGGATGTAGCCGAGTTTGTGTCTAAGTGTTTGACTTGTCAACAAATAAAAGCTGAACATCAAAGACCCTTAGGAATTTTACAACCCCTACCTGTTCCAGGTTGGAAGTGGGAACACATCACGATGAATTTTGTAGTTAGATTACCTAGAACACAACAACACCACGATGCTATTTGGGTGATTATGGATCATTTGACGAAGTCCGCTCACTTCATCGCTTATAGCATAACTTATCCAGTGGAGAAGATGAGTGGGATATATCTTCAACAAGTTGTACGACTACACAGAGTACCAGTGTCTATCGTATCAGATCGCGATTCACGGTTTACTTCAGGATTCTGGAAAAGTATTCAAGAAGCTTTGGGAACTTCATTAAGTTTAAGTACTGCTTTTCATCCACAGACCGATGGACAGACTGAACGCACCAATCAGGTTATGGAGGATATGCTCAGGGAATGTGTTATAGACTTTGAAAGTTCATGGGAAACACATCTTCCATTAATCGAATTTTCTTACAATAATAGTTACCCTTTCAAGTATATGAATGGCTCCATTCGAAGCATTGTATGGACGACCGTGTCAAAGATTGGAGATAAGGAACTGTTAGGGCCAGACTTGGTTAGAGAAACCAACGAGAAGATAGTAGTTATGAATGAGATGTTGTGTGCCGCATAGAGTAGACAGAAGAGCCACGTCAATAAGCATAGGAAGGACAAAGAGTTCACTGTCAGAGATCACATACTTTTGAAAGTTTTACCAATTCGTGGAGTCGTTCGATTTGGTCAGAAGAGAGGTAAGTTGTCACTTCGATTCATTGGACCATTTGAGGTACTGGAACATGTTGGGAAGCAACCTATCAACTTGCATTCCCGCCTAAGATGTCTGGAGTACATAATGTCTTTCATATCAGTATGTTGAAGGAATACAAGGGGGATCCTTCACACGCTATTGATTTCAACGACATATAGATCCACGAGAATGTCACCTACAGAGAAAGACCTATACGTATTTTGGATCACAGTATGAAGAAGCTACGGAACAAGGATATTCCTCAAGTGAAAGTTCAATGGAAGTATCACGATGAGAATGAAACGTCTTGGGAATTGGAATCAGAAATGAGAAATACCCAGAGTTATTCCAAGACTAGTCAGATTAGACGGGGCGAAATCTCTATTAAGGAGGGAGTGATGTAGCAACCTGTATTTTTCACTTCCCTAATAATAAATAAGAAATGTCAATTACTATATTTTATTT
Organism: Hydrangea macrophylla; assembly: GCA_033977485.1. Taxonomy (NCBI): domain Eukaryota; kingdom Viridiplantae; phylum Streptophyta; class Magnoliopsida; order Cornales; family Hydrangeaceae; genus Hydrangea; species Hydrangea macrophylla. The sequence goes on from CM066986.1 coordinate 26,243,981, forward strand.
ATAGTTGTGGTATTATTTGAATAAATAAATATTAATACTTGAGTTATTAGTTGTTAATACAATGCCATTTTACTTTACTATGATGTATTATTTTTATAGTAATACTATTTCCATAAATAACTGGTACTGGTATTTTAGTTTGTTAAATGCAAAGACGTTAATTTTGTGACCCCTTAGTAATTTCAATTGTATTAATATTGATATAAACTGTGCCCCTAAGTTACCCTATGATTTGGGATTAAAACTATTAATAAAATATTAATCACGTCGCTTACATTTTTTTGGTTCCTAATATTTATTTGGAGTATTTTCCTAGACTTCTCGGACGTACGAAACTCACCTAACTGACCAAACTAGACTAACTTAAGCAAACTAGATGAATTATTGATGTGGACTGATTGCTATCAATCAAGTCCACCAGTTATTATATTCCTTCAATTATTTCAGGCAATGAGTAAATCTCAACTTGCAAACCCCTTACTACTTGTATTCACACTTATAAACCAAGCCTCACTAATTGATTTATATATATACACACCCAAATGCATAAGCATTCCTCACAGTAAAATTCTCCCTTCCATTGTTCAAGCTTTCAAGCTCCCCTTTTTGCTCTCTCCCTCATCAGTCTCATTCCCCATCTCAAACACAAGCACACACTTATATTACCTAGCTGAAAATCAAATAAAAGAAGAGGAAATACAGCACATAGAAGTATCACAGTGAGTCCCAAAAGCTTCAAAGGAAGCCATTTAAAACCAAGCTCGGAGTTTATTTCGAAATCCTCGATTTTCTTCGGCAAGTAGCACAACCCAAAATAATACTTGGTGAGTCTCTCGCCCATTCATAATGTAGTATTTGTCATAACGCACAAGTCGGGGACATCAAAAGTAAGTGTATAGGCCTATATATGTATATATAGCCATGGAGGTCCGAAATTAGCGGTACCGTAAAACACAACTAAAATTGATTCTATAAATTGGAAATGATAGATTACAGTCCCCATAGGTTTAGTTTCAAATATTAGGTGTTAATTCGTAACGGTTGTGATGAATGGTCAAAACAAAATTTTGGTGACTCTTGGATTTTCACCTATAAGTAGAGATACAGTAATAATCGATAAGTAAAACTTATATATTCAAAATCTACATGAAAAAATGAAGAGAACGGTATATTACACGACCTAGTTGGTTCCAGATTGGAAAATAGAAGAAAAACTCGATTTTTCAGCATTTGGAGGAAAAAGGCGTAGTGGCAATCGATTGCCATCATATCCAATCGATTGGGACTTCATCCAATCGATTTGTACTTCATCCAATCGATTTCCACTCCTTCCAATTGATTGGTACTTCATCTAATCGATTGGGACCTTTTTTCAACCGATTGACATTTTTTAGCACTGACGACTTTTAGTAAAACGGTCATAACATCCTCTAGAAAACTCAAAAATGCGTACCATTCGAAGTGTTGAAAACTAGACTCAGAGACCTTTCTTTTGATATGTAATTCATCTATAAAAATTATAACTCATTTTTTTAGGGCATTACTTCAAATTTGACCTACTTATGTGCTGGTAGCTGTAAAAGCGTATTAAAAGTATTCTTTGATGAATTTACATGTTGTCTCATATGTGACTTGATAATTTAGATCATGGATGTTAACTCAATGGTTCTATGTACATTGTACCTTGTTAATAAAGAAAAGGAAAACATATTATGAAACCGAGATTTGGATAAGTTGATTTAATCGATAAATAATCACAAGTATAACTACTCTGATACCTTTATAAAGAAATGTGAAAAGAAAGATTAAAGTTATAATCGCTCTGATATTGGTATAAGTACATATAAGAGGAGAAGCATAAATCACTCTAATGCCTTGACATATATAAAATGTAAAAGGAAGAAGAAATAGTACGATCACTCTGACGCTAATAAGAAAGGAAAGGGAATAAGATACGCATTTGCATAGTCGAGTTGGCATGCTTGAAATAGGTCATTTGGTTAGCATATATGTTGTGAGAAGTGAGTAAAGGAAGAATGTCTTGGGTCGGGTAACCTTAATTATCCCTGGCCGACTCAAGTGCGACAGGATTATTAGGAAGGAATGAGCCCAGGCCGATTCAGATACGGTAGGCCATTCAGAGTTCTTGTGATAGCCTTAATTATTCCAGGCCGACTCGAATATGGTATATTAATTAAGAGGGTTGAGCCCAGGCCGACTCAGATACGGTAGGCCAATCTGATCGTGTCTAGGCCGACTCGGATACGATAGACCGATTCATTGGATATTCCAAACTTAGTCCAGGCTGACTCGGATACGGTAGACTAATAAGGGTGTTCAGCAGGTTATTAACCTTAAATGTCTAGGTACGTCCCGACCAACTTAAACACGGTAGACATATTGAAAGAATTTCTAAATTAATGGCATTACGCTGGATGGTTCTAGGTGAACCGAATGAGTCTAGAGATTGTGATCGAGATACAACAGTCAGTAAGATGAGATGGTTTCATTGTTCATACATGGTCTTAAATATTCATTACTCAAACTATAACTAATTGTTGTTATGCAATGACCAGAATAATAGATTAACCATACTCTAAGGTACGGCACAATAATAATAATTATTAATGTACTTTTATATACACTGCTTGTGCGTTCATTATGCTCACTCATCTTTCCTTAGCTGATGACTTTATTTTGTCCTGGACACCTAAAATGTTCAGGAAATAGTTATGCAGGGCAATTTAATTATGCCAGCTAGAGGAGCCTGCAGCGTTACTTTTATAATTTAATAAAGTTGTAATAAGGATATGGATAAAGTTTTTGAAGTTGAATAAGGCGGTTATGCCTTAAAGATATTTATTAATGGACAATGTAATATTATTTAAAGTTGTAATAATGTTTAATATTATCTTCCCTATTGCTTTCTATACTCTGTTTTCTGGTACATGTTAAGCTAAGGACGAGCAATCCATCACCTGTCATGACCTACCGGTCCAAAACGGAAATGAAAAATTTTCCTTATTTTGCTACGCTGGGGCATGACATCTTTTAATAGCATAGTTTCCCTTCTTCATTATTATATTTCTTTTCCCTTTTTTATGGTAGTGGAATAAAACATTAATCAATAAAACTTAGTGTTGAGAATTCTCCTTATCCAATCTACTTTTAGCTTTTCACTTATTCTTTGTTATGCCATCCTTATCATTCTTGACTTATCGGTTCAAAACTGTCTTATTTTAATCTTTTGAAGACATGCCTGAATCTTTTCCTTGAAATTTACATTAATGCTTGGTTCAAGAATGGGGCTAGCCCTTTTAAAATAAGGGATAGGCTTCAAGGTAGGGGTTATCCCTAGTATAGGGACAGATAAAGAAAATCAAGATTGGGAAGGGCTTGCCCTTAGTGTAGCGAATGAATGGGAATGGCTTAAGGACTTGGACTGACCCTGTTTCTAAGCTGCCTACATATCCCTTAGCGGGAATCAGGTCCATTTACGTAGTTCAGGCAAGACGTGTACGGGTGGGTTAAGCATAGTATTTCTTGAGGCGATCGATCAAGATTAATGGGTTCTTTTAAGTCAAGGCCATCCAGGTCTATTAGGTAGGTTGTTCCCCCTTTGAGAATGGTCTTCACTAGGTAGGTTCTGACCCAATTGGGCTTAAATTTCCCTCTTGGATCTAAAACTAGCGCTTTCAATTCTTTCAAGACTAGGTCAACCTCAGCAATCTTCCTTGGGCGAACCTTCTTGTTGTAAGCTCTAGCTATTCTCTGCTGGTATTCCTGGATATGGTTCAGTGCTTCCAATCTCTTCTTATCTATTAATGCTAGCTCTTCGTACCTCTCCTTCAACCATTGGGATTCCTTTACCTCACATTCGGCCATCACCCTCAAGGATGGTATTTCAAGTTCTATAGGTAACACAGACTCCATCCCATATACCAACGAGTATGGTGTAGCTCTAGTGGACGTTCTTACAGATGTCCTATAACCCCATAGGGCGAATGGTAACTTCTCATGACAGTCCTTATACGTATCTGCCATCCTCTACAATATTGCCTTCACATTCTTATTTATAGCTTCTACTGCCCCATTGGTCTATGGCCTATAGGGTGATGACTTATAGTGGGTAATCTTATATTCTTCCAATAGTGCTAGTACCTCAGCCTTAAAATGCGACCCATTATCGGATATGATCTCATGAGGGACCCCATACATATAAATGATGTTGTGCTTGATAAATCTAGCCACATCTTTAGCTTCTAATTTGGTGTAGGATGCCGCTTCTACCCACTTCGTGAAATAATCGATGGCAACTGCAATATATTTATTCTTATTTTATGATTTTGGTACCACTTCTCCAATTATATCTATCCCCCATACAGAAAATGGCCAAGGTGTAGTGAGGCTATCAAGTTCTGACGATGCAGTGTGCATAAGATTTGCATGGATCTGACAATGGTGACTGATCTTGTCAAAATCAAGATATAAAAGTATGCTTAACTTATGCTTTACTTTCAAAAGATTTGCAGTGTGGAAGTAAAGGTCGAACCCACAGAGATTGAATACTACGCACTTTAATTTTTAAAACCTAAATTTAGTTAAGGGTAAATTGCATTTTGCACCCTCAAACTATACCATGTTTTGCACTTTGGTCCCTAAACTATCATTTTTTGCATTTTGGTCCCTCAACTATCATTTTGTGGCAGTTTGCCCCCTCCCTCACTTTTAGCGTCGCTTTTGGTGTCACTAAAAAGTGACTTTTTCGTCACTGAAAGTGAAGGAGGGGGCAAACTGCCACAAAATGATAGTTGAAGGACCAAAATGCGAAAAATGATAGTTTAGGGACCAAAGTACAAAACATGGTATAGTTTGAGGGTGCAAATGCAATTTACCCTTTAGTTAATTAAGAAAAACGGATTTTGGATTTAATTTGAATTAAACTAATAACAATAAAAATAAATCTAAATTATGAAAGCAATTAATTTTTGTTTTTATAATAAGTTTAAGGAACCTAGGATTGCAAATCCACCACTAGCTTCATAATAAGGGTATTTACGAATTACTTTAGCTTATTAAGTTGGATGATAATGGGGAATTGTAGCTACAAGCCCAATTCCTCCGTCAAGAAAATAACTATGGCTCAAGCACCAACATAATCCATCTTCGGTTAGCATGAATTATGCCACACTAAACTAGGATTGTGGTATAATCCGTCTAATCTAGGCATAGACTATTCTGATACTTGATAGTACAATTCAATTTAAGCACCATTACATGCAAATAATCTCAACAAGCTGTAGACACCCCATTTTGTCGGCTATCAAATTTAGGAGATCCATATCTTGGTGGTTCACAATGATCGAAAAGACTCAAAAAGACTCCTGGAAGTTGGTTCTACCTCTCAAAATGCTCAAAATGACCAAAATGCCCCTGAAAGCCCAAAAGCTCCCAGATTTGGACCAAAAGTTTGGGAAATGTGCTACGTCATAAGAAAAATGATAAAAAGAGTTTTTAAGAAAAATCGGATGAAATCGTCAGCTCGCAGAGACCCCCGGAAGACCCGGAAGTTTCCGGAAAGTCCCCGTTGATCGGTTTGACCAAGTTTGACCAAAATCGTCCAAATTCTCCAGAATCATTCTAGATCATGTGGAAAGTATTAAAATGAGTTTTAAAAGAAAATCGAGCGAAAACGTCAGCTCCTGGGAGCTCCTAGAGGTTTCCAGAATTTCCCGGGAATCCCAGGTTTGACAAGCTTGACCAAAATTTGACTTTAGAACCGGAGCACCGTAACAATTTTCAAATATTTTTCATGACTACTAGAGGTCAATAGATTTCCAATGGTATATCGCACATAATTTTCGGATTTAAAACGAGTTTACTAAGAATTTCCAAAGGCGAAAAAGATGATCAAATCGGCTTTTACTGCAAATACCGTGAAACTTTTCAAAGTGACCTATCCCCGAACTATTGTTTATGTAAAGTAGACTCCATTACCTTTCCAACGGTATATCACAACCTCAATTTGGAGTTTGTATGCATTTTCTGTGAATTTCGGACAAAATAGGGCCTTTTCGCGAATACCGGAACCTCTAGGGGCCTAAATGGGATTATCCAGACAATTGAGGAGCAGTGTCGCCACGGCACTGGCCCACTGCCGCTGCGGCACAGGCCCAGTGCCGTCACGGCACTCTCCTCCAGAATAGTGTATTTTTGTAATTTCTTTTGGGGGTTTATAAAACGACGTAGTTTTATGTTTTCAGATGTTTGGAGCCAATGGGAATACTTCTAAAACCTCAAACCATCCCAATTTGGCCTATATAAACCCCCCTTGACTTCTCATTTTGGGGGTGTCAAATGTAAGCTTTGAAAAGTTTTGGGAGAGAAAGTTGTAGAGATAAGGTTAGAATAGAGAGAAAAGAAGCTTTCTTCTTTGATTTTCAAAACAAAAGTGAGTTCTAAACTTTGTTTTTACTTCATTACTCCTATTTACTTCAACATTCAATACACCCAACCACCATTTTAGTGAGCAATTAAGAGAGATGAAGCTTCTTCCATGCCCAATGTCATCATATATGAGTGAAACACCAAACTACAAGTTCAATACATCATGAATATCATCTATTGATCATTATCTACTTGCTTGTTTATACAATGTTCATCTCTTTTTACCTCATTTCTTTTTGTTTTTTTTCTTTATTTACTTACTAGTTCATCATCATCTAAATGATGACATGAAGTTTGAGGTGAGTGAATCCTTATGGATAGTAGCTCTTGACCTCAAAAACATGTTTGATAGAAGATGATCATAACTTCAATACCTCCAAGGTATCTTTGAAGTTATGTTCAAATGAAAATAAATCTCTCCAACAATCTTGGAGGCTCTTGATGATGAGTTTGATGTTGGAATTTTAAGTGGCTATAATCTTTATTGATTATTGAAAATACATTTTCAAAACCTCTATTTCAAAACCCCCCCTCAATCCCTCTCATTTTGATCTCAAGAAAGAAAACTTTGTTTTTCCCAAAATCTTCAAAACAGTGAGTCAAAACAGTGAGTGAGCTGAATTCAAAGATTTCTATAGAACTCAATACTCAATGTATGGATGAAAGGCCACTTGTAAAGTCTTCCTAACTCATTAGAGAACACCCATGATTTTTGGTTTAACTTGGAAATACTTGAAAATGGTCTATTTGGACCCAAACATTCCTTCCAGACATTCTGCCTCTGCTGTCACAGCAACTTGGTTGACTTCCAACTTCTTTTTTAGAAACCTTTTCTAAAAGGGGTGGTCCCAAATTATTTTTCCCTTACACTTCAATGCCTTAAGGAACTTTCTATATAAAATGGGCCTCCAATCATTTTTTTTCATTTTTTAAGATTTTTTAACATTTCAGTCGACAGTACGGACTCTGTTTCTGAGTGACCTCCATTGTTCATATGATTTCTCTCAATCTGTAATAGTTATTAAATATTGGCTTTTTGGGTTGTGTTCTAGACACAATAAGGAAGATCTACATAAAAAATCATGCATTGAAAACATTCCTAACCCCTCTTTTCAATTTTCAAAAGATCTAGTTACTGCACTATCAACTATTCACAGCAAGCACATTTTAACTTTCATTCTTTGATTTGATGCTTATGTGCACTCCAAATTAGTTCATATATTAGGAAGTAGTCCATACTAAATTTTTACATATCCCATGATGATTTCATTCATCCATTCATGCATATTTTAGACTTCTAAGTCATTCTAGGAATCCATGAACACAAAGCACACTACAACCTTGGCACATTCTAGATACATACATTGCATCCATGCAAAGATTTGGGGCTTTTGTAACTCCTAATCTAAGAAGATTATGAGGAATGATCTTGATCATACGTTCATGTTTCCCCTTGATCTAATCTTCCTTTCTCATCCGTCCCGAGGATAGAGAGGTCTTCTTTTTCCTCAAAGATTAACATGCATCATACTAGCTTGCTAAGCATATTTTGATTTCTTTGATTATTTGTTTCAAGAACAATTCATGTCCCCCTTTAGATTAGGAAAACTTTATTACTTGATATGTGATTAGACAATTTTTCCTAGGTTTGTTTTGTGTGATCTTTCACTTTACGTTGTATGATATTTGACTTAGATCTTATGAATTATATTTTATCTTTAGATCTTCCATTTCAAGTTTCTTATGTGATGTAATATACTATCATAGTATTAATTGTCGAACCATACATAGTATAAGATGATTATTTGGATGCTAATTGAGGCCCGTCGAAAGACGTGGCGAGTTGATGGTGTTTTAGTCGCGACAAAGGCTCATTCCTCTCTCGTACCAAAACCCCAAGCCAAGTTCTTTGGTTATGAAGGACCAGTGCCCTTTATCCGTTTGGGTGAGTCAAAATTAGGTTTCTTGATTACTTAAAGACCAAGTGGCGATTGTGTATCTATTTTCAACAGACCTTCTCTTTTCCTTTTCAAACAAATCTCAAAACAAACAAGAGGTGGAATTTCTGCGTGTCCACACAAGCACAGCAAGCATAGATCATTGAGCACACTACCATCAAAATAGATCTAAGACAAGAGTAAACTTTGAAAGTAACGATTTAATCAATAAAAGCACGATTTATATATATAAATCCTCGGAACATGTAATTGTCATCCATACATAATAAAACTAAAATAAAAACATAAAATACACCCTATTACTTGGTTAGGGTTTCATTGAAATCCAAGATCTTGAGTTTAGTTAGCCATTGAATTGATGAACGGCAAGAGGTTGATGGAGGAGGTCATGGGAATCCTTGGTCTTCTTCTTCTTCTCCTTGCTTTCCTCTCTTCAATGGCTGGAGTTTTTTGTTGTATATTGATGTATCTAATGTTGTGTAATGATGTGTAACCACAAAATTGATTTAGAATAGGATTTATATAGAGTATGGAAGGATTTAGGAAGCTTTCCTAAGTCAAATCGCACTAAAATAGCTGTTTTTACATTTCTGGACGTATTCAGCCAATTCGGATCGCACAGGGCTCTTCAAGATCTCGAAATATGCATTTTTTAACTTTTCCAACAAGTCAATCGCGCGGTTCGTGCGAGCGGGTCGCGTGCTCGGGTCGCTACAGCGACCAGACCATTTTTTAACTTTTCTCAGATTTTTCGCTGCTCTGCGCATTGATCGTAGAATTGCGATAACTTTTGACTCGGACCTTGTATTGACTCACCGTTTGTGGGCACGCGTCCGTAACTTGAAGATCTACATTTTATATCTCTGGAGAATTTCTTAAATCTGAAGTATTCCTTGTCAAAAATGTGATTTTCCGAGGCTGCTACTGCATTCAGCTTTCACCGAAATCACCATTTGAGCCCAAAATGACTTCCAAAGCCACTAATCATTGGATTTTTGTGCATTTTCAAGTTAAAGCTCCAAAACCTACAAAATTTAGAATACTTATTAAAAAACAACTAATAACTACATGAAATGGGCTAACAAAGCGTATTTTTAGGACTATAAACGGCAACTATTCGTCACCGATCACACCCCCAAACCTACACTTTGCTAGTCATTGAGCAAAAAGAACAGAAAAATAAAACTACTACTACAAATACTACTCCATTTTTGCATGGATCACGATTACATTTAGTATATGCAACAAGCCTTTAAAACCCCTAAGTGTCCCCAGTCGGACGAGTGAAGTCTCGTGAGGGTTCTCATCAACAAGTCACCCACAACCATCTGTGGATATCGCAGGTTGACTTACCCACAGCTTTCTTTAAAAAATTCTTTTCTAAATTCCAATTTCAAAACAAATGAGTCGCCACTTAATTTTTAAAAGGAAAATTAAGAAACCATTTAAAACGAAACTGATCTTTTGCGAAACCAAAGATTAACTAGGTCTGGGGATTATGGAATGAGAGAGGAAGGAGCCCGTCGGACTAAAACACCCTCTCTCATCCTATCTTGCGATAGGCCTCTACTCATCATCCTTTTAATCGGATTACTAATTTAAGTGTGCCCTCAACTAATACATATATATGTATACATCACAGAAGCATGTCCAAAGGGGTGTAAAATTGCATTTGACGAAATACCATTCATAAGCCAAGTAATTCAAATAGCAGGCAACATGATATGCAATAGGGAACAAGAGAGCTTACCCGGGATCCAGCTGCGAATATTAAACGTGCAATGCATACGATTAAATAAAGCCTAGGAAAAGAGTCTCTAATCCATATATACACATAAGACAAATCTTAATTCTAAGGTGTCGCGCATTAAGTTGAAAATCAATGAATTTAATAAACTAGAGAGGGATTGAGAAATCGTACCTTAAATAGCGCTACAAAACAAGGGGTTAGTTCACATGATATGCAAAATATGATGTTAGAAATATCAATCCTAAATTTCTAGCTTAAATCTATCTAATGTAATTAAATCCAAAGCAAATAAATCCTAATTACAAGTGTCAAACCATATGGATGAATGTGTACATGGGCAAGAATAAACTATGAAATACTCTTAAACTTTGAATTCAAGCTCAACTAATCATTATTGAGGCATGGTTTAAGCCATAAGTTATAGAAAAACCTTTTGACCCATTATTGACAAAGTTGGTCAAGTGTGTCATAAAACTCTGAAAATTGCAGAGAGCAGACCAGACCTTTAAGAAAATAAAAAGCACGTCTCTTACGGTTTGATGCTGATGAATTTTGGACACAAGATACCTATGTGAGTCTAGTTTCTAAATCAAAAAGAAAATCAAGGTTTCAACGATTAGATCTCCGGGAATGTGGAAAACACTAGACATCACTCAGCACCTTACAACCTTCTGTCCAGAATTCTTGCACGATTTATTAAAAATAGTAAAACAATCCGAATTGCTTTGTTCTTTTTAGGGTGACTCCCTAACACATTAAAAGTCATAGAAAAAATTATTTGGAGTCACAAACACTTTATTAGAACTATGATTTAATTGTTTCAAAAGAGTGTCATTGTTCTGAAACTATTCTGAAATTCTGGACAGATTGTATTTGTGTCACAAAACTCATGATCAAACCATTCTAAACATGAAACCACCTTAAAACAAAGATTACAGTGGTAGAGCAATGTGTTATTGACACTTTCCCGTTGGTTTCACTTGATTTTAACGGTTAGATTTCGAACTAAAAATCCTTGATCAAAAACAGTTTGTGGACTCACTGTTTTTATTTTGCTAGTTCAACTTTATTGGTTAACCTCAACTATTGAAGACATGAAGTTGAGATTAAATCAAGCTACTTCTCCTACCATTTGATGGCCATTAGAGACTACAAACCTTTATTCTTCATAGATTTCAAATGAAATATGGATAGACTTCATGAAATCCATAAGATAAAGAATCTAAACCATGGAGATGGGTTTAGACTCAAAACTACATTCTCCTACCATTTGAGGGCCATTGGAGAAGGAGACATGACTATGACTCATGAGTCCTAAAGGAATATAGAAGGGATTCCTCAAGACATCAAGTTGAGAAGATCCAAATCATGAGTATGGACTTGGGTCCTCTTATGAAGTGGTGATCAAACTTTGACTCCTATGTGAAGCACAAGCCTACATGGATTCAAAAGATCATGCTCAAGAGATCAAAAGAGATATTGAAGATCTCCAAGACCTTCGAGAGAAGAATATAAACAAGAAAATGAAAGAAAGTAATATGGAAATAAAAGAAACTCCAAAGTTTACTTGACAAACAAAGAAAAATAGTGAAAGATTTTAGGATTAGAGATTTTAAGAGGGGAAAGAATAAGCCAATAATCTATGGTTAGAGGATCACCTCCAAATTATCCTCAAAGTTTTCTTTTCTTTGAAGATCTTCCAAGTTCTTCTTTCTACTTCTCTAAACACTCTCTTTTCTCTCTAAAAATGTTGGTGTAATGGAAGTATTTTGCATGTGCTCTCTCTCCCAATATCTTTCTTGGTGTTCTTCTTCTTGGTCCTCTTCTTTTAGGAAGATCCCTTCCCTTTTATAAGCAAAATTACCAGGTATTTTTGGTGAATTTCGGAGCAAAAAACAGGTGTAATTCCCTCATTTGTTGGTACAATGTGTACTTTATGAAATTATGCAGACTGCTGTCCAGCGCGGCAGTCCAGATACTGACGTGGCAGTCCATGACTGCCGTTGCGACAGTTCATGACTGCCGTTGCGGCACTTCATGACTGCCGCGCGGCATTCATCAAATGCCGCGGCAATTAATGGATTGCCGCGTTTTTGTCAGTCTTACTTTATCAGTTTTTTGTTCTTATTCGCATACGCATACGTATTGCTCTGCAAAATACAGACTTTAAAAGTGAACGGCATTCAGAGATCTTGGGCGGCACTTGGTGAATGCCGTGCGGCACTCTCTGACTGCCGTGCGGCATTCAGTGAGAGCCGCGGCAGTCTGCCGTGTGTCATTTTTAGCTGAAATTCCCCTTTTTAGGACTTCCCCTTTTCGAAACAAATTATCTTTGAAGATCCTTTCCAGGATCATGTCTTATACCTGAATTCTCCTAAATACCTGGTATTTTTCCTCTTTCTGTGAAATTTTATCGCGTTTTGGAGATTTTCTGAAGAGCTTGGAATGCTTCAATTTTTCTGTCCTTGTCATCATCGGATATGGAGGTGACACTCTCCTAAATTCGACGGTCGGTCAAAATTGGGGTGTCTACAGTTTGCCCCTCTTTGACGGAGCTTGTGGAGCAACGCGTCCCATAAGTGAATGTCAAAGCCTGTGTGAAGACAAGCCTTTGACCTGACTGTCAAATTTAGGTAAAAACAAAATGCGTTGCAATAACAGGCGAAATTCCAATTGGTCGTGCTCCATGGCGAGCTGCCTACGTATCCCATCAGGAATCAGACCAAAGCGTAGTTCAGACATGGGCAAACATTCACAAACGTAAGTAGTCATACGGATGGATGCACCTATCCTGTCGTGATGCAAGTGCCATGCAATGGTGTTTTCTAGATTGACCTAGTTGTGTAAGTGTTATACTTATCACGTTTTCCACACGTACGATGCACATTTCGTGGCATGTTAGCCAGGGAAAGTTATCTATGCGGAAATCTGTTACGGGGGTCACGAAGGTGCTCTTGATTTGATCTTAAGGGTTAATGCAAATCCGTTGCGAAAACCGGGAATATAAATCCGTTATATTCAAAAGGCGAGAGTTAACGCAAATATGTTGCGAAAACCGGGAATATAAATCCGTTATATTCGAAAAGCAAGGGTTAACGCAAGTCCGTTGCAAAAACCGGGAATATAAATCCGTTATATTCAAAAGGCGAGAGTTAACGCAAATATGTTGCGAAAACCGGGAATATAAATCCGTTATATTCTCAAAAACGAGGGTTGACGCAAGTCCGTTGCGAAAACCGGGAATATAAATCCGTTATATTCAAAAGGCGAGAGTTAACGCAAATATGTTGCGAAAACCGGGAATATAAATCCGTTATATTCTCAAAAATGAGGGTTGACGCAAGTCCGTTGCAAAAACCGGGAATATAAATCCGTTATATTCTCAAAAACGAGGGTTGACGCAAGTCCGTTGCGAAAACTGGGAATATAAATCCGTTATATTCTCAAAAACGAGGGTTGACGCAAGTCCGTTGCGAAAACCGGGAATATAAATCCGTTATATTCAAAAGGCGAGAGTTAACGCAAATATGTTGCGAAAACCGAGAATATAAATCCGTTATATTCTCAAAACCGAGGGTTAACGCAAGTCCGTTGCGAAAATCGGGAATATAAATCCGTTATATTCAAAAACCGAGGGTTGACGCAAATCCGTTGCGAGAACCGGGAATATAAATCCGTTATATTCGAAAAGCAAGGGTTAACGCAAGTCCGTTGCGAGAACCGGGAAAACGCAAATCCGTTGCGAGAACCGGGAATATAAATCCGTTATATTCTCCAAATTCAAATTTTCAAAGTTTGGGAGCCCACGGGCTTAAAATCTACTTTATATTTTCAAGAATCGGGGCCCGCGGGCTAGGATTCCATCTTTCGAAATTTGGGGGCCCACAGGCTCGAATTTTACTCCAATTTCTGGGAGTTGGGAGCCCACAGGCTAGAATTTATACCTACATTTTGAAATTTGTAGCTGATTTAAACCTAGAAACAACACCGGGGTCAAAAAGTGCAGTGAGGGCACACTCCGGGGGGCTCAAGTTCAATTTTCGGGACTTGATTTGAATTTTTGGGGGGAAAGTAAATATCTTTGAACCGCCTTAAACGCGGCACACGCGGATTTACGCGGCAGTCCGTGACTGCCGCGCGGCACTCACGGAGTGCCGTTGCGGCACTCGGCGAGTGCCGTGCGGCAGTTAACTGACTGCCGCGCACAGAAAATTGAGTGCCGCGTTTGAACGGCAGTGGCTTAAACCGCCGGGGTTCTAAACATTTTCTCATTCTCTCACTCTCTCCATCTCGAAATCTCTCTGGAGAATTTTTATCTCATCCTCTTCTCCGCTTTTGTATTGATCTACGACACTTATAGGTATGTTCTGCTTGATCAAGACTTGTTCAAATCCTGTTATTTCATTATTTTCTGAATTTTTGTGAATTTTAACGTGTGAATCTCCCTTTTCCTTTTGACAGGTTATGGCGAGTGGTTCTAGGAAGAAGAAGGCCAAGTATACGGCCACCCATCATCCAGACGCTACACTGTTATTGAGGGATCCTGATGAGCATTTGTCAGCCCGCGCGTTTAAGCGCGAGGTAAGCGCTTCTCCTTTATTATTTCTCGTATTTCTTTCTCGTATTTCTTCCTCCTTGTGAATGTAACGTAGAATTGTCACAGCTTTTAGATACCCTATTCCAAACGTCATGCTTGTGGCGTCTCCGAGCGTCTCGGATGTTTTATTACATGCTCTTTGTAAAGGAATTCCAAATTTAATTTTTCATTTCTCATGAACTCTTTGAAACTTCTTTATAAAATAAATAAATAAAATAAAAAATGAATTTTATGCTCGAATTATCCTTTATTTTCCCTTTTGACTTTGTTCAACGACTTTTGAAAGCCATTCGACCGGAATCTCAAACATTGCTTGTGAATAACGAAATCCA
Organism: Hydrangea macrophylla; assembly: GCA_033977485.1. Taxonomy (NCBI): domain Eukaryota; kingdom Viridiplantae; phylum Streptophyta; class Magnoliopsida; order Cornales; family Hydrangeaceae; genus Hydrangea; species Hydrangea macrophylla. Next base: position 26,259,065 of record CM066986.1, read on the forward strand.
ATGCTTGTGGAGATGAAATCATGAACCTTTTCCTGCATTTACCGCCCCGGCAAGTTTTCCTCGAGCATTTCTAATGCCATTTTATTATTTAAAAAATGATTCTCGAATGTTCGCAATTACGCGTTCCTCTTTTTTGCAATCAAACTCTTTCCGGACCCAAAATCCTTGTTTTCTTTTATTCATTTTTTCTTGAATGCAAACGAGTGCCTTACTTGTGAAATCCTATATGAATACTTCTAAACTTTCTCTTTTTTTTGTTTTTTGTTTTTTTTATTTATTACTTATCTCCTTCTTTATTGCTTTCTTCTTTTATTTATTCTCTAACAACAAATCTTGTGATTCTTTCTTGCAGCTGCAGCCCAAAGTCCTGAAGGGTCATGGCAGCCTTGCACATGGCCACGAGTGGTACACCGAGCTGAGCCCGACCGTGAGGGCTCTGGTGGACACAGCGGGGTTTGGAGACTTCGTCAAACTCTTGACGAAGAGCTCCAACGACTTGCAGCAGATGCATGCGCTAGCTGAGCGGTGGTGGGATACCACGAGTACTTTCCACTTTTCCTTCGGCGAGATGACGTTGACCCCGCTGGACTTCTCGATGATTACCGGGATTGCCTTCGGTGGAGAGCCTCTGAGGCATTTGACAGATCAGGAGTGGGATCAGATGGAGCCATTGTTAGGGGTGGTCCCGGAGGAGGCTTTAGTCACGGCCCGGTGGTTCATGGATACTTTCCGGGGAAAACCCGGCTTTACGGACGAGCAGATGGCCCGCGGCTTTTTGATGTACATGCTGGGGTGCTCCTTGTTGAGCACCAAGGGTGATCGGATTTCTGCTTCTTTGGTGGCGTCGTTGGAGCATCTGGACCGGGTTGTCGAGTATGATTGGGTCGGTACGGGGTTGGCCATCCTATACAGGCATATGAGTGCCATCTCCCGGGACAGGTCGACTGCTACTAGCGGGTATTGGAGAGCGTGGGAGGTATATATATATTTTTTTATTTTTGTATTCTATTGCTTATTTTACTTCCAGAAATTTATTTACATTGCGATACTAATTTCCTTTTTCTTTCTCTCTTTTCATTACAGATTTGGTCCCATGAGTATCTCCGCATGATGTCTCCTGAGACACGTGCTGCTGACGCCCTCATCATGCCCCAGGGGCTGAAGTGGGCGAAGGACAGGGTCGGGCGCAAGACCGGGGCCCACGATTTCGTTTCGTTCAGGAACTTCCTGACGAACCTGAGGGAGGAGCATGTACGCTGGCAGCCGTGGCTCCTGGTGTTGCCCGAGGCTCGCGTGGGGATTCGAGAGTCGGCCGGGTATGACCCGACGAGACGACTTCTTGATGGTGGGTCAGAGGGTATGGCGTGGTATCTGGGAGAGAAAGTGACCCGGCAGTCGATAGCGGCCCCTGGGTTCTTTGTACCGTTTCCTCCTCCTGAGTCTATGAGGGCCACAGACACGCTTTAGGGCGGCGAGTTCTCGGCCGCTCGAGCTGGCTCTGGTATCCACGGCTTTTTGGATGACCCGTCAGGATACGCGGCTTTCCGTGCCGCCAAGCTGATGCCGAACTTCCCTCTGATGGAAGTGACTCGGGTGAGTAAATGATTCCTTTATTGTTTTGTTAGTTCTTCCTTTTATTCTTCACCCATGCTTTATTACTTTTGTTTGCAGCATGTCCCTGCTGCGGTCCGTCCCCCTGGCCTACCTGAGTGGGACTGGACCATGTCGACCGTCTCATTTGGCGAGCCTCATGTGACGACGATCCCCCGACTTTCACAGGGCGCCCCCACCATTCCTATTCACTACGACCTTGTCCCGCGTGCTTACGCGGAGGAGGGCCTGTCTTATGCCCATAGCGTGCGACAGTGGGTTCTTGGGCGCGAGTGGATGGTAAGAAAGTCATCCCACTCCTACTTTTGACTGGGATTGTATCTCTTTCTTGCTGATCTTTTACTCCTGTTTCTTGCTTTCAGGCCGAAGGAGCTCGAGCGACTACTGCGACCCAGCTGAGGGCCCAGGTATGATCTTTTATTCCTTCTATTCTCAGTATTTTATCTGTCATTTCAATGCTGTCTGGACTCATTCCCTTTTCATTTCAGGCAGAGGAGATTAGAGTCCTGTCCCAGCAGGTGGGGCAGCTCTAGCAGCGACTCCAGCAGTTCGGCATCCCTCTCAGCGATGCCCCCGGAGGTAGTGGTGTTGGACGTGGCGGAGATGGCGGCGAGGGCACCAGTAGAGGCAGAGGCGGCAGTAGCGGTGGTCGTGGAGGGAGCGGTGGAGGCAGCGGGACTGAGTCAGAGGAGGAGCCTCTCAGACGTACGACTCGCCAGACTCGCGGCCGGGGTCGGGGTCGGGGTTGACCCCGCTTTTGTTATTGTTTTATTATTATTTTTTTTTTTTTGAGAGTTGTGGGAGGATTTACATTTGGTGGATGACTGTATATACACACATATGCTTTATTTTGACGGCAGCTTCCTTATAGTTGGTAGGATAGATGCTTTACATATTTACGTTTTCTTTGCTTACTCACCGTATGTGTGACCATAGCTTGGTCCAACTCTCGCCGTATGTGGGACCATGGCTTGGTCCCGACTTTATTTTTATCTTTGAATGCTTCTATTTCTTTTATCTATTTGATATGTACAAATGAATAAAATGAATGAATGAATGTATTTGCACGTGCTGCATGATGCGCACGCTTTATTGCTTTTCTATCTAGTTTTCTGTTTGCAGGTGGGCTGATTGTATTACAAACAAAACCTGGCCAATGGGAAACTCAGAACGGCACTCGAGTCGGCCTTCGCGGCACTCGGTGACTGCCGCTACGGCTGTCAGCAAGTGCCGCAACGGCATTCACGGACTGCCGTGCGGCACTTCATGGAGTGCCGCTGCACTTTATCGAGTGCCGCGATTGAGTGGTCAGCCTTATTCTCCTATTTATACCCCTCTTCCTCTAAGTTCCGCAAGACACTTCTCATTTCTCCTCATTTCCCCTTCAAATGGCCCCCATTAGCTCTCAAATCCTCTTCCCATGGATGGATACTCTCTCTGGCATTGACAAGCTTAACTTTGAATGCTTCAGACTGAACGATCTCTTTTCTTTCCGACAGATGAATCTGAATGAGGGCCTACTTCGAGCTGCCATTCAATGTTGGGATCCCGCTTTCAACGTCTTCCGCTTTGGCCCTCAAGAGACCTGCCCCTTGTTTGAAGAGTTTAGCGCCATTCTCCACACTGATCCCTCTGCTGAATTGATGGTTCCTCAGATTCAGGCCGGGTATGTCCGCGACTTAGCCACTCTTCTCCGCATATCTCGAAATGCGGCGGGCTCCCTTATTTGTGACAGGCATATCGATTTTGAGCGTCTTGCCTCCGTTTATGCTCCCATAGGGGACCCCTATGATGGCGAGTACCAGATCATCCGACGTAGTGCTTTGTCAATTGCCATGCTCTCTTACTTCCTATTCCAGTCATCTTCTGACATTCTCATACCCATTGCCTGTGGTTTGAGGGAGATGAAAAGTGCTGTTATGCTGATTCTTGGTGAAACTCTGATTGGATTGAGCCATTCCCATGTTGCCGGGGCCATGTTATCTGCCGGGGCACCTTTCGTCTTGCAAGTTTGGCTCATGGAACGCCTCGATCTCTTCATTCATCCCTCGCATCTTCGTGGGCCATTTTCTTACGACCGCATGGAGATCCATTGCTTATTCCATTCTGCCGATGCATGGCTCGGTTGGCTCCAAGGTCTCTCTGCTGGTGACATTTGCTGGATCTGCCCTCAGTGGACTCATCGTTCTGTTGCTGTACGTCTTCCTGGGCGACCTGGCATTTGGTTACCAGGCTTGAGTGCCATTACTTTCTACATTCCCGATCGGGTGGTCCGTCAGTTCGGGCTTCTGCAGGATATTACTGAGCCTGTGGCTGCTGATTTCACCAGAGGGTCCACTTTGCGTCCTCCTATTGTGAAGGCTTTCATAGAGGCTTGGTCGAGTAGGATGGCTGCTCTGTGCCCGAGGGTTCCTGCTTCGATTGTGCCCACTGCCCAGTATCTTCTGGAGATCCAGGCCTTGGTTGTGAGACAGACTTGACGAGACACGTGCACAATAAAACAGACGAAAACAGGGAAAAGTTGGCCCTTTCACAAAACTTTCTGACAGACCCTGCCTACTCTTTTACGCTTTCCGAATGTGATTGACTGATGTTGTTATCTTTAGGGAAATTTCTAGCATGCTTAATCAAAGCGCTCAACCTTTCGATTAATCTTTTATGAAGAATTCTCCTTTTAATGTCTTTACTCGGCTCCCTACTTTGCTTTTTGTTTTCTACTCATTCTTTTCCATGAATTCTTATTTGTTTCTTTATAGTACTTATTCTGACAGCCAGGTGACCTGAAGGATGGTTTTATTTCTGGGTTCTTCGGCTAGCAAACGAAGTTTGCCCCTGGTTTTAGGGCTTCGAAGTGATTCCGGGCAAACGCCAGTTTGCCCCTAGTTTAGCACACACATTTCTTGCTTTTAGGTTTTCTTGGGCCGAAGGCTTTTTGAGAGCCCGCCTACTTACCCCCGAGTGGGCGTCAGGCCTGCAGTAGTTTAGCTCAAGGTTTGAAAGAAGACGCCGCCCGGGCGGTTTTATTTAAATGACCGAACCAAGTAGGTTGCCTACGTATCCCCTAGTGGGAATCAGGTCAAGCGTAGTTCATCGAGGTAGGAGGCTTTGAAAGAAACGGTTTCAAGCAAAGTATATCTTGAGGCGATCGAGGTTAATTGGCTGTTTAAATTCAACCCCGTCCAGGTCCATGAGATAAGCTGCTCCTCCGGAAAGGAGGGTCTTAATGATGTACGGCCCGACCCAGTTGGGTTTGAATTTTCCTCTAGGGTCATAAACGGGCACTTTAAGTTCTTTGAGGACCAGGTCACCCTCAGCAAGCTTCCTTGGGCGAACCTTTTTGTTGAAAGCACGAGCTATCCTCTTTTGGTACCCCCGAGTATGGTTTATCGCGGTTAGCCTCTTTTCATCAAGCAGCATTAATTCTTCATATCTTCCCCGTATCCATTCTAATTCGGTGACTTCGCACTCTGCCAAAACCCTGAGAGAGGGTATCTCTACCTCGACTGGAAGGACTGCTTCCATCCCGTACACTAATGAATATGGGGTAGCTCCCGTCGAAGTTCTCACTGAGGTTCGGTATCCCCACAAGGCGAACGGCAACTTCTCATGCCAATCTTTGTATGTATCCGTCGTTTTTCCCAAGATTGCTTTAACATTCTTATTTGCTGCCTCGACTGCTCCATTTGTTTGAGGCCTATACGGGGATGACTGATGACGAGTGATCTTATACTTTTCCAAGAGCGGGATTACTTCCCCCTGGAAATGACTGCCATGATCGGAGATAAACTCATTCGGGACTCCGTATCTACAGATTATGTTCTTCTCAATGAAGCTCACCACATCTTTGGCTTTCAGAGTTGCATATGAGGCTGCTTCTACCCATTTTGTGAAATAATCGATTGCCACGATTATATACCGGTGCCCATTGGAAGCCCTTGGAACTATCTCACCAATGATATCAATTCCCCATACCGAGAATGGCCAAGGGGTGGTCATGCTGTAGAGCTGTGACGGCGGGGTATGCATCAGATTCGCATGAATCTGACACTTGTGACACCTTCTGACATATTCACAACAGTCTTTGTCCAAGGTCGTCCAATAGTACCCTTGTCGAATGATCTTCTTTGCCAGTATGTGCTCGTTCATGTGGGGCCCGCATACTCCCTCGTGTATTTCCTCCATCATTCTCTTAGCTTCCCTTCCATATAAACATTCTAAGTTATACCCGGTGTAGGATTTCTTCCATAGTTTATCCGCGTAGATCACAAATTGGGCAGCAAATCGTCGAATCGCCTTCTTGTCCTTTTCTGATGCTCCTTCAGGGTACTTTCCTTCTTTGATGAACTTCCATACATCTTCATACCAAGGCACCTCATCTTCCCTTTCTACGGCCGCGACCATTTCGAATGATGGTTGGTCCCTCACTTCTATGGACAGCGGGATCATGGCAGTTTTGGAAGGGATTTGGATCATTGATGCTAAGGTAGCCAGAGAGTCGGCTAACTGGTTTTCTTCGCGAGGGAGGTAGTAAAAGGAGATCTTTTGAAATTGTGCCTTCAGGCTCTCCAGATAGTCATGATAAGGTCTTAATTTCTCATGTTTCACCCTCCAGTCTCCTCGAACTTGGGATATGATCAGGTTGGAGTCTCCGAAAACATCAATCCGCCCAATCTTCAAAGCCAAGGCTGCTTCCATTCCAATTATGCATGCTTCGTACTCCGCGGTGTTATTGGTTGAGTTATACTTGAGCTTGATGGCTAGCGGGGTAGGGGTCCCATCGGGTGCTATGAGAATGATTCCAACTCCATAACCTAATTGATTGGCTGCTCCGTCGAAATACATCTTCCACAAATCCTCCTTAACCTCCATTATTCCTTCATCTGGGAACTTGAAGTCTCCCTTGTCCTCAGATTCTACAGCGAGGTCGGCTAAAAACTCGGCGACAGCCCTTCCTTTTACGGACTTGGCGGTGACATATCTGATGTCGAACTCAGCTAGCATCATGGTCCAACGGGAAATCCTACTGGTCAAGACGGGCTTTTCGAACAGGTACTTTAATGGGTCCATTCGGGATATCAGGATTACAGGGAATGCTAGCATGTAGTGGCAGAGGCGACGGGTACACCAAACCAAGGCCCAACAGGCCTTCTCCAAAGGCGAATACTTTAACTCATATCCGACCATTCTCTTGCTCAAGTAGTAAATGGCCTTCTCCACGTGCCCCTCTTCCCCTTCTTGGGCCAACATACAACCCATCGAATCCTCGGATACGGAGAGATAAAGTAACAGGGGTCTTCCAGGCGAAGGTGGTGACAAGACAGGCGGGTTCTGGAGGTAGGTTTTGATTTTGTCGAAGGCTTGTTGACACGGGGTGTCCCATTTGAACCTCTCTCCCTTTCTGAGTAGTTTAAAAAGTGGGTCGCAGGTCAAGGTGAGTTTGGAAATGAAGCGGCTGATAAACTGTATTCTCCCCAAGAATCCCCTCAGTTCTTTTTCATTTTTCGGTGGCTGCATTTTGGTTATGGCTTTTATCTTGGTGGGGTCTACCTCTATCCCTCTCTGAGTAATGAGAAACCCCAATAACTTTCCGGTAGTGACTCCAAACGTACATTTTTGCGGGTTTAGCCTCATTTGGAATTCCCTCAATCTCTCAAAGAACTTTCTCAAAGCCTCTAAGTGCCCTCTCCTCTCCTTGGACTTCACAATCATGTCGTCCACATACACCTCTACCTCTTTGTGGATCATGTCGTGCAGCAAAGTGGTGGCAGCCCTTTGATAGGTTGCACCTGCATTCTTGAGTCCGAATGGCATGACCCTATAGCAATATGTCCCCCACGGAGTGATGAACGTGGTTTTCTCCCTATCCTCGGGAGCCATGAGGATTTGATTAAACCCGGAGAATCCATCCATGAAAGATAGAAGTTCATGTCCCGCAGTGTTATCAACCAACACGTCGATGTGGGGTAATGGGAAATCGTCTTTAGGGCTTGCTTTATTCAAATCCCGAAAATCAACGCAAACCCTAACACGACCATCTTTCTTTGGGACAGGTACAATATTGGCAATCCATTCCGGATACTCGGTGACCATCAAGAATCCAGCTTTTAATTGCTTTTCAACTTCCTCTTTTACTTTAAGTGCCCATTCTGGCCTCATTCGCCTCAATTTTTGTTTTATGGGCTTTGAATTGGGAAAGAGGGGGATGTGGTGTTGGACTATTTTTGGATCGATACCTGGCATATCATTGTAAGACCATGCAAAAACATCTTTGAATTCATTTAATAGACTGACTAGTTCTTTACTTTCTTTATTGCTAAGTGTAGAGCCGATGAAGACATTTTGAGGATTGTTCTTATTTCCAAGATTAATTGTTAGGGTGTCCTCAATGATTTTACATGCAGATTCTTTTTCTTTTTCAATTAGTTTTTGCAGTTCAATGGGTATTTCATGATCATCACATTCATCATATTCATTAAGCGCGTTCGAGTAGGCAGAATCAGTCATACTTTCATTGATTTTCTTTGGGGTGATTACAACAGACATGGAAATTGAAAGTCGCCTCATTTGGGCCATTACAGACTCTGGGTGTGGGGGGAACCTATCACTAGACTCGAAAATCCATTCCTTCTTGTGCTCTCCTCCTAGGCCGGTAATAAAGCATTCTTCCGGACCTCCTGTCTTGGTGATTTCCTCCATCTCTTCTTCCTCAGCCTTCCCTTTGTCGGTCTTTTCCTGATCTTCCCCATCTTCCACGCTTTCGGCTGCTTCCTCCACTATGCCCTCGACGTATCCACCTTTGGTCTTTCCAGGATCCTCCTTCATGACCTCAGCGTCCCCTTCCCCTAACAGATCTTTCATGGCAGAACCGTCTAGCGTCCCAATCCAATCCTCGGCAGCAACAGGCTTTTCAAGCTTTTGCAGAAATGGGTCCTTGTATTCAGAAATTTCATGGGAGAAAAAGATCTCGAACCCTGGCTTCATGCATTTGTCCTTTTGGTCTATCCATGGTTCTGGAAAACCACAGAAGGGGAAATCCTCTCCTTCCTTCACAAAATACCCATTGAGAGTTTTTAAGTAAGGGTCTAGCGGTGCATTGACGGCCTTTTTCTTTGCTCTTAGTTCCCCTTTCGTTGGCTGGTACCCCAGACCGTGAGTGTGAGTCTGAGTAGGGATCCTTGGGGCTTCAGGCAGGCCTTGAAGGTTCTTCCCCAACCCCAATCCTTGAAAGAATCCCATCTTCTTCATGATTCCTGCGACCACTGGACTAGCATACTGATCATACTGAGGCGGTAGAAACTCTCTCGACTGTCCCGCTTCTATCACGCTGATGAATTCGAGTCCTCCCATTTTCGCTTCTTCTTCTTGTAGCTGTAGTTCTAGGACCGGTGCACTTGACGACGCTTCGGTCGAGCGAACCCAACTGTCCCCGAGGATATCACAGACTTTGTTTTCCCAGACATACTTGACCTTTTGATGGATTGTGGATGGTATAGCACCCAAACTATCCAACCAAGTCCTTCCCAACAGCAGATTGAAGGAAGCGGGGATATCGATGATTTGGAACTCAGCTTCTTTGTCCATTGGCCCGATAGCAAGTTTAAGAAAGATGATGCCCATGACTGCCCTTTGGGTGTTATCGTATGCCCGGACCTTTTGCTGAGACGGCACAAAAGAGGATTCGTCTAAACCCATTCGTTTGGCTGTGCGGAAGGGACACACATTAAGAGCAGACCCGTTGTCAACGAGACAGGCGGGCACGGTATTCCCCAAACATTCCACAGTGACGTACAATGGCTTATTGAGCATGGGTCCTCCCGGAGGCAAGTCGTTTGATGAAAAAGTGATAGCCGAAGTTGGAATTTTGCCGATCAGTCCTATGAGGTCTTCCGGGGTGGTGTCGATAGACACGTTAGATTGATTAAGGGCGTCTAGGACCGCCTGCCTATGACGTTTGGAGGCAATCGACAATCCCCAAACAGTGATGTTAGCCTGAGTCTTCTTCATCTGCTTGAGGATTCTATCCTCTTCTTCTTCCTCATTCATCTTTCCTTTCCCTTTCTCCGGCTCCCTCCCCGGGTGATCTTCTTCTAGTTCATGCGGCTTGAAGTGTCTACCAGACCGAGTCAAATGGTCTATCTCCTCCCTTGCCCAAATGTCGTCGGCTTTTGAAACGGTCTCCGAGCTCTCTTTTGCCTCTTCGTCGCTTTGATACCACAGATCATCACCTCCTACTTGGTCTATGTTCCGGTCATTGCTTTCTTGAACCCACCAATCCGACTGCCCCGTTGCTCCACTTTCCCATATCTCTGGCTGGCTTCCAATCATACAGATTTCTGGATTTTCCGGTAACTGATAAAACTTCCGTGGTTCCTCGACCTTTGTGATTAGCTCGGATGGATCAAATGTTGTTTCTCCCACCTCTAAGAAGTACAGGCCCCGCGGCGGTGGTACAGCACGATGGTTTGGCAGTGGATTCTTGGTGACATTGGGGGCCTTGACAGGTGGCTCGGATATCACTTTGTTGTCAATGAGGTCTTGTATGTCATGCCTTAACCTCATGCATCGGTCAGTCGAGTGGCCCTTTTGTTGATGATACTTGCAGTAAAGATCTCCTTTGAAGTACGGCGGGAGTGGACTCGGCGGTGGTCGAGATTCCAGCTGACGGAGATGCCCCTTTGCTAACAGCCTTTCGAGGGCGGTTGACAATGATACTCCCAAATCTGAAAATTTCCTCATTGGCTTATCCTCCCCTCCTCTTGGATGATTTTTGGTGATATCGAATTTTCTCTCCGGCTCGCTAAGTGCATTGACATCGGTGGGGCCAGAGTGACCCCCCGAATGCCCTCCATTTGATCCGTAACTGGGCCTCCGATATCGGTTCTGTGGTTCTTCCTTCTTGATTGTTCCTTCTTGAATTGCATCTTCGATTCTCGTCCCCACATCGAACACCTCAGCAAAGGTATTGATTGACTGAAATCTCATCTTCTCCTGATAAACTGGCTGTAGATTTTTCATCAGAATTCGAATTTGGTCCCTCTCGGACGGCCTTTGCACCATTTTCGCAGCTTTCCCTCTCCATCGGCTTAAATACTCTGCAAATGATTCTTTGTTCCCCTGCCTGGTTGTTTCCAAATCTCGGACAGTAACATCCAAGTCCTGGTTGTATTCGTACTGTGCCACAAATACCTTAATCACTTCTTCCCATACCCTGGTTTTGCTGGGCTCAAGTGTAAGGTACCACGACAAGGCGGCTCCTGTTAAGGTTTGCTGAAATAGGACAGCCATCATGGTAGTGCTCAGTCCACTAGGCTGAAAAGCTCCTATGCACATTCGGACATGACTGCGGGGGTTGCCTGTGCCATCAAATTTATCAAAGACGGGCATTTTGAAACCGGCCGGCAGCGTCTCGTGGATTCCGTCATACAATCCTTCCAGTTCCATCAGATAAGTATCCACCCCTTGGGCCTTGCGCATTACCCTTTCCAACTTTTCTATCTTCTCGGTCAGCAGTTTCTCTTTCTCATCTTTCTCCATGTCCCTGTTGGCTCTCAATGCATCATTCTAATGTGCCTCTTGATCGTCGAACCAATCCCCGTCTCCCCCTCCCATAGGCGGGTCCATGACAGGTGGAACCATATGCGGTGGAGGTCGGCGATTCAGTTCCTCTATCATTCCCATCATGCGATTCATGTTCTCAGCCTGTCTTCTCATATGTTCCGCTTGCTGCTCAACTAGTGTCCTCAATCCGGTCATCTCTTCATTGTTTCTCTCTTCGGCCATGTCAGTGTATCCTCTCCTTACTAACCTTGCCGTAGGATCTCTAAACCACCCTTGGTTTGCTATTTTTGCTCCTACAATAAATTTTGAAAATTTCTTTTTTTTAGAAAAGCCCTTTTTTCTTTATTTTATTCGAGGAAGACTTTTATTTTATGCATCATGCGGATGTAATGCATGTGTGTGTGTGTGTGCCTATTCTATATGCCAAAAAAGAAAAAAAATCCTGATCCTAACACATAAGTACATAAACACATAAAACCCTCATCCATGTTGAGTGTGCTAATTTCTCCCTTCATTGTGATCCTCTTTACCCTTTCAAATTTTTGAAATCCAGTATTTCCCCTAGATGATGGGATCCCTTCAAAACAACATTTTTAGACAAAAGATGACTGGGCTGAAACTTTGCTTTTGACATTTATTTGAAAATGATTTCTTTAATTGTAGAGATTTCTTGGATTATATTCCTTAACAGAAAGGTGATTAGGTCCAAATTTTGCTTTTAAAAAAAGCATTCCTTTAGTTGGTAAAGCTTTTCAAACTCTTTCAAGAATTTTGGGTTCCAAGAATCTTTAGGTTCTTCCTTCAAATATGGTTGATTTGAAATTTTAATCCAAAAGTGAACTCCATAAATTTTGAAAGAGTGATTGAATGCCTTGGAATAAAGATACCAAAAACCTATTTGCTTTCAAAAAAATTTTTTTTTTTTGGGTAGGAGGATCAAATGATTGGATTGTTGTCGTACTCTTCATGAATTCGGATGCATACAAGGTCAATGATGCTTAGCTTAGCAAGGTGTAAGAGATGTAATCATATAATCAAGATCCAGCATGTTCCCAAATGTCGTGGGACATGAGAAGGAATTGCTAAAAGGTGATTAAAGGGTTACACATCATTTATCAAGCAAGCATCGTCATCATCTCAAATAATCCCTTTCGGGCATACAAAACTTCCTAGCACATAATCCTAATCAAGAATCAATTTCCTAAGATTGAAAGGTTCTATGGAAGCTACCATGCAAAGGCCGGGTTTTGGTCAAATAAGGGACCCTTGACACACACCCGATAGGATGCTTCATATACCAAATCATGGTACGAGATCAAGGGTGATCACACAGTCCCATGATGACTTGACCGACCGGGTTGCCCCGAGCCTCCAAGGTCATAGTTCCGTGCAATCGACTGGCTGGACATGCAAGTGAAATGCAACAGGCATACAAAGATTAATTAATTCGATTAAAAGGATGTTTTCAAGTCTAATCCTCAAGTGAAACCAAAATCAAAATTTCTGGTCTGCAAAACCAGAGATTCTGGGTTCGATCCCCAGTGGAGTCGCCAGATTGTGGATATCACAGGTTGACTTACCCACAGCTTTCTTTAAAAAATTCTTTTCTAAATTCCAATTTCAAAACAAATGAGTCGCCACTTAATTTTTAAAAGGAAAATTAAGAAACCATTTAAAAGGAAACTGATCTTTTGCGAAACCAAAGATTAACTAGGTCCGGGGATTATGGAATGAGAGAGGAAGGAGCCCGTCGGACTAAAACACCCTCTCTCATCCTATCTTGCGATAGGCCTCTACTCATCATCCTTTTAATCGGATTACTAATTTAAGTGTGCCCTCAACTAATACATATATATGTATACATCACAGAAGCATGTCCAAAGGGGTGTAAAATTGCATTTGACGAAATACCATTCATAAGCCAAGTAATTCAAATAGCAGGCAACATGATATGCAATAGGGAACAAGAGAGCTTACTCGGGATCCAGCTGCGAATATTAAACGTGCAATGCATACGATTAAATAAAGCATAGGAAAAGAGTCTCTAATCCATATATACACATAAGACAAATCTTAATTCTAAGGTGTCGCGCATTAAGTTGAAAATCAATGAATTTAATAAACTAGAGAGGGATTGAGAAATCATACCTTAAATAGCGCTACAAAACAAGGGGTTAGTTCACATGATATGCAAAATATGATGTTAGAAATATCAATCCTAAATTTCTAGCTTAAATCTATCTAATGTAATTAAATCCAAAGCAAATAAATCCTAATTACAAGTGTCAAACCATATGGATGAATGTGTACATGGGTAAGAATAAACTATGAAATACTCTTAAACTTTGAATTCAAGCTCAACTATTCATTATTGAGGCATGGTTTAAGCCATAAGTTATAGAAAAACCTTTTGACCCATTATTGACAAAGTTGGTCAAGTGTGTCATAAAACTCTGAAAATTGCAGAGAGCAGACCAGACCTTTAAGAAAATAAAAAGCACGTCTCTTACGGTTTGATGCTGATGAATTTTGGACACAAGATACCTATGTGAGTCTAGTTTCTAAATCAAAAAGAAAATCAAGGTTTCAACGGTTAGATCTCCGGGAATGTGGAAAACACTAGACATCACTCAGCACCTTACAACCTTCTGTCCAGAATTCTTGCACGATTTATTAAAAATAGTAAAAAAAATCCAAATTGCTTTGTTCTTTTTAGGGTGACTCCCTAACACATTAAACTTCATAGAAAAAATTATTTGGAGTCACAAACACTTTATTAGAACTATGATTTAATTGTTTCAAAAGAGTGTCACTGTTCTGAAACTATTCTGAAATTCTGGACAGATTGTATTTGTGTCACAAAACTCATGATCAAACCATTCTAAACATGAAACCACCTTAAAACAAAGATTACAGTGGTAGAGCAATGTGTTATTGACACTTTCCCGTTGGTTTCACTTGATTTCAACGGTTAGATTTCGAACTAAAAATTCTTGATCAAAAACAGTTTGTGGACTCACTGTTTTTATTTTGCTAGTTCAACTTTATTGGTTAACCTCAACTATTGAAGACATGAAGTTGAGATTAAATCAAGCTACTTCTCCTACCATTTGATGGCCATTAGAGACTACAAACCTTTATTCTTCATAGATTTCAAATGAAATATGGATAGACTTCATGAAATCCATAAGATAAAGAATCTAAACCATGGAGATGGGTTTAGACTCAAAACTACATTCTCCTACCATTTGAGGGCCATTGGAGAAGGAGACATGACTATGACTCATGAGTCCTAAAGGAATATAAAAGGGATTCCTCAAGACATCAAGTTGAGAAGATCCAAATCATGAGTATGGACTTGGGTCCTCTTATGAAGTGGTGATCAAACTTTGACTCCTATGTGAAGCACAAGCCTACATGGATTCAAAAGATCATGCTCAAGAGATCAAAAGAGATATTGAAGATCTCCAAGACCTTCGAGAGAAGAATATAAACAAGAAAATGAAAGAAAGTAATATGGAAATAAAAGAAACTCCAAAGTTTACTTGACAAACAAAGAAAAATAGTGAAAGATTTTAGGATTAGAGATTTTAAGAGGGGAAAGAATAAGCCAATAATCTATGGTTAGAGGATCACCTCCAAATTATCCTCAAAGTTTTCTTTTCTTTGAAGATCTTCCAAGCTCTTCTTTCTAATTCTCTAAACACTCTCTTTTCTCTCTAAAAATGTTGGTGTAATGGAAGTATTTTGCATGTGCTCTCTCTCCCAATATCTTTCTTGGTGTTCTTCTTCTTGGTCCTCTTCTTTTAGGAAGATCCCTTCCCTTTTATAAGCAAACTTACCAGGTATTTTTGGTGAATTTCGGAGCAAAAAACAGGTGTAATTCCCTCATTTGTTGGTACAATGTGTACTTTCTGAAATTATGCAGACTGTTGTCCAGCGCGGCAGTCCAGATACTGACGCGGCAGTCCGTGACTGCCGTTGCGGCAGTTCATGACTGCCGTTGCGGCACTTCATGACTGTCGCGCGGCATTCATCAAATGCCGCGACAATTAATGGATTGTCGCGTTTTTGTCAGTCTTACTTTATCAGTTTTTTGTTCTTATTCGCATACGCATACGTATTGCTCTGCAAAATACAGACTTTAAAAGTGAACGGCATTCAGAGATCTTGGGCGGCACTTGGTGAATGCCGTGCGGCACTCTCTGACTGCCGTGCGGCATTCAGTGAGAGCCGCGGCAGTCTGCCGTGTGCCGTTTTTAGCTGAAATTCCCCTTTTTAGGACTTCCCCTTTTCGAAACAAATTATCTTTGAAGATCCTTTCCAGAATCATGTCTTATACCTGAATTCTCCTAAATGCCTGGTATTTTTCCTCTTTCTGTGAAATTTTATCGCGTTTTGGAGATTTTCTGAAGAGCTTGGAATGCTTCAATTTTTCGGTCCTTGTCATCATCGGATATGGAGGTGACACTCTCCTAAATTCGACGGTCGGTCAAAATTGGGGTGTCTACACCATCTTTATTAACTTGTAAAGAAAAGTTTTATTAAAATGAAAAATAACATTCAATACTCCTTATTATAAAACGATGATTTGAAATAGAATAACGTACAAGAAGAAATGTAACCAAACGTCTACCTACATCATGAAAAGCAATCCCAAGCACATGCATCGTATGAATCAATAGAGTTTCTCATAAAATTGCACGTGTCTGATATGGTAGTCAAATGAACACGCGCATGTCATGAACTTGGAATATAACTCGGATGACCATCTAACTATGCTTCGACTACGAATCTCACAATGAATTACACTCTCAAATGGACACTCAGAAACAGGTGTAATTTTTCTAAAATATGTGAGTAAAGGAAATATATTTTCAAAACAAGAAACCGCTCACATATAACTCGGAAAAGACGCATGACATGAAAGAACAATAGTCTCATGAATAGGACGCCAACAGTTAAGAAAAATTAATCATTACCATGTTTTAATCCCCCTCCCATCGTTTTCATATCCAAACCATGCTTCCTGGGATCAAATAGAACTTTTCAAAGGTTATAACGTGGCTCAGGTAATGAAAAAGGATAGAAAGAATTCATTAGGTAGTTTTAGAATGGCATTGTAAGGCATGTTCGATTTCTTTCATTCGTCTCTTCTACCAACTTTCATCTTTTCATTCTCCTCCTTTTCATATTTCTTTTTTAATTTCTTTCCTCTTCTTTTTTTTTCAACCTTTTATTTAAAATTCTTTTCCCTTTCTTTTCATTGCTTTCTGAATAATCAATCAATAAATAAAAAGGCAACCACCCCAAACATCATCTTGTTCTCTTCTTCTTCTTAATCGACACATCGCCTTAATACCATTAAAAGTTGACGAATCTCTCAGTGGTAAACTCCAAGTTGGTCAAATTGGAGCAAAAACAAGGATAATGGTGATTAAAGAAAAAGGTTATTTTAACGGCTCAAAGGGTGAACTAAGGAAATTTATCATTTATGAGTGAGTAGCTGATCGGGAGAGAACAAATCCTATTTATATGCCTTAACACGCGTTTGTTAATACCTTTTTATCCTGTTTTTGTATGATTTTACTTTATTTTCTATTTTCTGACAGGATTTGGAAGAAATCAAGTATACCAGGCTAAATAGGGTGAAAAAGCACCAAGAAAGAAGCTGAAAAAAACCAATCACGCGCGCGACCCGCTCGCGCGAAGATCCCGAAATCGCTCGCGCGAGGTCCCAATATCGCGCTCGCACGGCCCGCGCACGTGAACTGTGTAAAAATGGAACTTGCGTATTTCACTCTACTGATGATTCCTACGCAAACGAAACTGCCTAATTACGTCCAGATTGTAAAATATAGCAGTTTTAGTGCGTTTCGGGTTAGGAAAGCTTCCAAAACTTCTTGTAAAATCTACATATACCCTATTTTACTTCAATTAAAGGGTTGGCAATTATTATACACATAATATACAAACATACTTTCAGCCATTGAAGGGAGGGAAGCAAGGAGAAGAAGAAGAAGACCAAGGATTTCCATGGCCTCCTCCATCAACTACTTGCCATCTACCGCTTCTATGGGCAACTAAACTCAAGATCTAGGGTTTCAATGAAACCCTAGCCAAGTAATAGGGTGTATTTTATGTGTTTATTTTAGTTTTATTATGTATGGATGACAGTTACATGTTCCGAGGATTTTTATAAATAAATCGTACTTCTATTGATTAAATCATTACTTTCAAAGTCTATTCTTGTCTTAGATCTATTTTGACTGTGATGTGCTCAATGAGCTATGCTTGATGTGCTTGTTTAGATTATTTACATGTAATGGTGCTTAAATTGAATTGTGCTATCAAGTATCCGAATAGTCCATGCCTAAATTAGACGGATTATACCACAACCCTAGTTTATTGTGGGATAATTCGTGCTAACCGAAGATAGATTATGTTGGTGCTTGAACCATAGTTATTTTCTTGACGGAGGAATTGGGCTTGTAGCTACAATTCCCCATTATCATCCAACTTAATAAGCTAAAGTAATTCATAAAGACCCTTATTATGAAGCTAGTGGTGGATTTGCAATCCTAGGTTCCTTAAACTTATTATAAAAACAAATATTTAATTGCTTTCATAATTTAAATTTACTTTTATTGTTATCAGTTTAATTATAATCAAATCAAAATCTATTTTTCTTAAATTAGCTAAATTTAGGTTTTAAAATTAAAGTGCGGTAGTATTCAATCTCTGTGGGTTCGACCTTTACTTCCACACTGCAAATCTTTTGAAAGTAAAGCATAAGTTAAGCATACTTTTATATCTTGATTTTGACAAGATCAGTAGAAACAAAGAAGGCCTAAAATCATGTCCTATGGTTATATGGTTCTTCAACATTTACGAAGAAAGATTATTTAGCATGGTAACAAATATTTTAACTTGACTATCAACCAAAACAAGAATAATGAGACTAAACAACGAGTTAATGCGCTGTTTCAAGTGAAATTCGACAAACATAAAATGTATTTATAACCCTCTAAGAAGAAAAGATAGGCTCAAAAGCTCACCGGGTTTAGTCTTCACCTTGTGTTATCTAGAAATCCGAATCATATTATAGTTCACATCAGACATATATTCAAGCGACTACGTGCAGTGCATAAGTTTATGGGCAAATCTATGATATAAAACTACGATTCGAACCTTACAGGACCTAAATTGTCATATCATGACTTCAGCAAATGTTTAATTACATCTTCTCTCGTTTACCATTCTATAACAATCATAGTTACATAACGAGAAGTATCGAATTCGAGATTACTAAAACATCGGTAACATCATTTATTTAAGCACAAGTATAGAATTTTTTTTTGAAAATTTAGTATAATAATGTGCATGTGTGTGCATACCCCCAAACCTAAACCTTTCATTGTCCCCAATGAAACAATAAAATGAAAGAAAGGAGAGTAGGTAAGAAAGGAACGATAATACCTCAATCTCGGCACTCACAAACAGGTGAACGTATAATAATATGGAATCAAAGTTCAATTACTCCAAACTGAGCACTATTTCACCTGTTAATACTTAACAAAAGAAAATTAAACAAACAAATAAATAATAAAAGCTACATATGTTTTTTCTTTTTATTTTGTTATTTATTTTATTTTATTTTTTGTAAACAATAGAAACTAAACTAGAATTAAAAGAACGTAAAGGAATTAAAGAAAACAAAACTAGAACTATGGAAACAAAGATAAACTTAAACGAAAAGAACTGAAAAGAACAAACAGAAATGAAAAACAACTAGATAGGTTGGGGAAACAGAATGTCAAAGAACAAAGAGAAAAATTGAGAAATCCCCACCTCGCGCGAGCCGATTGCGCGAGCGACCCTCGCTCGCGCGAATTCCTCCGCGAGGTAAACCTGAGGCCTATTATTAATTTATTTAGAAAAATTTCTAAGTGCCAGAATTGCGCGAGCGAACCCCTCGCACGCGCGATTCTCGGCACGAGATGTAACAGAGAGCTCATAGAAAAAAAAAATTGAAAAAATTTTGTCTAAGGGATAATATCGCGAGGGTTGGCCGCGCGCGCGATGTGGTCTTTTTCCCTTTTTTCTTTATTTCAAGGTAAATAAGTTCAAAATAAGTTTATCCCGACCCCTAAACCTGTCCAGAATGTCCAAAACAGACTCAAAAATGACTAAAAATAAGGAAAACGAACGAAATAAAGCTTGGGTTCCCTCCCAAGAAGCGCGATCTTTCACATCTTTAGCTAGACCGTTCTAGCTCAAGATTTATGAAGATTGAAAATCAGACTTTGTACCCCTTAGGATATCAGGAAGAGGCCGGTGATAAGCAGAAATAACGTCGCTTTGAATTAATTCGACCGACGGTTCTCCTGAATTATGTTCAAATCGATTTCTTACCTTTCGAGTAAATTCATCATTCGGGTCTTGGTTGTCAGGATTCATCCGCTCATTACGAATTATATTATTTTCCTCACCCATATTCAGTTCTTTGTTAAGCTCAATATTCCGTCTTACCTCACATTCCGCCTCACATAGGTAATCGTCGTCTTTAGGAGGTTGATCCATAGCATTAAAAACGCTTAATTTTAAGTTCATATTCCCAAATGACACATTCATTACCCCCATCCAACAGTTAACATGAGCGTTAGCGGTTGCTAAGAATGGACGACCTAAGATGACAGGAGTGTGTTTCCTATCATCTAGCACGGGTTCAGTGTCAAGGACCATGAAGTCGACAGGATAATAGCATTTATCAACTTTAACCAAGACGTCCTCGACGATTCCTCTAGGTATTTTAATTTAATGATCTGCTAATTGTATGGTAGCAGCTGTAGGTTTAAGTTCACCTATGACACATGAAATCATAGGCGTACCTGGATCTTTATATTTTGGAGTAGCGTGTTGGAAAATTAAGCTAACTTTTTCTGTGAGAAAGACCTTTTTCGGAGTATGACTGCGTATTTTGCGCTTTTGCGTGCAAAGGTCTTTTAGACATTTAGCGTAAGCGGGAATTTGTTTTATCGCATCGAGGAATGGAATATTGATTTTAACTTGCTTAAACACCTCGAGTATATCCTCAACTTTCGACGTTTTGTTTGAAAAATTTGACGGTCCCTCGACATTTGGTAGGAAAGGCAGTTTTGGAATATACGTCATCGGGGTTGTTACATTTTCTTTCCTATTTCTACTCGTTTTCCCACCCTTTTCTTTATTAGAGTTAATGTTCCCTTCCTTCTCACTCTCATTTGGCACGTCAACAACTTCCTCTTCTCGAATAGTCATCCTAGTCGAGATGGTGTTTACTTGTTCATTCGAACCCACATTCCCACATTGTCTCTTAGGATTTTGAATAGTTTGACTAGGCAACTTACTCTCATTTCTACGACTCATAGCATTAGCTATTTGTCCCATTTGGGATTCAAGCTTCGCAATGGATTGTGTGTGAGAGTGCACTATCTATGCTTGTGCTTGTACTTGTGTTTCGATATTCTTAAGGGATGCCAACACTGTCTCCTGAAAAGCGTTAACCCTTGGAGGGTTAGGATTAGGAGGAGGGTGTTGGTATTGAGTTTGTTGAAATTGGGGTCGATAAGTATTAGGAAAATTAGTCGCTTCATTATTATTATGATTATTATTATTTTTCCACGAGTAATTAGGATGATTTCTCCATGGCATGTCCGGATTATTAGTCATAGGATTAAAATCATTTCGTGGGAATTGTTGAATAGAATTAATGTGTTGATCCACGAATTCCAAAAATTGAGACACTAATGGGCATGCAAGTATAGAATGTGAAGGATCGGAACATAATGCACAACTTTCATGAACGGGTGGGGCTGACGTTTGGTTTGTTGTCAAAAGTCGGTCAAGTTTTTTAGATAGTTCCTGAAATTCAATTGAATGACTTGACTCGAACTTTACCTCACTTTTAGGTTGCGAAAGATATCCCTCAAAACGTATCGACACAGCCTGATGCATCAAGTTCTCGCTTAATGTTTCAAAAATTTTCCAGGCCTCGTCGGCGCTTTTGTGTAGGAATGTACCCGCACAAACGGCGTCAACAGTATTACAAACAGAGAGAATAAGTCCCTCGTAGAAAACCTGGACCAACTGCCACTTAGGGACCTGATGATGTGGACAAGAGCGCAATAATTCTTTAAATTTCTCCCATGTGTCATAAAGTGTTTCCCTATCTTGCATCACAAAATTTGTTATCGATTTTCTTATCTAATTAGTCCTCGTGATTGGGAAAAACTTTTGTAAAAATGCGTTGTGTAAGGCTTCCCATGTTTTAATTGTGTTTGGCTCAAGTGATTGAAGCCAATATTTCGCTTTGTCTCTTAAAGAGAATGGGAAGAGATGCAGTTTAACTCATCATCAGTAAAATTTTGAATTTTTAAAGTAGAGCAAATATCTTGAAAATCTCATAAGTGTTGATATAAATCTTCATTTATACGGCCATGGAAAGAATGAAGTAGCGAGATGGTAGACGACTTTATCTCAAAGTGAGATGTTGTCGCATCCGGTAATTCGATACCTGCTTGAGGCATGTAAGTTGTAGGAATAAAGTAATCCCTAAGCGGAGGCGGCAGAGGTATATTAGGATTATTTACATTATTTCCGTTATTTTCATTATTTCCAACGTCAGCCATTGGAATAGGTTTTATTTTAAAAATTCGAGTTTTCCTTAACCTTTTAAGGGTACTTTGAATTTCGGCCTGAAATAGAGACGATAGTTCTGGAGTCGATTCGTCGTCTAGCAACCGAGCACTAGAAGCTTGGGTTGAGGATCTATTAATTCTTAAGGTACGTTCAAGTTCAGGATCAAAAGTTTGTAATTCAGGTTTACTAGAACGTGTACCAAACATAAACTAAAAAGAAAATAAGCGACACTAAGACAAAAACTGACTCACAAATATAAGACGAAATCACGCAAATAAGGCAACAGGCACACAACTACTATGATGCATGAATATTATCCTGTAATGCAATGACCGCGTCAAGCCCAGTGCCTTGGGTTTCCTAGCTAATGCATGTGAACAATCACTTCTAAACTAATGCAAATAGTGCGTCTCAGCGCCCTGACTTACAGTGGTTGGAAGCAAATTTCAAAGGAAGCGATTTAGTTTATTTATTATTTTTTTATTTTTGTGTAAGCTCCTTTGACGTGCACAGCTGCTCCACTCAAAATGCTAGAATTTGATTACTTCGAGAAACTACAAAACAAAAAGAAAAGTTAGTAACTTAAAACAAAAACGAAAAATAAGAAAAATAAAATAAATAAAATAAAACCTAATCTAGTATTTACGAATTAACTAAACTAAGATTCTAAAAATAAAGGTAGTAATTTGCAATCCCCGACAACGGCGCCAAAAATTGATCTTGTCAAAATCAAGATATAAAAGTATGCTTAACTTATGCTTTACTTTCAAAAGATTTGCAGTGTGGAAGTAATGGTCGAACCCACAGAGATTGAATACTACGCACTTTAATTTTTAAAACCTAAATTTAGTTAATTAAGAAAAAACGGATTTTGGATTTAATTTGAATTAAACTAATAACAATAAAAATAAATCTAAATTATGAAAGCAATTAATATTTGTTTTTATAATAAGTTTAAGGAACCTAGGATTGCAAATCTACCACTAGCTTCATAATAAGGGTATTTACGAATTACTTTAGCTTATTAAGTTGGATAATAATGGGGAATTGTAGCTACAAGCCCAATTCCTCCATCAAGAAAATAACTATGGTTCAAGCACCAACATAATCCATCTTCAGTTAGCACGAATTATCCCACACTAAACTAGGGTTGTAGTATAATCCGTCTAATCTAGGCATGGACTATTCGGATACTTGATAGCACAATTCAATTTAAGCACTATTACATGTAAATAATGTAAACAAGCACAGCAAGCATAGATCATTGAGCACACTACCATCAAAATAGATCTACGACAAGAGTAAACTTTGAAAATAACGATTTAATCAATAAAACCACGATTTATTTATAAAAATCCTCAGAACATGTAATTGTCATCCATACATAATAAAACTAAAATAAAAATATAAAATACACCCTATTACTTGGCTAGGGTTTCATTGAAACCCTAGATCTTGAGTTTAGTTAGCCATAGAATTGATGAACGGCAAGAGGTTGATGGAGGAGGCCATGGGAATCCTTGGTCTTCTTCGTCTTCCCTTGCTTTCCTCTCTTCAATGGCTGGAGTTTTTTGTTGTATATTGATGTATCTAATATTGTGTAATGATGTGTAACCACAAAATTGATTTAGAATAGGATTTATATAGAGTTTGGAAGGATTTAGGAAGCTTTCCTAAGCCAAATCGCACTAAAACAGCTGTTTATATGTTTCTGGACGTATTCAGCCAATTCGAATCGTACAGGGCTCTTCAGGACCTCGAAATACGCATTTTTGACTTTTTCAACAGGTCGCTTGCGCGGGTCACACGTGCGGGTCGCTCCAGCGACCAAACCATTTTCCAACTTTTCTCAAATTTTTCGCTGCTCTGCGCACCGATCGTAGAATTGTGATAACTTTTGACTCGGATCTCATATTGACTCACCATTTGTGGGCACACGTCCGTAACTCGAATATATACATTTTATATATCTAGAGAAATTTCTCAAATCTGAAGTATTCATTGTCAAAAATGTGATTTTCCGAGGCTGCTACTGCATTCAGCTTTCACCGGAATCACCGTTTGAGCCTAAAATGACTTCCAAAGCCACAGATCATTGGATTTTTGTGCATTTTCAAGTTAAAGCTCCAAAACCTACAAAATTTAGAATACTTATTAAAAAAACAACTAATAACTACATGAAATGGGCTAACAAAGCGTATTTTTAGGACTATAAACGGCAACTATTCGTCGTCGATCAGTGACATTTCTTTACATACATACAGCAGTCATGCTCCATGGTGGACTAGTAGTATCCTTGCCTTACTATCTTCTTTGCTAGCATATTTCCAATTATATGAGGACCACAAACCTCGGAGTGAATCTCCTCCATCATCTTTTCAACTTTTTGTTTACCCAGGCATAAGAGGTTCTTCCATATGTGAGACCTTTGGTACAATTCTCTTCCATGTACTATGAATTGGGCTGATAACCTCCTTATTGCTCTTTTATCTTTCTCTATGGCTCCCTCTGGGTATCCTTTCTCACTTATGAACTTCTAAATATCACTATACCAAGGTTATCCCTCTTCACCCTCTAGGTTAGCTATAACACAACAGTAGGAGCAGTCTTTTCTTCTCTTTATGATCAGGGGTCTCATGGTTACTCCAACAGGTATCCCAACCATTGAGGCTAAGGTGGCTAGAGCATTTGCGAATTGGTTCTCATCTCGGGGTATGTGGAAAAAAGTTATTTCCTTGAACTTTGCCTGCAGACTCTCTAGGTATTCATGATAAGGTTTCAGCTTCTCATTTACCTTCCAATCTTCTCTAGCTTGTGAAATTATCAAATTGGAATCTCCAAACACCTCAACTTTCTTTAGCCCTAGTCCTAAGGCCATTTCCAGTCCAATCGTGTAGGCCTCATATTCACTGACATTGTTGGTGACAGTCAAATTTAGCTTAACGACGAATGGTGCATGGGCACCATCTGGAGATACTAGCACTATTCCAACTCCATATCCTTTCTGGTTAGTAGCTTTGTCAAAGTACACCTTCTACATATCTTGACTAATAGCCATAAGGTCATCATCGGGGATCGAGAATTCATTAACATCATCCCTATCTACTACTTGGTCAGCTAGGAATTCTGTTATCACCCTTCCTTTGATGGACTTCCATACGACGTATTTCAAATCGAACTCTACGAGCATCAAGGTCCAATAGGCTATCCTTCCTATCAGTGCAGGTTTCTCAAATAGGTACTTCAATGGGTCCATCCGAGCTATAATCAACACAGGAAAAGATAACATGTAGTGCCTAAGTCGGCGGGAAGCCCAAATTAAGGGCCAGCAGGTTTCTCTAACAGTGCATACTTGAGTTCCTACCCGACCATCCTCTTACTCAAGTAGTATATGGCTTTCTCCATATGACCCTCGTCATCCTCTTGAGCTAGCATATATCCCATGGCATCCTTGGTTACTGACAGGTATAAAAGCAAGGGTTTGCCTACAAAAGGCGATGACAAGATGGGTGGGTTTTGGAGATAGTTTTGGATTTTCTCAAAGGCTTTCAGGCAGGGTTCACTCCACTCAAATTTCTCATCCTTCTTCAATAGTTTAAATAGTGGCTCACAGATGGTGATCAACTTTGAATGAAGCGGCTTATGAATTGGATCTTCCCCAGGAAACTTCTTACCTCCTTTTCTGACCTAGGTGGTTTCATCTCTAGGATTACCTTGATCTTGGCAGGGTCTAACTCTAAGCCTCTTTTGGTGATTAAGACTCCTAGCAACTTCCCTATGGTCACCCCAAATGCATACTTCTTTGGATTCAACCTCATCGTAAACTTCTTCAACATTTTAAAGTACTTCTTCATCACTCCTATGTGGTTTTCTCTTTCCTTTGCTTTTACTATTGATAGGCGACTAATGGTTGCCGTTTATAGTCTTGAAGATATGCTTTATTAGCCCATTTCATGTGGTTATTAAGTATTTTTTAATAAGTATTCTAAATTTTGCAGATTTTGGAGCTTTAACTTTAAAATGCACTAAAATTCAATGATTAGTGGCTTTGGAAGTCATTCTGGGCTCATACGGTGATTCCGGTGAAAGCTGAATACAGTAGCAATCTTGGAAAATTGCATTTTTTGACAAGGAATACTTTAGATTTGAGAAATTTCTTTAAAGATATAAAATATAGATCTTTGAGTTGCGGACGCGTGGCCGTAAACGGCGAGTCAATCCGAGATCCGAGCAAAACGTTATCGCAATTCTACGATCGGTGCGCAGATTAGTAAAAACTACCTCGCACAAGCGGGCCTCGCAAGCGACCTGCGAAAAAACCAAAAACGCGTATTTTGTCAAATTAGAGCATCCAGTGAAGGTGGTTTGTGCATATGACGTCTAAAAACGTAAATATAGCAGTTTTAGTGCGATTTGGCTTAGGAAAGCTTCCTAAATCCTTACAAAATCTATATAAATCCTATTCTAAATCAAATTTAAGGTTACACATCATTACACAACATTAGACACATCCATATACAACAAAAAACTTTAGCCATTGAAGAGAGGAAAGCAAGGAGAAAAACAAGAAGACCGAGGATTTCCATGGCCTCCTCCATCAACCTCTTGCCGTTCATCGCTTCTATGGCCAAGTAAACCTAAATCTAGGGTTTTAATGAAACCCTAGCCAAGTAATAGGGTGTTATTTATGTTTTTCTTTTAGTTTTATTATGTTTGGGTGATGATTACATGTTCCGAGGATTTTAAATAATAAAATCGTACTTTATTGAATTAATTCGTTACTTTCAAAGTTTATTCTTGTCTTAGATCTATTTTGACTGTGATGTGCTCAATGATCTATATTTGTTGTGCTTGTATAGATTATTTACATGTAATGGTGCTTTAGTTAATTGTGATATCAAGTATCCGAATAGTTCATGCCTAGGAAAGACGGATTGTGTTGCAACCCTAGTTTAGTGTAGGAGAATTCGTGCTAACCGAAGATGAATTATGTTGGTACTTGAATCATAGTTATCTTTTTGACGGGAGAATTGGGCTTGTAGCTACGATTCCCCATTATCATCTAACCTAATAAACTAATTGAATGCATAAAAATATACCTATTATGAAGCTAGTGGTGGATTTGCAATCCTAGGTTTCCTAAACATATTATAAAAATAACTTTTAATTGCTTCCATAGTTTAGATTTATTTTAATTGTTCTTAGTTTAATTAAAATCAAATCAAAATCCGTTTTTCTTAATTAATTAGATTTAGGTTTTAAATTAAAGTGCTTTAGTAATTCAATCTTTGTGGGTTCGACCTTTACTTCAACACTACAAATCCTTGAAAAGTAATGTATACTTTTATTTCTTGATTCTGACAAGATCAATTTTTGGCGTCGTTGCCGGGGATTGCAAATTACTACCTTTAGTTTTAGAATTTTAGTTTAGTTAATTCGTAAATATTAGGCTAGGTTTTATTTTTCTTATTTTCCATTTTTGTTTTGAGTTACTAATTGTTATTTTTGTTTTGTAGTTTCTCAAGTAATCAAATTCTAGCGTGTCGGAGTGGAAAAGCTTAGCACACCAAAGGAGCTTACGTAATTAAAATAAAATAAAATAAATATACATTGCTTCCTTTAATTTTTGCATCAAATCACTGTAAGTCAAGGTGCTAAGACGTAATTACTTGCATTAGGTTAGGTGTGGAGTGAGCACTGCATTAAGAAAGCCCGGGGTGCTGGGCTTTGAAACGAATCACTGCATAAGGATAATGACATGCATCATAGTAGTACTGTATGATTGCGTGCTTGATTACTTGCGTGATTGCTTTTTGTTTTTGTTGAGTCAGTCATTGTTTTAGTTTATTTTCATTTAGTTTATGTTTGGTACCCGTTCGAGTAAACCTAAATTAAATTTGCTTAATCTTGAACTTGAACCCTAGCTTCTAGAGCTCGGTTGATGCTAAACGACGAATCGACACCGAAATCGTCGTCATTATTTGAATCTAAAATATGAGTACCTTAAAAAGAATTAAGAAACCACGCTTGAATATCATTGGCCCTATTCTAATGGTCGACTTAGGAAACAACGGTAACAACGGGAACAACAGAAATAATGTAAATAACCCTAATATACCTCTGCCTCCTCCGCTTAAAGATTACTTTATTCCTACGGCCTATACGCCACAGGCAAGCATAGAATTACCAGAGGTGACGGCATCTCACTTTGAGATAAAATCATCTACCATCGCGCTACTTCCCTCATTCCATGGTCGTATTAAAGAAGACCCTTATCAGCACATAGGTGATTTCCAAGATATATGCTCTACTTTAAAAATTCAAAACCTAACTGATGATGAGTTAAAATTGCGACTCTTCCCATTCTCTTTAAAAGATAAAGCTAAATACTGGCTCCAATCTCTAGAGCCAAATACTATTAAAACATGGGAAGCCTTACACATTGCGTTCTTACAAAAGTTTTTCCCTATTACACGTACAAATCAAATAAGAAAATCCATAACAAACTTTGTGATGCAAGATGGGGAAACTCTTTATGACACTTGGGAGCAATTTGGAATTATTACGCTCTTGCCCACATCATCAGGTTTCCAAGTGGCAGTTGGTACAGGTCTTCTACGAGGGACTTGTTCTCTCACTACGTAATACCGTCGATGCCGTTTGTGCGGGTACCTTCCTACACAAAGCACCGACAAGGCATGGAAAATTTTGAAACGTTAAGCGAAAATTTGATGCACCAAGCTGTGTCCGTACGGCCTGAGGGGTGTCTTCCACCTAAACCCAAACGTGAGGAGCGTTTTGAGTCGAGTTAGTCAATCGAGTTACAAGAATTATCTAAAAACCTTGACCGACTTATGACAATGAACCAAACTACAAGCACACCCTCTTACGAAATGTGTCAAATATGTTCCAACCATTCACATTCTACACTTACATGTCCATCTGTGTCTCAATTTTTAGAATTCGCGGAGCAACTCATAAACTCTATCCAACAATTCCCACAGAATAATTATAATCATATGCCGACTAATTTTCCTAATACTTACCGACCCCAATTTAAACAAAGTCAATACCAACACCCCCTCCTAATCCTAACCCTCCAAGAGTTAACGCTTTTGAGGAGAAGGTTTTGGCGTCCCTTGAGAATATCGAAACGCAA
Source organism: Hydrangea macrophylla (assembly GCA_033977485.1). Taxonomy (NCBI): domain Eukaryota; kingdom Viridiplantae; phylum Streptophyta; class Magnoliopsida; order Cornales; family Hydrangeaceae; genus Hydrangea; species Hydrangea macrophylla. The sequence continues at coordinate 26,288,073 of CM066986.1, forward strand.
GTGCAAGCACAAGCACAAACACAAATAGTGCACTCTTACACATAATCCATTGCGAACCTTGAGTCCCAAATGGGACAAATAGCTAATGCAATGAGTCGTAGAAATGAGGGTAAGCTGCATAGTCAAACTATACAAAACCCTAAGGGACAATACGAGAATGGGGGTTCGAATGAGCAAATGAATGTCGTCTCAACTAGGATGACTATTCGAGAAGAGGAAGTTGTTGAAATTCTAAATGAGAGTGAGAAAAATGTAAACATTAATTTAAATCATGAGAAGGGTGAGGGCATGAATCGAATTAAAGAAGATAATGAACCGATCCCGACAGATTATGTTCCGAAACTACCCCTTCCACCAAATGTTGACGAACTGTCACATTTTTCAAAGAAATGGTCAAAAGCTGAAGATATACTCGAGGTATTTAAACAAGTGAAAATTAATATCCCATTCCTCGATATGATTAAACAAATTCCCGCTTACACTAAATGTCTAAAAGACCTATGCACTCAAAAGCACAAGTTGCACAGTCATATTCCGAAAAAGGTCTTCCTCATAGAAAAAGTAAGTTCAATTTTCCAACATGCTCCTCCAAAGTATAAGGATCCCGGTACACCAACGATTTTATGTATCATAAGTGACACTGTTATTCATCGGGCTCTCCTTGACTTAAGAGCAAGTGTTAATCTCTTACCTTACTCCGTCTACAAACAACTAGGTCTAGGTGAACTTAAACCCACGGCTGCAACCATGCAATTAGCGGATCGTTCTGTTAAAATTCCTAGAGGAATAGTCGAAGACGTTTTAGTTAAAGTTGATAAATGTTATTACCCTGTCGATTTCATGGTGCTTGATACTGAACTCGTGCTAGATGCTAGGAGACACACTCCTGTCATTCTTGGTCGCCCCTTCTTAGCAACTACTAACGCTCGTGTCAATTGTTGAACGGGGGTAATGAAGGTGTCGTTTGGGAACATAAACCTAAAATTAAATATATTTAATGCTATTGATCAACCTCTTAATGACAATGATTGCCTTTATGAGACGGATAGTGAGGTAAGACGAACTATTGAATCCAATAACATAATAAATTTGAGTGAGGAAAACAATACTGTGAATGATGAGCGGACGAAATTCAAATAGCACGGACCCTAATAACGAATTTACTCGAAAGGTGAGAAATCGATTTGAGCACAATTAGGGAGAACCATCGAATGAATTAACTCATAACGACATTCTTTCTGCTTTCCACCAAAATCTCCCTAATACCTTCAAGGGTACAACGTCCAAGTTCTGGCCTCCTTAAGTCTTGAGCTAGAATGGTCTAGCTGAAGATGTAAAAGACAGCGCTTCTTGGGAGGCAACCCAAGCTTTTATCGTTCCGTCTTCTCATTTTTGTATACCTTTTGGTCATTTTTGGTCAGTTTTTGAGTTCTCTGGATAGGTTTGGGGGTCGAGGTTAAGTTATTTTTAACTTATACACATAAAACAAGAGAAAAAAAAAAGAGAAAAATACCACATCACACACGCGGCCCGCTCACGCGAGATTGCCCCTAGAGAAAAATTTCAAACTTTTTCATAAGAGCTCTCAGTATCATCTCGCGCCTAGAATCGCCCGCGCGAGGGGCTCGCTCACGCGGCCCACTCGCGCGATTCATGGACTTAGAAATCTTTTCTGTAGTTTTCGTAAAATGTGCCTCTGTTTTACCTCGCAGGAGGGCTCACGCGCACAATGGTCACTCGCGCGAGGTAGGGGTTTTTGTTTTAGATTTTCTCTTTTGCTCTGTTACCTTCTTTCTCCCAAACCTGGTCAGCTATTTTTATATTTTCTGTTTATTTACTTAGGTTCCTTTTCGATCGAGTTCTTTGTTTTCATAGCACGTTTATGCTTGTTTTAATTATTTTCTTTGAGTCTTTTACTTATCGTTTAGTTTCTATTCGTTAAAAAAAACCGAGTCTATATTATATATATATCTATTTCTTTTCTTTATCAGTGTTATTATTTTGTTATCAAGTATTAACAGGTGCAATAGTGTCTCCATTTGGAGCGTATTTGAACTTTCATTCCATATGCATGTACGTTCACCTTGTTTGTGATTGCCGAGATCGAGGTATTATCATTCCTTCCTTACGTACTTTCCTTTCTTTTATTTTATTATTTCATTGGGGACAATGAAAGGTTTAGGTTTGGGGGTATGCACATTATTATGCACCGATTTTTTTAAAATTTTTTCAATACTTGTGCTTAAATAACAATTTTACCTACATTTATGCACTCTCAATTCGATACTTCTTGTTATGTAACTTAGATTGTTATAGAATGGTAAACATGAGAAGATGTGGTTAAACATTTGCTGAAGTCATGATGCGACGTTCAAGATATGTATCATTCAAATCGTAGTTTTATATCATAAATTTGCACACAAACCTATGCACTGCACGTAGTCACTTGAATACATGTTTGATGTGAACTATAATATGATTCGGATTTCTAGATAACACATGGTAGAGACTAAACCCGGTGAGCTTTTGAGCCTATCTTTTCTTCATAGAGGGTTATGAATACATTTTGTGTTTGTCGAATTTCATTTGAAGTAGCGCATCTACTCGTTGCTTAGTCTCATTATTATTGTTTTGGTTGATAGTCAAGTTAAAATATTTGTTACCATGCTAAATAATCTGCCATCGTAAACGTTGAAAAATCGTATCACCATAGGAGATGATGGTAGGCCCTCTTTGTTTATCTATCCGAAAAATGATAAATTCCTTAGTTCGCCCCTTTGAGCTGTTAAAATGCCCTTTTTCTTTAATCACCATGTAGACACCCCAATTTTGACCGACCATCGAATTTAGGAGAGTGTCACCTCCGTATCCGATGATGACAAGGACCGAAAAATTGAAGTATTTCAAGCTCTTCAGAAAATCTCCAAAACGCGATAAAATTTCACAAAAAAAGGAAAAATACCAGGTATTTAGGAGAATTCAGGTATAAAACATAATTTTTGGAAAGGATCTTCAAAAATAATTTGTTTCAAAAAGGGGGAAGTCCTAAAAAAGGGAACCTCAGCTAAAAACGGCACACGGCAGACTGTCGCGGCACTCACTGAGTGCCGCACGGCAGTCGGAGAGTGCCGGCCCGGCATTCACCAAGTGCCGCTAGAAATTTCTAACTGCCGTTCACTTTTAAAGTCTGTATTTTGCAGTGCAATACGTATGCATATGCAGATAAGAACAAAAAACTAATAAAGTAAGACTGACAAAAATGCGGCAATTCATTAATTGACGCGGCATTTGATGAATGCCGAGCGGCAGTCATGAAGTGTCGCGACGGCAGTCATGAACTGCCGCAACGGCAGTCACGGATTGCCGCGACAGTTTCTGGACTGCCGCGCTGGGTAGCAGTCTGTATAATTTCATAAAGTACATATTGTACCACCAAATGAGAGAATTACACCTGTTTTTTACTCCGAAATTCACCAAAAATACCTGGTAATTTTGCCTATAAAAGAGAAGGGATCTTCCTTGAAAAGGAGGACCAAGAAGAAGAAGAGAAAAAAAGAGGGAGGAAACACACAAAAAAGACTACCATTACACCAACATTTTTTTAGAGAAAAAAAGAAAGTTTGGAGAGCTTGAAGAAGAGTTTGGAAGATCTTCAAAGGAGAAAAAAAACTTTGAGGATAGTTTGGAGGTAACCCTCTAATCTTAGTTGTGTTTTCTTTCTTTTGAGCTTCTAATTTACAAGTCATTTAGTTTTTCTTGATTAAGTTTTAGAGTTTGTTAAGTAAACTTAGAAGTCCTTACTTCCTAGTTCTTTGATCCTTCTTCTATTTTTCTTGTTTATGTTCTTTTTTTGAGATTCTTGGAGATCTTCAATATCTCCCTTGAAAGCTCTTGAGTTTGATATTTTGAATCCCATGTAAGCTTATGCTTCCCCTGGGAGTCAAAGTTGATCACCACTTAATAGATGGATCCAAGTCCATACACATGATTTGAATCCTCTAAACTTGATGTCTTAGGGAATCCTTTCTATATTCCTTTGAGACTCATGAGTAGTAGTCATGTCTCCATCTTCCAATGACCATCAAATGGTAGGGAAATGTAGGTTTTGAGTCTAAGCCCATCTTCATGGTTTAGATTCCTTATCTTGTAGATTCCATGAAGTCCATCCATACTTCACTTGAAGTCTATGAAAAATAAAATTTCTTAGTCTCCAATGACCATCAAATGATAGGAGAAGTGGTTTGGTTTAACCCAACTTTGTGGTTTAGTAGTTGGAGTTACCAAATAAAAGTTGAACTTGACAAATGAAAACAGTGAGGTCACAAACTGTTTTTGATCAAAGATTTTTAGTTTGAAATCTAACCGTTGAAACCAAGTGAAACCAACGGGAAAGTGTCAATAATACAATGTTCTACCACTACAATCTTTGTTTTGAGGTGGTTTCATGTTTAGAATGGTTTGATCATGAGTTTTGTGAGGCAATAATAATCTGTCCAGAGTTTCAGAATAGTTTCAGAACAGCAACACTCTTTTGAAATAATTAAATCAGAGTTCTAATGAAGTGTTTGTGACTCCAAATAATTGTTTCTATGACGTTTAATGTGTTAGGAAGTCACCCGAAAAAGAACAAAGCATTTCTGATTTTTTTGCTATTTTTAAAAAATCAAACAATATCTCTGGACAGAGAGTTGTACATCTCTGAGTGATGCCTGGTTATTGTCTTTTTCCCGGAGATCCGACCGTTGAAACTTTGATTTTCTTTTTGATTTGGAAACTAGACTCACATAGGCATCTCGTGTCCAAAATTCACTGACATCATACCATGAGAGACGTGCTTTTTATTTTCTTAAAGGTCTGGTCTGCTGTCTGCAATTTTCTCAGAATTTTATGACACATTTGACCAACTTTGTAAATAATGGTCCAAATGACTCTTCTATGATCTAGGGCTTAAACCTTGTTTTAATAATGATTAGTTGAGCTTGAATTCAAGGTTTAAGAGTATTTCATAGTTTATCCTTGTCCATGTACATATTCATCTATATGGTTTGACACTTATAATTAGGACTTATTTGCTTTGGATTTAATTAAATTAGATAGATTTAAGCTACAAATTTAGGATTGTTATTCATAACATCGTATTTTGCATATCATGTGGACTAACCCTTTGTTTTGTAGCGCTATTAAGGTACGATTTCTCGATCCCGCTCTAGTTTATTAAATTTCTTGATTTTATTTCATTTTTGACCTTATGCGCGACACCTTAGAGTTAAGATTTGCCTTATATGTATATATAGATTAGAGACTCTCTTCCTAGGTTTTATTCAATCGCATGCATTGCACGTTTAATATTCGCAGCTGGATCCCGGGTAAGCTCTCTTGTTCCCTATTGCATATAATGTTGCTTGCTATTCGAATTACGTGGCTTATGAATGATATTTTGTCAATTGCAATTTTACACCCCTTTGGACATGCTTTTGTGATGTGTATGTATATATGTATTAGTTGAGGGAATGCTTAGATTAATAAATTTGATTAAAAGGATGTTGAGTAGAGGCCTATCGCAAGATAGGATGAGAGAGGGTGCTTTAGTCCGACGGGCTCCTTCCTCTCTCATTCCATAATCCCCGGACCAAGTTAATCTTTGGTTTCGCAAAAGATCAGTTTGCTTTAAAAATGGTTGCTTAATTTTTCCTTTAAAAATTAAGTGGCGACTCATTTTGTTTTAGAAATAGATTTTTGAAAAGCTGTGGGTAAGTCAACCTGTGATATCCACAATCTGGCGACTCTGCTGGAGATCGAACCCAGAATCTCTGGTTTCGCAGACCAGAATTCTGATTTTGGGTTCACTCGAGGATTAGACTTGAAAAATATCCTTTTAATAAAATTAATTAATCTTTGTATGCCTGTTGCATCGTACTTGCATGTCCAGCCAGTCGATTGCACGGAACTATGACCTTGGAGGCTCGGGGCGACCCGGTCGGTCAAGTCATCATGGGACTGTGTGATCACCCTTGATCTCGTACCATGATCTGGTATATGAAGCATCCTATCGGGTGTGTGTCAAGGGTCCCTTGTTTGACCAAAACCCAGCTTTTGCATAGTAGCTTCCATAGAACCTTTCAATCTTAGGAAATCAATTCTTGATTAGGGTTATATGCTAGGAAGTTTTGTATGCCCGGAAGGGATTACTTGAGATGATGACGATACTTGCTTGATGAAAGACGTATAATCTTCTAATCACCTTTTAGCACTTCCCCTCGTATCAAGCGACATCAGGGGAACATGTTGAACCTTGATTATAAGATTACATCTCTTATATCATGTTTAGCTAAGCATCATTGACCTTGTATGTATCCAAATTCATGAAAAGTACGGTGATAATCCGATCATGTGATCCTTCTGCCCAAAGAATTTTAAATCCATCTTTAAAAGCAAACAGATTTTTGCCATCTTTATTCCAAAGTTTTCAATCGTTTTTTCAAAAATCTTTGGAGTTCACTTTTGATTAAAGCTCCAAACTAATCTTTGGGAATTGTTTTTGGAAGAAATGCTCTTCAAATGAATTTCAAAGCAAAATTTCAATCCAATCATCGTCATTGAAAAACATTTTCACATTCTCATTTTTACATAAAAGATTCAAAATCCTTGAGAATTGTTTTTGAAAAACCTCATCATTTAAAGAAATGCTTTTCAAATGAATTTCGAAAATATTTTACCCGACCTTTGAAAGGGTAGTGAGGATCACAATGATAGGTGAAATTGGCGCATTTGGTATGGATGAGGATTTTATGTGCCTATGTGTTTATGTGTTAGGATTAGATTTTTTTTCGTTTCTTTGGCATATAGAGTAGGCACACACACACACACTTGCATTTCATCCGTGTGCCATATGTGCGGTGCATGCATTCAGTTGCATCAAATCATCAAAGCATGAACATTTTTTATCAATATCGTTGCATACATGTAGCATACAAATCCACAACATCTTCCTTCCAATTAAAATCAAAACAATTCCTCGAAATTCCTTGCCTCCTGAAAATCGATTCTGTATGCGGGCCTTTTCATGTCGTGAACCTGTAGAAAGAGTGGAACAACCAGATCCCCTAGTGAGGACACTTCTAACCTCTTGGGTTCGTCTTCTTGATTTTAGGAGAACATGGACCATCATTTTGAGATTGATCCGCCAATGGCACTAAGAGATTTGGAAGAGAAAGTGAGCAAACTGCAGGCCACCGTTGAGCAACAAGATTCAAGGGTGAAGCAATTGGAAAGGGTCATGCTTGAGTTCATTCAATTATTAAGAGATCAAATGGGCCTTGTTGAGGAAAAGATGGATCAGAGAATAATGGATTGCTTAAAGAAGCACCAACAGACATGTCCAAATCCAGCCATGCACCAAAGCCCATGTCCAAAACCAGCTATGCATCCAAGACCAATCAATCACCAAAGCCCATGTCCAAATCTAACCATTCACCAAAGCCCACATCCAGGCCCAATCCCAACTAATCAAAGAGCTATTCCGAGTCCACGTCTCAACCCAAAAACCACCTCTAGCTCAGAGTCGAATTCAAAATCAAACCAAGCCCGCAAGCCGAGAATCTTCACCAACCTTGGCATGCCATTATCCATGGCCCTTGGTCACCTTGTCAAGAATGGTCACCTCCACCCCCTGGACCCAAAGCCACTACCAAATCCCTTACCTCGCAAATGTGACCTTTCTTGGTACTGCGCCTACCACCAAACCCCTGGTCACATGACTAACCATTGCATGAAGCTCCGTCATGATATCCAAGATCTCATCGAGCATAAAATCATCACTCCTTTGCTGAACCCATCGAGTGACGTTTGGCATGACGTGCAGTCCTTTCAATCACAGCCATTGCTGAGCACTCTCAAGGAATTTGTTGCCTCTATGAATGTGCAACAACCAACTGGCCCTGACCCAATCAACAGAATTGAAAAAGGCATTGACAATACTCGGTATGAGTTAGAGAAGGGCCATTTGACTGAAAATTGGGCAATAAAGTCAAATGATGCTCCTACAAAGATGCAGAAGGGGGATGACGGACCTGAAGGAAATGCTAGTGAGGTGATAGTGTTTGGAACTGCTGCTGCTAAAGCAAATGTGGATGCTCTTGGAAATTTAACAAATTGAAAATCATCTGTGACACTCCAATTGGGACCAAGTCAAGTCTAGCAGTCGAGTTATGTTAGGTCGGAGTCAAATGTCAAGTCCAGTCGAGTCTTTTGGTCAGTCTGTTATCAAGTCTGTTTGCAAATCTTTGTCGAGATTATCGAGTCGAGTGATGTAATCCTCCTTCCCTACTAGTTGAATAAAATCTCATTTTTCTTGATTCAGTGTGCCAAGTCGTGAATGTATGGATCATTAAGCCAAGAAAGAAAAAAAAATAATAATAATAAAAAAATAAATAAAAAATCATTTTTCAAATGATCATAAATCTTTGCATTGAAAAGGATCCCCAAGTGATCAAAGAAAATTTTGTGCCAAAACCACGGAGGAGTAGAGAATTGATTAGCTTTACTTTAAGAATTTAAAGACGCTCTTGCTCAGATGAACTTGGAGCTTAAAGCTTGCTCACCATCCCCTTTTCTCAAATACCAAGCCTAAAAGATGAGCCCAACCAATCTAAAGCCATAAACTTGGTCCTTGATGGTAGCCAGGCATTTTAAATGAACTTCTTATTCCAAAAAAAAAAAATAAGAAAAAGAAAAAGAAAAGAGAAAAAGGAAGAGCTCGCTAGGATGAAAACCCGGAAGGGCGCCTAGGCAAAAGTTAGAGCAAAATAAGATGCGTGTTGATTTCAAAAATCCCAATCCTAGCCAGTCAAGATCATAGAGAGAATAAGAGATAATAAGGAAGAGAAAGGAAAGAGAAAAGAAAAGGCAGAGAATAGATAAGATTGAAAATTCTTGAGCACTTCGAAGTAGATCATTGGCACATGAACTATCCCGAGGCTTTGAGTTGTTCTAAACAAAGAAAAAGAGATTGGAAATGGAAAAGAGGGACTTATCAGCTTCAAAATTTTCGTGAGAAGCTCAAACACTAAGTGAGCCTAAAACAATACAGAGATGTCTTTGAAAAAAAAAAAGAATAAAGATTTGAAGGGCTGATATTACTTTGTGAATATGGTAGAGTATGAATAAAACATGATGAGAGTCATAAAGATTAACTGGCTAGTGAAAAGGTTAAAGAATCAACCGCCAAATAAAAAAGAAGAAAAGAAAAAAGAAAATAAAGGAAGAAGTAGTTCATCATGCTACACAAGGGCTACAATAAGTGACATGCATTCCCTAGACCCAAATGGCTACATGGCTCGAAAAGCCCACCAATTCTTGAAGCCTGATTCTTTCAAGACCTCCAAAGTTGATGAACTACGTTTTGACCTGATTCCCACTCGGGGATACGTAGGCGAACCATCCAAGGTTCTCGGTCTATAACCATTCCTAAAGCATCACCCTTTGCTCCTTTGGTTTCCTTCCTCCAGACTAGGGGCAAACTGGTGTTTGCCTGGAGCCATACGTGTACTGCCAAACCAGGGGCAAACAAAGTTTGCCTATCAGCATTGGGTTTCCCGCTTTAGCTCACCACATTCATGATGATTATCTCTAGGTTGGGAGTAAATGCACTGCAGGCATCCTGTACCATCATGTTCTCAAAACCCTTGGATGAGCCTATTTGCCCTTTAGACTAGGGGCAAACTTTGTTTGCCAAAACCCCTCTATGCCAGAGGCAAGTTCTCGAGTAATCAAGTTTGTTTTGAAAGGATTGAAATAGAGTGCCTTTCATTCTATAAGCTAAAGCACTAATTTGAAGCATAGTCTAGATAGGCAAAGAATTCGCTAAATTGAAAAGGGGAAGTTTTCAAAGTGTTGATTTATCGACAAAATACTACCATTTGTAAGATGATGAATAAATGAAAAGTGAGATGATACATTATTCACAATGAAAGCACATTAATTCATAATGAATGTAGAGTTTGAGTCAGTCATCTTGAGTCACTAGCTTTGTCAGGTATGTCCTCCTTTGATGGGTCAATAAAATGGTCTCAAATGTGTGGGTTTAAGATGAGGAATAAAGATTTGAAAAGTCTCCATGAGCATCCTAAGAGCAATATGAGCAGAGGTTTTGAACACTATCACAACACAGTGCTAAAGTGGTAATATAAGAAGAGTCCAATACTAGGGGCAAAGGTGACTTCCCTCTTTTGACAGAATCGATGTGTTTCTTCTAAAGGTCCGTAAATGTATAAAATAATTCTTTCTATCAGCTCCGTTCAAATTCTTTGAGTCTGAAAACTCCTCAAAATTTTGAAAAATCAACTCTTTGAGTCCGCGGACTCTCGAACTTTTCTTTAAGTTCAAAGTGACTCGGAATATGGAAAATTGGTTCTTTGAACACGAGGAGACTCCTGAAGCATTAGTCCTCAATGGCAGCTTCTCTTCTCAAAGTATTAGTCCTCAATGGCAGCTTCTCTTCTTAAAGCATTAGTCCTCAACGGCATCTGCATTAGCCCTCAATGGCAACCTTGTATTAGTCCTCAATGGCAGCATCATTTTTGTTAGTCCTCAATGACACCTTGCATTAGTCCTCAATGGCAACATCATTTTTGTTAGTCCTCAAAGGCAACCTTGGTCCTCAATGGCACCTTGCATTAGTCCTCAATGGCAGCATCATTTTTGTTAGTCCTCAATGGCAACCTTGCGTTAGTCCTCAATGGCAATCCTCGTTAGTCCTCAATGGCAATCTCTATTAGTCCTCGATGGCAATCCTTGCTAATCCTCGCGAGCATCTGTGTTAGTCATCAATGGCAACCTCGCATTCGCATTAGTCCTCAATAATTCTTCGAGTCTCATTCAAACTGCCGATTTTGAAAATTGAAATTCTTTTGAGTCAAATTGACTCCAATGTTGAAAATTAAAATTTTCGTTTAGCCAAGTTGACTCCGATTTGGAAAATTGAAATTCTCTTCGAAAATTTGAAATCGTTCGGGTCAATCCGACTCCCAATTTGAAAATCTGAAAATTCTTTGAGTCCGATTCGGCTCCCAATTGTGAGAAATAGAAAAATTCTTGGAGTCTGATTCGACTCCTATTTTAGAAATTTGAAAAGAAATTCTTGTGAGTTTGATCGACTCGCGGGTTTTGAAATATCGGATTGATTTGAGTCAAATCGACACCGGACTTGGTGAAATTGAATTTGTTTGAGTCTAATGGGCTCTCGATTTTAGAAGATCGAATTAAGTCTGAAAGACTCTGGATTTTTGGAAATAAACTGATTAGAGTCTGACTGACTCCAAAATTATGAATTAGATTGAGTTAAGCCTGGTTGACTCCCAATCTTAAGAAAACATATCTGACGGGGCCGAAGGGCTGCAGATTGTTTAGAGAAAACATATCCGACGGGGCCGAAGGGCTGCGGATTGTTCAGAGAAAACATATCCGACGGGGCCGAAGGGCTGCGGATTGTTCAGAGAAAACATATCCGACGGGGCCGAAGGACTGCGGATTGTTAAGAGAAAACATATCCGACGGGGCCGAAGGGCTGCGGATTGTTCAGAGAAAACATATCCGACGGGGCCGAAGGGCTGCGGATTGTTAAGAGAAAACATATCCGACGGGGCCGAAGGGCTGCGGATTGTTAAGAGAAAACATATCTGACGGGACCGAAGGGCTGCAGATTGTTAAGAGAAAACATATCCGACGGGGCCGAAGGGCTGCGGATTGTTAAGAGAAAACATATCCGACGGGGCCGAAGGGCTGCGGATTGTTAAGAGAAAACATATCCGACGGGGCCGAAGGGCTGCGGATTGTTAAGAGAAAAACATATCCGACGGGGCCGAAGGGCTGCGGATTGTTCAGAGAAAACATATCTGACGGGGCCGAAGGGCTGCAGATTGTTTAGAGAAAACATATCCGACGGGGCCGAAGGGCTGCGGATTGTTCAGAGAAAACATATCCGACGGGGGCCGAAGGGCTGCGGATTGTTCAGAGAAAACATATCCGACGGGGCCGAAGGGCTGCGGATTGTTCAGAGAAAACTCGCATCGACACCAGAGTATAAGGCGCGAAGTGCATCTCAGTCGATCAGATGATTCTTGGAAGACACCAGGGTATAAGGCGCGAAGCGCATCTCAGTCTTTCAAAAGCGTGGTTCCTGATTCGACACCAGAGTATAAGGCGCGAAGCGCATCTCAGTCGATCAGATGATTCTTGGAAGACACCAGGGTATAAGGCGCGAAGCGCATCTCAGTCTTTCAAAAGCGTGGTTCCTGATTCGACACCAGAGTATAAGGCGCGAAGCGCATCTCAGTCGATCAGATGATTCTTGGAAGACACCAAGGTATAAGGCATCTCAGTCTTTCAAAAGCGTGGTTCCTGATTCGACACCAGAGTATAAGGCGCGAAGCGCATCTCAGTCTTTCAAAAGCGTGGTTCCTGATTCGACACCAGAGTATAAGGCGCGAAGCGCATCTCAGTCAATCAGATGATTCTTGGAAGACACCAGGGTATAAGGCGCGTAACGCACCTCAATCTTTCGGAAAGCATGGTTTCTAATTTGACACCAAGGTATAAGGCGCGTAGCGCATCCTAGTCGATTAGATGACTCTTGAAGAATGTCAGAGAATTAAACATAGTAAGCGCATCTATGACGGTCATGACTCTCCCAGAATGGAATGACATCATGAGTAGAATGGCATAGGTTGCTTTTTGGTACTAAGAAAGAACAATGTGTTGCTGAGACGTTATGTGGAGCACACCATTGCATGGCACTTGCATCACGATAAGATAGGTGCATTCATCCGTATGACTATTTGCGTTTGTGTATGTTTGAACCTTGACCCGAACTACGTCTTGGTCTGATTCCTGAACGGATACGTAGGCAGCTCATCATCGAGCACGACCAACGTGAACCATTGCCGCGCGCATGTTCTCTTTTTGCAATGCATTTTGTTTTTACCTAAATTCGACGGTCTGGTCAAAGGCTTGTCTTCACACAGGCTTCGACATTAACTTGTGGCACGCGTTGCTCCACAAGCTCTGCCGAAGAGGGGCAAACTGTAGACACCCCAATTTTGACCGACCATCGAATTTAGGAGAGTGTCACCTCCGTATCCGATGATGACAAGGACCGAAAAATTGAAGTATTTCAAGCTCTTCAGAAAATCTCCAAAACGCGATAAAATTTCACATAAAAAGGAAAAATACCAGGTATTTAGGAAAATTCAGGTATAAAACATAATTTTTGGAAAGGATCTTCAAAAATAATTTGTTTCAAAAAGGGGGAAGTCCTAAAAAAGGGAACCTCAGCTAAAAACGGCACACGGCAGACTGCCGCGGCACTCACTAAGTGCCGCACGGCAGTCGGAGAGTGCCGGCCCGGCATTCACCAAGTGCCGCCAGAAATTTCTGACTGCCGTTCACTTTAAAAGTCTGTATTTTGCAGTGCAATACGTATGCATATGCAGATAAGAACAAAAAACTGATAAAGTAAGATTGACAAAAATGCGGCAATTCATTAATTGCCGCGGCATTTGATGAATGCCGAGCGGCAGTCATGAAGTGTCGCGACGGCAGTCATGAACTGCCGCAACGGTAGTCACGGATTGCCGCGACAGTTTCTGGACTGCCGCGCTGGGCAGCAGTCTATATAATTTCAGAAAGTACATATTGTACCACCAAATGAGAGAATTACACCTGTTTTTTGCTCCGAAATTCACCAAAAATACCTGGTAATTTTGCCTATAAAAGAGAAGGGATCTTCCTTGAAAGGGAGGACCAAGAAGAAGAAGAGAAAAAAAGAGGGGGAAACACACAAAAAAGACTACCATTACACCAACATTTTTTGAGAGAAAAAAAGAAAGTTTGGAGAGCTTGAAGAAGAGTTTGGAAGATCTTCAAAGGAGAAAAAAAACTTTGAGGATAGTTTGGAGGTGACCCTCTAATCTTAGTTGTGTTTTATTTCTTTTGAGCTTCTAATTTACAAGTCATTTAGTTTTTCTTGATTAAGTTTTAGAGTTTGTTAAGTAAACTTAAAAGTCCTTACTTCCTAGTTCTTTGATCCTTCCTCTATTTTTCTTGTTTATGTTCTTCTTTTGAGATTCTTGGAGATCTTCAATATCTCCCTTGAAAGCTCTTGAGTTTGATATTTTGAATCCCATGTAAGCTTATGCTTCCCATGGGAGTCAAAGTTGATCACCTCTTAATAGATGGATCCAAGTCCATACACATGATTTGGATCCTCTAAACTTGATGTCTTAGGGAATCCTTTCTATATTCCTTTGAGACTCATGAGTAGTAGTCATGTCTCCATCTTCCAATGACCATCAAATGGTAGAGAAATGTAGGTTTTGAGTCTAAGCCCATCTTCATGGTTTAGATTCCTTATCTTGTAGATTCCATGAAGTCCATCCATACTTCACTTGAAGTCTATGAAAAATAAAATTTCTTAGTCTCCAATGACCATCAAATGATAGGAAAAGTGGTTTGGTTTAACCCAACTTTGTGGTTTAGTAGTTGGAGTTACCAAATAAAAGTTGAACTTGACAAATGAAAACAGTGAGGTCACAAACTGTTTTTGATCAAAGATTTTTAGTTTGAAATCTAACCGTTGAAACCAAGTGAAACCAACGGGAAAGTGTCAATAATACAATGTTCTACCACTACAATTTTTGTTTTGAGGTGGTTTCATGTTTAGAATGGTTTGATCATGAGTTTTGTGAGGCAATAATAATCTGTCCAGAGTTTCAGAATAGTTTCAGAACAGCAACACTCTTTTGAAATAATTAAATCAGAGTTCTAATGAAGTGTTTGTGACTCCAAATAATTTTTTCTATGACGTTTAATGTGTTAGGAAGTCACCCGAAAAAGAACAAAGCATTTCTGATTTTTTTGCTATTTTTAAAAAATCAAACAATATCTCTGGACAGAGAGTTGTACATCTCTGAGTGATGCCTGGTTATTGTCCTTTTCCCGGAGATCCGACCGTTGAAACTTTGATTTTCTTTTTGATTTGGAAACTAGACTCACAGAGGCATCTCGTGTCCAAAATTCACTGACATCATACCATGAAAGACGTGCTTTTTATTTTCTTAAAGGTCTGGTCTGCTGTTTGCAATTTTCTCAGAATTTTATGACACATTTGACCAACTTTGTAAATAATGGTCCAAATGACTCTTCTATGATCTAGGGCTTAAACCATGTTTTAATAATGATTAGTTGAGCTTGAATTCAAGGTTTAAGAGTATTTCATAGTTTATCCTTGTTCATGTACATATTCATCTATATGGTTTGACACTTATAATTAGGACTTATTTGCTTTGGATTTAATTAAATTAGATAGATTTAAGCTACAAATTTAGGATTGTTATTCATAACATCGTATTTTGCATATCATGTGGACTAACCCTTTGTTTTGTAGCGCTATTAAGGTACGATTTCTCGATCCCTCTCTAGTTTATTAAATTTCTTGATTTTATTTCATTTTTGACCTTATGCGCGACACCTTAGAGTTAAGATTTGCCTTATATGTATATATGGATTAGAGACTCTCTTCCTAGGTTTTATTCAATCGCATGCATTGCACGTTTAATATTCGCAGCTGGATCCCGGGTAAGCTCTCTTGTTCCCTATTACATATCATGTTGCTTGCTATTCGAATTACGTGGCTTATGAATGATATTTTGTCAATTGCAATTTTACACCCCTTTGGACATGCTTTTGTGATGTATATGTATATATGTATTAGTTGAGGGCATGCTTAGATTAATAAATTTGATTAAAAGGATGTTGAGTAGAAGCCTATCGCAAGATAGGATGAGAGAGGGTGCTTTAGTCCGACGGGCTCCTTCCTCTCTCATTCCATAATCCCCGGACCTAGTTAATCTTTGGTTTCGCAAAAGATCAGTTTGCTTTAAAAATGGTTTCTTAATTTTTCCTTTAAAAATTAAGTGGCGACTCATTTTGTTTTAGAAATAGATTTTTGAAAAGTTGTGGGTAAGTCAACCTGTGATATCCACACACCATTATCCTTTTTTTTTTGCTCCAAGTTGACCAACTTGGAGTTCATCACTGAGAGAAGGTTGAGTGACAAGGCGGTGTGTCGATTCAGAAGAAGAAGAAAACAAGATGATGTTTGGGGTAATTGCCTTGGTATTTAGTGAATATTCATTTAAAAAGCAACGAAGAAAAAAAAAAGAAAAGAAAAAGGTTGAAAGAAGAAGAAAGAAATTAAAAAAGAAGAAGATGAAAGAAATTTTTTAAAAAATGAAAGAAGATAATGAAAAGATGAAAGTTGGTAGAAGAATGAATGAAAGAAATCGAACATGCCTTACAACACCATTCTAAAACTACCTAAAGAATCATTTCTATCATTTTTCATTGCCTGAGCCATGTTACATCCTTTGAAAAGTCCAATTTGATCCTAGAAAACATGGTTTGGATATGTAAACGATGGGAGGGGGATTAAAATATGGTAATGATTAATTTTTGTTGACTGTTAGCAACCTTTCCATAAGACTACTGTTCTCTCGTGTCATGCGTCTTTTTTGAGTCATATGTGAGCATTCCTTATTTTTGAAAGCATATCTCCTTCGCTCCCATATAGTTGAGAGGTTACACCTGTTTCTGAGTGTTTCATTTGAGAGTGTAATTAACACTGTGAGATTCGTAGCCGAAGCATAGTTGGATGGTTATCCGAGTTATATTCCAATTCATGACATGCGCGTGTTCATTTGACTACCACATCACACACATGCAATTATATGAGAAACTCTATTAATTTATACGATGTATGTGCTTGGGGTTGTTTTTCATGACGTAGGTGGACGTTTAATTCCGTTTCTTCTTGTGTTCAGTATTCTATTTCAAATCATTGTTTTATAATAAGGAGTATTGAATGTTATGTTTTTTGGTTTTTAATAAAACTTTTAAATATGTAATAAAATAAAGATGGTTGTGGGTGACTTGTTGACGAGAACCCTCACGAGCCTTCACTTGTCCTACTAGGGACACCTAGAGATTTAAAAGGCTTGTTGCATATGCTAAATGCAATCGCATTACCTGCAACAATGAGTTAGGATATTTGAATTGTACTTTATTTTTATTTTTATGTTTTTCTTTGCTCGAGGACTAGCAAAGAGTAGGTTTGGGGGTGTGATAGGCGATGAATAGTTGCCGTTTATAGTCCTGAAGATACGCTTTGTTAGCCCATTTCTTGTTGTTATTAAGTGTTTTTTAATTAATATTCTAAATTTTGTAGGTTTTGGAGCCTTAACTTGAAAATGCACTAAAATTCAATGATTAATGGCTTTGGAAGTCATTCTGGGCTCAAACGGTGATTCCGGTGAAAGTTGAATGCAGTAGTAGCCTTGGAAAATCGCATTTTTGACATGGAATACTTTAGATTTGAGAAATTTCTTCAGAGATATAAAATGTAGATCTTTGAGTTACGGACGCGTGGCCATAAACAGCGAGTCAATCTGAGGTTCGAGAAAAAAGTTATCGTAATTCTACGATCGGTGCACAGATCAGTGAAAACTACCTCGCACGAGCGGGCCGTGCTAGCGACCTGTGAAAAAACCAAAAACGTGTACTTTGTCAAATTAGAGCGCCCAGCAAAGGTGGTTTGTGCATATGACGTCTAGAAATGTAAATATAGCAGTTTTAGTGCGATTTGGCTTAGGAAAGCTTCCTAAATCCTTCCAAAATCTATATAAATCCTATTCTAAATCAAATTTAAGGTTATACATCATTACACAACATTAGACACATCCATATACAACAAAAAAACTTCAACTATTGAAGAGAGGAAAGCAAGGAGAAGAAAAAGAAGGTCGAGGATTTCCATGGCCTCCTCCATCATCCTCTTGCCGTTCATCGCTTCTATAGCCAACTAAATCTAGATCTAGGGCTTCAATGAAACCCTAGCCAAGTAATAGGGTGTAATTTATGCTTTTCTTTTAGTTTATTATGTACGGATTATGATTACATGTTCCGAGGATTTTAAATAATAAAATCGTACTTTATTGAATTAAATCGTTACTTTCAAAGCTTATTCTTGTCTTAGATCTACTTTGACTGTGATGTGCTCAATGATGTACATTTGTTGTGCTTGTATAGATTATTTACATGTAATGGTGCTTTAGTGAATTGTGATATCAAGTATCCGAAATTCATGCCTAGGAAAGACGGATTGTGTTGCAACCCTAGTTTAGTGTAGGACAATTCGTGCTAAACAAAGATGAATTATGTTGGTGCTTGAATCGCAGTTATCTTCTTGACGGAGGAATTGGTCTTGTAGCTACAATTCCCCATTATCATCCAACCTAATAAACTAATTGAATGCATAAATATACCTATTATGAAGCTAGTGGTGGATTTGCAATCCTAGGTTCCCTAAACATATTATAAAAACAACTTTTAACTGCTTCCATGGTTTAGATTTATTTTAATTATTCTTAGTTTAATTAAAATCAAATCAAAATCCGTTTTTCTTAATTAATTAGATTTAGGTTTTAAAATTAAAGTGCTTTAGTAATTCAATCTCTGTGGGTTCGACCTTTACTTCCACACTACAAAACCTTGAAAAGTATACTTTTATATCTTGATTCTGATAAGATCATCTATCATATCATCTACATACACTTCTACCTCTTTGTGGATTTTGTTGTGCAGCAGTGTAGTAACAGCCCTCTGATATGTAGCCCCAGCATTCTTTATTCAGAATGACATTACCGTATAATAGTATGTACCCTTGTGTGTGACGAAGGTAGTTTTTTCCCAATCTTCTAGTGCCGTGAGTATCTGATTATACCCCAAAAATCCATCTATGAATGATAACAGTGCATGCTCGGCGGTATTATCAACTAAAACATCTATATGGGGAAGTAGGAAGTCATCTTTAGGACTAGCTTTGTTCAGGTCCCAAAAGTCTACGCAGACCCGCATTCTTCCACCTTTCTTAAGTACAGGGACGATAATAGCCACCTACTCTGGATAATTAGTTACTATCAGGAATTTGGCTTGCAATTGCATCTCAACCTCTTCTTTAATTTTGAGTGGCAGCTCAGGTCTCATTCGCCTCAATTTTTGTTTTACAGGTTTGGATTCAGGAAAAAAAAGGATTTTGTGTTGGACAATTTCAGGGTCAATTCCAGGAATGTCTTCATAGGACCAAGAAAAAATATATCTAAATTCTTTAAGTAAAACAGTCAATTCTTGGCTTTCACATTGATTTAGTGTTGAACCGATTTGGACCTCTTGGGGATCCTTCTCAGTTCCCAGATTTATTGACAAAGTATCTTCCACTAATTTTTGAGCTTATTCATTTTCATCCTTTTAAATTAATCTTTTTAAATCAATGGGAATTTCATCATTTTCATTAGGATCTATGCATTCAGAATTAGACACGTCGAAGTAAAGCAGAATCGGAGTTCATTTTATTAATAGTTGAGAAACTTTTGACAACTCGATAGCAGACTTGACATCAAACTCTTTAGACTTCTTACCCCTAGTGACTGTCTCAAAAATTGAATGAAAAACAACCTCCAGTCCACTAACAGGTGTGGATTCGATTACAGACTCGAAAAACTTAGAAAAGCCCTCTGTTGGGAGTGATGCTTCCTCATACTTCCAATTCTTGAGTTCTCCCTTAGCTTCAATGATAAATTTGGTGATGTTCGTCTTCTCCCCATGCAGTGCCACCACTGAAGGAAAAACAGGTTTAAAAAAAAATTCACGCGCAGCGGAAAGATTAAGTTTTAAAAACTTATTGGTAGCCCGGATCAACAACTAGTTAACTCTATAGATGTGTATACAAAAGGGGAAGAAGAGTTTATACCTCTAGTCTTGAACCCAATTCTGAAATCTCTAACTTTCAGTAGCCTCTACTAAATGGTCTTCACCCTTATGACTCCTGTGGATACCCAGAGAGGCTAGAGATGGTAGGACCTCTAATAGTGAGGATAGAGAAGGTTTGGGAACCCTAAAATAGTTTCTGCAGCTTCTGGTTTATAAAAACGATGAACTCCTTTTTTTGGACACAGCTGCCCTATTTATAAATTCCCAAAACCGACCTAACTTTTAATCGATCAAAGTGGCTATGATCGATCGAACCTGTCATGACTTCAATTGATCGAGACTCTGCGATCGTTCAAACTCGTCATAACAAAATCCTTATGTGCCTTTCCAAGCATCCTAACGGAGCTAAGAGTTGGACCTCCTAGGCTCTTTATTATTGGCTCAGACTAGTTGTTAATTCCCATGACCAAACTCTTTGATCAGCAAATTAACCAATTGGTCAGTTAATGTTTACTCCACTATAAAACGATAACTGAACTCTAACGCAAAAGAACATGTCCGAAGCAATAACTAGACTTGTATGGTGTACTAATGTCTCTCTACCTTCAGCATTCATAATCATATTCAAGTAGTCAGATAACTGTTACTATCAACCTGAACCATGATTACTTCTTGTATTCCTTGAGTCCATTCACCACTCATGATTATTAAACATGTTGATACCTACTTATCAATAAGACTGCAGTTCTCAATAATCAACTTGGTGACATTTGGAAGGGAATGCTTACTCTTTATTAGACGGTAGATTCTATCTTGACAATATATGTTCACAACCCTATGAACATAACATACCCAAGATACCCAGGTGTTGATCTTCTATAGACCTCATTGATTGGTAAGTCAAAGCATCTATATCCACAGTTTGTGTCCATAATCATCTCAAGATTGAGAACACGTACCTTATACAAGTTATGAGTTCCTATCAGCTGTTGACAGTCTTAAGTGTCAATAGGAAAACTCAGGTCAGTCAATGAACTATAAGCACTAGCATATTAACTAAGAGTCATACTCCAGTGATTGAGATTCATCACTCCATACAATGATAGTTAATCATGCTACAGTGTAAACCTGATGAGGTATCCAGTCTTATCATCCACTGTGACAAGTTCTAAGTATCAATGGATAGTAATTCGTATCTCATTTGTATGTATCTCATACACACACAAATTACCTACTATGATACTTAAGGATTAACAATCATCTCATGAAAGCAACATACATAATGAAATGTAAAACTGATATCCATATATTAAAATGTCAATGTCTCATACATAAAGTAATAGTTTAAGGGCACAAACCCAACAAACTCCCACTTGCACTCATAACCATTCAAAACATCATTTGAGACCTAAACTATCTAGATGATGATCAAAGACCTTCTGTGGTAAGGCCTTTGTAAACAAATCTGCAAGATTGTAAGAGGTGGCAATCTTGCTGACAGTCACATCTCCACGTTGAACTATATCTCGGATTAGATTATATTTCAGCTTTATGTGCTTTCCCTTTCTATGGTTCCTTGGCTCCTTGGACTGAGCCACTGCCCCACTATTATCATAGTATAGCTTAATAGGTGACAGCGACACTTGTACCACCTCGAGTTCCATAAAGAACTTCTTGAGCCAAATAGTGTCCTTTGCGACTTCACAAGTAGCCACATACTCAGCTTCTGTAGTTGAGTCTGTAATGCATTTCTACTTAATATTCCTCCAACTAACAGCACCACCTCCTAAGGTAAAGAGATGCTCGGACGTCGACTTCCTCGAATCTTTATCTGACATAAAGTCCGAGTCAGTGTATCCTACTGGAATTAGCTCATCACCGCCATACATAAGCATGTAATCTTTAGTCCTTCTCAAGTACTTAAGATTGTGCTTAACGGCTGTCTAGTGCTCTGGACGTGGATTCGATTGATATCTACTAACCATTCCAACGGTAAAACAAATATCTGGTCTAGTGCACAACATCGCATACATGAGACTTCCCTCTGCCGAAGCATAGGGAACTCCTGCCATGCGATTCCTCTCCTCCTGTGTCTTTGGACACTGGTCCTTGGAGAACGCTAAACCATGCCTGAAAGGTAATAAACCTTTCTATGGAGACAGTTTCAAAATTTCTCCTAAGAACATGTATCTATCAGACTAGGGATAATCCTCCCACTACGATGAGGTACAGGTGCAGAAATGGGTGAAGAAGTGGAAATTTCTTGTCTTACATCGTTATCAACTGTGGGTAGGACTGAGAGCTCTCCTTCTATCTCTCTAAGATCTATTCTTCCCATAGGTTTATGGTTCATGATATAATCATCCTCCAAGAAAACATCATTTGTATTAACAAACACTTCTGTTCTCTTGGATCATAAAAATACCATCCATAAGTACCCTTTGGATACCCTACGAAATAACATACATCAGATCTAGAATCCAATTTACTCATCTTTCCTTTCAGCACATGTGCCGGACACCCTCATATCCAGAGATGTTGCAAAGAAGGCTTGTGCCCAATCCACATCTCTCGTGGTGTCCTAGGAACAGATTTAGTATGTATTCAGCGGTTTCCAAAGCATAACCCCAAAGGAATAATGGCTACTTGGAATAACTCATCATCGACCTAGTGTAGACACCCCATTTTGTCGGCTATCATATTTAGGAGACCCATAGCTTGGTGGTTCACAATGATCGTAAAAGACTCAAAAGGACTCCTGGAAGTCAGCTCTATCTCTTAGAATGCTCAGATTGACCAAAATGCCCCTGAAAGCCCGAAGACTCCCAGATTTGGTCCCGAAGTTCTGAAAACATACTACGTCGTAAGAAAAGTGATAAAATGAGTTTTTAAATAAAACCGGAAGAAATCGTCAGCTCCCAGAGACCCCCGGAAGTCCCGGAAGTTCCCCGAAAGTCCCCGTTGACCGGTTTGACCAAGGTTTGACCAGGTTTGACCAGAGTTTGACCAAGTTTGACCAAGTTTGACCGAAATTGTCTGAATTCACCAGAACCATTCTAAATCATGAGAAAAGTATTAAAACGAGTTCCAAAAGAAAATCGAGCGAAAACATCGGCTCCTGGGAGCTCCCAGAGGTTCCCAGAACTTCCCGGGAATCCCAGGTTTGACCGGTTTGACCAAGATTTGACTTTGGAATCGGGGCACCGAAACAATTTTCAAATATTTTTCATGGATACTAGAGGTCAATAGCTTTCCAACGGTATATCGCACATAATTTCTGGATTTAAAACGAATTTATTATGAATTTCCAAAGGCGAAAAAGGCGATCAAATCGGCTTTTATCGCGAATACCGCAAAACTTTTCAAAGTGACCTATCCCCGAACTATTTTTTATGTAAAGTAGACTCCATTACCTTTCCAACGGTATATCACAACCTCGATTTGGAGTTCGTACGCATTTTCTGTGAATTTCGGACAAAATAGGGCCTTTTCGCGAATACCGGAACTTCGGGGGGCCTAAACAGCATTATCCAGACGAAGGGAGGAGCAGTGCCGCCGCGGCACTGGCCCACTGCCGCCGCGGCAGTGGTCCAGTGCCGCCACGGCACTGGCCCAGTGCCGCCGCGGCACTCCCCTCCAGAACAGTAAGTTTTTGTAAATACTTTTGTGGTCCCATTTTGATTAATTAAAATCCAAAACGACGTGGTTTCATGATTTCAGATGTTTGGGACCAATGGGAGTACTTTCTAAATCCCAAAAACACCCCAAGTTGGCCTATATAAACACCCCCATTACTCCTCATTTTGGGGAGAGTCAAATGCAAGTTTAGAGAAAGTTTGGGAGAGAAAGTGTAGAGATAAGGTTAGAGTGGAGAGAAAAGAAGCTTTCTTCTTTGATTTTTCAAAACAAAAGTGAGTTCTAACTTTGTTTTTACTTCATTACTTCCATTTACTTCAACATTCAATACTCCCAACCACCATTTTAGTGAGCATTCAAGAGTGTGGAAGCTTCTTCCATGTCTAGTGTCATTACATATGAGTGATACACCAATCTACAAGTCTCATGCTTCATGAATATCATCTATTGATTATCATCTACTTGCTTGATTACATATATGTTCATCTCTCCTTATCTCATTTCTTTTTCTTTTCTTTATTTACTTACTAGTTCATCATCATCTAAGTGATGACATGAAGTTTGGGGTGAGTGAATCCTTATGGATAGTAGCTCTTGACCTCAAAAACATGTTTGATAGATGATGATCATAACCTCAATACTTCCAAGGTATTCTTGGAATGTATTGAAGTTATGCCCAAAAATAAAATAAATCTCTCCAACAATCTTGGAGGTTCTTAAATGATGAGTTTGATGTAGGTATTCTAAGTGGCTATGATCCTTATTGAGTGTTGAAAACATGTTTTCAAAACATCTATTTCAAAACCCCTCTCAATCCCTCTCATTTGGTTTCAAGAAACAAAACTTTGTTTTCTCCAAATTCTTCAAAACAATGAGTCAAAACAGTGAGTGAGTTGAGTTCAAAGATTTTTCTAGAACACAATACTCAACATATGGATACAAGGCCACTTGGAAAGTCTTCCTAACTCATTGGAGAACACCCATGATTTTTGGTTTGACTTGGAAGTACTTGGAAATGATCCATTTGGGTCCCAACATTCCTTCCAAACATTCTGTTTTTGCTGTCACAGCAGCTAGGTCAACTTACGACCTCTTTTCCAGAAAACTTTTCCAAAAGGGGTGATCCTAACTTATTTTTCCTTTAAAATTCAATGTCTTAGGAAACTCTCTGTATAAAATGGGCCTCTAGATCATTCTTTTTCATTTTCTAAGATTTTCTAACATTTCAGACGACAGTACGAACTCTGTTTCTGAGTGACCTCTATTGTTTATGTAATTTCTCTCAATCTGTGATAGCTATTCAAGATTGGCCTTTTGGGTTGTGTTCTAGACACAATAAGGAACATCTCCATAAAAAATCATGCATTGAAAACATTCCTAACCCCTCTTTTCAAATTCCAAAAGATCATGCTACTGTTCTGTCCACTATTCACAGCAAGTACACTTTAACTTTCATTCTTTGATTTGAGGCTTATATGCATTCCAAATTAGTTCATATCTTAGGAAGTGGTTCATACTACATTTGTATATATCCCATGTTGATTTCATTCATTCATGCTTGCCCATTTTAGACTTCTAAGCCATTCTAGAAATCCATGTACACAAAACACACTACAACCTTTGCACATTTTTAGATACATACATTGCATTCATGCAAGATTTGGGGTTTTTGTAACTCTTAATCTAAGGAGATTATAAGGAATGAACTCGATCACTCGTTCATGCTTCCCCTTGATCTATTCATCCTTTCTCATCCGTCCCGGGGATTGAGAGGTCTTCTTTTATCAAAGAATAACATGCATCATTCTAGCCTTGCTAAGCATATTTTGATTTCTTTGCTTATTTGTTTCAATAACAATTCATGTCCCCCTTTAGATTAGGAAGTCTTGATTATTTGATACATGATTAGACGATCTTTCCTAGGTTTATTTGTGTGATCTTTCACTTTACATTGCATGATATTTGGCCTAGATCTTATGAATGATATCTTATATTTTGATCTTCCAATTTCAAATCTCCTTATGTGATGTAATATACTATCATAGTATTATTTGTCGAACCATACATAGTATAAGATGATTATTTGGATGCTAATTGAGGCCCGTCGAAAGACGGGGCGAGTTGAGGGTGTTTTAGTCGCGACAAAGGCTCCTTCCTCTCTCGTACCAAAACCCCGAACCAAGTTCTTTGGTTATGAAGGGCCGGTGCCCTTATCCGCTTGGGTGAGTCAAAATTAGGTTTCTTGGTTCCTTAAAGACCAAGTGGCGACTCTGTATCTGTTTTCAACAGACCTATTTTTTTTCCTTTCTTTGATTCAAATCAATTTCAAAATAATCTCAAACAAGATAGAAGTGGTCCGAAGCCCGGTATCCACAATCTGGCGACTCTGCTGGGGATTTTTATTTTTTAAAAACAAAATAATACAGAGGTTTGACTCATAAGAAGCATCCTTAAAATCATCTTTTTACTGTGTTTGGTTCACCACATTGCACTCTTGCATTTCCCCCCCCCCCCCCCCCCCCCCCCCCCGACTGTGTCTGAAACGCGGCGCTGACATTGTTCAGGTCTTGCTGTGCCAGGGCACAAGTCACCGTTGATACTGTACCTTCCAAGGTATATCAAAAAGAGTAAAAACCTCCGTACTGTCTCCCTGACGGTATATTGGAACTCTCGTCAACGGACCCTCTTTGACTAAACCCAGCCTTTGCATATAGATTCCTATAGAACCTTTCATAGGACTGTTCATTTATCTTTTCAGATAGGACAACATGATATAACTGCTGTATGCCCTGATGGGATTACCTGAGCGATGTAGACGCTTGTGTGACATAGAACAGAACCTCTTTCTTATGATTCCCAAGGCAATCACTCACATGTGGTCACATTGAGTTGACCTGCCTAAGCATCATGACAAGGATGTCTGCTCCATGCTCGCAAAGATATACACCGCAAACCTTGTTTGTTGGTCTTGAGACATAGGAGTATGAAAACCTGCTAGAAAGTATGATCACTATAACCGTACTTACCAGTTTCCCCCAGAAACTCTGTCCGAATATCCCAGATATGACCATATTGACCAGTTTCTCCCAGAAACTCTGTCCAAATATCCCAGATATAACCACATTGACCAGTTTCTCCCAGAAACTCTGTCCGAATATCCCAGATATAACCACATTGACCAGTTTCTCTCAGAAACTCTGTCCGAATATCCCAGATACAACCACATTGACCAGTTTCTCCCAGAAACTCTGTCCGAATATCCCAGATATGACCATATTGACCAGTTTCTCCCAGATATGACCATATTGACCAGTTTCCCACAGAAACTCTATCCAAAATTTCCGGAGTATCTTGGAAATCCATGTTATCCCTTGGTGATCATACTAGAAAGTAAGGTTAGCACACTCTGTATGGCTAGGACCTTATTTGTTTAGCTGCTATCTGTTAGAAATAGGAGCATCATATAGATTAGGGCTTACATCCGCATGTTTGTCCCATTTGCAGGCACCATTCCCATCAATTTGCACGCACTGTTTCGAGTCGGTCCACATCACTATCTTTGTCTGCCTAGAGTCGCCACTGTCAAAGATCTAATCTAATCCTTTCAAAATCTGTCAGGTCAGTATAGATTCCCAAGGGCAGCAGTCAGGGTCTTATTCGTGGGTCAGGAGTTCGGATAATCGGTTAATCAGAATCAGTCCGACAGCTTACGTCAGCATGAATAGGGAAGAGTTGGAAAACAAGGTTACTGAATTGGGAGCGACTATAAGCCAACAATCAGACAGTCTAGCCCAAGTCCTAAAATTCATGGAAGAACTGAAGCAGCAACAGCCGCGACCTCCGCCCGAGTTTCCGCCACCAGGGTTTGAACCTCCTCTACATGAGAATAATGGGGAGGAAAACTGGTTTCAAGGGGTCCCACCGCTTACGTATGAGAAGAAGCTCCAAGAAAAATTGGACAAGGTCGACAAACTGGAAAGCGTACTCAGGAAAAGCAAGGGTATCGACGATTACATGTTAGATCTGGAAGGCCTCTTCGAGCCTGTCAAGCTGAAACTGCCAGAGAATTTCAAAATGCCTGCCATCGATCGCTTTGATGGAACGGGAAACCCGAAAAGCCACGTGAAGCTATGTATGAGTATCTTCCAGTCCATGGGTTGCACCCACGAGCACATTGCGATGCTATTCCCGCAAACTCTGGCAAAATCTGCACTATCGTGGTTCCTAACCTTGGAAGCCTCCAAAACCCGGGCCTGGGAGGACATTGTTCGAGTCTTTGTCGATCATTACTCTTACAATCAAGAGCTGGACGTCACCGTCAGGGATTTGGAAACGACCCGGCAAAGCAACAATGAATCCTTCGCTGCATTTCTGAGCAGATGGAGGAACAAGGTAGCCCAAATGACCCACCGGCCAATCGAGAAAGAACAGGTAAGGATGCTCATCCGGAATCTGCAGCCGCTCTATCATGAGAAATTATTCTACCAGTCCATCTCCACCTTTGAGGAGTTGTTTGAAGTCGGAACCCGAATCGAAGATGCTATCAGGGAGGGGAAGATCAAAAAGGAAGACCCTCCGAGTCAGCCAAGAAGGCCCAACTACTCCCGGAATCCCCCGGATGTCAATGCCCTTAGCGGCCAACCCATGGCATATCCTCCAAGGCCATACCAACCCTCCAACCAGGCAAATTCCTCCAACCGCCCTTTCCAGAAAAAGCCCCTTCGCAGTTTTGCCAAGCTAGAAATCTCTCTCTCCTCAGCCCTAGATCGCCTCCTCAAAAAAGGCCATCTCCAATTACTCCAGCCTCGAAATACCCCGCTCCCGCCTAACTGCGATATGTCCAAGCGATGTACTTACCACCAAGCCCC
Organism: Hydrangea macrophylla; assembly: GCA_033977485.1. Lineage (NCBI taxonomy): Eukaryota > Viridiplantae > Streptophyta > Magnoliopsida > Cornales > Hydrangeaceae > Hydrangea > Hydrangea macrophylla. The sequence goes on from CM066986.1 coordinate 26,316,395, forward strand.
CGGCCATAACACTGATGATTGCATGCGCCTCCGCCACGACATCCAAGACCTCATCGACCAGAATATCATCGAGCCGCCACCAAAGCAGCCTCATATCACCCAAAATCCCCTACCAAACCACCAAAATGTCAACCTCATTGAGTCCAGTCCCGTACCCTTCAACCCTGCTACTTATATCACCCCCCTAGGACAACCCTTGCTTTGCATTGACATCCCAGATTCTGAGGGGATTCATCTGATCGGAGGGGAGAATGACGAGTGGCAGCAGCAGCTTGACGACGAGCAGGACTTGTTCTTCCTGGAAGAGCATGACCTAGGGGCGATAGACCTCAAATGGTATGACCCTAACGACGAGAGTGATGCTTCCATCTGGAACGAGCCAGAAAAGCCATTTGTGGGAACGGATTGTGATTGGTTTAAAAAGGATGGGACTGTAGAAGGGCCTACTCCTGCTGAGATTGATCACCTAACCAGGTCAGGCCGCCATTATCAGCCTCCACAGCCTGCCACCGAAGCCATCGAAAAAGGTCCAGTTAAAGACAAGGGGAAGGGCAAGATGGATGAGGTCATCGAAGAAGACAATGAGCTGATCAAGCAGCTAAAGAAAACCCAAGCGCATCTCTCGATGTGGGATATTATGGTGACATCCTATAAGCACAGGCAAGCCGTGTTGAATGCCTTGGCTGGGATTGAAGTCCCCATCGACGCCGCGCCGGAGGACATGGTAGCTTTCTTGGGTGCACTTACCCCCGACCCCATCATTACATTCTCCGATGAGGACCTGCCGCCAGAGGGATCCGCGCATAACAAGGCGTTATACATTACTGTGGGATGTAAGGAGCAACAGGTGCCATTTTGTCTAGTCGATACAGGTTCTGCTTTGAATGTTTGTGCCTTAAGAACTGCCACTGCTTTGGGGGTCAGTATCCTCGACATTACGCCATCTGTGCAATCCGTGAGAGCCTATGACAACACTAGAAGAAATGTGATGGGAACTGTTTCTCTCCAAATCCGGGTAGGATCTTTGGTGAGCACCAAGATTTTTCAAGTCATGGACATACCTGCCTCGTTCAATCTGCTAATTGGGAGACCCTGGCTTCACGCCAACAAAGCTTTATCATCCACTGTGCATCAAATGATCAAGTACATTCACGAGAGGGAGGTAAAGATCATCCTCGGTAATAGTTGGGGTAATGAGGCCTTCCCAAATTACGCTCCCATTTTTGAAGTCCAAATACCTGAGCTGGAAGAAGGAGAAATCGGAGGATTCTTCATGGAAGAAGTTCATGTGATCGAAGACGAAGACCGATTCCCTGAGGTCCACTCCGCAGTCGTCAACATTGTCCGTAAGATGAACTACTTCCCCGGAATGGGGTTGGGTCGACGCCAGCAAGGAATTCGGGAATTCCCGCAGATCAAAGGGCAACAAGGCACTTTCGGGTTGGGGTACGAGCCCACTGATGAAGACGTCGAGCTACAAAGGCCATGGAAGAAGAGGGTGAAGGGTCTCCCGCCATACCGCAAGACTTTAAATGGACAATTCGTCAAGGAAGGGGATGATTTCCCTTACTTCGGGTTCCCTGAACCATGGATCCATCGAACCACCGGGAGAAGGTACCCTGGGCTTGAAATCTTCGCTGACTGCGAGAGGCCCCCATATCAAGATCCGTTCTACCCCGAAGAAGTTGAAAAGACCCCAGAGGAAGACTGGTTAAAATACCTTGACACTAAGGCGATCAAGAAGATGTGGGAGGAATCCACTGAGGAGGAGGAAGAAAAGAGGGACAAGAGCCAAGATGATCAGATCAAGCCAGCTGAGGAGGGTCTGAGCAACCAGGCTGTAGAGTCATCTGTCTGTGTCTCCCAATCCCCTATCCCCCCAAAGTCTGTACTACCAATTATCGAGTCTGTACTGGAGTCGGCTGCTGTAAGCCCACCACTATCCAATGTAATCACTTCACCTGTCATGAATGAAATGAAAGACGATTCTGCTTACTCCTCTGTGTCTGACGCTTGTGAATGCACAGATCCCTCCGAGGATCTCCCAATCGAACTAAAGCAACTAATTGAAAAACCACCTGCTTATGAAATAATCGAAGATACTTTATCAGTTAACTTAGGTGAAATAGATAATCCACAGATTGTGCAAATTGGCTCAACCCTTAATAAAGAAGAAAAAGAAAAATTAACCCTCTTGCTAAAAGAGTTCAAAGATGTTTTTGCTTGGTCTTACGAAGACATGCCTGGGGTCGATCCCGACATCGTCCAACATCATATTCCTCTCCTCCCTAATTCTAAACCTGTCAAGCAGAAACTGAGGCGCATGAGACCGGAATGGGCACTCAAGGTTAAAGAAGAGGTGGAGAAGCAGTTCAAGGCAGGATTCATCATTGTCACCGAATACCTGGAATGGGTTGCCAATATCGTGCCAGTCCCAAAGAAGGATGGAAAAGTCCGTGTGTGCGTCGACTTTCGTGATCTGAACAAGGCCAGTCCCAAGGATGACTTCCCGCTTCCCCACATTGACGTTTTGGTAGATAACACCGCAGGACATGAGCTACTGTCTTTCATGGATGGCTTCTCAGGGTATAATCAGATTCTAATGGCGCCAGAAGATCGGGAAAAGACGACATTCACCACCCCTTGGGGAACCTACTGTTATAGAGTAATGCCCTTTGGGCTCAAGAACGCGGGGGCCACGTACCAAAGAGCTGCCACCACTCTGCTGCATGATATGATTCACAAAGAGGTAGAAGTATATGTAGACGACATGATTGTAAAATCCAAGGATAGAGAAGGGCACCTGGTAGCGCTGGAAAAGTTCTTCGAAAGGTTGCGCAAATACAAGATGAGGCTGAATCCAAAGAATTGCACTTTCGGCGTAACCTCCGGTAAACTCCTGGGTTTTCTCATCACACAAAGGGGAATAGAGGTGGACCCCTCTAAGATCAAGGCAATCCTCGAAATGATGCCACCACGGAATGAAAAAGAAGTACGGGGGTTCCTCGGAAGAATCCAGTTCATCAGCCGCTTCATTTCTAAGCTCACAGCTACATGCGATCCTCTGTTCCGATTGTTGAGAAAAGGGGAGAAGTTCCAATGGGATGACCAATGCCAAGCCGCTTTCGACAAAATAAAAGCCTACCTTCAAAATCCACCTGTCCTTTCACCACCCACTCCTCATAAGCCCTTATTCCTTTACCTGTCTGTCTCCGAAAATGCCATGGGTTGCATGCTAGCCCAAGAAGGGGAAGAAAGCCACTCCGAAAAAGCCATATACTACCTCAGCAAAAGGATGACTGGGTATGAGCTCAACTACTCTACCCTTGAAAAAACGTGTTGGGCCTTGGTTTGGTGCACTCGCCGACTAAGGCACTACATGCTGGCCTTTCCAGTTGTGCTCATATCCCGCATGGATCCTCTAAAATACCTTCTCGAAAAACCCGCCCTGACCGGTCGTATATCCCGTTGGTTACTTCTATTATCCGAATTCGATATCAAGTATGTCACAAGCAAATCGGTAAAAGGGAGAACCATAGCTGAGCATCTCGCAGAACATGCCGTTGACTCCGAAGAAAGTGGGGACTTTCCGTTTCCAGACGAGAGCATCATGGGAATCAAGGAAGAACAGTAGAAGTTGTACTTCGATGGAGCAGCCAACATGAAGGGATACGGAGTAGGGATGATCCTAGTATCGCCGAGTGGGGACCACACTCCGTTAGCAGTCAAGCTCAATTATAACTCCACCAACAACACTGCTGAGTACGAAGCATGCATTCTGGGAATGGAATCAGCCTTAGAGCTGAAAGTTCGGAGGTTGGATGTCTTCGGGGATTCAAACCTCATCATATCACAAGCCAGAGGAGAATGGAAAGTAAAAGAAGAAAGGTTGAAGCCCTATCACGATCATCTCGACCAACTCAAGAGGCGTTTTCAGAATATCACATTCCTCTACTTGCCCAGGGAAGAGAACCAACTGGCAGATTCCTTGGCCACTCTAGCATCGATGATCAAAATTCCTGTGGGAGTCAGGATGATGCCCTTGGTAATTGAGCAGAGGTACGAGCCTTCGTTCAGCATGATCGCCACAGTCGAAGAAGAAGAGAATGAAACACCGTGGTACCAGGACATCTGGAATTTCGTAGAAAAGGGGATGTACCCCCAAGAATCCACCGAGAGAGACAAAAGGGCAATTCGAAGATTCGCAGCGCAATTCATCATTTGCAGCGGGAAACTGCTGAAGAAAGGATACAACGGTCATAACCTGACTTGCTTGTTTGGGAAGAGCTCCAGAAGAATGATGGAAGAAATACACGAAGGGGTATGCGGCCCACACATGAACGGCCACATGCTGGCCAAGAAAATCGTGAGACAAGGATACTACTGGACAACATTGGAAAAAGATTGTTGCGAATACGTGAGAAAGTGTCACAAGTGCCAGATTCATGCAAATATGATGCATGTACCACCATCCCTGCTGTACAGCATGACTTCACCTTGGCCATTCTCAACCTGGGGAATCGACATCATTGGAGAAATCATTCCGAAAGCCTCAAATGGAAATCGGTACATTCTGGTGGCCATAGACTACTTCACAAAATGGGTAGAAGCTGCATCTTACACCAAGTTGGGGGCCAAGGAAGTGGCCGAATTCATCAAGAGAAATCTCATTTGCCGTTATGGAGTTCCCCATGAGATTATTTCAGACAACGGAAGTCATTTCAAGGCAGAAGTTAGGGATCTGTTCGAGGAATACAAAATCACCTATCACAAGTCGTCGCCATACCGACCACAGACCAATGGGGCAGTCGAAGCTGCAAATAAGAATGTCAAGGCCATATTGCAAAAATCAACTGATACCTACAAAGACTGGCATGAAAAGCTACCATTTGCACTTTGGGGATACAGAACATCGATAAGGACGTCCACAGGAGCGACTCCTTACTCACTAGTGTACGGGATGGAAGCGGTACTGCCGGTGGAGATAGAATTACCATCCCTACGCGTAATGGCAGAGTGTGAAATTTCTGAATCAGATTGGTTGAGAGAGAGGTATGAAGAATTGGCCCTCATAGATGAAAAGCGTCTAGCGGCGGTCGACCATGTCCGAATCTATCAGAAGAGGATAGCCCGTGCTTTCAACAAAAGGGTTCTCCCAAGGAAGATTGTCAAGGGCGACCTTGTCCTTAAGGAGTTGCGAGCTCCGATCTTTGATCCCCGTGGGAAGTTTAAACCTAAATGGGTCGGCCCTTATATCGTCAAGACTATTTTTTCCGGAGGAGCAACTTATCTCATGGACCTCGATGGTGTCGAATTCAAAGAACCGATCAACATGGATCGCCTCAAAAAGTACTATGCTTGACTATCCAATAACCATTCCTTTCAAGCCTTGCCTTGAACTACGCTCGACCTGATTCCCGCTCGGGGATACGTAGGCAACCACATCGGTTCGGTCGCTCCACCAACAAAAATAACCTTTCCTTTCAAAACCTTGGCCCGAACTACGTTGGACCTGATCCCCGCTCGGGGGTACGTAGGCAGACTTTCAAAAAGAAAAGAAGGATGGCTCGCTAGGTTGAAAATCCGAAAGGACGCCTAGGCAAAAATTAGAGCTAAATCCAAAGTGAGCAATAACAAAAGAGAGAAAATAGCTCGCTAGGTCACCTCCTTGGTGCCTAGGCAAAAATTATGAGCACGTGAGAAAATAAAGTCGCGGTCCTTACCATAACCCAAAAACCACCCTCCACACTAGGGGCAAACTTCGGCCACTCGCCTCGTTTGCCTGAACCTCTTCTAAACTAGGGGCAAACGTCGGTCATCTACCTCGTTTGCCTCACAACCATATATATCCCAAACTAGGGGCAAACTTCGGCTACCCGCCTCGTTTGCCTCTAACAACCCCAGCATGCTCAAGCAAGTACCAAAAGCAACAACTAAATTGAAATCTCAAGTTACAACATGTTTTCAGAAAGCTAAAATGCATAAAATGAGATTCCCAAAAATAACCAAGGTTCACCGATAAACAAACTTTGAATATTACATAAGCAGGAATAATCAAAGAAATAAAAGTCTTTCAAAAAGCAACCACATGTTCAAAGACACCTGGAGGAATGAGCAAAATCAGTCAGGACTAGTTTTGTCTTAGTGTCTTTTATTTCTTCAAAAGTAGGCCTTTACTCGGTCAGTCCAACCATCAATAAAAGCAGCAATAGTGGTAGCTCTGATCCTGGAAGCAAAGAACCTCTCAGTAAACCCCCGGGGAACCTCCTGAACCTGTCCATACTGTCGGGCCAAACGGCGAGGATGATAGAAAGAAGTCTCTCTCAGACCCATCAACCACACTCTCTGGTGACCCCTGAGGCTCGTGGTGATAGCATAGAGGCCCCAACGCCTCACGATCCAGCAAATGTCAGCCTCAGATAAGGTGCTCATCATGCCCACCCAATCGGCAAAGGTATAGTGAGAATGAAGCACGGCTCGACGAAAGTAAACTGGTGGTATACGGCCCATCCACAGCTGAAGGCGCTCGTAAAGCCAAGCCTGTAACACCAAAGGCGCCCCAGAAAGAAGAGGAGTCCCTTGATTGAAGGCATTATCCAAACCGTTCAGAGTTTCAGCTAGAACCAGGGCCATGGGATTCCTGCTAAGTTTCAGCCCGAGGCACACATGCACCAAGTCAACGGAAGTGCTCGAGAACAGGAAGTTCGAAGTCATGCACAATATCAAAGCGGCCCCACGGGAAGCATCATACATGCTGGGATTCCCAGGACTGGCATACCGGGCAATAATAGAAGCAATGTTGAGAACCTCACCTTGAATCAGCCGGCGGGAAATAGTGACAGAGCAATTCAGGTATTCAGCCAAGGCTCGCGTAGGGCTGAGGGTATCAGCAGAAGGGAGAATCAAGTCGGAGTCGGAATCATAGCCGAGAATAGCGCAGAACTCCTCCAGCATGGGGCATATTTCCAGGCCGTTGAAGTTGAAGACATGGTTCACTGGGTCCCAGTGAGCAATGGCAGCACGCAAGAACTCTGTATTCAGGGTCATCTGGCGAAGAGAAAACAGCTCGGTCAAGCCATAGCTGAAGAGGTTGATCCGCTCCACGCCATCCGTAATGTTCAGCCAAGCTGTGAGATGAGCAGGATCATACAAAGCCATATTTTCTGTCACGGCTCTAGCAAAATTCAAAATTTCGGCAGCACCTCCCCGTTTCACGGACTCTCCCACCTGCAAGGCAAAAGCACTCACTATCACAAAACTGCCCATCGCAGTAACATCCAGCAACCACAGTGTACATATATCAACAAGCACACAACTGCGCCTCTAAACCGGAAGATATCCGGCCTAGGAGGCAAAACATCATAATACTCTATCAAAAGGTCACAAATTGTGCTACACATCGTCCTACACTGTCCTAATAATCATATCCTTAGTACAACCCAATCGAAAACAGGAAAAGAAAATAAAATAATAATTCCCGCTTGGGAAGCCTCAGTCCTCCTCTTCTTCGTCCTCCGTCGGACCACCCGGAGTGTACGTCGGCGACGGCCTCCTCCTACCGCCTTTACATCTTGGACCAGTCCTCGATGAGCCAGCCCCGCCTCCACGATACTGCACACACAAATAAAAATGAGGGCAATCAGTAAGGGAACAACAAAAAGTACAAAAATAGAGTCGAGTCAGAGACTTACCAAGGACGCCATCTGATTGGCGGCAAATTGCCGCATACCATCCATCTGTTAAAATAAAAAATCCAGGGTTAGAACCTTGTAACCTTAAGAAAGTGCAAAATTAGAGACATACCCGGTGGTCTCGTGTAAGGACCAGGGACCGTAGGCTAGCCGCCAAGGCGTGACCCTCCTCAGCATAACTCCAAGGAACGTTGAGGACGCCCGCTGGCTGAGTAGGGTACCCACATGTGACTCGCGGCACCTCCATCATTTGGGGAGTGCCATCAGCGCCTAGAACATTGACAGTCCAATCCCAAGGAGGAATAGGGTCGGGAGCCTGAGGAGCCTGTCTCCTGTACATCTCGCGAAGCTGCAGGCACAGAATAAAATAGATCAAAAACATGGGCAATGAATATAAACAAAAATACAAAAAAAAGAACTCACCTCCAGGAGTGGGAAGTTAGGCATCAGGAAACGGCCACGGTAAGCCTCATAACTGGTCTTAGAAAGAAAATGGTCCCAAACATCGGTACCAGCTAAAGCCGCCAGCAGAGCATCTCCAGAAAGGTCACTAGCATCCATCACAGGAGGATCATGAGGGACGCGATACTGGGAACCACCAACCACTTGCCGAGACACCCGCTCACCAAGGAACCACTGCCTGCACTCAGTACTCTCCAGCAGAAGGCGGCAAGAGGTAAGAGATTTAACCGCTTGTATCTCCTCAGTGGCGGCATAAGCGACGCCCTCCCAAGGCGTCCAATCAACACTAGAGGCTGTCAACCCAGTTAAGAAGTTCCGAAGCAAAACAATCCGATGGGCCCCGCTCTTCACCCCAACAACATCCCTCCGCCATCTCAAGCCTCGTGGGAATAGAGGCACAGGAGCCATACCATCCTCATCCTCGCCTGACTCGTCCGCTGGGGAGGGAGCCAACATCTTCAAGTATTCAAAACTCCAAAGCTGCACAGACAAAGGAGAAATCAGAACAGGTATGAAAATCAAAGAGATGGAAAATAAAAGAAGAAGCAGTGCATACCTCCCAAGCTCGCCAGAATCCCCCAGTAGATTTAACATCGCCCCGAGAGACCTCTCCCATATGCTTGTAGAGATGAGCCAGGGCAGCACCGCCCCAGTTGTAGGAGGGGATCTCATCAATGGTCGCCAGGCAAGAAAGGAGCCTCAAGCTCACCCGGTCGTTCCTTGTCGCAAAGATGGAGCACCCGAGGACATACAGAAGGTAAACCCTCAAAAGCTGGGAATTGTTCAGATTGTGATTACCTCTACCATAGGCCCGATAAAGCCAGCCGCAGGGGAACCAATGCCTCTCCAAGTTAGGGGGAACAGCCCCAATCAACATCTCCACCGCCTCCGGGTCAATCTCATAAAAATAGTCCAGAACCAGGCACTTCCCGCCGACCCTCAAGCCCGTGATCATGGAGAAATCAAAAGGCGTCATAGTCATCTCTCCGAACGGCAGGTGGAAAGTATTGGTAGTGTTCCACCACCTCTCGGCCAGTGCATAGAAGTGAGCCAGATTGTTGCTACTTTTCGAAACCAAGCGGACGAAGCCTCCGAACCCGGCATCATCAACCATCCTCTTAACGGTGGGCGAAAGCTGGGTATACCATAAGAAAGCATGGGCAAGGCTACCATGGCCTTTCAAGGCCACTTCCGGCACCTGCACACAACAAAGGCGACAAAAGATGCACAAAATCACTATTCACAACCCGAGAGCAAAAATTCACAAAATCAACATTTGAGCACAAGTCGAGCTTCTAACGGTCTCTAAGTGCACACTACGGCTCACAAAACTAGCATAGTACATAAAAGTGGTCCTAAAATATCGAAAGTTTCACATACCAAGCTCGCTAGAGCCGCGGCCGAAAGGTGGTGTTGGGGGTCTCGCAAAATCACGTCCGGGGTGTGCATCTCGGCCTTCATTCGTCCTTTGGCCTTCTTAGACGGTCTCCTTGAGCTCGAAGCCATGGATCTACAAGAAAAATGGAAGTCACATTTAAACTTTCTTCTTGAAAATTTGGGCAAACCAAAACACCAATCAAAAATCCAACTACGGGGAAAGATTACTCACCTGAGCACGCACAAGCTGCGTTTTGGTGAATTTTGGCTTCAAAAACACCTCAAAATGGCCAAGAATGAGCTTGGAGAGCTCAAAAACCCGAAATATAAGGAGATGAAGTCCGGCCACCCAGTGCCGCCGCGGCACTGGCCAACTGCTGCCGCGGCAGTGGCCCAGTGCCGCCGCGGCACTGCTCCCCGTGGGCCCCGTGTCGCTCCGTTTTGCTCCGTTTCGCCCCGTTTTGGCCCGTTTCGGCCTTTTTCAGCCCGTTTTTGGCCCCGATCAGCCCCGATGGCCCATTCCAATCAAGATTTATGAGGTTTTACCCCAAGCAGACTAAAAGTTGTCAGAACTACCTCCAGCAGGCAAAAACTGGGAAAAATCGGCTCCCGAAGACCCGAATCGGTCATTTCAGGACAATCGTCACGAATTCCGATAATTCTGGTAACTGATCCTGGTTTTTAGTTATTGCACCGAAGAAAGAAAAGAGATTCCCTGTGAACCCTGCATCATCCTCCGAGGACAAAAGCAGATAGATACCAGCTCCCAGAGGCCCTGACAGGCTCTCTTGGATTGAGCACCAAAAGAGATTCCCCGTGAACCCTGCATCATCCTCCGAGGACAAAAGCAGACAGATACCAGCTCCCAGAGGCCCTGACAGGCTCTCTTGGATTGAGCACCAAAAGAGATTCCCCGTGAACCCTGCATCATCCTCCGAGGACAAAAGTAGACAAATACCAGCTCCCAGAGGCCCTGACAGGCTCTCTTGGATTGAGCACCAAAAGAGATTCCCCGTGAACCCTGCATCATCCTCCGAGGACAAAAGCAGACAGATACCAGCTCCCAGAGGCCCCGACAGGCTCTCTTGGATTGAGCACCAAAAGAGATTCCCCGTGAACCCTGCATCATCCTTCGAGGACAAAAGCAGACAGATACCAGCTCCCAGAGGCCCTGACAGGCTCTCTTGGATTGAGCACCAAAAGAGATTCCCCGTGAACCCTGCATCATCCTCCGAGGACAAAAGCAGACAGATACCAGCTCCCAGAGGCCCTGACAGGCTCTCTTGGATTGAGCACCAAAAGAGATTCCCCGTGAACCCTGCATCATCCTCCGAGGACAAAAGCAGACAGATACCAGCTCCCAGAGGCCCTGACAGGCTCTCTTGGATTGAGCACCAAAAGAGATTCCCCGTGAACCCTGCATCATCCTCCGAGGACAAAAGCAGACAGATACCAGCTCCCAGAGGCCCCGACAGGCTCTCTTGGATTGAGCACCAAAAGAGATTCCCCGTGAACCCTGCATCATCCTCCGAGGACAAAAGCAGACAGATACCAGCTCCCAGAGGCCCCGACAGGCTCTCTTGGATTGAGCACCAAAAGAGATTCCCCGTGAACCCTGCATCATCCTCCGAGGATAAAAGCAGACAGATACCAGCTCCCAGAGACCCTGGCAGGCCCGAAAGATTCGATCAAAAGGAGCAGTTGAAGAGAGATCCTAGAAAGTATCGCTTCATCCCCAGCAGATTCAGATTAATCCTCAGCGGGTTTATACACCGTCAGTAGTCCGTTGTCGACTCGTCATCTCAATGCAAACATCGTCGGTCCATCGCTCTCATCACACCATTGGGGCCTCCATGTTCATCACAGGACGTCCCAGGATTTCACATTCGTCCCGTGACTTCTATGCCAGTCTCTTAATTTCCGGAGCCCCTGTGTCCGTCGGTTATTTGCCAAAAGACATCTTCGATCATAGTCCTCTGAGACCCCACACCCAATTACATTCGCTCGCAAAGCGCACTTCCAGAAGTTTGCCCCTACACCCGGAGTCTTCTAGACTTCAATACCCTTATCTGAGTCACCCACCACGTCACAATCACAAACACTAGCACAACACTAGCCCACTCGGAGTGGCACACCCCTTGGCACCTGCTCATTGTAGGATAAAAAAAAACTAGGCATGATAGGACTCATGTATGAGATCATATCACATCCACACATTGCATATCATCCTCATATAGCATAGCATCCGCCTGATTGTTGTGTATATGCATATGTGATTTATCCCTTTGTGTCCTGAACTACGTCCTGGTCTGATTCCCCTTGGGATACGTAGGCAGCTCACGCGGAGCACGACCAGCATCATCCTTCCATCTTTTGCAACGCTGTTTGTCCTAAATCTATAGCCTCCAAAAAGTCCTGTCTCTTCAAAACTTTGGCACTCGCTTGCGACATGCGTTGCCTCGCAAGTTCATGCCAAAGAGGGGCAAACTGTAGACACCCCATTTTGTCGGCTATCATATTTAGGAGACCCATAGCTTGGTGGTTCACAATGATCGTAAAAGACTCAAAAGGACTCCTGGAAGTCAGCTCTATCTCTTAGAATGCTCAGATTGACCAAAATGCCCCTGAAAGCCCGAAGACTCCCAGATTTGGTCCCGAAGTTCTGAAAACATACTACGTCGTAAGAAAAGTGATAAAATGAGTTTTTAAATAAAACCGAAAGAAATCGTCAGCTCCCAGAGACCCCCGGAAGTCCCGGAAGTTCCCCGAAAGTCCCCGTTGACCGGTTTGACCAAGGTTTGACCAGGTTTGACCAGAGTTTGACCAAGTTTGACCAAGTTTGACCGAAATTGTCTGAATTCACCAGAACCATTCTAAATCATGAGAAAAGTATTAAAACGAGTTCCAAAAGAAAATCGAGCGAAAACATCGGCTCCTGGGAGCTCCCAGAGGTTCCCAGAACTTCCCGGGAATCCCAAGTTTGACCGGTTTGACCAAGATTTGACTTTGGAATCGGGGCACCGAAACAATTTTCAAATATTTTTCATGGATACTAGAGGTCAATAGCTTTCCAACGGTATATCGCACATAATTTCTGGATTTAAAACGAATTTATTATGAATTTCCAAAGGCGAAAAAGGCGATCAAATCGGCTTTTATCGCGAATACCGCAAAACTTTTCAAAGTGACCTATCCCCGAACTATTTTTTATGTAAAGTAGACTCCATTACCTTTCCAACGGTATATCACAACCTCGATTTGGAGTTCGTACGCATTTTCTGTGAATTTCGGACAAAATAGGGCCTTTTCGCGAATACCGGAACTTCGGGGGGCCTAAACAGCATTATCCAGACGAAGGGAGGAGCAGTGCCGCCGCGGCACTCCCCTCCAGAACAGTAAGTTTTTGTAAATACTTTTGTGGTCCCATTTTGATTAATTAAAATCCAAAACGACGTGGTTTCATGATTTCAGATGTTTGGGACCAATGGGAGTACTTTCTAAATCCCAAAAACACCCCAAGTTGGCCTATATAAACACCCCCATTACTCCTCATTTTGGGGAGAGTCAAATGCAAGTTTAGAGAAAGTTTGGGAGAGAAAGTGTAGAGATAAGGTTAGAGTGGAGAGAAAAGAAGCTTTCTTCTTTGATTTTTCAAAACAAAAGTGAGTTCTAACTTTGTTTTTACTTCATTACTTCCATTTACTTCAACATTCAATACTCCCAACCACCATTTTAGTGAGCATTCAAGAGTGTGGAAGCTTCTTCCATGTCTAGTGTCATTACATATGAGTGATACACCAATCTACAAGTCTCATGCTTCATGAATATCATCTATTGATTATCATCTACTTGCTTGATTACATATATGTTCATCTCTCCTTATCTCATTTCTTTTTCTTTTCTTTATTTACTTACTAGTTCATCATCATCTAAGTGATGACATGAAGTTTGGGGTGAGTGAATCCTTATGGATAGTAGCTCTTGACCTCAAAAACATGTTTGATAGATGATGATCATAACCTCAATACTTCCAAGGTATTCTTGGAATGTATTGAAGTTATGCCCAAAAATAAAATAAATCTCTCCAACAATCTTGGAGGTTCTTAAATGATGAGTTTGATGTAGGTATTCTAAGTGGCTATGATCCTTATTGAGTGTTGAAAACATGTTTTCAAAACATCTATTTCAAAACCCCTCTCAATCCCTCTCATTTGGTTTCAAGAAACAAAACTTTGTTTTCTCCAAAATCTTCAAAACAATGAGTCAAAACAGTGAGTGAGTTGAGTTCAAAGATTTTTCTAGAACACAATACTCAACATATGGATACAAGGCCACTTGGAAAGTCTTCCTAACTCATTGGAGAACACCCATGATTTTTGGTTTGACTTGGAAGTACTTGGAAATGATCCATTTGGGTCCCAACATTCCTTCCAAACATTCTGTTTTTGCTGTCACAGCAGCTAGGTCAACTTACGACCTCTTTTCCAGAAAACGTTTCCAAAAGGGGTGATCCTAACTTATTTTTCCTTTAAAATTCAATGTCTTAGGAAACTCTCTGTATAAAATGGGCCTCTAGATCATTCTTTTTCATTTTCTAAGATTTTCTAACATTTCAGACGACAGTACGAACTCTGTTTCTGAGTGACCTCTATTGTTTATGTAATTTCTCTCAATCTGTGATAGCTATTCAAGATTGGCCTTTTGGGTTGTGTTCTAGACACAATAAGGAACATCTCCATAAAAAATCATGCATTGAAAACATTCCTAACCCCTCTTTTCAAATTCCAAAAGATCATGCTACTGTTCTGTCCACTATTCACAGCAAGTACACTTTAACTTTCATTCTTTGATTTGAGGCTTATATGCATTCCAAATTAGTTCATATCTTAGGAAGTGGTTCATACTACATTTGTATATATCTCATGTTGATTTCATTCATTCATGCTTGCCCATTTTAGACTTCTAAGCCATTCTAGAAATCCATGTACACAAAACACACTACAACCTTTGCACATTTTTAGATACATACATTGCATTCATGCAAGATTTGGGGTTTTTGTAACTCTTAATCTAAGGAGATTATAAGGAATGAACTCGATCACTCGTTCATGCTTCCCCTTGATCTATTCATCCTTTCTCATCCGTCCCGGGGATTGAGAGGTCTTCTTTTATCAAAGAATAACATGCATCATTCTAGCCTTGCTAAGCATATTTTGATTTCTTTGCTTATTTGTTTCAATAACAATTCATGTCCCCCTTTAGATTAGGAAGTCTTGATTATTTGATACATGATTAGACGATCTTTCCTAGGTTTATTTGTGTGATCTTTCACTTTACATTGCATGATATTTGGCCTAGATCTTATGAATGATATCTTATATTTTGATCTTCCAATTTCAAATCTCCTTATGTGATGTAATATACTATCATAGTATTATTTGTCGAACCATACATAGTATAAGATGATTATTTGGATGCTAATTGAGGCCCGTCGAAAGACGGGGCGAGTTGAGGGTGTTTTAGTCGCGACAAAGGCTCCTTCCTCTCTCGTACCAAAACCCCGAACCAAGTTCTTTGGTTATGAAGGGCCGGTGCCCTTATCCGCTTGGGTGAGTCAAAATTAGGTTTCTTGGTTCCTTAAAGACCAAGTGGCGACTCTGTATCTGTTTTCAACAGACCTATTTTTTTTCCTTTCTTTGATTCAAATCAATTTCAAAACAATCTCAAACAAGAGAGAAGTGGTCCGAAGCCCGGTATCCACACCTAGTCATGTCTAAAAGAGTCCTATTCCTTCTCTCTGCTACACCATTCTGCTGAGGCGCACCAGGTGCAGTCAACTATGATAGAATCCCATTTTGTATGAGGTGATCAATAAACTCATTAGAGAGGTACTTACCACCTCGATCAGATCGAATGGTCTTGATATGTGTGCCTAATTACTTCTCCACTTCAGCCCTAAACTCTTTGAACTTTTCAAAGGCTTCAGACTTGTGCTGCATTAGGTACACATATCCATACCTAGAGTGGTCATTAGTAAATGTTATAAAATACTCATATCCACCCCTTGCTCTAATATTTATTGGCCCACACACATCAATATGAAACAATTCTAACAATGCATTGGTCCTATTGCCCTTTGCGGGAAAGGGCCTTTTGGTCATCTTACCCTCTAAACAAGACTCGCAGACTTCCAGTGGTTCAAGAACCAAATCGCCTAAGACCCCTTCTTTGACTAGTCTACCAATCCTATTTAGATTAATATGGTCAAGCCTCATATACCAAAGCCTTATTGGATTAGTGGAAGGTTCCTTTCTTTTAGATGGTACAGTTACCACTGAGTTATTAAGTTCCATACAAGAGCTTTAGAAATATTTGGAGTGATCACATACAAGCCATTTGATTTAACACCAAAACAAATAAAAGAACCATTTCTTCTAATCACAACTTCAGTTCCAAAATGAAAAGAATAACTATTATTTTATAAATTAGAAACTAAAATTAAATTATGTCTCATTAAAGGGACGTAAAGTACTTCTGATAAAATCAAAACGTTATTGTCTGAAAATTCAAAAGCTACCACTCCTACTGCAACTGTGGAAACGGTTGTGCTAGATCCCAGAGTCATCACGATTTCCCCATTACTGCATTTCCTTGTTGATCTGACCCCCTTCAATGAATTACAAATATGGTTAGTCGCACCAGAATCAATGCACTAAGTGTTTGAAGTATCCGTTATAAAACTTACTTCAATCACATGTGATTCAATCATACCTTGAGCCCTTGTAGCCAAGAATTGTGGACAATTCCTCTTCCAGTGGCCCTTTTCATTGCATTGAAAACACTTTCCTTTGCCTTGGCCACCCACCTTCCCCTTACCCTTACCTTTTCCCTTAGATTTTGCAATCTTAGGGATCGGTCCAACACTTGGACCATCAGTGCCAGCCTTCTTCTTTCCTTTTTTGCCTTTCGGCGCAGATCGGGAAGAAGAAGAGCTTTTCTGAACATTCAGAACGTTGCCCCCAAGTTTGATCATCCCTTCCGCTGCCAATATCTTGCTTGCAACTCTTCTAGCTAACAGCACCCCCTTAAGGGTAAACACATACCCAGATGTGGATTTTCTATCATCCACATCTGATTGGAAATCTGAATCTGTGTAACCATCAACTCTTAGTTGTCCTCCTCCATAAATGAGGAACATATCCTTAGTTCTTCTCAAGTACTTGAGGATGTTCTTCACTACAATCTAGTGATCCATGCCTGGATTAGATTGATATCTACTTGTAACACTTACAGCATGACTGATATCAAGTCTGGTACATAGCATAGCATACATGAGACTTTCCACTGCCGAAGCATATGGTACTTTGCTCATGCTCTCTCTTTCCTCTGGTGTCTTAGGACTCATGTCCTTTGAGAGATGAATTCCATGTCTGAAGGGCAGCATCCCTCTCTTGAAATCTACCATGTTGAATCTATTCAACACTTTATCTATGTATAAGGACTGGGATAAACCAAGCAATCTTTTGGATCTATCTCTATAAACCTTTATACCCAGTATCTAAGATGCTTCTCCCAAATCCTTCCTGGAGAAGTTTTGTGAAAGCCATAGTTTGACTGATGATAACATTCCTACATCATTCCCAATGAGCAGGATGTCATCAACGTACAAAATCAGGAATGTAATCGCTCTCCCACTGAGCTTCTTCTACACACATGGTTCATCCATATTTTGATGAAAATCAAACGCTTTGATCGCTTCATCAAAATGAATGTTCCAACTTCGAGATGCCTGCTTGAGTCCATAAATGGATCTTTGTAGCTTACACACTTTGTGGTTTTCACCACGAGATATAAAGCCTTCCGGCTACTCCATGTAAATTTCTTCCTCAATCTGACCATTGAGAAAAGCGATCCTTACATCCATCTGCCATATCTTATAGTCATAGTGTGCAGCTATAGCAAGCATAATCCTGATGGATGTTAGCATGGCTACTGGCGAAAAGGTTTCCTCATAGTCAACTCCTTGTCTTTGTTTGTAACCTTTTACCACTAGCCTGGCTTTGTAGGTCTCTACCTTTCCGTCCGAGCCTATCTTCCTTTTGTAAACCCATTTATAGCCAATAGGTACAATACCTTGAGGCGGGTCTACCAAAGTCCAAACTTGGTTGGAGTACATAGAATTCATTTCTGATTTCATGGCAACTTTCCATTTATTCGAATCGATGTCTGACATCGCCTCTTTGTAATTAGTAGGATCACTCTTGTCACCATTGTCTCCACAATGAAAGAGTTCTTCATCACCTTGATAGAGATCCAAGTATCTCTTATTAGGTATGGGAGTTCTACTAGTCTTATATGGAGGTTGTGTAATAGAAGGTTCTATTGTAATAGGGTTTGAGGACTCTTCCTCATGTTGGTCAATGTTAGTTTGTGGTTCAGAGGACATTTCCTCTAATTCTATCACTTTCCCATTGCCTCCATCTTGAATAAACTCTTTTTCAAGAAATACAGCAAACTTGCTAACAAATACCTTTTATTCGCCTGGGTGATAGAAATAGTATCCCAACGACTCTCTTGGATAGCCCACAAATCTACATTTTACTGACCTAGATTCCAATTTGTCCACTTCTAGTTTCTTAACATAGGCTGGACAACCCCAAATCTTAATGTAATTAAGACTAAGCCTCTTCCCATGCCACATCTCATGTGGTGTCTTAGGAACAGATTTGGATGGCACCCTATTCAATATGTGTGCTGCTGTTTGAAGCACATATCCCCAAAATGATATAGGTAAATTTGTGTAGCTCATCATGGATCGTACCATATCCAATAAGGTACGATTTCTCCTTTCGGACACACCATTTAATTATGGTGTTCTAGGTGGAGTCCATTGTGATAAAATATCATTTTCCTTGAGATGGTCCCATAAATCATTACTTAAGTATTCACCTCCTCGATCTCATCGAAGAACTTTAATACTTTTCCCAGTTTGTTTTTCTACTTCATTTCTGAATTCTTTGAACTTTTGAAAAGATTCAGATTTGTACTTCATTAAATACACATACCCTAACCGTGATTGATCATCAATGAAGGTTATGAAGTAAGAAAAACCGGCTCTTGTAATTGAATTCATAGGACCACACACATCAGTGTGAATTAATCCAAGTATGTCGGCAGTTCTTTCCCCATGTCCTATAAACGGTGATTTGGTCATTTTGCCCATGAGACAAGATTCACAAGTTGGATAAGCTTCATACGCTAATGAACCAAAGTGCCCATTCTTAACCAACTTGTTGATCCTATCATCACTAATTTGACCTAATCTAAGATGCCACATATGCTACATATAAGCAGGATTAACTTCATCTCTAGGTCTCTTTGGTGTTTTATCTTTTGCTTACTCAATATAGTAATACCATTATCCAAGTTTAAGAAATAAAGACCATTCAAATATATGCTAGAACCAACTAAATCATCACTTAAATAAAATGAGCATTTATTTTTCTCGAAAACAAATTTATAACCATCTCTAGATAAAGCAGAAACAGAAATGATATTCCTAAAAATATCTGGCATAAATAGACAATCCTTTAATTCTAAAACTACGCTAGATGGTAATGCTAAATAGTAGCTCCCTACAGCTAATGCAGTAACACTTGCTCTATTTCCCACTCGAAGAGCAGCCTGTCCTCTACTCAGCCTTCTGCTTCCCCTTAATCTCTGAAACGAATTATAATATGAGAACTAGCTCTGGTATCTAATACCCAAGAAGAAACATAATTAACCGAAATGTTAGTTTCTATAGAAAGCAAATTAGGCATACCTTCAGAAGGTTTGTCTTTTATGGAAGCAAGGTACTCTCTGCAGTTCCTCTTCCAATGTCCTTCTTTGCCACAGAAGAAACACTTTCCTTTACCCTTATCATTTGTGAGCTTGCCTTTCTGGATCCCGCCCTTTGCCTTCATCTTGGACTTCTGCCCCTTCCATTTTCCTTTACCCTTGGGCTTGGACTTGGAAGTAGAAGTCTCGTGAATGACAAGAGCAGATCCCTCTGTCTTTTTAATGGATCCTTCCACAGTATTCAACATATTTAGCAACTCATGCAGTGGAACTGTCATTCTGCTCATGTTGAAGTTCATAACGAACTGCGAAAATGAATCTGGCAAGGATTATAAGATCAAATCTATTTGCAAATTTGTATCCATGCCTACATCAAGCTTTTCGAGTTGCTCAATGTAATGGATCATCTTAAGCACATGCTCATTTACAGATGACCCCTTTGCCATTTTGGCCTGGAAGAGTTCTTTTGAAACATTGAACCTTGTGGTTCTACTCTGTCCCCCATACAACTCTTGTAGGTGAAGAAGAATAGAGGTTGAGCTTTGATATGAATCATGTGGCTTCTGAAGCTCATTGCTCATGGATGCTAACATGTAGCATCTCACCTTTATTTCATCTTCCTGCCACTTTTTCAAAGTGTCATGCTCTTCCTCAGTGGATCCTTCCAAAAGAGATTCCTGCATTGGCCTATCCAAGACATAGGCAATTTTGTCAGAAATAATAATGATTTTTAAGTTCCTTAACCAATCATCAAAGTTTGGTCCAGTTAAACGGTTGGTATCCAGAATTTTAGCAAGGGGGTTGAAGTTTGATATTTTTAGCGGTGATCTACAGAAGATAAATAGCAATTTATGAGCATAAAACAAAATTCAATTTTATTATCCATTAGATTTTGGGTCCTTAAATCATAATGGTAACTCCCACTATTCTTATCAAATTCCTCATCCCTTTAAAGAAATTTGGGAATTCTTTATTTATAAAAATTCCTAGTGGGGATTGGGGTCCCACTAAAACTAGTACAACCTCACATAACAGTTTTTTGGTTGTACTAACTTTGATAAGAAGGTAACTTCTTACCTGTTGCTTCTTAAGCAAGTTCCAATCATCATTATGCCTCTAAAATTATGAATCTCACATAATAGTTTCTTGATCCATATATTTTAGTTAAGTTAGACTCACCATTCATACAAGTATGAGTCACTAATGAGACCATCACATAATAGTTTCTTGGATCCCACTAACCCCTCACCTCATAATATCATATATTTAAATAGTATGAGTGACTTTTCTTAGAATGATCAGTCCCCACATATCTGTAGCTGACAAACCCAAATAAGAAAATACAGTCACCTATAATGGTGGAAGGCTACGATAAGACATTTATAATGTCTATTCGCTTACAACTTAATATCGTAACATGATGGGAATTTTATGGTCTCATCAATTATACATGCATCAAATACATAAAATAAATACTCCCTCCGTCCCATTTTATGTGTCCATCTTTCCTTTTTGGGATGTCCCAAAATTGTTGTCCACTTTCCTAAATTAGTATATAAATTTTACTTAGTTTCCCCAACTCCCTTCCTTGCAATCAATACCAAAATAAAATAATAATAAAAAAGTGCAATGATTATGGGCAATTGTGGAAAGTAGGTGTAGATTCTTTTTGTCCCCTTAAATAGTTGGACTCCCCAAGATGGACACATAAAATGGGACGGAGGTAGTATTTCATCATTTATATTTTAATATGTCCATACGATGCTCCCACTAATTAAATTTAGAAAACAATTTTAAAATTTTAATTTTAAAGGAGTATCCTCATGACACAACAATTGGATTAAATTGTAATACAAATTTAAAATATGGACATATAAAATATATGGTGAAACCGCCCCAACAATTATCACATAAAAAGGGGTCATGGATGATTATGGACTTTTAAGGTGATTCAACTTGAGCCTTTAAGTTGAATCTAGGTCTATGGGGTTGAATTCATTATTAAACAACATATGCTTCCAAGCTCTAAGCTTGAAACAATAATAATAAACAATCTTCATTCTTTTCTTGGACACCTTGTCTACTCCAAGTAGGCTTCACCTTGTATTCCTTGTAATCTTCAGATCTTCGTCTCTAAGCCTAGTTTTACATGACTTTAAAAAAGAAAACCCTTGATCCATGGTCAAGGGAGAGGTACATTGGAGGGAGATAGAAATTATATTGAGAAGAAGGGAGAAAGGCATGCAAGCCCCATTTAAAATTACAAACCTAAATTTGAAAAATAATAAATTATTCACAAACCATTCAACCAATCACATAGCTCAATTATTTGGTCTAGTCCATAATCATCCTTTTCATTAACCATTCACATCTCATGTAAATAAAACAATAAGCTATTAAATAAAATAATAAGCTATTATTATAGTATTTTAATTTTGGGATTAAATACTAATCACATTAGGATTTTAATTTGGGACAACTAGCAGTTAATCCAAATTAAGAGAAATATTATGATTTTAGTCCAGTTAGAAAAATGTTGTAGTATTAAATCTATACCTTGCTACTTTGACACAAATACCCCTAAGATTTTGCATAAGAGTAACGAAAAACATAGGCAACACCACCATCACCTCCGGCAACCACCTCCATGACCTCGCCTGACGGCGTCCTCGCCTAACCTTCGGCGACCTCGCTTGACCTTCGATGATCACGAACACTACTTTCTTTTATCTCTCCAACGACCACAACCACAACCACAACCACAACCCCCTCTTGACCTCATGCGATCACCACCACAAATGCATTTGGCCTCCAATGACCTCCACCACGACCTCACTTGATTAATTTCTTCACAAATAAGCTACAAACATCCATATTGGGGGCAACACCACTGCATCTCCATCACCTCTATTATAAAAGTTTGATAAACGTTGCAAAAAAAAAATTTGAGAAATTTCTCGAACTTTTTTTGAGAAATTTATCAAACTTTTTTGTACTAAATTTCTCAAGTATGGTCATGAAAAAAAACTAAGAGACAGGGGGAGAGAAAGAGTGAGGAGTGCAAAAGAAGAAGAACCACGACCTAACCTGATTTATCTCTTCACAATCATGCAACAAACATCCAGATTAGGGGCAATACCACAACATCTCTATTACCTCTGTAAAAAAAAGTTTGATAAATTTCTCAAACTATTTTTGAGAAATTTATCAGACTTTTTTGTGTTACAATTTCTCAAGGCTGGTCTTGAAAAAAAAACTAAGAGACAGAGACAGAGAGAGAGAGAAGTGAAGAAGAAGAAGAAGAAAAAGAAGAAGAAGGCATCGCAAAGGTCGAATCTACATCTAGATCTCAGATCTCGTGGTGGTGGTCGTGATGGTGACGGCAATGACGATCATCGGTGATGGTTGTGGTAGAGATGACAATGGCGATGGTAGTAGTGGCGATCCATGATGATGGTTGTGGTGGAGACACGATAGCAATGTTGGTGGTAGTGGTGGCGATGACGGTGATGGTGGTGGTAGCGATCAACGACGGCGATGGTGGTGTTGGCCGGCGATCATCGCCAATGGCGATGGTGATCGTCTCTCTGATCGTATTCTATCTCTCTCTCTCTGATTGTGTTTTCTCTCTCTAACTGAAAATGAATGAAAAGGGTGTATTGGTCACAACTAGAAGTAGTTGAGTTTATCCCCAACAACCTCCACCAAACATGTCCTTGTCCCCAAATATTTTTCCCTTATGTCTTATAACCAAATAGTTCTCCTAATTTGGTATTTAATACCAAATATCTATTAAAATAAATTAACTCTATTTTAATCAAAATCAGTCACTGATAGTGACAGACTGACTCACCGTACGATTTGAATGAAGTAACACTTTTAACACCTCTTTTTTTTTATTAAAAAAACATGTTTCCCATCAGCTTCATGTATAACCTTACACATAAAAGATGGGTATATATATGTCGTGTATACACGTATTAGCCAACACATTCAAAAATGTGTATCTCATACAAAATATATAATCCCAAAATTCCAGATTTATTCATAATAAATGTATACTATAAATAACTTGGTGTTTTGTATTAATCATAGGCTAAGGCTCTGATACCACTGAAATAAAACCATGTGGAACCCTTAAAGGCTCGCGCAGCAGAAAACAAAAATTTAATGGTTTCCTAAACCCATGATCAAGTCTATGATGTATACAAAATATTCACAACATCCATAGAGGTTAGTAGAATAGTTACCCTTGTAGCGTGCTTTACAAAATATTAATGTTCTTTCGTCTCACGAACAGTTTACCAAATCGTCCAAGCGTTCGATCTGTAAAAGTATCCACACGAGGAATTCACGAATTGGAAGAAGCTTATAATTCTCTTCAACAATTGAAGAACACAAACAAGGTCACAATATATATATATATATATATGTATGACCGTACGGCTATGTAAGGGGAGGAGTTTTAGTTGGAAAAACTTAGGTGTGCTAGCATTCATATTGTTTCCCATACCTCATATATATAATAATGCTATAAGCCCATTTCCTAATCTAATTAGGAAACTATATTTGATTGGAAGACTTCCGTAAATCAAATATAAATTAATAGTATTATACTACTTTCATATTAACAACTTAATATCAAGTAGACCCTCACAACTTCTTCCAATTACACATTTCCCTTTTGTGTGTGACCCCTTAGGTTCATACTAATCTGGTAGCAGGTACTAATACTTTAAAGTATTATAATTAGAACCCCTTCTAATTAACTTAAGTTAGAACATCTTCTAATTCTCCCTTGTAGAAATAATTAATATTAATATTTATTATTTTTGGGCTTCCACTAGTCATGAGTGATACCTAGCAGTATATTATGACAAACCCCAGACAGTCTAAAAAATAGTGAACCTTTCTGTTAACAGTTACTATACAATTCAATCCTTCTATCACACCATGTCCTAATTAAATCTTTTGGGCAATGGACATATTTATCAAACCCCGATTTAATTATATGTTCTTAAACTACTTGATATTTCTCTATTTGGTGAAAATAGAAAACTCTCTTCTAATTCTCACCCTGCCCTAGCCAAGGAGCTTTACTTGAGATATATCATAGAAGATCACATAGGACATTCACTCTCTCACTTGAGAGTGATAGATTCCTTGTTGTACATTCACATGTCTCCATGGATGACTTATTATACCCAACAGTGCATGAATATGCCTTTGATTAAAACATAAACACCATGCACGTTAAAGCATAACAACTCATACACAAGACAACAGTAATGTCTCAGGTCTAAGGATTACTTGTACCACTGTCACTAAGAACAATCCATTGATACATAAGTAAAAATCCATTTGGATGTTCTTAATAGTTGATCACGTTTAGTGAACTTGTTCTATAACAAGCACCCACATATCTGTTCCAGTGTCTCCACACTGGTGACTTAAGACTAGCCATATTTCATTAAATAAAATAAACATGAGATGTATTAGTCTAACCGGATTAATAAATGCCCAATTTAATAATCCTACGACTAAGAAAATTTTTAGAATAAAGCAACTAAAAAGTATATGGTCTTGTTCCTTAACTCTTTAAGTACATACCTTCTCAACTTTAATTCTATCGACCTATCATATCAAAGTTAAACAACAATAATGATAAATAATAAACTTGCCCTTTATTAATATGAAACTGTTGTTACAAGGTAATATTCCTAAAACACTACTCCAATCTAATTGGCTTTTAGGGCATACTACTAACACGCCAAAACTGCCAGTCAATGTAACATCGCCATGAGAAACCTCACCTATGTGTTTATAAAGATGATTCAAGATGGCATTGCCCCAGTTATAAGTAAGAATCTCATCAATGTTCGTCAAGCAAGAAAGGAGCCTCAGAATCACACACTCATTCTGGGTAGCAAAAGATTGAACAACCAAGAACATATAGGAGAAAAGCCCATATAAGCTGATGATCGTTTAGGTTGTGCATCCCCTTTTCATAGATCCGGTAGAACCAACTGCAAGTAAAACAGTGTACCTCCAGATTCAGAGAAACAACCCCAATCAAGGTCTTGACAGCATCAGGATTGGTCTCGTATAGATAATCCAGAACTAGGCACTTCCCACCGATCTTCAAGCCAATGATCATTGAAAAACCATAGGGTGTCATCGTCATCTCGACGAACGGAAGATGAAAGTATTAGTGGTGTCCCATCATCTCTCAACAAGAGTGTAGAAGTGTGCCAGATCATTTGTACTCTTTGAGACTAGGCAGACGAAGGCGCCAAACCTCGCATCATTTTGTCTTTTACGACTATAAAAGAAGACTGCTTGGTGTTTGTAAGGCAGAGGGTTTTGGTGTAAGAAACCAGTGGTGAAATAAAATATCAGTGTATTAAATTTGCTTTGTGCTCTTATCTATTATGTGTTTTCTATTAAAAATATATCTTCTTTCCATTGTTAAGTCTGTGTTCTTCCCATGTAAATTATTCTCAGTTAAAGTTGTATTTGATCATTTCCTTCTATATGATTGTAAAGTACGTTATCCTGGAAAATTTTATTATCAACCTTATATCAGTGTATTAAATTTGTTTTGTGTTCTTATCTATTCTGTGTTTTCTATTAAAAATATTTCTTCTTTCCATTGTTAAGTCTGTGTTCTTCCCATGTAAATTATTCTCAATTAAATTTGTATTTGATCATTTCCTTCTATATGATTGTAAAGTACGTTATCCTGGAAAATTTTATTATCAACCTTAGAGTTCAAATGAAACTTCACACAGTAGAGTCAAAGCTATAAAGTTTCTATTATGGAGGATCCTCATAAAGAGACAACCATACAGTATATGCTTCAAAGCAAAGAACATGGATGTAGATCTATATAGGTTAATAACAATACTGTTTAAGCAAACCATCTACTGAACAATGGGTGAAAGATGAGTGTACCAAATGAAAGCATGAGCGAGACTACCGTTGCCCTTCAGAACCATGTCTGGTACCTGCACGCATCAAAAACATCAAAACAGGCACAAAATCACTATTCATGACTCCAAAATTCAATTTCACATAATAGACAAATGAGAACAAAACTAACTCCCAATGACCTCTAAGTGCACACTACAGTTCACAAAACTAGCACAAGGCACAAAATTGGTCCAAAGCTGCTAAAAGTTTCATATACTTGACTTGCTAGAGCTACGATAGAAAGATGATACTGGGGTCCCATAAAATCAACTCCAGAGGTTGGATTTCAATCCTTACTCGCTCCCTAGCCTTCTTAGAGATCCTCTTCGAGCTTAACGCCATAGATTTGCAAAGAAAATAAAAGTTTGAACCGAGATTTCTTCATGAAATTCAAGGAAAAATAAAACACCAATCACAATTCCAATCATGGCAAAAGATTACTCACCCGAGTGTGCACAAATGATATTTGAAGGGTTTTGGCTCCAAAATCACCCCAAAATGACCAAGAATGGGCTTGAAATGATCAAAAACTCAAGATATACAACAATAGAGTCTGGCCACCCAGTGTCACTACGACACTAGCCAACTGCCATTGCGTAAGTGGCCCAGTGTCACTGTGGCACTAGCTCTTGTAGGCCCTGCTTCATCCCGCTTTGCCCCATTTCGCTCCGTTCTGGCCCGTTTCAGCCTATTTTTGACCCCGATTATCCCTCAGTAGCCCATTTCGTCAAGGTTGGTGAAGTTTTATCTCTAACAGTTTAAAAGTCTCTCAGACCATCCCAGCAGAGAAATACATAAGGAAATCAGCTCCCGGAAGCCCGAATCAACTTTTTGGGCCGATCATTGCAAATTTTGATCAATTGTGAGAGGTTCTGAAATGAATCCTGATTCTCGATCAAGAAGTAGTTAGGAGTATTACTAGAGAAGTCCATACTATCTCTAGCAAAGAAATATAAAAAGAAATTAGCTCCCGGAGGCTCGAATCGGCTTTCTGGACGGATCATCAACTGTGAGAGGTTTTGAAACGAATCCTAGTTCTCGATCAAGAAGTAGTCAGGAGTATTCCTAGAGAAGTCTAGACTATCCCCAGTCAAGAAATATATAAAGAAATCAACTCCCAGAGGCTCGAATCGGCTTTTCGGACCAATCATTGCAAAAAATTGATCAACTGTGAGAGGTTCTGAAATGAATCCTAGTTCTCGATCAAGAAACAGTTAGAATGATTCCTAGAGAATTCTCAGCCTTCCCCCAAAAATAGAGAAAATTGACCCCAAAGAACGAACCGACTTTCCAGATTGGTTATAGCAAGAATCGGTCAACGATTGAAACACCACCAACAGTCAAAATCGAACTTAAAGAGACCCTGACAACCACCATCTACTCACAACCAAAGCAACGCATTGATACCCAGGGCTCCGCTTCTGCCAATTATCTCAGGCTTCTTACCTGTCGTTTAATATCCAAGACTTTCGCATCCGTCAATAATCTTGGGCTCCTTACCCATCGCTTAAAATCTAGGGCTCCGCGTCTATCGGCTTCTTACCCGTCGTTTAATATCCAAGACTTCTGCATCCATAAGTTATCTTGGGCTCCTAACCCATCACTTGAAATCCAAGGCTCCGCGTACGTCGGCTCCTTGTCTGTCGCTTGATATCCAAGGCTCCACGTCTGTTGGTTATCTTTTATACTCCATCTTCGATTGGCGTCTTCTGGGACACCATATTTGATTATGTTCACTTGTGAAGCTCACTTCCCAAAATCCAGAAGTTTTCCCCGAGACCCAAAAGCTTCAAAACCTTGGTGTCCCTATCCGAGTCAACCACTGCACTAGAGTCCAAACACCGGTACAACATAAGTCCACTCGGAGTAGCAGACCTCACAACACCATTTCATGCTAGGATCACAGAACTAGATATGAAAAAATACATATCACATCCATGCATTGCATAACATTCTCATAGCATAGCATCCGTCTATTCTGTTATGCATTTGCACATGTGGTTTTATCCCTTATTTGCCTCCGAACTACATCCTAGTCTGATTCCCCTAGGGATACATAGGCAGCTCACGAAGAGCACGACCAACCTCAGCATCATGTTTTTACCCTTACATCTTTGCAACGCTTTTTATCCTAAATCTATAGCCTCCAAAAGACCTGTCTCTTCACGGCTTTGGCACCCATTTGCAACACGCGTTGCCTCACAAGTTCATGCCAAAGATGAGCAAACTATAGACACCCTATTTTATCAACTATCAGATTTAGGAGACCCATAGTTTAGTGGTTCACAATGATTGAGAAATATACGACAAGGACTCCTAAAAGTTAGTTTTAATCCTCAAAATACTCAAAAAAATGGTACAAATGACCAAAATACCCTTAAAAGCCAAAGGCTCCTAGATTTGGACCGAATGTTCTGGAAATGCACTATGTCATAGGAAAAGTACTAAAATGAGTTTTAAAGCAAATCAAACAAAAAAAATGGCTCCCAGAGACTCCCAGAGGTTCCCAAAACTTCCTAGAGATCCCCGGTATGACCTACAAGTTGACCCAAAGACCGGAGCATCATATTATTTTCAAATATTTTTCATGGATACTATAGGTCAATAGTTTTCTAACAGTATATCGCACATAATTTCTAGATTTAAATGAAATTGCTATGAATTTTCGAATGTGAAAAAGGTTATCAAATTGGCTTTTATCGTGGATACCATAAAACTTTTCAAAGTGACCTATCTCTGAACTATATTTTTATGGAAAGTAGACTCCACTACCTTTCTAACAGTATATCACAAGCTCAATTTGGAGTTCGTACGCATTCTTTGTGAATTTCGGACAAAATAGTGCCTTTTCACGAACACCAGAACCTCTGGGGGCCTAAACGAAAATAAAAAAAAAAGGTCTAAGGAGCAGTGTTTGTTTTGGGGGTGGCAAATACAAGTCAAAATGTTCGATTTTTTAAATTTTGTTTTGGGGGTCAATTTGGAATAATTGAAAGTCAAAACGATGTAGTTGCTTGTTTACAAAAGTTTAGGACCAATAGGAGCACTTTTTAAATCCCAAACTCCCCCCAAATTGGCCTATATAAACCCCCACTTGACTCCTCATTTTGGGGGTGGCAAATACAAGTTTTAGATAAAGTTGTAGAGAGAGATTGGAAGAGATAAGTTTTAAAAGACAGAAAGTGAGCTCTTAGCTACTATTTTTCTATAGAAAAGTGAGTTCTGAACGTGTTTTCTTTCATTATTTCACTTTATACTTCACATTCAATTCACCCAACCACCATTCTTGAGTATTTATGAGTTAGGAATCTACTTCCATGTCCAAATATGAGTGAAACACCAAGTTACAAGTCCAAATATCTCATTGATTATCATTATTGATTGTTATTGCCTGCTTGTTACTTTGATGTTCATCTCTTCTTACCTCATTTCTTTTTGAGTTTTCTTTGAATTCTTACTTGTCCACCATCATCTAGATGATGACATGGTGTTTAAGGAGGGTGAATCCTTATGGATAGTAGCTCTTGGCCTCAAAAACATGTTTAATAGATGATGATTCTAACTTCAATACTTTCCCAAGTATTCTTGAAGTTATGTTGAAAATAAAACTATTCTTATAAATAAACTTGGAAGTTCTTGAAATGAGCTTGTAGGTGATTTCCTAAGTGGTGGTAATCTCCATTTAAGTGCTAAAAATACACCTTTAAAACCTCCTTTCTAAAACCCCCACATTTTGATTCCAAGAATAAATGTTTGTTTTCTCAAAAACCTCCAAAGCAGTGAGTTCTTCAACTTGAAAATGCCATTTTAGGTTCAATACTTAATGGATGATTGTAATACCACTTGGAAAGTCTTCTTAACTCATTACAGAATGTCCATGATATTTTTCTGATTTTAAAACGTGTGGAAGGGTCCTTTCTTGACTCAAACATTCTGTTTTTCTTTCACAACAGCTTTGGTTGGATTTCAACTTGTTTTCCAGAACATTTTCCACTAAGCGTGGTCCCAACTCATTTTTCTCATAACCTTTAGTGTGTTAGGGAACTTTTTGTATATTATGAGCCTCTAAATGTTTTGTTTTCAATTTCAAATATCTTTCTATATTTCAGTCGATAGTACGGATTCTATTTCTAAGTAACCTATCTTGTTTATATGATTTCTCTCAATCTATAACTACAATCTTAGTTGGCTTTTTCATATGTGTTCTAGACTCAGTATCTTCATTGAATGTCATGAATTTAGAGGGTCTCTAACCTCACTTTTCCATTTTTACAAAATGGTCCAAATATTCTGTCCACTATTCAGAGCAGCTTGTTTTGATTTTTACTCTTTGATTAGATGTTCACATCCATTCTAAATTAGCCCATATCTTAGGAAGTTCATACTACTTTTGTACACATCCTACAATAACATTCTTCAACATTCATTCATATTCTATACTTCCAAAGTCACTTTAGAAAATCTCATGTACACAAACACACTACTACCTTGCACATTCTAGGATCATACATTGCATCCATGCAAGAATTGGAGTGTTTGTGATTCCTAATCCAAGAAGATTACAAGGAATGAAATTGATCACACATTAATGCTTCCCCTAGATCAAATCTTCCTTCCTCATCTGTCCCGGGGATTAAGAGATCCTTTTCCTCATGAATCATATGCATACATTCTAGTTGACTAAGAGTATTTTGCTTTCTTTGAATATTTGTTCCAAGAACAATCCATGCCCACCTTAGATTAGGAAAACTTGATTACTTGATATGTGATTAGACGATTTTTCCTAGGTTTGTTATGTGTGATCTTTCTCTTTGCATTGTGTGATATTTAACTTAGATCTTATGAATGATATCTTATCTTTTAATCTTCCAAATTCAAAATTCTTATGCAAAGTAATATACC
The DNA here is from genome assembly GCA_033977485.1 of Hydrangea macrophylla. Classification (NCBI taxonomy): domain Eukaryota; kingdom Viridiplantae; phylum Streptophyta; class Magnoliopsida; order Cornales; family Hydrangeaceae; genus Hydrangea; species Hydrangea macrophylla. Next base: position 26,347,639 of record CM066986.1, read on the forward strand.
TATCATAATATTAATTGTAGAACCAAACTTAGTACTAGATGATTCTGTGGATGCTAATTGAGGCCCATCAAAAGATGGGGCAAGTTGAGGGTATTTTAGTCTTTGCAAAGGCTCCTTCCTCTCTTGTACCAAAATCCCGAGCCGAGTTCTTTGGTTATGAAGGATCGATGCCCTTTATCTGTTTAGGTGAGTCAAATTTGCATTTCTTGATTCCCAAAAGACCAAGTGGTGACTCTGTATCTATTTTCATAGAAATTTCAATGATTTCAAAATCAAATTTCAAAACAAAACGGAGTGGACCTAGGCCGCATGTCGACAATACCAAACTGATTCCCGACTACCACGTTAACTAATGTTACGAAACGTTCCTACGCATTATCAATGTATTGCATTATCGCATCTCATTATCTCTTTCCATTGTCTCTTTATTTTATAGTATCATACATAGAATGCATGAATTGATAATTAAACCAAACAATATGTAGTATAACAAAAAGGAAAAAACAACATTCTATGAGTTTCAATTGATTGAAGTCATTCTCAATCAGTTGGAGTAAAGGTGGTCTCAATCGATTGAAGAATTTTCAAGCGATTGAGGTGAAACTAATTTCAAGCGATTGAAATCTTTTTAAATCGATTGACACAATTTCAATCGATTGAAACAAGTTCAATAGATTGAGAATCTCCTTCTCCTAAAAATTGGCCAGAAACTCACTGTGTTTCAGAGAGGCCTTTTGGATCCATTTCTTTACGTCCAAAACTCATAAAATAATACACCTAAGCTACTGAGTGAATTTAGAACTCAACAAAGTGAAAGGAGTGGCTTGGTGAGCTTGAGCTTGCCTGCAATGGCTTCCTCTCTTTCTCTCCTCCTCTTCTCTCTTTCTCTCTCCCTCTCTATCTGTCTCTCCTTTTCTTCCCTTTCTGCTCCTTCTCTTCTTTTCCTTCTTCTTCTTCTTCATCTTCTTCTTCCTCTTCTTCTTCTTCTTCTTCTTCTTCTTCTTCTTCTTCTTCTCTCTCTCTCTCTCTCTCTCTCTCTCTCTCTCTCTCTCTCTCTCTCTCTCTCTCTCTCTATACCCAAATATATATATAGTATATTTGTGTGTGTGTGTATATATATGTGTGCATGGATGTATATGTACATATCTTCTCTCTCTCTAACTTTTTCACTATCAACAATGTTACACACACACACAAAACACCTCTATATATAAGCAAGGGAGGTGGGAGTGTTCGCGAAATCTGGGGGAATAAAGATAATAGCTTTTAATCGATTGATACTATTTTGATCAATTGAGAACAGGTGGCATATTTTCAATCGATTGACAAGGGTTTGATCAATTGAACTGGGATGCAATCATTGCATTTACGTCGGCAGGGTTTCATTCGATTGGAAATGGTTCAATCGCTTGAAAAGGCAAATTGTCAATTGATTTAAAATGTTTCAATCGATTGAGAGTGAAATTATATGTATTGTAAAGGCAATTATACAGAATATTATTGTATTAATATATATATATATATCTAAAAATACAGGGTATTATAGTTTTGGTACAAGAGAGGAAAGAGTCTTCGCAAAAACAAAAACACCCTCAACTCGCCCCATCTTTTGATGGGCTTCAATTAGCATCCAAATAATCATCTAGTACTAAATTTGGTTCAACGACTAATATTATGATAGGTATATTACATCACACAAGAATCTTGAAATTGGAAGATCAAAAGATAAGATATCATTCATAATATCTAAGCCAAATATCACACAATCCAAAGTGAAAAATCACACACAACAAACCTACAAGTCATCAATCATATATCAAATAATCGACTTTCCCTAATCTAAGGGGGGACATGGATTGTTCCTTAGACAAATAATCAAAGAAAATAAAATGTGCTTAGAAAATTAGAATGTATGCATATTGATTCTTGAGAAAAAAGGACCTCTTAATCCCTGGGACGGATGAGAAAGGAAGATTTGATCTAGAGGAAGCATGAACGTGTGATCAATCTCATTCCTTATGATCCTCTTAGATTAGGAGTCACTAAGACTCTAAATCTTGCATGAATGCACTGTAGGGTCCTAGAATGTACATGAGATATTCTAATGGAACTTGGAAGTATAGAATATGAATGAATGCATGAAGAATGTTATTATAGGATATCAACAAAAGTGGTATGAACAACTTCCTAATACATGAACTAATTTAGAATGCATGTGAACATCTAATCAAGGACTAAAAGTCAAAAACAAGCTAGCTGTGAATAGTGGAAAGATTATTTGAGCCATATTTTAAAAATTGGAAAAGTGAGGTTAGAAACATGCTAAATTTATGGGATTTTATGTAGATCATCCCTACTGAAATTCTCATAAGACCCGCCTAGAATTCCCTAGAATACATAGGGAAAAGCCAAACTATCATTGAAGTTATCGAATGAGAGAAATCATATAAACAAGAAGGGTCACTCAGAAACAGAATCCATACTATCGACTGAAATATAGGAAAATTTTTGAAAATGAAGACAAAACATTTGGTGCCTCATAATATACAAGAAGCTCCCTACCACATTGAAGTTTAAGGTAAAAATAAGTTTAGACTACTCGTAGTGGAAAGTTTTTTGGGAAAAGACGCTTAAAGTCAACCAAAGCTATTGTGACAGAACAACGGAATATTTTGAAGGAATGTTTGGGTCAAAAAGGAACCCTTCCAAATGTTTTAAATCAAACCAAAAATCATGGACATTCTGTAATGAGTCGGAAAGATTTTCCAAGTGGTATCATAATCATCCATTGAGTATTGAACTCAGAATAGCATTTTTAATTTGAGTTACTCACTGTTTTGGTGGTTTTGGGGAAAACAAGCTTTATTATTTGGAAATCAAAATGTTTCAGAGGGGTTTTAGAAAGGGGTTTTGAAAGTGTATTTCCATAACTCAAATGGAGATTACAACAACTCAAATTTACATCTTCCAACTCACTTCAAGAACTCCTCAAAGCATTTGCAAAACATAGTTTATATTGGGGAATAACTTCAAGAATATATGAGGATGTATTGAAGCTAAATCATCATCTATCAAACATGTTTTTGAGGTCAAGAGCTACTATCCATGAGGATTCACTCCCTCAAACATCATGTCATCATCTAGATGATGATGGACAAGTAAGTAATCAAAGAAATAAAAAGAAGAATGATTTAAGAAGAGATGAATCAACAATATAAACAAGCAAGCAGTATCAATCATAGTATGAGAATCAATGAGATGTTGGACTCGTACGTTGGTGCTTCACTCATATATGGTGACATTTGGACATGGAAGTAGACTTCTAACTCATAAATACTCAAGAAATGGTGGTTGGGGTGTTTTGAATGTGAGAAGTAAAGAGAAGAGAACTCACTTTCTATATATAAACAATAGCTAAGCTCACTTTCCTCTTCTCTAACCTTATCTTTCTCTATCTCTCTACAACTCTTCTCTAACTTCACATTTGCCACCCCCACAAAATGAAGAGTAAAGGGGGGCTTATATAGTCCAATTTGGGGCAGCTTGGGATTTAAAAAGTTCTCCCATTGGTCTAAAACTTTTGTAAACAAGTAGCTATGTCGTTTTAGCTTTCAATTATTCGAAATTGACCCCAAAAATAATTTACAAAATTGGACAGCTCTGGGGGAGACTGTTGTAGTGGCACTACTCCTCAGACATTTTGATTTTCATTTAGGCCCCCGAAGGTTCCAATAATCACAAAAAGGCCCTATTTCGTCCAAAAATCACAGAAAATGCATACAAACTCTAAAATGAGCTTGTGATATACCATTGGAAAGCTAATGACGCCTACTTTCCATAAATAAAAAATTTATTTTGGAGTCAGGTCACTTTGAAAAGTTTTGCGGTATTCGCGATAAAGGCTGATTTGATTGCCTTTTTTACCTTCAGAAATTCATAATGTATTCAATTTAAGTCCAAAAATTATGTGTGATATATCATTGGAAAACTATTGACCTCTAGTATCCATGAAAAATAATTGAAAATTGATGTGGTGCTTTAGTTCCCAAGTCAATATTTAGGTTAAATGAGTCAAACCGAGGATGTTTAGGAAGGTCTGGGAACTTTTGGGAGCTCCCAAGAGCTGACGTTTTTATCCGATTTTCTTTTAAAACTCGTTTTAGTAATTTTCACATAATCTAGAATGATCCTGGAACTTTTAAGCGAACTCGAAAGATTCTGGTCAAACCGGTTAAACGGGGACTTTTCGGGATTTTTCAGGACTTCTGGGAGCTGACTTTTTCATTTGATTTTGCTTTAAAACTCAATTTATTACTTTTCCTATGACATATTGTGTTTCCAAAACTTTCAGTCCAAATCTGGGAGCGTTTGGGCTTTCAGGGGCATTTTGGTCATTTGTACCACTTTCTGAGTATTTTAAGAGATAAGACTGACTTATGGGAGTCTTTTTTTGTCATAGTGTCTCGGGATGGAGTCTATGGGCCTCCTAAATCTGATAGCCGACAAAATGTGGAGTCTACATAGTGTCTCGGGATGGATCCAAGGTGCACACTTCAAGAACTAGAACTCATGATGATCCTAGAGACAAAAGAGTCGCCACCTAATTTTCATTGGAAATTAGGAAACCAAAATTTGACTCGTCCAAAAATGAATAAGGTTATGCACCTTTCATCACCAGAAACAAGGTTCAGGGGCCTTGATACAAGAAGGGGAAGGAGCCCGAGTAGGACTAAAGCATCCCCTCCTCGCCCTACCGAATGGTAGGCCTTGATTCGAATATCCTTGTTCTTAATTCATAATAGGTGTCATTTCCTTAAACTACTAGATAATATATACATAGCAAAAGAGCATCTAGTTGAAAATCATTTCAAGAGACTAAATTCAAGTAGCAATCAGATGCACATGCAATACAAGAGGGATTCTGTATACTCATGATGGCTAATCCCTCTCGAGACCGATGCAAATAAAGGAAACGTGCCATGATATGCAAAAGGGAATGAGAAGACTTACATTGAGGTGACTCAAAGTAGAGTAGCAAATAGCAAAATGAAAGGAAACATGAAACGCAATCATGCAATAATCCTAGATAAGATGTCTCTAACGCATAAGCACATAAAAGGAGACTATCCTGAAGGAACTGTGTCGTTTAAAACAAAGTTGTAAACCTAGAAAAATTCTAAGAGAAGGGTAGAAAATAGTGCATGATACATGGGCACTAAGCCACATGTATACGAGGCAAATCCACCAATCGAAGTCCGGATTCACAGCACTCAATTCTCTACACTAGGACACCAAAGAATATCCAAACATTGCAAAAATCCAAGCAAGCAAATGATATGCATAATAAACAAGAATAAAAAGTCATCAATCAAATTTCTAGATTCAGTGACCTCTATTGAAACCTATCAAAAGTGGTCTTAAACATGATCTGGGTTAAAATCCTTTTACATAAAGTTAGATACATGTCTTAGGAAACTTTTCCAAAAAGTAGGACCTTATCAGCTTTTTTGAAGTTCAAGTAATAAGAGTTTTGGGAACAGTGGATTAGGACTGTCCACTGTTCTTGTAAAAATCATAATTAATTGCACATATGGTTTAATTGGTGTCAAATGAAAGCTATTTTATTGTAGTTTATGACAAAAATAAACCCATAGACATTATGTGAACATAAGGTCTCTGAAAAACTACTTTAATTAGACTCTGCTAATCTGGAAATTTGGTATCATTTGATAAAATGAATGCAAGACATAATAGAACTTCATGGATCATGTTAATTAAGTTGATCTAAGCCTTTGATCTCTCATCCATTTATCTTAGATGATTTCTAAGCCAAATTTTACTTATCAACATTTGTTGAACGATCAGGTGTGACCATTTTGTATGCATAATCATGATTGTGATTGACTTTAGAAAATTCCAAAACAGTTGAATCAAATTCAAACGCTTAGAAAATGACCTTAATTCAATCTTTTGCTTAGGATTTTACATCAACATATAGATACATGAGTTAAGAATCGTCCTCAAGAAGTGGATCATTGATAACTATCATAGATTTTCTAGGATTCAAGCACCAAGAGACTATGTTCAAATCTGTCAACCGATTTTTCAACAATTATTAAAAATAGTAAATGGATCCCAATGATTCTCAAAACGGATCGAATGAAAGTTAATTCATCAAAGTTTACCCAAAAAATTTGAAATCCATCGAACTATGGGTTTTGATGGACCAAATCTTATGGACAAAACAAATCTGTTTTGCTAAATTTTAACTAGTTCATTTTAAAGTGTGAGGAAAACATTTTTGGTGATGAATTTAGTTCATTAGAGAGATCAAACTCATAGATCAACTTGATTATCATAATTTCTAATCAATTTTCCCCCAAGTTCTATGGAGAACTTTAGATCATGGATCAAAGGGTCTTACAAATATCCTCTTGGAGATGAAATTCAAAGTAGGAAATTCTAGGTAGTAAAAATAATCAAGAGAAAGGTATGAACATAGGAATCATTCTTCTCATAGATCAACCTTCCAAACCATCATAGAACTTAAAGTAGGATACATATGTATGCATAGATCTAAACTAAATGGAAAGAATTAATGTAAAATCAAAATCAAGATATGAAAATCATAGTAAAATCAATCTCTAATCATAGAATATCAATAAAATCAAAGAGGACTTGGATTTAGCTATGTGAGTGTGTGAAGGATGAGACAATAAGAAGGAAAGTGTTCTAAGAACTAAACTAAATCCAAGTCCTATAGATCTATATGTAAAAGTAAGGATTAGAGATAAATTCTAGTGTTTACCTCTTGGAGGATTCTCAATTATACTTCAAAGTGGGTTAGAAGGATGTCCTTCTTCAAGTTCTTCAAGCACTCATCAATAGTGGATGAGCAGGGAGGCAATTGATGTCAAAGCTCTAATTTAATTATCCTGAGATTAGTTTAGAAGAAATCAATTCATAATTCTCTCCCTAGAAATCTCTTCTTAAATTCAAGTTTTACTCTAAGGATCTTCAAGTGTGATCAAGTATCTCCAAGTATATTCAAGGATGATTAAAGATGATTCAAAGTCAACTCATATGAGATGCATGGTATCTATATATAGAGTTTTAAAAACTTAATTTTTATGTTTCAGGGTTAAAAAAAGAGGGACTTTAGAGACCAAATGGGGTTAAAATGACCAATTCAGTGCCTAAACGTAGTTTTTAGGCCATTTTTTAGCACAAGGAACATCCTGGAAGGGTCTGGAACCAAAAAAATGTGATGAAGGTTACCTATATAGGTGGTGGCTTATTGAGGAGCCTCCATCCCACTCTTGTGAGCTGCTACTTGATATTCCCCCTCCCCCGGTTGCCCTTAATACCTGTTTTAAAAAACATGCGCACTGCTTTTCCATATTTTTGTAAAAGTACTTTTTAGTCTCTGAAATCATCCATTTATGTGCCATTGGAAATCTATTGAGTTGAATTTCAGTATAAAAATATTCCGGGACAGATTAAGATGAGAATTGGAGGTTAATTGAAGTTTGGAAATCTACTGAAACTTTCATCGTCTTTTTTTGAAATCAAAAGACTTCCTTTTCAAAATTCCTTTCCAATGCACATTGATTTCAAGTTTTTCTTTGAAATTGAATCTTTGGATACCTAGAATACTGCATTTAGAACATTTTATGTCCTTTTATCCTAGAGTGAATATGAATTCTGAGAAACATTTTTGACAAAACTGTGATTTATGCTTGAAAAGGGCTTTACGACCTTGAAATCACTTTCCGAAGTCCGATCTTTTGGTTGTATGGAATCTAATACCTTCCATGGGGTACTTTTCATAATCGAATCCTCTAAAAAGTTATCCACCCTAATTCCTAATAGTGTGGTCAAAATTTGGTGTCTATAGAGTCCTACCCATTGGCAATGGATATAGTAGTTGAAGTAGATATAGTAGTAGCAGAGGGTTACCCAGTGGAAGAGGAGATAGTAGAGGACAACAATGTAGGAGATGACATTGTGTTACTAGTTCTACCCGACGGCGTAATAGCACAGTTAGCAGCGGAGTGGGCTACAGAAATAGCAGCACAGCCCGATGGATTTGAGATCAGGGCAGCAGAATTAGCAAAGGCCATTTGCAGAGGCAGAGGAGCTTGTAGCTGCATTAGAGGTAGCCCAGGCTGACATGGGAGATGACGGAGATAACATGGATTATGAGGACTTGGTAGAGGATGATGACCAGCCCGAGGTTGCCCCAAAGGATGAGGCTTTACTTTATGGGTCAAATGTGGATGACTATTGAGTCCAAGACCTTAGGACTTAGATTTTCTTTTAGCTATCAGGACACGTTGTCCACTTTTGACACTTATATGGATATCTACTGACCGTAGACTAATTTTATAGGTAGTAAGCCACTAGTAGTGGTCTTATATATAGATAATATGATCTTGCATAGGTTCATATACTATACGGTATGCAATTTGATCTGATGTGTACTTCGTGGTACATCTTTTGGATATATATATATATATATATGGAAGATCACCTTTTTGTGATATCTTGGATGTTGTCTCATTTTATACTTGATATGCTTGCAATGTTAGAATTCATAACATGCTTTCCGTTTGCTTTATCTTGATCTTGTTTCCCTGAGAAGATTTCCAGTTGACTTACGCTATAGCTGATTGGTAGGAAGCTAAGAGAATCAATATTGGAATCGATGCTGCTAGGAGAATGCCCTGGGAAGCATTCAAGGCTAGATTCTTGGAGAAATATTTCCCGGAGGACGAGAGAGATCAATAAGAGAGGAACTTCCTGAGCTTGGTCCAAGGGAATTGGACTATAAGAGAATATACAACATAGGTCGAGTGACTCTCCCATTTTGCTCAACATATGGTGGACATGCCATCCAAGAAGGTCAAGAGGTTTCACCAAGGACTCAACCCGCACCTCCAGCACATGATGATAGGCCATCTCGGCCAGACTTTTGAAGGAATAGTTTGACTGGCTTCAAGCTTAAGGAAGGATGCCTACCTAGTTCAAAGGCAACAGATGATTCGACCTTCGCTAAGAATCTTTCAACCAAGGAACTTTCCAGCTCAACCGCCAAGGAATACGTAAGGATGGAGACCCCCGACCAACTTTCAAGGGAACAAGCGTACATAGGATGGGATAAAAAAAAAGACCAACTTTCCTCGACCCCAGAGGACCACCACCTTAGGCATCGCACCCAGTGATAGAACAATGATGGATGCTTTAATTGTGGAGTACCTGGGCATATCACTAAGTACTGCACAGCTCCCAAGAATCACCATCGTAATGATCTCTTCTACAGTAACTGTAATAGATCACGTCACTTGAGCAAGGACTACCGAGCACCTCGAGGAGGATATTATGGAACGCCAGCTCAAGGATAGAGGTGTTCAATAAAACTAAAAAATCAAAAATCGACTGAAATCAAACTGACCAAATACTGATTGGTCAGTTTTTCAAAGTAGTGCACAAGCTAAAACTGACCGAAAACTGACTAACACTGCCTAAAATTGACCCACCAAAACCAAATGGTTGGTTTTGAAACCACTAAAAAATTGGAAAAAAAAAAGGAAAAGAAAAAAAAACTGACCATTAACACCCCTACTCAGGGATAGCAGGGGTTAAATTCGGGTGAATGCCATCATCCCTAATGAAGCAAGATATGATGCTGAATAGTCGCATAACTTGGAAGGTACACTCATTTTATTTCATAGTCGAGTTAAAGCTTTATTTGATACTGGCACAACCTATTCTTTTATTGCAATTAAGATTGTGTGTGATTTGGGTTAGTACCATAAGTACTTGAGCCAACCCTTAGTGTCATTTCACCTTTGAGAGTGATTGTTAAGTTAGGTAAGGTATGCAAGGATTGTCCCTTGACCCTAGAAGATAGAAACATCCCGGTAGACTTGACAGTCTTGTTAATGTCTGGGTTTGATATTATCCTAGGAGTGGATTGGCTTAATAATTATGGTGCCAACTTGGATTGAGTTAGTAGAACCATTATCTTTTCGACACCTGGTTGTCCGTTAATCACATTTCAGTGCTAGCCATCGAGCGACTTGTTTCTTACGAGTTGTTTAGATGTGATTGAGAGTTTGAGTGTGGGGCTTACTATCAACCAGATCCCTATCATTCAAGATTTTGAAGACGTATTTCAAGATATCTCAGGACTCCTACCAAAGAGAGAGATAGACTTCTGCATAGATTTAACATCTAGAACGTTATTGATTTCCAAGACCCCGTACCAGATGGCGCCAACAGATATGCTGGAACTAAAGAAGTAAGTTCAAGAGCTCAAAGACTTAGGTTTTATTCACCCGAGTATGTCACCTTGGGGAGCAACAGTGCTATTCGCGAAGAAGAAGGATTGAGAGCTACGACTTTGTATCGACTACAAGGAGCTGAACAAGGATACGATCAGGAATAGATATCCACTTCCTCATATACAAGAAGCCGAGCCCTTGGCAACGATCACCGAGAAGAAGATGGAGAGCTTCATCAAAAGAAACATCCTTAGCCGGTTTGGCATCCCTAGGGTTCTGGTCAGTGACAAAGGCAGGCAGTTCGATACCCCGGTGTTCAGGCAAGTCTGCTCGAGTTATGGAATATCAAATCACTACTCTTCCCCCGAGCACCCTCAAGCCAATGGCCAAGCCGAGGTGACGAACTGGACCATTCTGCTGTCAATTAAAACCAGACTTAAAAATGCTAAAGGACTTTAGGCAGAAGAACTACCAACCCTTCTGTGGGCATATTGCACTACTCCCCAAACAGCCACAAGGAAAACCCCCTTCTTTCTCACCTATGGCTTCGAGGCAAACCACCCCACAAAGCTCGGATTACCCACTTACTGAGTATCAAATTTGAGTGAGCAGGGTAATGAAAAAGCCCTCAGAGGAGAGCTCGACTTAATAGAAGAGAGAAGGGACCAGACGTATCTAAAAGTGGTAGCCTATAAACAGGGGGTCTCTTGGTATTTCAATAGCAAAGTCAAGCACCGCAGTTTTTAGGTGGGAGACCTCATTCTTAAGGTAGTGAACCAGTCTACCAAAGTCCCGAGCCACAGAAAATTAGGGCTAAACTAGGAAGGACCATACAGGGTTACTCGGGTCAACCGACCGGGGACCTACTAGTTACAGACTGTAGATGGGCATGATCTGTCTCACCCTTAGAACATACAACATCTCCATAAGTATTTTCAGTGATACTCGGCTAAGAACGGGCTAGTACGGGTTAGGGAATAAATATTTTTTTCCTTTTTGTAGCTCTTTTCGAGCAGTTTTTATTTACTTATCGAATGAAATTCTCCTTTTGCAAAACAATCCTTCATCCCATATTCCATTAAGCCAAAAGATCTCGGGATCACACTCGGGGCACAAAAGAACTCGGGATCACACCCGGGGCACAAAAGACCTCGAGATCACACTGGGGCACAAAAGACCTCGGGATCACACCCGAGGCACAAAAGAACTCGGGGTCACATCCGAGGCACCAACTCCGCTTAGGTCCATAACCAACGATGGGGGCAAATCCTCTTAGGTGGCTAATGATAGCAAGCCTCAAAAGTCCTATGAACCACCCACGTTCCAGGTCGGTTCCCTACGATCGCTCCCTCTACCAACGCCCTCCTTAGCAAAAGCTTGGGGGGTAGGGGGGTACTGGACTAAAACAGGAAATCATACCACTAACAGGCGTTGGAATTCTAGAACATTCCCAAGTACCTACATTGCCCAAAGAAACCGTCCGGATAGTAACAGGACCAAAAGCCTACACTATATCGGGCGGGACCTTCAAAATAGGTCCCTATAAGACCAAGTGTTCTCTGTCAGTCACAGTCCTAAACCTTTTGCTAAGACATGGTTTCAGTATAACTAACAATCGGTCGGGCACGGACAATTACAACAGCCAAGTACAAAAAAGAAACACACTAAAAAACGTTGATGCAAAAGGGTGGTCTTAGAGGACCTTTTCATTAAAAACAAAAAATATATACAAATCCTAGGCGGTAGTTGTAGTGGCCGCCCAAAAAAATACAAAACAAAAGAGGTACGGAGGCTAAGCGTTGTCCACCACGACCACATCCTCGGCCTCACCAGCCTCTCCTCCAAGGGCAGCGTCCTTGCCCGGTGTGGCATCTTCAGCAGGTCCGGCCTCAGCAGCAGAACCTTCGACTACGGAGGGACCCACGTCCCAGTAGTCCGAGTCCATCACTTCGTAGGACAAGATGTCCCACTGGAGATGGTCCTAGGCTAGCCTCCTTTTCAGGTCTTCATATCCCTAGAAGAAGCCGTCGTCAAAGGCTTTCTCTGTGGACCCTACCGCTGCCGTCTCAGCCAGAGCCTTCTCTCGTGCCTTTGACGCTGCCAAATTAGTCCGGGCGGCCTCCAGCTCTACCATGGCGTCCACCAATTCTGACTGCGCTGCACCAAGGCCCAGAGCTAAGCTCTTGACCTTGTCCTTCTCAACGACCAGGGCGGTCTCCTTGGCCTCAGAGGTTGCTCGCTCATGTGACAAGGCAGCTTCAGTAGCGGTGGTCCTCCCGACCAGGGAAGGCAGTAAGGACTCAACTCCGGTGGCCATGCAACCGACTTGGAGAAGATAAGCATAAAATCGATCAGTCAGCAAAGCAAACAGACTAAATAAAGGGTGAAGAACAAAGTGGCAGAAGTACTTACGAAGTGGGAAAGGCTATATAACCACCCCTGGAAGACCTGGGGAGACATGTTTGCACACATCTCTACCTGACTTGGGAGAAGGCCCAGCCTGACCCTCTCCCTGATCTCCGCCGACTTCCCCAGAGGTGTTTCGGACAAAAAATCCACCTAGGGAGCGGTCTCCTCCTCCACCACCACATAGGGGACCGACGTCTCCCCGGGCTCCTAGTGAGCTGCCGTCCCGTGCCTTATCCGCTTGAGCGGGTGATCACTGCCTAAGGCCTCGGCAGTGGGCCGCTTCCCTTTCCCCACTATCTGGGCAACCGCATTGGCCTGTTTGGCCCTTACCTGCTTCAAATCTATCATGGGGCCCATTTCTACGAAGGGAAAAGATTATGCGGTCAGTAACCAAGAAAAGCAGTGAAGAATGGCCAAAGCCAAATAGTTTGCCCCAAACACTTACTCGGGATGATTAGAGGAAAGACAGGAGCTTCGACGGGCTAGTCCGGATCGTAGGAGGCCTTACAATCACGTCCGAGTTAGCACGTTCCAAATGTTGGTAGACAGGTTTGCCAGGTGCCTGATCCTGACTTGGCACTCCTCGGGAATGCTCGGTGGATCGGATGACCCCACTGCAAAGTAAAGCACAAAACGGTTAGCCACATGACTACACTCAAAGGAAAAGGAAAGCAAAAGAGAAGTGTCGAACGGGCTTACTCGTCAGCTCCCCTACCCAGGAAGTCCTCAGCTGAATTCCTGGGGCCTATTCACAAAGCATGGGGGTGGACACTTAGAAGAACTTATTCTTCCACCCCTTGTTGTTGCTCAGGCAATTGACAATGATTTTTCTCCCTTACCGAGCCCCCATAGAGAAGAACCCGACCTCCCCATGTACCGAGAACGGTCGATGGGTCCACAAGAACACTTAGAGGGTGAGTTCATACCTGAAGACTTGGGGCCAGAGAGAGATGGACCCCATCAAGAACCTCCAACCATTCGGAGCTAACTGCCTGGGAGCGATCCCGAGGTAGATCAGGACGTCCCGGGTGACCGGGTGAAGGGGGATGCGGAATCCAGCCATGAGGGTGTCCTCGTACAAATTGACAAAACTAGGGTGATAGAGTTGGGCCCCGCCGGCGTGTACGGCCAAGGAACAACCGTCAGGAATGGTGTACCTATCCTTAATTCGGCTCAGGTCTTGGGTACGCAAGACAGAAGGAGCAAATTTACATGCAAACGCCACTTCAGGGTCAGGACCCCTCGGTATCTCATCACCTGAACCCCGCGAGACGGAGGCCACGGGGGCATCCTGGTCTGGCTCATCGTCCGACACCCGGATCGGGATCCTACTCTCGCTATGATGGTTTGACGGAGTGGGTGGATCCAGGCTTATGTCCAAGGTCCCAGACCGTGATTGTTCATCCTCCAACTAGGAACATGAATCAAAACCAGAGTGACACATCTCTAAGGTTCATGGGACTGGATGGGAGAATAATTGGCGTCCTAGGTAGGGGTTGGGGACTCCAAGCCTAAGGTACAAGGGGGGCAGGTCCAAAAGCTTATGGGGTAAGGCGTACAAGGCTTTCAGGGCAATGTAACACTCGGTCAACTCTACCATAGGAAAACCCGACCGGTTCAACCTCTCTACCATGGAGGATGGGTTACCTGACCTAAGAAGGAAGGTGAACTTGAGAAAGAAGAAATCCCACTTCCGTGCAAACCCTAGTGGGTTTGTCATCACCAGCGTCACTCGGGAAAGCAAAAGAAAGAGGAAAAAGAAGAGAACAGTGAATTGAAATTGGGGAAGTGAGGACTTACGAGAATTAAAGTAGGAAAAGAGCTCGGGAAGCTTGACCGGAAACTTTTTGCTCTCAAAACTGCTCGGTAATCTCTATCTCAGGGCAGTAGGATTGAAATAAATGAATAAGTGTCCCTTATATATAAGGCATGAATGGTCCAGATCAGATCAGATCCAACAGCCAGGAAGCTTTCCTGCCTAAACCGCCTGACATCTGTCTCCTCCGGCACGTGAAGCGTCGCCTCAAAAGGCGCACGCATTAAATGCATGACATGACAGTCCGGTTACCATATAACTGTTCAGTTACGTCCGCACTGACCTCATTGGATCCTGACCAGACCAACCTTCCCTTGACATGTGGCAACAACCAACCCGAGTCCCCGAGGCAACCGTTTGGTTAAGCCCCCGGCTGACCGGGGCGGCATGTCCAGTCCCAAATAACCTCCTGAGTGGGGTGCCTAGCGACATGCCGAGGTATACTAATTTTTCGAACCTCATCTGATAGAGCATTACATTAGTCTCGAAAATAGGTGGCAGCTGATAGGTCTGAAAATATCCAGTCAAAAAGACCGCCACCTCAGCAAGGAAGTGCCATGTCATCCGGATTAGGCGCTTGCTACTCGGCCATCTGGGCTGCCTGGCCTATGACAGTCCGGTCAGGGCCCACCGTTCGGGCTTACGAAGCAGACTCGTCCCCCATTGGGTGCGACCTGGGCCTGTCCCGTAGCTTGCTCTACAAGGTTGCAGGCAGTTTCCTAACTTAGTCAAAAGACTAATAGAAAGTACAGGCAGTTTCCTAGATCACTTAGGAAACTTCCTGATTTATACTAATCGCTTGTAATCAAATTAGGCTTCCTAAATCAGCTAGCTACCTTGTACAAGTGGTCTCTTACATCTATAAAAGGGACCACTCACCCCATTAAAAGGGGGGGGGGGGGGGGGGGGGCATTCTGATCTCATGAGGAGAGCAAAATAGATCACTCATACGCATATACCCGGTTGGTTTTCTGGTAGTGCCGCCCTCTTTGTCGGTTCACCAAAGGCTGCCGGTGATTTGTTAGTGGCCACTCGTAGGATGTAGGTCACCTAGTTAACGGGGCCGAACCACATATAAACTTCTTGTGTTTTTTTTTTCTCTCTCTCTCTCCTTAAACTACTCTACCTGCTCTTACCCAAATTTTGGCATCATCAATATATATATCAGTAATGATATATGCACCGAAAATTGCACAGAAAATGTGCACTGAAATGATCAAAGCCTTTGATTTCGGTGGGCTCCACGCTTGCGTGTATGGGGTCTGCCGAAATCAATGGCCTTGATCATTTCGGTGCACATTTTCTGTGCTATTTTCGGTGCTCATAGCAGTGTTGTATATATATATAGGCTTAAATACAAAGCATAACCGTGAAGTTTGGTCCCTGTGTCATTTTAGTCTTTGTAGTTTCAATTACGTCAATTTAGTCTCTGAAGTTTTAAATAGAAGTAACTTGATCCAAATGTCCAATTTTGTGAGAAAAGTTGATAGAATTTACTCACATACTATGCATTGCCATACTTATTAGGGGCAAAAATAGAACACCACCAATCTCCCAACCCTCTTATCAGTGTAATTGCGCATAACAGTGGATAAATTCTGTCAAACATTTTCACAGAATTAGATATTTAGATCAAATTGCTTCTATTTAAAACTTCAAAGAGCACATTGACGCAATTAAAGCTGTATGGACTAAAATGAATTAGAGACCAAACTTCAAGGGACTCTTTTGTAATTAAGCCTATATATATATATTTAGGGGGGGAAAATGTTTTTGCAGAGATGTCACACATTTTAGGGTCAGATCCTTGAAGGTGGAGAGGCATTTTGGGCTTACTGTCGTGCAGAGAGAGAGAGAGAGAGAGAGAGAGAGAGAGAGAATGAGTGGAACGGTGAAGAAGATAGCAGACGTAACATTCAAGGCATCGAAGAGCATAGATTGGGATGGAATGGCTAAGCTTATTGTCTCCGACGAGGCTCGCAAGGAGTTCTCTTCCCTCCGCCGTGCCTTCGACGAAGTCAACTCTACACTCCAAACCAAATTCAGTCAGGTACCCCGCATTCTCTCTCTCTCTCTCTCTCTCTCTCTCTCTAAATCTAAACTGTTGTGTTTTTTTTTTTTTTATTTATTTATTTTTTTTATGGTTTATATTATAGATCTGCAATGTTGTAGCTACGTATGGTTTGTTTTGTGATTAGGTTTTGATTCTTTGATTGTTATCTCTTTCAGTTTCAGAGGAGCTGTGAACAGATATAACTAAATCTCACTTTTTTTTTTTGTGTTATTTTGCAATGATTAAAATTGGGCGTGTTTGGGGGAATTTGTATCTATTAATTGTAATTGAATTCGGATGAATTGAATTTTTTGAGTTTTTACTTTTGTGAATTTTTTTCTTTCAATTGTAGAAGTGTTATTGTTCTAGAAAATGGGGGGACCTTTTTGAATGGCTTTATGCATATATTGATATTGTTTCTTTTCTAGTGATGATGATTCTACACTGCTCTATAGAATCCTTCTCTCTGTTTTTTGATGAACTCGAATATAGGGATTACAATATTTGGGTGAAAATTGTGTTAGAGATAGTTGTTTTATGAGCTGCTTGTTTCCCTTTGCGTATAATCGGATAGTAATCTTAGTGATTTTCATGTTTTAAATCATGCAGGAACCGGAACCTGTAGACTGGGAATATTACCGAAAAGGAATTGGCTCTCGCTTGGTTGATATGTATAAAGAAGCATATGACAGTATGTCCCATACTTCACTGCTAAAATATACTAATTTTTCGGTAATATAAGCTCACACTTTTTTCCCAACCCGAAGCAAGCACTTCTTTTTTTTGGTGTGGCACGACAACCAGTCAAACTAAGTGAATGGGTAGCTAAGAAGAAGAAGAACGGAAATGAAATAAAATATCAAGGTTACCACACTTTCCAGGCCTCTAACACTTGATGTTTGAGATAGTTAATCAGGACATGTGTTTGTGAGTGTAAGCCTCATCTCCTTTGAGAATTGAGACTACCTCAAGTAGTTATCACTAACTATCTCTCTTATTTTAGCGAAATATTGTAATTTTTCTACTTGAAGACTATAAAAAAACTTTTGTGCAAGGCAAAGTAAACATACCACCAATATTATTTCACATTCTCTCTCTCTCTCTCTCTCTCTCTCTCTCTCTATCTCTCTCTCTCTCTCTCCTAAACCATAGAATATTATACTTCAGATTCTAAATTATCCCACAAACCCGCTAATCCTAATCCAGAAGCTCTCTCTCTCCAAAACCATAGAATATCATACTTCAGATTCTAACTTATCCCACTAACCAGCTAATCCTAATCAATAAGTATTTATCTAGCACTAATATATTTTCTTTTAATATTGCTCTAAAGAATAGGTACATAACACTCCTATTCTGTTTTATTCTTCACCAGATCATATGTCCTTATTATTCTTATAAACCACTATAGGATTTTCTAATATTCGCAGGAAAAGCTTACGTTGCGTTTGGAATAAAGTAACTTCTTTTTCGTACTACATGTATGTATAGAGTTTCATGGAGGGGTAGGGATGGAGATAGAAATATGATAGAGTGAGAGTTATTCGTTATGGAAGTTGAGGAGCATGGGTTCCGTCAACCCCACCTCATGCACTCATGTGCAAAATACCTTATCCAACTAAAAAGCGGAAGCAAG
The DNA here is from genome assembly GCA_033977485.1 of Hydrangea macrophylla. Taxonomy (NCBI): domain Eukaryota; kingdom Viridiplantae; phylum Streptophyta; class Magnoliopsida; order Cornales; family Hydrangeaceae; genus Hydrangea; species Hydrangea macrophylla. The sequence goes on from CM066986.1 coordinate 26,365,839, forward strand.
TTAGACTTGCTCTTTCAAAAAAGTTAAAACTCTACTAGAGTGCTTTTTTTTAATATGCACTAACACATGGGGTGGTAGTTGAACAGATTGAGAGAGAGAGAGAGAGAGAGAGAGGAGAGAGAAGAAAGAAATCTTTTGTTAAGTCATAATCTCATTCATTGATCTAACTGTACAACCCACTTTACATATATATCAATACAGCTCATCAAAGTGAAACAGAAACAATTGTAACCAACTGAGCTGAGTTGGCTAAGGGCTCGTTTGGCTATATTGGTTAACATCCCCCTGCAAACAGATGGGTGGAGAAGCCACCATTAGTTTGGTCTTGAGAGTAAGAAAACGCACAGAGGAAAGACTTTTGGAAAAAATGTCAGCCAATTGATCAGAACTTGAAACAAAAGCTACGGCTAAATCCTTTTTGACAAACTTTTTCTCTAATAAAATAATAATCAATCTCGATGTGCTTTGTTCGGGCATGGAAAAGGGGATTAGAAGCTAAGGAAAGAGCTGAGACATTGTCACACCAAATTGTGGGACTTTGAGAAAGATAGACTTTAAGGTCACAAAGTAACATTTGAACCCAAGTTAACTCAGCAACTGAAGTGGCTAATGCCCTGTACTCTGCCTCTGTGGAACTGTGAGACACTGTGGGTTGCTTTTTAGCACCCCAATGGATTGGATTCGTCCCTAAAAAGAGGACAAACCCAGGGACTGATCTTCTGTCAACCGGGTCTCCAGCCCAATTGACATCACTATAGGCTGTTAAATGCAAAGAGCTAGGTTGATACAACAGTCCCTGGGACAAGGTGCCCTTGAGATATTGAAGGATCCGTTTTAAAGTCGTAAAATGAATGTCAGTGGGTTGATGCATATACTGGCAGACACTATTAACAGCAAATGCTCTATCTGGGCGGGTAAAAGTAAGATATTGTAATGCAGCAACAGCTCTTCGTAACTCAGTAGGATCACTTAGAAGTTAAACAAAACAAAGACAAAGTGAAGAAGACGTAGTAGGAAAGTTTACAAAAGAAATATTTATTATATTGGGAGAAGTATTACAAGAGGTAGATGATCCATAATACTAGTCTAAATCTCAATTTATAGACTTACAAGGAGTCTACTGTAGTGGACTCCAAAATCACAATTTTACATCCGATCCTTATCAATATTGTATCAACACATTTAATACCAAAGACCAAAGACCAAAGACTACCAACTCATTTACTACCAAAGACAAAGTCTAGAAAAATACAAAAGATTAGTAAAGACTTTATCTCTAAGTCTCAGTACATTTTAATGGAGCTAGTCCACTTGTCCTCAATCCCGCGTTTTAAAAAGTGACCCTGTCTGGATAACTTTTTCTTCCTATTGCAGAATTCTCCACGTGTCCTGGATAGGGTTGGAGTCGTTCTGGAGTCTTCTACAATAATTCACCCTTGGCTGGGTCCCACTATGCTTCCATAGCATTTACCAGGTTTTGGTATGCTTCATCTTCAAAGTCGTGGATGCTTTCGTCATCTGGGTCCTGGCTAAACTGTTGTGTACGAAATTGCTCCATGTCATCTGCTGTCATAGACAGATCTATAGGAAGATCTAATTGATCTCTCTTTCTTAGTCTTTGTAGCAGTTCTTCTGCTTCTTTGATTTGTTCATCTGACCTTGTATAGGCCATAGCATGGTAAGTAACAAATAGTATTCTTCCATTTGTTACCATAAATGGGAGTGTTGCTGATCCATTAATGTCTGCAGCATTTGAGGAGATAGATAAAAGACTATCTACCCAATATTGTGTTGGATCTAATTTTCTAACCACGTCTGATGAATCAGTTTTAATTAAATCATTTTCAAATTCCCATTCTCCTGTTGGTTTAAGATACCAAATCTGATATGGTTGAAAGAATTTTTCTCTTTCTCTCCATCAACGGTGCTTGCGATCCAAAAAGTAAAATATTTATTCCACATATATGTTTGAACTATATAGGAAAGCATGCACTTAATCATAGCTGGGAAATGAATCCAACTATGTGATTCAAGAATTTGAAAAATAACTTGATTAGCTATTCCCCATTGGATGTCCTCATAAAACCATTCTTCGTGGTTTACAAAGATGGTTATTTTAGGAATCGTATCATGAACTATGTTACACGGACTCTTCAAAGTGTCCGGAGGACACGGATATGATTGCCATATCTGACACGGGTACTTTGCCTTTCTTGGTTGAAAATTACACTAAATTACACTAGAAGAATCCTACCCAAGTGTCATACCAATGTCCGCAAAGAGTCGTGTCGACACGGGTACTTCTCCTATTTAGAAGAGTCCATGTAACATAGATCATGAAAATTAATATTTTCATGGGATCTAAAAAGTAAAGCTCGAATCATTTCTTGATGATCTTCCACCATTTCTTTAATTTGAATAAAAATATCTTTTGGTAGAAGATGTCTTGCTTTTTCAAAGGGACAAATTCTCTTAATTTTTTCAAAAATTGGATCTAAGAACTCATGGCTTATGAGATCAGATATTTGAAGAAAATTGTTTATTTTCTCAAAATTAAAATCTTCTGCCCAATTCATTTGTTTAATGATTTTGAAACAAAGATTTTGAAGACTAGATAATTTTGCTGTTTTTTCATCTAGTTTAGCTGTTTTTTCAGCTATTTTATCAGCTAAAGCACTCATATGCTTTCGAAATTTAGATTTTTCATTGGCACAATGGGTTTTCCATGCACCATTGAGTTCATCATAAATTTCCATGGGTAGTCCAGGATCATAAAAATTAGAACTCCCAGGTTCATCATTTTTTGATGTCCGAGTATTTTCAAATCTTGGCATATGCTCAAATTGCTTGTTTGGCAATGCCATAGGAATAGTAGAGTAGTAGGCTTTTCTAGCCTTTGTCATGCTTTCATAAGATTGATAGCATGCTCCAGGAAACTGATTAACTTGCTGATGGCATTCTGGCCATGATTGATAAATGCTTGGTTTTCTTCCAGTAAAAACAACATAAACTTTCTTTTGGATTTCATTTGCCTTTTTGGCAATAGTAACCCAATCTCCTTGTGAGGGTTGTTTACCCTTATTCATGCTCTTTGGAGTAGCAGTTTCTGCTAAGCAAATCTGCAAGCAAATTATTAGTACCTTTAAGATGTTCTACCTCAAAAGTATATTCAGAAATTTTATTATACCAAGCTAATCTTCTTCCTTGTTCAATAGATTTTTTATTTACAAGGAAATCTTTGACAGCTTTATTGTCTATTCTGACAATAAAGTTTTCTGGTGCTAAGTAAATATGAAATCTTTTAATTGCTAATTTAATAGCAAGTAATTCTTTTTCAAAAATGATATATTTCTGTTCGTTTGGTTTAAACGTACCAGAATTATATCCACAAATAAGTTCTGATTTTTGAAGATACAAAGGAATTGATTTCTTTCTTGGTTTTATAATATTAACCGAAAGAGGTGGTTCCTCTTCTGGCCATAAAGAAGCAGGAATAGCTTTTAATACACATCCCCAGCATGTATCAGAAACAGAGATTTATCTCCATTTTTTGGAAGATAGACATCTGGTAATTGTGAGATATTATCCTTAATCTGTTTGAGTAAGGTAACATCCTTATCAGTCCAATCAAAAATAATATCTTTCCTTAGTTTGGCTAACCAAGGAATTTCTATTTTTGATAAATTCTGAATAAAATTTCGTCCGTAATTTAAAATACCTAATAAAATTTGTAATTGAGTTTTACTTTTCAGAATATCAGGAAAATCACGAACTTTTGATAAAATATGTTCTTGTAATTTCAAACCATTTTGATTTAAAATTATTCCCAAAAATTCAATTGATTCTTTTTCTAGCTCAATCTTTTTTGGGGACAAGATGATTCCATGTTTTTGAAATCGTTCACAAAGAATTTTTAAATGTTGTTTATGCTCCTCCCTGGTTTTGGAGAAGATGAGTACGTCATCAATGTATACAACACAAAAATCTTTTAGATCTTTGAAAATTGTATCCATCCATCGCTGATAAACTTAAGGTGCGATGTTTAATCCAAATGGCATAACCTTCCATTGGTAATGACCTCTAGGTGTGCTAAATGCTGTCAAGGGTTTTGATTCTTCAGTTAATTGGATTTGCCAAAATCCACTTTTACAATCAAATTTACTGAAGTATTTTGATCCTTGGGTTAAGGAATCAAAACATCTTTTCGGGGTATAAAATATCCGTCAAATTCTAATTGCTCATTTAGCCTCTTATAATTTACTATCATTCTAGCTTTTCCTCTCTTAATCTCTGCATGGTTTCTTACCATGAAGGCTGGACTAGAGTGAGGGCTAGTGGTTTCTTCTATAAGCTTCTTGTCTAGAAGTTCTTGAGTTTGAATATCAAATTCATCTATATCCTGTCTGGTATAGATCATAGGTTTTACTCTAATGATGACATTAGGATCTCTTAATTTTAAATTGCAAAATCTAGGACTTCGAGACCATAATTTTAATGGATCTGCACTAAAATTTTCTTCTAAAATTTTATAAATCCAATGTGATTCATCAATGGTTTTGATGATGGGTGTCATTTCAACACGTGGAACGGGCGCAAACTCTGTATCACATACATATTTATGTTGTTCAAGCAAAGGTATCTGAATCAAAGAATTTTTAGTACTTAAGGCAACACCTTTGTCATAGATATGCATAGGTAAATATTTATAGATAAAATTATTTCCTAGAAGGAAATCACCATGCATATAAGGAAAACATAAAATTTTTGGTATGATGAATTTGTTTTCACCTAACCAGACTGCTACATCTTTAGCTTTGAATTGAATTGAGGTGTGGTTACCATCAATTCCAGTGACAAGGATAGGGTGTTTCATTAGAGTCCATTTTTCCTTTGGAATTGCATTTCATTTACAAGAACTAATAGTAGCTCCTGTGTCAATTAGAACACAAAGGTTATATGGTTTATGACCTGCAAAATTAAATGTTCCTTGAACATAGGTATATCTCTTTTTTCCTTGACTAGGAGAAAAAATGATAAAATCATTTTTCGTTTGAAGATGATAAATAGAAGCAGATTTTATTTCATCTTCCTTTTGAAATATTGTTCCGGGTAAAATTGGAACTTGAACATTTTTGTATCCAATACTTTTTTGTCTACTGGATTCTCCTTTTTCTAACTGTTTGTTAGAAAAATCTCTTTCAAAGATGGAGGTAGAAGTTGTTCTTTTTTGGTTTTGAATATACAAGTTTTTTCCTGAAGCTTGTAAATTCATCATAGGAGTTGTATTTCCCCTATTTTCCTCTTCTACAAGATCTGAAATTAACCATTGTCTAGGAATTTCTAGATCACTCCAGTTAATCAATCTAGGTTGAATAACTGTGTCAAAGGGTCTAGGTTAAAAAATTTCTACTAATTTATTTTCTGTTTGTTTGACCCTGGTTTCGGTAAACCTTGTTAATTCATGGATTGTTTTCCATTTTATTGACAAGTCATGGGAATTTGCTTTCATAGCAATTCCTTTGGTTTTAATTCTTATCCTAATTGTGTCTTCAATATTAGGATCATTTACTGAAATAAAGAAATTTGGTCTAATGTTAAACCAAATTACTCCATTAGCCATATTAGACTGGATTCCTCCAATGATTGCTTTCATTGGGTCTAAAAATCTTTTGTCAAAAATTACTGCTAAAATTGGGGTGTCTAGCCCTTGCCTAAATAAAGCAGTAATGGTAACTTGTATAACACCAATATGAATATATTGGATATGGGGGTATTTTACCTTCCATCTAGCTACCTTTCTTTTATCAAAAAGTGAAATATCAATTTTTCCTTCGCTAGAAAATTGAGCTTTTGTGTTTCCACTATATTGTTCAAACACTCGGGCTGAGAAAAAATTAAATCGAGAAATTTTGTAAATTTCTGGTACAGCAAGAGTTTGAAGTTTTTCAAATCGTGCTAATTCAGATTCAGTGAGAGTGACTTCCTCTCCAACAACATCTTTAAGGCGAATATTTTCTAATTCGTCTTGTGGTACTTCTTGAATGTTATCTTGCATCATGAAGATACATTCATTAATTTCTTCATCTGAAGAACTGTAGTCTTCACTAGAAATTTTATAGAGAATTTCTTCCTTATCTGAAATTTCTTCTCCGAAGAGTACTTCATATTCTTGTTCTTCAAGAACTTTGATCATTTTCTTTGCACTCTTCTCTTTTTTGGGGCAGTCAGGTGCATAATGACCTTCTTCATTACATATGAAGCACCTACAGGTTTTCTTTTTGAAAGTCCCTGCATTTTTTTGCTTTTTTCTACGAACATATTTTTTCTGTTTGGAAAATTTTTTATTTTTATTCCATGGTTTCCATTTGAACTTTCTTTTCTTGAAACCTTTCTTTTTCCTATAGGATGGAGTTGAACATCCTATCTTTAGATTTTCCCTTAAAATTTTGTCACAACATTGTTGACCATATTTATTATTGGGAATTTGGTTTTTTACTTGTTTTTTCGCTTTTAGTTCTGAACAGTGATGGGTTATCAACCGACGAACATATTGTATGCGAAAACCTAAGTTATCTGAATATTCTTTTCCTATTTTCTTAAGAAAGCCTGGATAGCCTTTAATAGCTAACTCATCCCATGGATTAGGGAGTTTGTGAAAAAATTGATCAAGCCAATATGTTGTGGCTGATGGATCAAGTTGATAATAATACTTTTTAAAAGTTGTAACATATTCTTCATAAAGACATATATTACACAATTCTATCTTAGCGAGAATATAATTTGCATCTTCTTGCAAATTACTGTCACCTACAAAGCCACATAAATTAGTTTTTAAAAGAAGGGCAAATTTGGCTAAGATTTTGTCAAAGGAGTCATATTCTAACAATTCCGTTTTTTGGTTTTGTCCTAACTCACCTTTTCCCCATTGCTTTAACCATTGTATTGCATCACCTTGTAAGGTGGCTGCAATATAATCTAGGAATTTTGCTTTAGTCCATACAGTACCATAATTTGTAATGATGATGGACAGTGATTGTGCCCAATGTTCAATAGCGGCTATTTGGTTTCTAAATGGTACATTAGTAAGATTTAAATAAGTACCATTCTGGGCTATTGGGTACTTATGGTTATCATCTCTCCTGGCTGCTACTGGTTCAGGAGTTGATTTTGAAGTAGAGGGCTTGTCTACTTTAGCTTTTCCATCTTCCCCTGCTTGAATAAATTCGTCCTGATTGAACTCATTTGTTCCGAAATCACCAAAATATTCTGGATCAAAGGGTTCACTAGCTTTTCTTTTTCCCTTAGGAGTTGGGATTTCTTCCTCATGGGTTTCGTCTGAGGACTCTTCTGAACAGGATGATTGACTATCATCATTTGATAAGACATTTATGGAATATTCAAAATGCTTTAATAATTCCTCATATTGCAAAGAAGTGTCTCTTATTTGCGTTATTATCTTATCTCTTTCTTCAACAGTTAAATCTGGGTCTTTATATAGTTGACGCCAGTAATCTAGGATTTCGACGATATTCTCATACTCAGTCTTATTATAGGATTTTTCTTGTAACATCAGAATATCTTCGGATCCATAATATAATCGAGGGATTTTATTATCTCCTAGATTATTCATACCATTTTCTATTTTTACGTTAGTTGGTTTTTCCAAACTTTTAATTAAAAGACTAATATGTTTTTTTGTTTCTTTTTCCAGATCAATACTAGTAATAGATCCAAGATTATTTATCTTATGATCTATGGAAGTTACTACTGACTCTAGATAGTTATGGTTTATTTGTTGGGTTTTTTCTAGTTTAGAAAAGCAATAACACATAATATCTGTTACACTATTTAAACTGGAACACATACTTCCTATAGTAGCTGACTCATTTTCAATATAAAGTGCATGATCATATGAGTTATTTATACATTCTACAGTCTTTCCTACACACGTTACTGTCTTATACTTATCTGTCATTATGGAAATTTCTTTCTCAAGCTTAGTAATTGTCTGGTGCCTAAGACCTCCCAAGAGTTCACAAAAGACCTGGAAAAGCCTAACTATGGCAACAAAAGGTCATGAACAGACGGGTATATGGTCTCTGACAACTAATAATCAAGAGAAATAACAACCATAAATCAGAATAATATAAGCAAGTAAGTAGTATATAGAGAAAATATAAACAAAGAGAACACTTACAAAGATGATATATAGATCTTCAATATATCTTACAGATAGAACACTTATGCTATGAACACTGATAGTTCTTCAATACTTAGGCTTTGTTACCATTTAAACAAAACAAAGACAAAGTGAAGAAGACGTAGTAGGAAAGTTTACAAAAGAAATATTTATTATATTGGGAGAAGTATTACAAGAGGTAGATGATCCATAATACTAGTCTAAGTCTCAATTTATAGACTTACAAGGAGTCTACTGTAGTGGACTCCAAAATCACAATTTTACATCTGATCCTTATCAATATTGTATCAACACATTTAATACCAAAGACCAAAGACTACCAACTCATTTACTACCAAAGACAAAGTCTAGAAAAATACAAAAGAGTAGTAAAGACTTTATCTCTAAGTCTCAGTACATTTTAATGGAGCTATTTTCTGTTTGTTTGACCCTGGTTTCGGTAAACCTTGTTAATTCATGGATTGTTTTCCATTTTATTGACAAGTCATGGGAATTTGCTTTCATAGCAATTCCTTTGGTTTTAATTCTTATCCTAACTGTGTCTTCAATATTAGGATCATTTACTGAAATAAAGAAATTTGGTCTAATGTTAAACCAAATTACTCCATTAGCCATATTAGACTGGATTCCTCCAATGATTGCTTTCATTGGGTCTGAAAATCTTTTGTCAAAAATTACTGCTAAAATTGGGGTGTCTAGCCCTTGCCTAAATAAAGCAGTAATGGTAACTTGTATAACACCAATATGAATATATTGGATATGGGGGTATTTTACCTTCCATCTAACTACCTTTCTTTTATCAAAAAGTGGAATATCAATTTTTCCTTCGCAGTCTTTACTACTCTTTTGTATTTTTCTAGACTTTGTCTTTGGTAGTAAATGAGTTGGCAGTCTTTGGTCTTTGGTATTAAATGTGTTGATACAATATTGATAAGGATCGGATGTAAAATTGTGATTTTGGAGTCCACTACAGTAGACTCCTTGTAAGTCTATAAATTGAGACTTAGACTAGTATTTTGGATCATCTACCTCTTGTAATACTTCTCCCAATATAATAAATATTTCTTTTGTAAACTTTCCTACTACGTCTTCTTCACTAGAGAGATCAATTAGATCTTCCTATAGATCTGTCTATGACAGCAGATGACATGGAGCAATTTCGTACACAACAGTTCAGCCAGGACCCAGATGACGAAAGCATCCACGACTTTGAAGATGAAGCATACCAAAACCTGGCAAATGCTATAGAAGCATAGTGGGACCCAACCAAGGGTGAATTTTTGTAGAAGACTCCGGAACGACTCCAACCCTATCCAGGACACGTGGAGAATTCTGCAATAGGAAGAAAAAGTTATCCAGACAGGGTCACTTTTTAAAACGCGGGATTGAGGACAAGTGGACTAGCTCCATTAAAATGTACTGAGACTTAAAAATAAAGTCTTTACTACTCTTTTGTATTTTTCTAACAAACAGTTAGAAAAAGGAGAATCCAGTAGACAAAAAAGTATTGGATACAAAAATGTTCAAGTTCCAATTTTACCCGGAATAATATTTCAAAAGGAAGATGAAATAAAATCTGCTTCTATTTATCATCTTCAAACGAAAAATGATTTTATCATTTTTTTCTCCTAGTCAAGGAAAAAAGAGATATACCTATGTTCAAGGAACATTTAATTTTGCAGGTTATAAACCATATAACATTTGTGTTCTAATTGACACAGGAGTTACTATTAGTTCTTGTAAATGGAATGCAATTCCAAAGGAAAAATGGACTTTAATGAAACACCCTATCCTTGTCACTAGAATTGATGGTAACCACACCTCAATTCAATTCAAAGCTAAAGATGTAGCAGTCTGGTTAGGTGAAAACAAATTCATCATACCAAAAATTTTATGTTTTCCTTATATGCATGGTGAAAACAAATTCATCATACCCTATCCTTATATGCATGGTGATTTCCTTTTAGGAAATAATTTTATCTATAAATATTTACCTATGCATATCTATGACAAAGGTATTGCCTTAAGTACTAAAAATTCTTTGATTCAGATACCTTTGCTTGACCCTCATTTCTGCTAAGTTAGGAAGTGGCTGAGCGAGTAGAAGAGGGCTTGCATGGGGCCATGCCAAACTTGTGAAGAAGTTCCTTGGCATATTTTTCTTGTCTTGTGAAAATGCCTTGATCTGTATGACGGATTTCTAGTCCTTGAAAATAATGTAATTGGCCCAAATCTTTCATATCAAACTCAGCTTGAAGATCACGTATGAAATTCTAAATAAAGGAAGTATCACTACCAGTGAGGAAAATGTCATCAACATATAAAAGTAAAATGGTGAGATGACTAGAATGACTACGGAGAAACAAAGATGGATCAGCTGCAGAAGGGTAAAAACCGAACGTATGAAGATGTGTTGTGTATCTCTCAAACCAAGCTCGAGGAGCTTGTTTCAATCCATAGATAGACTTATGAAGTTTGCAAACATGTTGAGGGCAAGATGGGTCTATGAAACCTTGAGGCTGAGACATAGAGACTTCTTCCTTTAAGTACCCATGGAGAAAGGCATTTTTCACATCTAATTGTCTTAAGTTCCATTGAAACTGAGCTGCCAATGAGAGAACTAGCCGAACTGTGGTGTGTTTAACCACTGGACTAAATGTTTCATGATAGTCCGGTTCTTGGTGATGATAACCTTTGGCCACGAGCCTGGCCTTGCGCCTGGAAATAGTGCCATCAGAGTTATACTTCAATTTGTAGTACCATTTGCAACCTACAATAGTTTTATTGGAAGGAGGGGGGACTAGAGTCCAAGTGCCCTGGTTTTGGAGAGAGGTAAATTCCTCTCCCATAGCTAAACACCACTTAGGGGATTTGCAAGTAGTAGAAAAGGATGTAGGTTCAGCAGGGTCTAAAGATTGAGTAGCTAAAATGCCCTGCTTTTTCTTGGAAATACCAGACTTGGCTTGAATGGTCATGGGATGGATATTGGGAAGGGAAGAGGGACAAGGAGAGGATTCAGGAACTGGTGAAGGGTAAGTAGTGGGGACTAGAGCAGGAACAGAAGGGAATGAAGGAGCAGTAGAAGGAACTGATGGAATAGAACTATCAGATGAAGCGGAAGAAGAAGAAGAGGAAGGAATGAAAGAGGAAATGATGGGTGCAAATGACCAAGGAGAGGAAGATGAGTCTAGCGAAGGTAAAATGGGAGGGGCTGAGAAATTTTTAGAAAAGGGAAACACTTGCTCATCAAAGACAACATGTTTGCTTATGAAGGTCTTGTGAGTGGAAGGGTCATAACACATGTAACCTTAGTAATTCAAAGTGTAACCAATGAAGATGCATTGTGTGGTTCTTGCCTGAAGTTTGTGAGTGGTGTATGACCTAAGATAAGGATAACATGCACAACCAAAGACATTTAGGGCAGTATAATCTGGGACAGTACCAAAGAGGAGTTCAAATGGAGATTTATGAGAAGTGGAACTACTAGGCAATCTATTTATGAGAAAAACAGCAGTTGCAAATGCATGGTACCAAAAATTAAGGGGAAGTGAAGCATGAGACATAAGATCAATGGCAGTCTCTACAATGTGCCTATGTTTTCTCTTAGCTATCCCATTTTGCTGAGGAGTGTAAGGATAAGATTTCTGGTGATGAACACCACTTGTGGAAAGGATACTTTGAAACAAATAGCTAATATACTCACCACCACCATCAGTCCTAATAATTTTGATTTTGGTATGCAAGAGATTTTCAATGTAGGACTTGTATTGAGCAAACACATGAGCAACATCAGATTTATTGTAAAGAGGAAATATCCAGCAATATCTAGTACAGCTATCTATGAATGAGACAGAGTATCTGAATCCTTCTAGAGATTTAGAAGGGGCAGTGCCCGTACTTCACTCAGAATCAAATCTAATGGAAATTGTGCAGTGGATTGTGATAATGGAAAAGGTAACTTTGTCATTTTGCCTTTGAGACAATGTTGACAAACTGAGTGATCTGAGGAAAGAGGTTCAGAAGACATATTTGTTTGATGAAAAATTTGCTCCAGCACCTTGTTGGAGGGGTGGCCTAATCGAGCATGCAGAAGATGATTAGAAATACTGCTGCCAAGATTGGCCATTATTGAAGTGTTGGGAAGAGAAGAAGATATAGCATGAAGAGGATACAATCCATTGTTACTGGGGCCTTGGTACAAAACCTTCCCCGATGAATTGTCTTGGACACGAAATTGATTAGCATAGAATATGAAATGGCAATTGTTATCTTTGCATAATTGATGGACAGATAGAAGATTTGAGGCAATAGAAGGAACGAAGGACATTGTTAAGGGAAAAGTTATGAGGAGTGTAAAGAGAGGATTTACCAGTGTGTGATAGCTAATCCTTGACCATTTCCAATAGAAACATGATCATTACCTTGATAATCTTCTGAGATGGTTAAAGAATTGAGATCAGAAGTAAGATGTGTAGAAGCACCAGAATCGGATAGCCAAGTTTCTGGGTTTTTTTGGAGGATCATATGTCGTAGCAGCCATAGCAGCCAATTGAGTTGGTGGAAAACGACCTTGAAAGGCATAGTTCATGCGATTGTAGCAATCAATCGCCGAGTGATTAGGCTTGTTGCAGATTTGACTACAATTGATGGTTTCTTGAACTAATTCTGAGGTTGTGGAATTGATTTGAGTGGTTCGACGATTGATTTGAAAACCATGGGTGTAAGTTAGATCTGCCTCTAAAACCTCCATTTCTTCCGTATGAACGACCACCCCTTCCTCTGTTTGACTGATTTCCTCTGCCAAAGGACCGAAAATTTGGGGATTTATTTTGAAATTGAGCAAATGAATTACGATTTGTAAATGAAGCCATAACTGAGAATTGTGAATCACTAATAGCAACAGTATTCATGGCTTCAATCGTCTGTTCTTCCGCTCGGAAAAGAGCGTGAATTTCTTCAAAAGACAAACTCTCAGTTCTGGTACGAATTGCAGTTTTAAAACCAGAGTAACCATTATACTCTGGTGGAAGTCCATTGAGAGTGTTGAGTAACATATCCTCATCATCAATTTTGATTGATACAGCTGCAAGCTTGTCTCGAATTCTCGTGATTCGTTGAATATAGACATCGATTGTATCTGATTTCTTTTAACAGTTTTAAGATTAGATTTGAGTTGTAAGATGTTTGATCTAGAGAGAGGAGTACTGTCCCTCTAAAGCAAGCCAGACTCCCTTTTAAGTTGATTTACCAACAACAAGAGAATGCATTCTCAGTTAGAGTTGCATTAAGTAAAGTGATGAAAGCTTGATCATGAACTTGCCATGACTGATAATCTGAATCTGTGATCGTACGACAGGGGCTTGGTTCCATCAAAAAACCGAAGAGAGAATGTGTTCGAAGGATCGATGAGATTTGATACCTCCATAAAATGTAGTTGGAATTATCAAGTTTGAACGACCTCCGTATCCAATTCGGACACTTGGATCCTCCACACGTGATGTTGAAAAGGTAAGAAGTGGGCAAAGAGGTTTCTAACTATTGATATTAAGAAACATAGCATGTTTATACGTAAGGTGTCTGCATACCCTTATCCAACGTTAGACACATGTTCCTGGATCCTAAGATTTGGATTGAGAGGAGGTCCGACACCTAGATCCACACGCGCACCCGACACCCATACCCGAGTCTGGGTAAGTTAGCCCTTACCACTGGGTGGGATGGAAGCCCTTACCATTGGGCCATCCCTTGGTCTTACTAGAATGCATATTTGAAATAAGTTAAACATGAAAAGGATAATGTTATATTGTTATTACAACTAGTGAGAATTGCATTCTAAGGATAATGTTATTATGCTCCGTTTGGTACGGAAGCAACTTTTTTTCGCAGTATGTGTAATTTTTTTTATGTACTTTCTATGAAGCACGAGTGCTTCAAAAATGGAGCCGCACGTGCACTTAGTGCGTAGGGAGTGCTTTAGTGCGCCTTAGTGCTTTTGTGCAAGACCTTGTTAACGTTTAATATTAATTTGCTTGCTTGTTGCTTTTTTTGATAGTTGAATTACATTGTTTATTATTAAGCAAGTAGTTTATGTGTATATTGTGTCTTCATTAGGAAAAAAATAGTGGTAGAATAGTTTGTATATAGTATAGTCGTAATATATAAATGCTATATAAAATATTTTTTTAGCATTTTTATATAAGTACCCCCGCCGCACTCGCACTCGTGATTTTGAGAAAATTGCCGAACTCCCCGCACTCGCGTCCCCGTACTTGCGGCCCCGCATCCGCACTAGTGCTTCCTTGCGTACTTTAGATATAGAGAGAGAAAAAAGACGAAAGAAGGGTATTGATGAAGATGGAATATGATAGAGTGATAGCTTAGAAGCACGAAGTGGGGGCGGGGGCAGGGAGGCGTTAAACTTTAAGAGATTAAAAGGTTGGGAGCATCTAAGAAGCGTCCAAATATTTGATATAGATATATTTTATATCAAATTATTGAAGAGGAATTTAGATTAACATAAGACATTTTGATTGTAAATTTGTTTTTGAAAGTCTTAAGCCATATGTTCCGACATAAAAATATTTCTCGGTAAAATGTTTGAGCAAAATAAGAACTTGAATCTATTTATTGGCGATTTTAATACTTGGTTGTGATGGGAGCGGGGTGGGAGCGAGGTTCTAACATGAGGGGAGCGAGATTCCGACAAGCTTCTTAGTAAGAAGCGCAGAATCGAGAGGCTGAGGAGTGAGCGTGACCACTTTCGAAGGTTCCTGCTTCTAAGAGTGAGAGTTCTTTGTTACAAAGGTTATGGAGTTCCATCAAGCTCCAACCCATGTCCCTTTATGCGAGACACCTTCTCCAACTTAAAAGCAGAAGAAAGACTTGCTTTTTTGAAAAAGAAAAAATTGTATTAGTACACATCTCGTAAATAAGTTGAAAATGAAGATGATAATGCAATTATAATTGGTGAGAATGCATTCTGTAAATGTCTTTCCAAACAGACCGTTACAACTAGTGAGAATACATCCTGAAGATGTCATTCCGAGTTTCCAACACACCCTTGGAGCATGCTTACCATTTCTTGACTAGCAATTCATCTGTGAAATTACATGAAGCACCTGTATATTACTTTGTGGCGTCTAATTCTTTCACCTTTTGAAGCTTAGGACTACAAACGAGGCACTGCGATTGATGCTAAAACTTGCCCTGAAAGATCTGCATTTGCAGTATGTTTGAGATTTAGAAGCAGGAACCTTCTTAAGAGGTCACGCCCCCACCTCACACTCGCGATTCCGCGCTTCTCACTTAGAAGGTTGTCGGAACCTCGCTCCCCTCATGTTAGATCTTCACTCTCATCACAACCAAATCTCAAAATGGCTTTTAAATATATTCAAGTTCTTATCTTATCGAAGGAATATTTTTATATAAGAAAATATGGTTTAGGATTTTAAAAATAAAATCTACTGTCAAAATATCTTATTTCAATCAAATTCTTCTTCGCTAATTACATACTTAATGTATCATTCTGATATGTTTGGAGTCTTTGGACTCTCCAAACCTTTGAATTACTTAAACGCTTCCCCGCCCCAGCCCCCTGCCCCCACCCTGGCTTTGTGTTGCTATTGTTTGAGATCATAGTTTAAAGTTCTTGGAATTGAAATAAAGGCTTTCATCACTGAGACCATTTGTTCTGTTACTTTCTTTTGGATTTCCGTTGAGTTACAGTATGTGATCCATTTGTTGCTCTGCAGGCGTTGAAATCCCAAAGTATGTTGACACTGTCACCCCTCAGTACAAACCCAAGTTTGATTCGCTGGTGAGAACCTTTTGTAGTTTGTGCTGATCAGTAGTTTTTAGGATATGATCCCTCCTCCATCAGATTTTATCATGGTTACTACACTATTTTGGAATTTCTAATGCTAGTAAAACACTAGAGAAATAGTTCTCCTTCTCGTTTTCCTTTTCCTATTCCATTCCCTCATTAACTCCATGAACCTAACAGAGCCTGAGGCTTTGTTTGGTTCATGGATTTCCCGAGGGAAAAGAAAAGGGAAAGGAAAACTAGTTCCCTCGTGTTTTCCTACATGCTTAAATAATATTAAAAATTAAAAATTTCTAAAATATAATTGTAATATATGAATAAAGGAAGGGAAATGACTCACAACTTTTAAAATGTCTAATTTATTCATCAACTTATTCTCTTTCTTTCCTGTTTTCCTTGTTAACCAAACCGAGGAAAAGGTAATCCTCTATGTTTTCCTTTCTTTTCCCTCACTAAATCCAAGAAACAAACAAAGCCTAGGCTGAAATTAACGTTATTCGTTTATTGCTTTATCTTTTCTTCTGCAAAGCTCTTTAAAATATGGATGGAAATCCAGCATTCCAGGCCTGGTAAATATGCATGTCACTGAAATTGGTGGATAAAAGAGATTGAAACCAGGAAAAAGAGAGGAAGAGAAAAAAAAAATCAGTAACTTTTCCAAAGGAGTTATATTAGTAGTTAAATTACCATGCTCAATGGGCTATCTATATGTCCACTATGCTCGAACTACTTTCAAGCCGTTGAAGTGCTTAACCTACGCGGGCTACGTCTGAATGAAATAATCTAATAGAACTTTGTATGCTGAGTTACAGTTGGTGGAACTGAAAGAAGCGGAAGAGAAGTCCCTAAAGGAGTCTGAAAGATTAGAAAAAGAAATTGTGGAAGTCCAAGAGATGAAGGTGATGTTAAACATTGATTCTCTTTTTTTGTCCCTACCATTATCTTCACTTTGTTTTTTGTATTCTTAATTACTCGTTCTATTGATCTGTTGTAACAGAAAAAGATCAGTACCATGACAGCCGATGAATACTTTGAGAAACACCCAGAGGTGAAGAAGAAGTTTGATGATGAAATCCGAAATGATTATTGGGGTTATTGAGGTTAGATCTGCTTGTCCGTTCTTAGGACCTCCTTTTAGTGATTGAATTTTTGGAATTTTTATCCATCTGTCTTGGTTCTTTAGAATAAGGAAAATGAGAAACCAAATTGTTTATGATTTGGTTGTTTACTGTTGAAGAGTTTTTAACTACTATATATGATTTTTCACCCTCTGCAAAGAGAGGGGATGATCATTGAATATTTCATAAACGAGCATGGATTTCACATTGCTACATTTGTAGACATCACTACTGATGATACCCTTCTTTGATCCAAATTATACAATTGTTAGCTTGTATATATATGAATGAGTGAGAATTTCAACTGACCATTCTCTCACTCTTCTTCCTGGTAGCGTCTTTTCCTTTTCAACGAATTAAGCCCTTTCCATCTGTACTAGTTGGGGAAACATCTGAGGGGTGGTTTTTTTTTTGGTTTTTTTGTTTTTTTTTTTTATTTTTTATAATTGACTTGGAAAATAGCACGGCGCTAGAAGATCTAATCTAGTGATTATTTGGTGAAAGGATTTAGAAAAGAAAAAGGGGAAAGGAAGAAAAACGAGAAGAAAATTGATTTTTCCAGCGTTTTCCTATTTTCTTCCATGCTTAACTAACATACAAATTACTAAATTCTGAAAATATTGTAGAAACTCAGCAAGAAAAAGAAGGGAAGTGACTTAGATTTTCCTTTTTGTTGTTTTTTTAGGCTGTGGTTGATGGATTTATAGAGAATGGGGGAAAAGGAAAGGAAACCAAGTTCTGTTCGTCTTTTCTCATGATATTTCTTTTCCTTCCTATATTCCTCACTATTCTTATTACTAACCAAACAAAGAAAAGCATTTTTCTTGGCCTTTGTTTTGGTTCTTGAACTTAGTGGGGAAAAGAAAGGAAAGCATATAGTAAAACATTTTCTTTTGTTTGGTTAGTTAGGAAAGCGATGAAGAAAATATGAAAGAAAAGAGAAGAAGTTGAAAAATATATTATACTTTTTGATATTGCTCGTCATTTCCCTTCCTCAATTCATACAACAATTATATTTTAGAAAATTTTAATTTTTTAATGTTATTTAAGCATGTAGGAAAACACGGGAAACTTGTTTGCTTTCTTGTTTTCCTTTCCCTTTTCTTTTCCCTCACAAAATCCGAGAACCAAACAGAGCTTTAGTTTTTTCTTTATATTTCGTTAGAAAACCATGAGCCAAATTGTTTTTTATTAGTTAAACAAAGATAAGTGTTTATTTTCCTTCGCCCACTAATCTTAATGAATCAAAAAAAAAAAGGCTCAAGTGAACAAAGGACAGATTTATATGGTTTGATAAATTGCTTGTCCTCTGTGGAGATGGAGAACAACAGTGTAAAGAAATTGGTACAGCCTCTCAACTCTACCTTTGAGAGAAAAAAAAACTCTCACGTTACCATTATGTTTTAGAACTCTCAGCAATGGTAGGGATGTTAATGGGTCAGATGAGTTGCGCTTGTGATGGACCGCCAAATTGGAGCTAATACATTCGGGTTCTATCTTCCCACCTGACACCAATTGACCCCAATGGTCAAACTGATTTTGGTCAAGTTCGAGTTGGCCGGTCAGGTCTCGGACTGCACCGATTACAATGGAAATTAAAAGTTAAAAGAGAAGAGAGCCAAATGTGAGAAAACCTTGGATGACATGGTTGCAATTGATCGAATTTCAGTGGCTGTGGTGTCCATAACAAGAAAATCTTGGGGAATAAGTAGGAGTGATACTGGTCGGTCTTGGTTTGTTTTCAACCCGGTATCCTAACTGAACCAAGAAGTTCGGTGAGCGCACATCAAAACCGATTTTGACCGTCAACTTCGGTGTGCAGTTGACAACCGATCATTACTTAGGACGGTCTGTTAAGGTTTCCAGTTCGGTTAAGGCTAGTGCTCAAAAAATAAATTGTGGAATCAATCTGAAGAGGCTGAAAGAAAATGAGAGATGGAAAATGAATGCCGCAAAATTTACATTGAAAAGGCACAAAAATCCAACCCAAATGTGCAAACTAAATGTGTTGTGTATGCTTTGTATATATGTGCCGGGCGGTTTGGCCGGTTCTTGAAATTTTACGGTGTATTCCGTGTGCTGAACTGAAAACTTGGGTTATATGTTTTTATAAACCTACCACTGACTGTTTATGTATAAAACCGGCCAAAACTGTGAAGTTTGGTCAAGACCAGCCGGTCGGTCCGGCCAAGCATTTTTTTTTAGTCACCCCCTAAGAGTAAGTGTGAGCTTCCTTCCTTATTGTCCATGGCAAAAACAACCCAGACACCAACCTACCATCTTCAATGCAGAAAACAAAATAGACAAAAAAAAAAAAAAAAAAAAACTGTTCGAGATGCAATTGACATATTGGGAACAAGCTTCAAATCCCTTTGAAAATAAAAGGAAGGTCGATGACCCAACTTTATCTCGTCCGTCAGCATAGCCACAGGTAAAACCCAAGTAAATCACCACCAAGATTTAACAATTTGACATCTACTGACATTATTCTTTGGTAGGGGTTCAATGTGCTATTGTAAGAATTGTACTATGAGGTAGTGAGACTGTGAGAGAAGAGAACAAATGGCGTATGAGAGAGAGAGAGAGAGAGAGAGAGAGAGAGAGAGAGAGAGAGAGAGAGAGAGAGAGATTGGAGGAGTTTCAGAGGGCTGAAGGTCCAAATGGTTATTTGGCAAAAGCATGTTGTTTAGAACTACTCCAACACAGCTGCCAAAGGGTCCGCTAAAATTTCCCCACAAATGTTGCCTCCAACGCCCAGCCGAAGCTTCTCTTAAAATTTTGACATAGTCAAGCATTCTGAGAGAAGATTTGGCAATGTCAAAATCAAGTGACACGTCATATTTTGTATGAAAAAAAAAAGTGGACCAACAACTGTATTCTCTTCCAACGGTCGTATGACCTAAGGCACATTATTGGGGAGTTTTTAGAAGTAATGCTATATTTAGGCATGCCAACTAAACAATAAGTAAATTTTTTCCAATACAAACAAAAAGGAATAGTATTTCTTGTAGCATGTTTCATTGGATCTAGACCTGGCAATTTCACACCCGACCCGCGAACCCGCCCAAACCCGCCCGCAATTAATGGCTGCGGGTCGTCTTTTTTAAAAGCACGGGTCAAATTGGGTCGGTGATCTGAAAAACCGTCCGCCGTTTGGGTTCAAGCGGGTCGCCGACGGGTGCCCAAAGGTTCAATAACTTCAGCTTTGCAACCTATTCCACGGTTCCATCTCCAAATGCGATCAACTCTCCACAGACGATCGAGGACGATCTGGCCTTCACCAAGAAGAGGACGATCTTGGTGGTAATGTCATGTATGTGTGTGTATATATATATATGTATGTGTGTACCCAATCTGCGCACCTCTCTATATGTAAATTGATCCCCAATTGTGTTCTATCTTCCTTGCAGATCTTGTATATTGCAAATTGTGTTCAATATATATATATATATATATAATTTAAGCTATATGTATGTGTTTGTAACTTTATATGAATCATCCCATTCAAAGATTGTTTATATATATATATATATATATATGAAAATACTTTTGCTCACCCAAAATTTGGTACATCAATGCTCACCCAAGCATCCCATTGGCCAATGCAGTTGCATTGGCCAATGGGATGCTTGGGTGAGCATTGATGTACCAAATTTTGGGTGAGTAAAAATGCTCTCTATATATATATAATTTCAGCTATATGTATGTGTTTATAACTTTAATATTAGTTTTGCTTTTAAATGTTATGAAGAGGTGCCAATGACAGGTTGTTTGCCACAACTTTGACTCTTTAAGATATTTTTAAAGCTACCGCTATTGCATTACAAGAGAGAGAGAGAGAGAGAGATAATTCTCCAGTGTTGGGTCACTGGTCCCAGATGACTAGAGAGAGAGGAAAGGGAAAACACACACAACTAAAGGGGAAAAAAAACGGGTCATTTGCGTTTGACCCAACCCGGTTTCAACCCATCCAAATTCGACCCAAATAAACATGTCAAATACGGGTCAACAACCCATTTCTCACCCAACCTGTATCCGACCCGCCCAAAACCAACCCAACCCGCCCATTTGCCACCCCTAATTGGATCACATATACTAAAACTATAGCATTTTAGCACTAAAGCAATGTCAAAACATAAGTCTAGCATGAAGAAAAAAACATTTTAGCATTAACAATGCTCTAACAAGTTCTTCATGTTCTCCCCAAAGATTAGCGAGCGAACAAACCTCAACCCCAGAGAGAGTATTTTTTACCACTGATATTTTTCGATTACTTCAAGCATGTTTACAAGTTGATTCCCTTAAATTTAAAACAGAGACTGTCTAAAGCTGAGTTTCATGAATACTATGCAACAAGCAACATTTAGTCATCAACAAAGCTTCCACAAATCTGCTGAAATGTTAATTTTTGAATCAAAATATAGAAGGGAAAAACCCGGTACAAGAGGCTCCAACCAGTGCCGGTCAGGGAAAGGTTAGATGTACGGAGTCTTACCCTCCATAAAGAGAGGTTATGAGCAAATACCTCATTGCAAAATCTAACAACAATTCACCATATTTCTGGAACATTCTCAACGACTTAAGCTTGACACCATAACCCAAGGACCACCCCGTACATGCAAACACAAGGAGATACAAAGAGTAAAAATAACAGATGATTTTGCCGTCATCCATACTTGATCTATGTCGTTGAATGTGTTGGTATGGTGAACATTGAAGGTCTAGTTACGATTATATGTGACGAAAGCCGCATTGATCCCATATAAACATAGGAAATGGACCATATTGAAACTAAAGTGAAGTCTAAAGAAAAATAGCATACATGTGCGCATCTAAGGAACATATAATATAATTGTTTGCGGATCCGCAATCATAGAGTTTGTCCCTATATGTTTTTATCGAAATTTGACCACTCTGAACTCTTTCCTTAACAACCAGAAAGTTGATGTCAATATGCTTCGACTTCGTATAGCTTCTGTTGTTGTTGGAATACAGCACTGTAGATTTATAATTATGAAAATGTTGAAAAAAAAAAAGGGAAAAGGAATGTAAAACTTCAATTTCATTGCTCAAACTGTCCTGTTCCTTTTCAAGTGAGGACCATTTCTTGCTTCAACCAAAATATGGACTCTCTTGAATTTAACCTCCCTTTGTGCCCTGACAACCAGAGCCTTCCCTTGACCTGGACCCGGGCCTTAACATCAACATAAGATTATAGACTTGATCATTGTAAAACAATACGATGAGTGATGACATGAGCAGCTGAAGAACCCAAGGACTAGTGGCCAACACAGTGCCCAAAATGGAAAAGATTTGAATGTAGAAAAGTTTTAGGGTGTTGGGTGGCAAGTTGGAAGAGTACGCCGCCAATTACGGTGATCCACGTGGAGTGTATCAGAATTTAGCCAAGGCAAAAATAAAATCCTTGATGGTTTTGAGTTTTTGGACGTCATATATGTGTGTACGAACTGTATGTGTATATAAATATTCTGAAAGCTGAGAGTTGGAAGAGCAATTGTAATGTTTAGAGCTCTAATACATTGCAAAAATCTCTCTTACTATTTTTTTGAATTTGATTATTTATTCTTCTTTTTAGGACGAGGATTTTACCTAAAATACTTAACCAAACAAAGTTCCGTTGATAATAACAAAACAATAACTCTAACATCCACTTTGAGGACCCGTTTAGAAAGTCTATAGAACAGATCATGTAGGTTAGAATTCATTTTCAATCGGTTCTTAAGAAAATAAAGGCTATGTTTGGCAAGCCGGATAAAAGGGCCGGATAGGAAAAGACAACCAGCGGATAAAGAATTCTCAAATTCTCTTTTTATCCCATATTTATCGGATGTAGATATACCATGAGCGGTGGTAAAACGGTGGATATTGATCAGATTTTTTTAGGGCTTAGCCCTTAGGCCGGTAAAAACTCGACACGCCCAGTGCTAATGCATATCTTTGCCACCCTAAAATCAAGGGATCAACAATGGAAAAATCCAAAGTCATCCATTACTTACTTGGGCTTAGTTTGGCCCCCACGTGGTGCTTCTCCTTTTTTAAAGCCTAATTTCATGTTAATTCATTTAGTAACTAGTTTATGAGTTTTGCAAAAATTGAACTTAGGGCTTTTTTGGAGGGAGTTTTTAAAATCTCTAGAATGGAGCTTTTAAAAGCTCAAGGTTGCTTTTTGGTTTCATGATATCTTTTTGAAGAGTAGTGTGTCACTTGTATAAAATTATCAAAGAACTTAGTAATAAATTTTATAAGCTCCTTTTAAAAAGCCACGTGGGGGCCAAACTAAGCCTTGTTACACGCATTTTATCAACTGGGGAACACACTCCTAATCAGCAAGACAGCAACTAATTGCTCAAATCAAAGCCTCACATCCAAGAAACCTAATAAGGCAGGTAACTACCCAACTTAAATAGGGTAACCAGGTTCGTAATGGGGATCCCAACTTTTACACGCTTTATTCTCCCTCCAATTACTGACTTTATCATCGGAGGGACTTTGGTGGCAACACCAAGGTCTTCTTTTGCAAAGATTGCTCGTGATCTGATGGCGTTCTTCATCCAATCATACAGATCCAGCTCAATCTCAGAGGAGATAATTTTAGATAACAATAGTATGTAGTCTTTTTTTCACTAGACTTTTATGTGAGTAAGTCCATGCGCCAAAACATTTCAAAGTAACTCCCTCACTAAGGCTTAGTTTGGCCCCCATGTGGCTTTTTAAAAGTAGCTTATGAAATTTACTACTAAGTTGTTTGATAATTTTGTACTAGTGACACACTACTCTTCAAAAATATATCATGAAACCAAAAAGCCACCTTGAGCTTTTAAAAGCTCCCCCAAAAAAGCCCTAAGTTCAATTTTTACAAAGCGCATAAACTAGTTACCAAATGAATTAACATGAAATTGTGCTTTAAAAAAAGAGAAGCACCAAAAGGGGGGCCAAACTAAGCCTAAATCTGGACAAAAATGCCAATTCGCAACTTTCACGCTCGTTTCTTCAGTCTAAGTTCTTTTAATTTTATGAACTTTAAAAACACACAACTTTCAATCTACAAATCATTTTGGAAACCGCATGATGTGCACTGATCAATGGTACCTGCATGTGGTACAATTGACAAAGTATTATAGCACTATTCTTGTATAATTGGAATTGAAATTCTGGACTTAAGCCTCCAGCTCTCTCCCTTTTGAACGACCAAGCACCACTGCTATTAGATTACACTGTCAACGTGAAAATTGAAACACTATACCAGTAGAGTCAAATCATAGCATCATGTAGTAGATGAGTAATTTTTTTTTCTCAGTATATGTGAGCAAAGTTTGTAGTTAATTTGATACTTAATGTAGCTTTTAGGGAAAAAAAATTCATGTAGTTGAAAAAAATATTATTTGGGTATGTGTAGGGGAGACCATTTCGGGAGTTCGCTTCGAGTCCCAAAAAAAAACTCAAGACCAACCCTATGGATCCATAGTAAAACTCTAACTCCTTCCATAGTAAAACTAAAACTAAGAGTGATTTATTATTTTGAGAAGTCTTATCTTAAGAGTCATATTGCTAGGGCTAAATACATCACTCGGTAGTGTTAAAAGATGATAAATTTATGAGTGAAGGTGGTGTATTTAGCCCCACCCATTATATAATATCTTTTTTTCACTTTTCATTTGATGCACTACTGACGATATGATTGTCATTCCGACTGAGGTTGTTGTTATACGGATTCCTTAGGAAAGAAGGATTGGAATTTAACAAGAAATGAGAGTAGTTAAAACGTGTAATCATTCTATAAGTATTTCGCGATTAGCAGGATAAGGGATTGAATCCACGGTATATGAAATGGATGGTTGAACCATTGGCTTATCGACAGGGTAAGCATGTAGGATAGTACTCAGTTTTGGTTCACTTCGAGAAGTAGAGTTGTCTACAGTTGTTAACCAGTTGAGACGTGTTGTCAATGACTTTTAGTCAAAAGAAGATGAGTGAATGGGAGATGAGTCATTTCCTTTGTTAAGGGTATCGCGATAAAACCCTTAGATTTTGGCAAGTATATGTGTTAAGTACGATGAAAGGATATGTGAGTTGACGTTGTGACGTTACGGTGGGATTTAATGTCAGGTTGACTATTAAGTATGATCTACTCAGATCTTGATGTCCTTACTTATTGAAGCGCTTCGCTGTATTCCTAGAATGCGGGTTGAATCTTCAATCGGATTGAGTTAGGGATTTTGGGGATTTATTTTCCTTTAGAGCTTAAGGATTTATTCTCCTCGTGAGATTGTGTTATCTCAGTAGAGATGTGTGGATTGTGATGAGACAAACGTTGGAAGTAATTATGTGAAGTCCGTGTGACTTGATGAGATGGTATAAGTTTGGGGACAAACTTCCTTTTTGGAGGGGAGAGTTGTTTGTCACGCCCCGGAATGGCAAAATTAGAGAAAAATAAATTTCCTTTTTAGGTCCAAAGGCAGCGATTGGTGAAGTCACATGATTGTCCACACCACACAGTACTAAGCAACGGAAAGGATTAGAGATCACAAGAATATAATCTAGGTTCTGAATAACAATGTAACTTAAAGTAAAAAAAAAAGTTACTAGCTATTACATAATGAATTACAAACGTCAAGGCAACGTATGCCTGATTACAAAAGGTCTGAAAACAATAAGGATCATTAAACTACTATATAACTGAATCTTCAATTAGCGTAGAGGTAGTCCTCGGCATAATAGTGCTCTTCTGTCTGACCTCCGTCAGGATAATCCTCCATTAGAACATTGTCACCAGCATAGTAATCCTCGCCCGTAGGTCCTTCACATGTGTAGTCATAACCAGGGCGCGCTGGAACATCGAAATGTCCAGCGGCATAAACGCCATCAGCTTAATGAAAGCTTAGTGAATTAGATACCAACAGGGTATTAACTATTGAAGTTATTACAAGTTATGAACGATAAACAATTAGATTCCATTAAGGGCATCTTCGCTTTAATCAAACCGATTATATGATTACTAATGTCTTACTAAATTAAGATCGACAACACATTCAGATAGAAGAACATACTCAATAGTAGTTCACTTCTATAGATACACCATTGCTTCATCTACCTCTTTTAAGAAAATATGCACAATCCACGCATGTCATGGACACCACGTCAGTCTATCCCTAGCTTCTAAGAACATATGCACAGTTCACCGCACTACAGGGATATAACGCTTTAAGTACTAATACATCATTCTAATGCCACGACTTAGCGACGTTTACCAATGATCACGATCCACCACAAGTCATAAATACCTTCATCTATCTACCGCTTTTATGAATATATGATTAGATCATTTGGTTATCTTAGGGCTACTGGTCTGGTTCACTTCAAGTCATAGACACTTTCGTCTGTCTACCGCTTTTAAGAACATATGATCGACCAATGTCTACCCACGCAAGATTCCCGAATCTTAACAAACCTACTTAAGTTCAACTCTAACATCGATACATGACAATCCCATATAGCCTGACTACATCGAATGAAATGAACGATAAATCCAAACGATTTATAATTATCACGTTATCTAATGTCATAACCATTATCTGTTAATCTTATCATCACTACGATCCTAGGTCGCATTAACTCATTATCGCGCCTGTGTTACAACAATATTGCATGTAGGGAATTCAGAATAGTAAATAAACAACTAAACAATTATAATATAAACTAATAAAGAAAATAGTATTCTGCAACTGCCAATTGATTGGGACAAAGGTCCAATCGATTAGTATAAAACCGATAACAATCGATTGGAAAAAAGCCCAATCGATTGTATAAAATGACAATTGATTGGGATCTCATCCATGGCAATCGATTGGGATGTCGTCTTCTTCACAGTGAAGACATTCGAGCATATAAAAAGGGGCAAAACATGATTCATGCTTCTTATTTTCATCTAAACAAGTCCTAAAATCATAACATTGATACTCAATGAGTTTAAAACTCACCTTAAGTGACTAGGGGGTGTGTAGATGTATGTATTGAAGCTTGGAGCTTCTCTAATTGTGGTTCTCTCTCTCTCTCTCTCTCTCTCTCTCTCTCTCTTGTCTGTCTCTTCTTTCTTCCTTCTCTTTTCTTCTTTCTTTCATTCTCCAGGTCTTCTTATTCTCCTTCTTGTTTAGTCCATCAATGTGTGTGTAAGTATGGGTTTATATATGTGTATATATATAATACACACACAAGACACACATACACACTCTCTCTCTCTCTCTCTCTCTCTCTCTCTCTCTCTCTCTCTCTCTCTCTCTCTCTCTCTCAAACTGGTTCTGGAAACAGAACAAGATGAGAAAATGATCGCATATATATAAAGGATATGTGTTCATGTGGCCAAACCCTAGCTAAAACAAGAGAATCTGTCCAGCTACTGCCAATCAATTGGCATGAATGGCAATTGATTGGGGTTAGGTATTAAATACTCCAATCGATTGGTATAAGTAGAAATCGATTGGTATCTAAGATAAGGCAATCGATTGGGAAAATCGATTGGGATGCAGATTATACCAAAGGTAAAGCTAAACTGATACAAGTATTAAAATAAGCATACAAGGTCTTATTCATAAAATATATTACAAAAATATATGGTATTACATCATCCACCACTCATTAAAGATTTCGTCCCTGAAATTCGAGGTATGCAGGGTTAAAACAAAAACGAAAACTTCTCTCGCATCTTTGACTCCAGTTCCTATGAAGCTTCTCCCTCGTTATGGTGCTTCCACTGAATCTTCACTAGAGGAATCTCCTTGTTTTTGAGCTTCTTAACTCCTCAGTCTAGAATACGCACTAGTCCTTCGTTGAATGTCAAGTTCTCGTTCACCTCGATATCTTCAAAACTGATCTCGTGCACTAGGTTGTGGGCACACTTCCTCAACATGTTGATGTGGAAAGCATTGTGCACTCCTGACATCTTTGGTGGTAACACAAGTCTATAGGCTACTTTTCCAACACGTTCTAAGATCTCGAATGGTTCGATGAGTCGCAGCGAAAGCTTGCCTCTATTTTGTTCGAATCTGACAATACCTCGAACTGGCAAAACTTTGAGTAGTACATGATCTCCAACTGCGAACTTTAGATCTTTCCATCACTTGTCGGCATAGCTCTTGTGTCTGGATTGCGCTGTCCTCATCTTTTCTCGTACAACTTGGATCTTCTCGCTGGTTTCTCACATCATCTCAGGCCCAAGCAGTTGAGTATCTCCAACTTCATCCCAACATAGCAGCGATCGGCAAGGTCTTCCATATAAATCTTTGAACGGTACCATCCCTACTCTCGTGTGATAGCTATTGTTGTACGCAACTCAATTAAAGGTAGGTGTGTCTACTATGAACTTTTGAATTCAATAACACAGGCTCGGAGCATATCCTCCATCATTTGGTTGACTCGTTCTGTTTGACCATTGTCTGTGGATGAAAGGCTGAACTCAAGTTCAGTGAAGTTCCCATTGCTGTCTGAAGGCTCTTACAGAATTCTGTGGTGAAGTACGAATCTCAATTCAATACTATTGAGGCAAGTACACTGTGCAGTCGCATAATTTGTTGTAGATACATCCGGCTCAACCGTTCAACTGGGTACGTCATGTTGTAGGCGATGAAATGTGCTGACTTGGTAAGTGGATACACTATTACCCAAATAGCGTCGTGGGTTTGTTGTGACTTTGGAAAACAAATCACGTATTCCATAGTGATGTATTCCCATTTCCATTGGCGAATCGGTAGCGGCTATAGAAGTTCATGTGGTTTCTGATGTTCTGCCTTCACTTGTTTGCAAACAAGACATTTTGATACGTACTCGGCCACTTCTTGCTTCATTCCTTCCCACCAGAAGTTCTTCCTCAAGTCCTTATACATCTTGTTTCCTCCGGGGTGGGATATTCATCCTTGACTTGTATGCCTCGTCAAGATATCCTTTCTAACACTACCGTTATTTGGCACACAGAGTCTACCTTTGCATCTCAATGCTCCGTCTGTACTGATACTCCATATTTCTGGTTCCTTTATAGACATCTTAGCAAACCATAGCTTCAAATCCTCATTTAACTGTTGAGCTTCCAAGATACGACTGATGAGAGTCGATTGCATGACCAAACATCTAAAGTGTTGTCCTTCTCCTGATTCCACTGGTTGGAGGTCAAATCCAGCTAATGTCTCCAATGCTCACCATTCTTTAATCAAAATTGAAGCAATTAAAAGGCGGGGCCTTTGGCTCAAAGCGTCAGCTACAACATTTGCTTTACCCAGATGGTATTGCAAAGAGAAATCGTAGTCCTTGAGTAGTTCCACCCATCTTCGTTGTCGCATGTTCAAGTCCTTTTGAGAGAATATGTACCTTTATCTCCTGTGATCAGAGAACAAATCAAACTTCTCTCCATACAAGTAGTGTCTCTAAATCTTCAGGGCAAACACGATCGCAGCTAGTTCCAAGTTATGCGTCGGATAGTTCTTCTAATACGACTTTATTTGTCTCAATTTGTATGCAATAACATTCCCGTCTTGCATTAGTACACAACCAAGTCCTTGGTGCGATGCGTCACTGTAGATTATGAATCGTTCACCACTCCTGGTTATCGCAAGTACCGGTGCTGAGGTTAGTCTTTCTTTTAATTCCCGAAATGCATCCTCATGCTTGTTAGTCCATTCATACTTCATCTCTTTCTTTATAGGCTTATCAACGGTCTTGTGATCTTAGAGAATCCTTCCACGAATCTCCGGTAATATCCAGCCATTCCAAGAAAACTTCTAACTTCGGTCGCATTAGTTGGTCTATTCGAGCTCAAGACTGCATCGATCTTAGATGAGTCCATAGAAATTCCATCCTAGGATATCACATGTCCTAAGAATTTGACTTCCTGAAGCCAGAATTCACAGTTTCTGAACTTTGCATACAGAATATTGTCTCTGAGAGTCCGTAGAGCAATCGATAGATGTTTCTTATGCTCTTATTCCGTCTTCGAGTAAATTAGAATGTCGTCAATGAATACTATAATGAATCGATCTAGATATGGTCTGAATACTCTATTCATTAAGTCCATAAATATTGTCGGGGCATTGGTCAATCCAAAAGACATCTCCAGAAACTCATAGTGCGCATACCTCATCCTGAAGGCAGTCTTTTGATCAAACTAGCAACTGATGATAACCTGTACGCAAATCAATCTTTGAGAATATCCTTGATCCTTATAATTGATCAACCAGGTCGTCTATCCACGGAAGTGGATATCTATTCTTGATCGTGACCTTATTCAGCTCCCTGTAGTCGATACAAAGTCGTAGCTCTCTGTCTTCTTTTTCACAAATAGCACAGGTGCTCCCCAAGGTGACGTACTCGGGTGAATTAAACTTAAGTTTTCAAGTTCCTGAACTTATTTCTTCAACTCTAGCATCCCTGTTGGCACCATTCGGTATGGGGGCTTGGAAATCGGCAATGTTTAGCTCAATGAAGAAGTCTATCTCTCTCTTCAGTGGAAGTCTTGAGATATCTCGAAATACATCTTCAAATCTTGAATAACGGGGGATCTAGTTTATAGTAAGCTATGTGCTTGAACTCTCGATCGCAGCTAAGTAGCTCGTAAGAAACATATCGTTCAACGGTTGGCACTGAAATCTAATATGTGGACAACCAGCTATCGAAAAGATAATATTCTGAATAATACAATCCAGGTTGGCACCATACTTAGTAAGCCAATCGATTCCTAAAATCATGTCGAACTCAGACATTGACAAAACTATCAAGTATGCTAGGAGATTTCTATCTCATAGGGTCAAGGGACAATCCTTGCACACCTTACCTAACTTAACATTTACTCCCAAAGGCGAAACAACATTAACGGTCAACTCAAGTGCTAGTGGTACCAAACCCAAATGATGCACAATCTTAATGGCTATGAAAGAATATGCAACAACGGTATCAAACAAAACTCTAACTTGACTGTGAAATAAATTGAGTGTACCTTCCAAGTTCTACTGTTCCTCAGCAATATATCCTACATTGTCAGAGATGATGGCATTCACCGTAATCTGTCCTTGTTGTCCCTAAGCAGGCGCTTCATAGTAGCCTCCACAATGTGATCGATAATCCTTGCTTATGTGACCAGGCTTGTGACAATTGCAGTAGATGAGGTCATTATGGCAGTTGGTCTTGGGAGCTGTGCAATACCTTGCAATGTGTTTGGGCACACCACAGTTGAAACACCCATCAGTGTTTTGTCACTAGGTAGCGGGCTATGCCTGAAATGGTTCTCATTGTTGATTTTGTTGTTAAGGAAAGTTAGCTTGGGGCTTCCTTGTCCTGTCCCAAGTCTGTTCGTTTCCCTGGTAGTTGCTAGTCTGGCGTTTCCATCCCTGATTGTTCCTCAATGGCTGAGCGGGAAAGTTCCTTCGTTGGAAGGTTCTAGACAGAGGTCAATTCACTTGTGGTCCTTGTACATGGTAAGAATCATTTTCCAAACTTGAAGCAGGGCAGACAATCCCTTCAAATAACTGGCCCAGATGGCCTATTATCATGTGTCGGAGGTGTGGATTGAGTCCTAGATGGAATCGTTTAACCTTCTTGGCGGGGGTATCTATCATATGTGGAGCGAAAACGGAAAAGTCGCTCAAATTGTGTGGTATACTCTCTGACCATCCAGTTCCCTTGAGTTAAACTTAGGAAATTCCTCTCTTGTTGGTCTCTTTCGTCCTCGGGGAAATACTTCTTGAGAAATTGAGCCTTGAATGCTTCCCAAGGTATTCTGCTTATAGTATCGATCCCAATTGTGGTTCCCTTGGCTTCTCACTAGTCCGTGGTGGAATAAGTCAGTTGAAATGCAGCTAGATGTCTTTTGTCAAGCTCGCTGCATTCTAGGGCTTCGAAGATTAGCTCTAGGAGTTGTGTAGTCTCATGCCAAATGTTTGGGGATCCCACAATTGAAACATCCAACTTTGTTGTTCCCGGTAGTTATGGTTGGTACTTGTGGTACGGGTGGTGTTGTGTGCTTGTCCCAGGGAAGGGTGGGTCCTGGTTTCTTGCCACTATTCCATGGGTGTTTGTTTCCTTGAAAACGGATCAGAGGTCTTCCTCTTGGTCCATTCCTTAATGGTGGTGGTTGGTTTGCCATTTTCTTTGAGCCCTGATAGCCATCTCGTTTTAATCCTGCTACCAACCTGACCAGTGCCTCGAAAGTTTGATTCATGTGTCCCAATATCAGATGTCGAAGGTGTGGATTTAGTCCTTAGTGAAACTTCTTGATCATCTTTTGAGGAGTCTCAACCATGTGAGGGGGCAAAGTGGGACATGCATTCAAATTATGATGTGTATTCTCGTACGGTTCTATTCCCTTGAGTTAGTTCAATAAACTCCTTCTCTCTCTGGTCCTATTCATCATCGGGAAAGTACTTCTCCACAAAGTTCTCCCGGAAGGTGGTCCATGTTATTCTTCATGAGGCTTTACTCCGATAGTTGCCTTCTCCGCCTCCCACCAATCAGCCATAGCATAAGTGAGTTGGAAAGTAGTATAGACACCCCCACTTTGTCGGCTATCAGAATCAGGAAACCCATAGTATAGACACCCCCACTCAAAAAGGATTCCTGGAAGTTAGTTCTATCTCTCAAAATACCCAGAAAGTGGTACAATTGACCAAAATGCCCCCAAAAAATCCAAACACTCCCAGATTTGGACCAAAAGTTTTAGAAACACGCTACGTCTTGAGAAAAGTGATAAAATGAGTTTTAAAGCAAAATTATATGAAATCGTCAACTCCCAGAGACCCCCGGAAGTCCGGAAAGTTCCCGAAAAGTCTCCGTTGACCTGTTTGACCTAGGTGTGACCAGGTTTGACCGAAATCATCCGAATTCACCCGAAAGTTCTAAGATCATCCTAGATCATGAGAAAAGTACTAAAACGAGTTTTAAAAGAAAATCGTCAACTCCTAGGAGTTCCTAGAGGTTCCCGGAACTTCCTGGAGGTCCCTGACTTGACCGATTTAACCTAAAAGTTGACTTTAAAACTGGAGCACCGTATCATTTTTCAAAAAATTTTTTCATGGATACTAGAGGTCAATAGCTTTCCAACGGTATATCGCACATAGTTTCTGGAGTTAAAAATGAATTTATTATGAATTTCCGAAGGTACAAAAAGGCGATCAAATCGACTTTTATCGCGAATACCGCAAAACTTTTCAAAGTGACCTATCTCCAAACTATTTTTTATGGAAAGTAGACTCTATTACCTTTCCAACAGTATATCATAACCTTGGTTTGGAGTTTGTATGCATTTTCTGTGAATTTCGGACGAAATAGGGCCTTTTCGCGAATACAAAAACCTCTGGGGGCCTAAATACAATTTTTTGGGAGTCTGAGGAGCAGTGCCGCAGAGGCACTGGCCCAGGCAGTGCCGCGGCGGCACTCAACCCCTGATGAATCTATTTTTTTAAATTTATTTTGGCGTTCCAAATTGAATAATTGAAAACCAAAACGACAGAGTTTCTTGTTCACAGATGTTTGGGACCAATGGGAGCACTTTCTAAATCCCAAAACCACCCCCAAATTGGCCTATATAAACCCCCCTTTGCTCTTCATTTTAGGGGTGCCAAGTGCAAAGTTATAAAAAGTTGTAGAGAGAAAGAAAAATGGAGTTAGAATTAGAAGTGAAAAATGAGCTTCCTCCTACTATTTTTCTATAAGAAAGTGAGTTATAATATTGCTTTCTTCCATTACCTCTCTTATACTTCACATTCAAATCCTTCCCAATCACCATTTTTGAGCAATCTTGAGTTAGGAATCTACTTCTTTGTCCAAATGTCACCACATATGAGTGAAACACCAAGCTACAAGTCCAATATCTCAATGATTATCAACTATTGATTGCTATTTACTTAATTGTTTATATATGTTCATCTCTTCTTACCTCATTTCTTTTTATTTTTCTTTGATTACTTACATGTTTATCATCATCTAGATTACATGTTGTTTGAGGAGAGTGAATCCTTATGGATAGTAGCTCTTGACCTCAAAGACGTGTTTGATGGATGATGATTCTAACTTCAATACATTCTCATGTATTCTTGAAGTCATATCTCAAACAAAACTATGTTTGTGCAAGTAATATTGGTAGTTCTTGATGATGAGTTTGATGTCAGTTTCCTAAGTGGTTATAATCTTCTTTGAGTGCTAGAAATATGCTTTCAAAATCCCTCTAAAACCCCAACATTTCGATTCCAAGAAAGAAACCTCATTTTTCTCAAAATCTTCAAAACATTCAACTTTAAAATGTCATTCTGAGTTCAATACTCAATGGATGATTACAAGACCACTTGGAAAGTCTTCCTAACTCATTAGTAAACACCCATGATTTTTGGTTTGATTTAAAAACACATGGAAGGGTTCCATTTTAACCCAAACATTCCTTCTAGACATTCTGTTTTCTCTGTCACAGCAGCTTGGTTGACTTTCAACTTGTTTTTCAGAAAACTTTACAAAGAGAGTGGTCCCAACTCATTTTTCCCTTGAACTTCAGTGTCTTAGAGAACTTTCTATATAATATGGACTTTCAAATGTTTTGTTTTCATTTTCAAAGATTTTTCTACATTTCAGTCGACACTATAGACTCTGTTTCTGAGTAACCTCTATTGTTTATATGATTTCTCTCAGTCTGTAACTTCAATAGTGATTTAGCTTTTTGACATGTGTTCTAGATAAAATAAGGATTATCTCCATAAAAAAATCATGAATTAAAAACATTTCTAATCTCCCTTTTCTATTTTTACAAAATCAACTCACTGTTCTGTCCATTATTCACAGCTAGCATGTTTTACTTTCATTCTTTGATTGGATGTTTACATGCATTCCAAATTAACCCATCCCTTAGAAAGTTGCTCATACCACATTTGTACATATCTTACAATAACTCATTCATGCATATTCTAGACTTCTAAATCATTTTAGAAAATTCATGAACACAAACACACTACTACTTTTCACATTTTAGGATCATACATTGCATCCATGCAAGATTTGAAGTTTTTGTGACTCCTAATCTAAGAAGATTATAAGAAATGAATTTGATCACACATTCTTGTTCCCCTGATCTAATCTTCATTTCTCACCCGTCCCGGGGATTGAGAGATCTTCTTTTCTCAAAGATTAACATACATCATAATAGCATGCTAAGCATATTTTTGACTTCTTTGATTTATTTGTTTCAAGAAAAATTCATGTCCCCCCTTCTAGACTAGGAAAAATTGATTACTTGATATGTGATTAGACGATTTTTCCTAGCTTTGTTTGTGTGATCTTTCACTTTTGCATTGTGTGATACTTTGCTAGGCCTTATGCATGATATCTTATCTTTTGATCTTCCATTTCAAAACTCTTATGTGATGTAATATACTATCATAATATTAATTGTCGAACCAAACATAGTATAAGATGATTATTTGGATGCTAATTGAGGCCCGTCGAAAGACGGGGCAAGTTAAGGGTGTTTTAGTCGTGACAAAGGCTCCTTCCTCTCTCGTACCAAAACCCTGAGCCAAGTTCTTTGGTTATGAAGGGTCGGTGCTCTTTATCCGTTTGGGTGAGCCAAAATTAGGTTTCTTGGTTTCTTAAAGTCCAAGTGGCGACTTTGTATATGTTTTCAACAGACCTTTTTCCAAATCAATTTCAAAACAAAAGAAAATTCAATTCCGCATGTCCACAATCTGGCGACTCTGCTGGGGACTTTTATTTTCAAAACAAAATAATATAGAGGTTTAACTCATAAGAAGCATCCTTAAAATCATCTTTTTACTGTGTCTGGTTCACTGCCTTTCACTCTGCATTTGCCCCCTCGTACTGTGTCTGAAACGTGGCACTGACATTATTCAGGTCTTGCTGTGCCAGGGCATAAGTCACCGTTGATACTATACCTTCCAAGGTATATCAAAAAGAGTAAAAACTTCTGTACTGTCTCTCTGACGATATATTGAAACTCTCGTCAACGGATCCTCTTTGACTAAACCCAGCCTTTGCATATAAATTTCTGTAGAACCTTTCATGGGACTGTTGATTTATCTTTTCAGATAGGATAATGTGATATCTGCTGTATGCCGTGGTGGGATTACCTACGCGATGTAGACGCTTATGTGGTATAGAACAGAACCTCTTCGTTATGATTCCCAAGGCAATCACTCACATGTGATCACATTGAGTTGACCTGCCTAGGCACCATGATAAGAATGCATGCTCCATGTTCACAAAGATATATACCGCAAACCTTGTTTGTTGGTTCAAAGACATAGGAGTATGAAAACTTCCTAGACAGTATGATCAACATCATGACCTGCTCCCGTCATATTTACCAGTTTCTCTCAGAAACTCTATCCAAATCTCCCAGATTTTCCAGAAAATACATGTTTCTCCCAGAAACTCTGTCCAAATCTCCCAGAAATTCCTACTTCTCCCATAAATTCCCCCGAATCTCCCAGATTTCCCAGAAAATACTTGTTACTTCTAGAAACTCTGTCCAAATTTTCAATAAATGCCCCGATATGCCAGTTTCTCCCAGAACTCTATCTTAATCACCCAGAATGCCTATTTCTCCTAGAAACTCTCATAAATTCTAAAAATTCCCCCAAATCTCCCTAATATCCTAGAAATTCTTCTTTTCTCCCATGGTGATCACACTGGAAAGCAAAGTTAGCACACTCTATATGACTAGGACCTTACTTGCTTAACTGCTATATGTTAGAAGTAGGGGCATCATATAGATTATGGATTGCATCCACATGCTTGTCTCATGTGCATACACAATTCATGTCAGTTCACATGCACGCACATCTCGTCAGTCTCACATGTGTTAATCCTACACATCAACTGCATACATATCATCATCCTCACTCATCTCAATCATTGTATAAAAGTCGTATACACACTATAACCGTCATCAGTTCACATCAATAAATCCTTTGAAATTCCGATCATCTCTTCCTACTAGGAGCCTATAATAAGTACTTCACGCCTCTGCTGATTTGGGCTTTTATTTCTATTTGCAGAAAACGTAGCCCCAGGTGAGAACACTTCTATACCTCCCCGAATTCATTGTCGTGATCGCAGGTTGGCCCATGCTATCATACCCACCAATGGCCTACCAAGCTTTGAAAGAGAAAGTGAACAAGCTACAAATCACAGTTGATCGGCTAAATTTAAGGGTAAGCTGATTTGAGAAGATAGTGCAGAGTATTGATAAAGGGAAGTATGGGTCGCCCAACACTATCTATCCAAGCCCATTTCCACATCTAAATCTCTACTTGTATCGAAGCCCACACCATTGCCTTGGTAATCCTAGTCCATATCCAAACACAAGAGCCACTTCGAGGACCTACTTGAACTCAAAGTTTAATAAAGCCTGCAACCCAAGAACCTTCGCCAACTTGGGTATGCCATTGTCCGTTATCCTTGATAACCTCATAAAAAAAGGGCACCTCCAACTCCTTCAGTCTCGTGCTGACATCCCTCCGCCTAGCTATGACCGGTCTAAATGTTGTGCCTACCACCAAGGCCCAGGCCACGACACTGACAGCTGCATGCGCCTTCACCATGATATCTAGGACCTCATCGATCAGAAAATCATCGAGCCATCGCCCATCCATCCCTATGTCAACCAAAGTGTTAGCTTCATCGAACCTAAAGCCCATGGCTTATCCGTTCAAATGATCCCCTTCGCTGAGGCCAATGATTGTTGAAGCTATACGGTGAAGTGATAGTGTCTGGAAACTTCTGCTAAAATATATATATATATGTGTGTATGTATAATGATAAATGGGTCACAAAGACGCTTCACTTAAGACCAGGATGAGTATGTCCTATGTTTTGAGTCTATTTTAAGTTTATTCTTGTTGTCGAGTCCGTCTATCATCGAGTTGTTTTGAGTATGTAATCTTTCTCTGTTAATGGAATGAAATCTCATTTTGCTTTACCTAATGTGTCTAGTCATAAATGCATCACTGAACTAAAAGTATCACTTTTCAAATTACCATGTGATCGGGAGAGAACTAATCCTAATTATACGCCTTAACGAGCATTTGTTAGTAGCTTTTTATCCTGTTTTTGTATATTATTACTTCGTTTTCTATTTTCTGACAGGTTTTGGAAGAAATCACCTAAATCAGGCTAAACAGGATGAAAAAGCACAAAGAAAGAAGCTGAAAAAACCAAGTCGCGCGCGCGAGCCGCGCGCGCGAAGAACAGAGAATCGCTCGCGCGATCCGCGCGCGCGAGGTCCCAAATGTCGCGCTCGCGCGACCCGCTCGCGCGATATGTGTAAAAATCAAAGTTGCGTATTTCAGTATACTGAAGACTCCTGTGCAAACGAAACTACTGAACGACGTCTAGACTGTAAATTACATCAGTTTCAGTTCGTTTCGGGTTAGGAAGGCTTCCAAAACTTGTTGTAAATCTATATATACCCTATTTTATTACAATTAAAGGGTTAGACATTGTTAGCAATTATTATACACACATACTTCCAGCCATTGAAGGGAGGGAAGCAAGGAGAAGAAGAAGAAGACCAAGGATTTCCATGGCCTCCTCCATCAACTACGTACTTGCCATCCATCACTTCCATGGACGGCTAGATCATAGATTTAGGGTTTCAATGAAGCCCTAGACGAGTAATAGGGTTTTATTTATGTTTTTATTTTAGTTTTATTATGTATGGATGACAGTCACATGTTTAGAGAATTTTTATAAATAAATCGTACTTCTAGTGATTAATCATTGCTTTCAGAATTTATTCTTGTCTTAGATCTATTTTGACTGTGATGTGCTCAACGATCTATTCTTGCTGTGCTTGTTTAGATTGTTTACATGTGATGGTGTTTTATTGATTTGTGCTATCAAGTATCCGAATAGTCCATGCCTAGGTTAGACGGATTAGATCACAACCCTAGTTTAGTGTGGGATAATTCGTGCTAACCGAAGATGGATTATGTTGGTGCTTGAACCATGAATATCTTCTTGTCGGAGGAATTGGGCTTGTAGCTACAATTCCCCATTATCATCCAACTTAGTAAGCTAAAGTAATTCATAAATATTCCTATTATGAAGCTAGTGGTGGATTTGCAATCCTAGGTTCCCTTAAACATTATTTAAAACACTTTTAATTGCTTTCATAGTTTAGATTTAGTTTTATTGGTATTAGTTTAATTAAATTCAAATCAAAATCCATTCTTATAATTAATTAGATTTAGGTTTTAAGATTAAAACACGGTAGTTAATCAATCTCTGTGGGTTCGACCTTTACTTCCACACTGCAAATCTTTTGAAAAGTAAAGAACACTTTTTATATCTTGATTCTGACAACATCAATTTTTGGCGCCGTTGCCGGGGATTGCGTTACTACCTTTAGTTTTATAATCTTAGTTTAGTTAATTTGTAAATATTAGGTTAGTTTTTATTTTATTTTTTTTTTATATTTTATTTTCTGTTTTGTTTTTAGTTACTAACTTGTTCTTTTATTTTGTAGTCAACGTTTCCGAGTGGAGCAGCTAATTACACCAAAGGAGCTTACGCAAATAAAAATAAAAATAAAATAAAATAAATTGCTTCTTGTGAAACTCGCTTTAAACCACTGTAAGTCAGGGCGCTGTGACGCACTATTTGCATTAGTTTAGGGTTAATTGCACTGCATTAGCTAGGAAACCCGGGGCGCTGGGCTTGACGCGGTCATTGCATTACAGAATAATATTCATGCATCACAGTAGTTGAGTGCTTGTTATCGTAGTTGCGTGATTGCTATTTGTTTTTTTTTTTTGTTGAGTCAGTTTTTGTTTTTAATTTACTTTCTTTTAGTTTATGTTAGGTACACGTTCAAATAAACCGGAATTAAAACCTTTTGACTCTGAACTTGAACGTACATTAAGACTTAACAAGTCTTCCAACTTAACTTCTAGAACACGGTTTTTAATAGACGACGATTTGACACCGAAACCAACGTCTTTATTTGAATCTGAAATACGTAGTACCCTTACAAGATTAAAGAAACCACGCTTTCATAACATAGAACCGATTAAAATGGCAGACATTGGAAATAACAATAACAACCAAAATAACAACGAAAATAATTTGAATAATCCTAATATACTACCACCTCCTCCACTTAAAGATTATTTTATTCCGACGACTTACACGCCACGAACTTGTATCGACTTACCGGAGGCGACGACATCTCACTTTGAGATAAAGTCGTCTACCATCTCGCTACTTCCATCTTTCCATGGCCGTTTAAATGAAGATCCATATAAACACTTAGGAGATTTTCAAGATATATGTTCTACTTTGAAAATCCAAAACTTAACTGATGATGAATTAAAATTGCGGCTCTTTCCATTCTCTTTAAAAGATAAAGCTAAATATTGGCTTCAATCTTTGGAGCCAAACACAATTAGAACATGGGAAGACTTACACACCGCATTTTTACAAAAGTTTTTCCCGATTATGCGTACGAATCAGATAAGAAAATCTATAACAAACTTTGTGATGCAAGATGGAGAATCACTTTACGACACGTGGGAAAAATTTAAAGAATTATTACGTTCGTGTCCACATCATCAGGTTCTTAAGTGGCAGTTGGTCCAGGTCTTTTACGAGGGACTTATTCCTTCGGTCCGTAACACCGTCGATGCTGTTTGTGCGGGTACCTTCCTACACAAAAGTGCCGATGAGGCTTGGAAAATTTTTGAAACGTTAAGCGAGAATTCGATGCACCAAGCGGTGTCTGTCCGTTCTGAGGGATACCCACAACCTAAGAGGGAGGTAAAGTTCGAGTCAAGTCAATCAATTGAAATAAAAGAACTATCTAACAAACTTGACCGACTTTTAACAATGAACCAAACGACAGCCCCACCCGCTCATGAAATTTGTGCATTATGTTCTGATCCTTCACATTCGATACTTGCATGTCCATCGGCGAGTCAATTTCTGGAATTCGTGGAACAGCACATTAATTCTATTCAACAATACCCACGAAATAATTATAATGCAACTACTAACAATCCGGATGCGCCATGGAGAAACCATCCTAACTTCTCGTGGAAAAATAATAATAATAATCCTAATGAGGCGACTAATTTTCATAATGCATATCGACCTCAGTTTCAACCTAATCAATACCAACAACCGCATCCTAATCCGAACCCTCCAAGGGGTAACATTTTTGAGGAAAAGGTGTTGGTATCCCTTAATAAAATTGAAATGCAAGTACAGGCACAAGCACAAATAGTGCACTCACATACACAATCCATTGCGAAGCTTGAATCCCAAATGGGACAACTAGCTACTGTAGTGAGTCGTAGAAACGAGCGGACGTTGCCTGGTCAAACAATTCAAAATCCTAAGGGACAATAAGAGGTTAAGGGGTCGAATGAACAAGTAAACGCCGTCTCAACTAGGATGACTACACGAGAGGAGGTGATAGAAACCCCTAATAAGAATGAGAATGTGATAGATGTGAACATCAACTCTAATAAAGAGAGGGGTGGGGACGTGAATCAAAGTAAAAATGAAAATGAACCGGTCCCAACAAATTATATTCCGAGAATGCCATACCCACCTAATGTTGAGGAGCCGTCTAATTTTACAAATAAAAAGTCTAAAATGGAAGATATACTCGAGGTATTTAAACAAGTTAAAATCAATATTCCATTCCTCGATGTTATTAAACAAATTCCCGCTTATGCTAAATGTTTAAAAGACCTTTGTACACAAAAGCGCAAAATACGTAGTCATACTCCTAAAAAGGTCTTCCTCACGGAAAAAGTAAGTTCTATTTTTCAACACTCACCTCCAAAGTATAAGGATCCTGGTACACCAACGATTTCATGTGTCATAGGTGACACTATCATTCATAGGGCTCTCCTTGACTTAGGAGCTAGTGTTAACCTCTTACCTTATCACGTCTATAAACAACTAGGTTTAGGTGAACTTAAACCTACGGCCGCTACTATTCAATTAGCGGATCGTTCCGTCAAAGTACCTAGAGGAATCGTCGAGGACGTCTTAGTTAAAGTTGATCAATGTTTTTATCCTGTTGATTTTATGGTCCTTGACACCGAACCGGTGCTAGATAATAGAAAATACACTCCTGTTATTCTTGGTCGTCCATTCTTAGCCACGGCCAACGCCCGTGTCAATTGTAGAACAGGGGTGATGAAAGTGTCGTTTGGGAACATGAACTTAAAATTAAACGTTTTTAACGCTATTGATCAACCTCCTAAAGATGACGATTACCTATGTGAGGCGGAAGGTGAGGTAAGACGGAATATTGAGCCTAACAAAGCAATAAATGTGAGTAACGACAAAGATATAGCGGATGGTGAGTGGATGAACCCTAATACCTCGGACCCTAATGCTGAATCTTCTTGGAAGGTAAGAAATCGATTTGAACATACTGACAAACCGTCGATTGAATTAATTCGAAGCGACGTAATTTCTGCTTACCATCGAGCTCTACCTGATATTCTTAGGGGTACGAAGTCTGATTTTCAACCTCCGTAAGTCTTGAGCTAGAACGGTCTAGTTGAAGACGTAAAAGTTAGCGCTTCTTGGGAGGCAACCCAAGCTTTATTTCGTTCGTTTTTCTTATTTTTGGTCATTTTTGAGTCTGTTTTGGACATTCTGGACAGGTTTGGGGGTTGGAATTCATTTATTTTAATATTATATACATAATTTTAACCACAAAATGAAAAAACTGAAACTCGCGCGAGCGGCCCGCTCGCGCGAGACGTCGCTCGCGCGGTCCGCTGGCGCGAGTTTGCCCCTTAGTGGTTTTTCTTTGTTTTCTGTATTTGATGCCTCTGC
This sequence comes from Hydrangea macrophylla, assembly GCA_033977485.1. NCBI lineage: Eukaryota > Viridiplantae > Streptophyta > Magnoliopsida > Cornales > Hydrangeaceae > Hydrangea > Hydrangea macrophylla. Next base: position 26,408,836 of record CM066986.1, read on the forward strand.
TTCTTCTCGCGCCTAGCCTCGCGGGCGCAAGGGGGTCCCGTGGCGCGATTTAAAAAAAAAAAAACTTGGGATTCGCGCGCGCGACTGCCGCTCGCGCGATTCCCCACTTTTCTGTTTTTTCCCTTTTGTTTTCTATATCCTTCCCCCTACCTATTTTATTTGTGTTTCTTTTCTGTTTGTGTTTATTTGGTTAAGTTTAGTTTGTGTTCGTTGTTTTCCTTGTTACATTTATACTTTTACGTTTTATTTCTTTTCCATTTGCTCGTTTAGTTTAGTTTAGCTTAGTTTTTAGATTTATATTTTATATTTAGGTTTCATTTACTTTTAATATTCTTTTGTTAGTTTTTTATCTAGTATTAACAGGTACATTTGAACTTTATCGCTATATTCTTATACCTTCACCTGTTTTCCTTGTCAAGATCGAGGTACTATCGTTCCTTTATTACCTACTCTCCTTTCTTTCATTTTATTGTTTCATTAGGGACAATGAAAGGTTTAGGTTTGGGGGTATGCACACAAATGCACATTATTATGCACTAATTTTAAAAAAAAAAATCAATAAGTGTGTTTAAATAAACGATGATTACCGATGTTTTTGCAATCTTGATTTGATACTTCTTGTTAAATAACTTTGAATTGTTATAGAATGGTAAACAAGGGAAGATGTGATTAAACATTTGCTGAAGTTATGATGTAACGTTTTAAGTTATGTATCGTTTGAATCGTAGTTTTATATCATAGATTTGCACATAAACCTATGCACTGCACGTAGTCATTGGAATACATGTTGGTTGTGAACTATAATATGATTCGGATTTCTAGATAACACATGGTGGAGACTAAGCCCGGTGAGCTTTTGAGCCTATCTTTTCTTTTTAGAGGGTTATAAATACATTGTGTTTGTCGAATTTCATTAAATAGCGCATTTACTTGTTGTTTAGTCTCATTATTCTTGTTTTGGTTGATAATCAAGTTAAAATAGTTGTTACCATGCTAAATAATCTTCCGTCGTAAACGTTGAAGACCCATATAACTATAGGAAATGATTTTAGGCCCTCTTTGTTTACCACCGACCGAAGAATTATAAATTTCCTTAGTTCGCCCTTTGAGCCGTTAAAATGCCATTTCTTTCTTTGATTACCATTATCCTTGTTTTTGCTCCGACTTGACAAACTCGGAGTTCACCACTGAGAGATTTGTCACCTTTTAGTAGTGTTAAGGTGATGTGTTGAAAAGGAAGAAGAAAATAAGATGCTATTGGGGTAGTTGCTTGGTATTCGATGAATAATCATTTGAGAAGCAAGAAAAGGAAAAGGAAAAAAGAAATATATTGAAAAATAAAGAAGAGGAAGGTTGAAAAGAAAAGAGAAAGAAAAGATGAAAGTTGGTAGAAGAGATGAATGAAAGAAATCGAACATGCCTTACAATGCCATTCTGAAACTACTTGATAAATCCTTTCTATCCTTTTTCATTGCCTGAGCCACGTTATAACCTTTGAAAAGTCCTATTTGATCCTAGGAGACATGGTTTGGATAGAAAAACGATGGGAGGGGATTAAAACATGGTAATGATTAATTTTTCTTGATTGTTAACATCCTATCCATGAGACTATTATTCTTTTGTGTCATGCGTTTTTTTCGAGTCATATGTGAGCATTTCTCGTTTTGAAAACATATTTCCTTTACTCACATATTTTAGAAAAATTACACCTGTTTTAGAGTGTTTCATTTTAGCGTGTAATTCATTGTGAGATTCGTAGTTGAAGCATAGTTAGATGGTCATCCGAGTTATATTCCATGTTCATGACATACGCGTGTTCATTTGACTACCACATCACACACGTGCAATCTTATGAAGAACTCTATTGATTCGTACATTACATGCACTTGATTGTTTCTCATGATGTAGGTAGACGTTTGATTCCGTTTCTTCTTGTTCGTTATTCTATTTCAAATCATTGTGTTATAATAAGGAGTGTTGAATATTATGTTCTTTAGTTTTAATAAAACCTTTTAAATTTCTAAGTTAATAAATATGGTTGTGGGTGACTTGTTGATGAGAACCCTCACGAGACTTTACTCGTCCGACTAGGGACACCTAGAGGTTTAAAAGGCTTGTTGCATACGCTAAATGCAATCGTGATCCATGCGAAAATGGAATAGTATGTTATTAGTAGTTAGTTTTTATTTTAGTTTTGCTCGAGGACTAGCAAAATGTAGGTTTGGGGGTGTGATCGGGAGAGAACTAATCCTAATTATACGCCTTAACGAGCATTTGTTAGTACCTTTTTATCCTGTTTTTGTATATTTTTACTTCGTTTTCTATTTTCTGACAGGTTTTGGAAGAAATCACCTAAACCAGGCTAAACAGGATGAAAAAGCACAAAGAAAGAAGCTGAAAAAGCTAAGTCGCGCGCGCGCGACGAACAGAGAATCGCTCGCGCGAAAGTCCCAGAATCGCTCACGCGATCCGCGCGCGCGAGGTCCCAAATGTCGCGCTCGCGCGACCCGCTCGCGCGATATGTGTAAAAACCAAAGTTGCGTATTTCAGTATACTGAAGACTCCTGTGCAAACGAAACTGCTGAACGACGTCTAGACTGTAAATTACATCAGTTTCAGTTCATTTCGGGTTAGGAAGGCTTCCAAAACTTGTTGTAAATCTGTATATACCCTATTTTATTACAATTAAAGGGTTAGACATTGTTAGTAATTATTATACACACATACTTCCAGCCATTGAAGGGAGGGAAGCAAGGAGAAGAAGAAGAAGACCAAGGATTTCCATGGCCTCCTCCATCAACTACTTGCCATCCATCACTTCCATGGACGGCTAGATCATAGATCTAGGGTTTCAATGAAGCCCTAGACGAGTAATAGGGTTTTATTTATGTTTTTATTTTAGTTTTATTATGTATGGATGATAGTCACATGTTTAGAGGATTTTTATAAATAAATCGTACTTCTAGTGATTAAATCATTGCTTTCAGAATTTATTCTTGTCTTAGATCTATTTTGACTGTGATGTGCTCAACGATCTATTCTTGCTGTGCTTGTTTAGATTGTTTACATGTGATGGTGCTTTATTGATTTGTGCTATCAAGTATCCGAATAGTCCATGCCTAGGTTAGACGGATTAGATCACAACCCTAGTTTAGTGTGGGATAATTCGTGCTAACCGAAGATGGATTATGTTGGTGCTTGAACCATGAATATCTTCTTGTCGGAGGAATTGGGCTTGTAGCTACAATTCCCCATTATCATCCAACTTAGTAAGCTAAAGTAATTCATAAATATTCCTATTATGAAGCTAGTGGTGGATTTGCAATCCTAGGTTCCCTTAAACATTATTTAAAACACTTTTAATTACTTTCATAGTTTAGATTTAGTTTTATTGGTATTAGTTTAATTAAATTCAAATCAAAATCCGTTCTTATAATTAATTAGATTTAGGTTTTAAGATTAAAACACGGTAGTTAATCAATCTCTGTGGGTTCGACCTTTACTTCCACACTGCAAATCTTTTGAAAAGTAAAGAACACTTTTTTATATCTTGATTCTGACAACATCACCATGGATATTACTCTGCTAATAATTTTTGCAAAAAACAAAAAAAAGAATCCTGAAAGTCAAAGTCGATTTTGCACTGACACCGATGAAGAGACGAGAATTGAATAGTATTACTGTAAGAATTTAAAGATGCTCTTACCTTAATCTTGAAAAAACATACTTGGAACTGACTTGGGGCTTGTCCAACACCCTTTTCCACCATTTCAAAGCCTTGAGCCCGATCTAATCAAAAGTCATAAGAATCTATCCGCGATGCAAACTTAATTCTTGATTGTAGCCAAACATTTCAGTAAGTTTCATCTCCACTTTAAAAAAAAAAAAGAAAAAAAAAAGAGAGAGAAAGAAAAGAAAAAGAAAAAGCTCGCTAGGTTGAAAACCCGAAAAGGGCACCTAAGCAAAAGTTAGAGCAAAAAGGGTGTTGATTTCAAAAATCTGACCCTAGCCAGCCAAAAGGTTGGAGAAAATTTTGATGAGACAAATGATAGAAGTATACTCTTCAAGATACATCATAAAATATGCCTAGATCATATTTCAAAAAGTTCAGAACAACCACAAACAAATTCTGAGAGCTGACATACACATTATGAAATTTCGAGATTGCGATTAGAAGATCTCACATGAATCAACTCTGTGAAAAGAAAAATTGACTGGTTAGGCGAAAGTGAAAAGGATCAATCCTAAAAAAAAAAAAAAAAAAGAAAAGAAAAGAAAAGAAAGGGAGATCGAGACTGAATTCTCTTATTCAAGGCTACCACAAGTGACCCAAAGTTGAACTTGTATAATGGTTGGCTTGAAAAACCCCTCTATTTTCAAAACCTTGGCTTGAACTACGCTCGACCTGATTCCCACTCGGGGATACGTAGGCAACCGCATCAGTTCGGTCGATACCATCATAATCATCCCCCTTCTTTTTTAAGACCCTGGCTTGAACTACGCTCAACTTGATTTCCACTCGGGAATACGTTGGCAACCGCGTCGGTTCGGTCATCCCACCCACAAATATAGCCGATTTCTTCCAAAGCTTTGCCTTGAACTACGCTCGACCTGATTCCCACCCAAGGATATATAGGAAACTGCATCAGTTTGGTCGGCAACATCATAATTAACCCCTCTTCTATCAAGGTCCTGGGTCGAACTACGTTGGACCTAATCCCCACTCGGGGGTATGTAGGCAGACTTTCCAAAAAGAAAAGAAGGATGGCTCGCTAGGTCAAAAATCTAAAAGGACGCCTAGACAAAAATTAGAGCTAAATCCAAGGTGAGCAACAACAAAAGAGATAAAAGAGCTCGCTAGGTCACCTCACTAGTGCCTTGGCAAAAGTTATGAGAATTTAAGAGGTTAAAATCACGGTCCTTACCTCAAGCCAGAAAACCACCTTCCACACTAGGGGCAAACTTTGGCTACTCGCCTTGTTTGCCTGAATTTTACTATCTACCCTTCATACAAGGGGCAAACTTCGGTCACCTACCTCATTTGCCGAGAACCTCTAAATGAACCACTGTCCAAATTAGGGGCAAACTTCAATCACCTACCTTGTTTGCCTATGAATTCTACTTCCTATAATTCAAACTAGGGGCAAACTTCATCTGTCACACACTGATGGTAAGACTTCAAGTCACCAATTTTGATTTGAACAGATGGAAATGGAGTATCTTTTGTTCTATAAGCTAAGGCACTAATTCAAAGCACATCTTGGGAGATCAGTAGGGAGGAATTTTCAAAAATCAGATTTATCAATAAAGTGCTATCATATTAAGATGAGGAGTGAACATAAAAGATGAATGGTACATCATTTATAAAAAAAAACACATCAAGTTTTGGCAAGTCGAGCTTGTTTCATTTCAGCGTCAAATGTGTTGTCCTCGTTTGTCAATGTATGTTAGTCGTCAAGTCTGTTGTAGTCTCAAATAAGTGAGTTGATAGTGACTAATACTGAATTTTTCAAATCAAGTTATAAAATTTTTAAGAGCATTGCAAGGATAATACAAGCAGGAGAACCAAACACTATTACTGCACCAGTCAAGGCGTCAGCATAAGAAGTGTCCAAACTTGGGGCAAATGCGAATTTCATCCCTTTCCAAACTATCGAAAGTTAACCATCATCTCCTAGCAACATAAGTCCATGAGTGGCTATTGATCACCTTTAGTTCAAACAACATAAGTCCATAAGTGACTATTGTTGATGTTCCTTTCTCCTAGCAACATAAGTCCATGAGTAGCTATTGATCATCTTTCTTCGTTTATGAAACATAAGTCCATGAATGGCGGTTGATGATCTTCCTTTGTCCTAGCAACATAAGTCCATGAGTGGATGTTGATCCTCCTTCCTCCATGCAACATAAGTCCATGAGTGGCTGTTGATTATCTTCCTTCGTCTATACAACATGAGTCTATGAGTGGCTATTGATTACATTCCCTCATCCATGCAACATACGTCCATAAGTGGCTGTTAATCATCGTCCTCCATCAATGTCAAATCCATAGACACCGTAATCATCTACGTATCCTTAATCCCAAATAGAATAATACCTTTACTCCCATGAGTGGGCGTATTTCCTTCTTCCCTAGCAAAATACATTTAATCCATTCCCACCCCATTAGAGTCGTTTCATCCCTAGCATATTCAATTTTTCCCCAGCAAGCTTATCGATTCGTGCATCGGTTAGACCAACCATCAATCCAATCCATGATAGTCACAGTAGTTCACTGTCTACTCGTCATCTCGATTAGTACATCGTCATTCCAATCCATGATAGTCACAGTAGTTAACTGTCGACTCGTCATCTCTATTAGTTCATCGTCAATCTAATCCATGATAGTCACAATAGTTCACTATCGACTTGTCATCTCGATTAGTATATCGTCAGCCCAATCCATAACAGTCACAGTAGTTCACTGTTGACTCGTCATCTCGATTAGTACATCATTAATCCTTTTCATGACAGTCATAGTAGTTCACTATCGACTCATCATCTCGATTTGTACATCGTCAGTTCTTCTGATCATGGTTAGTCCAACCGTCACTCCAATCTATGACAGTCATAGTAGTTCACTATCGACTCGTCATACATCGTCAATTCATTAATCACCATTATTTTACCATCATTCTCATTTAAACTATAATCTATTCATTCACTTCGTGTTAGTCACATTGTGCGACCCATCACTCTGAAATCAATATTCGCTTGAACACATTATGCTTATCATTGTGCTCTCAATATAACATGATTCCATTAGACACAACACTTGCATTTTATAAGCCCACTAGGAGTGGCACACCTACAACACTAGCTCGTGCTAGGATCATTAGCAGCATAGAAAGCATGGATAAAACCCATTAAGGCTAGCAAATACACCATAGTCATAATAAGATCACAAGAGGACTCAGTGATAGTTCATATCACATTCATGCATTGCATATCATCCTCATAGCATAGCATCCGCCTATATTATTGTGCATGTGTGATTTATTCCTTTGTGCCCCGAACTATGTCCTTGTTTGATTCCCCTTGGGATACGTAGGCAGCTCATGCAAAGCGCGACCAGCACTGACCTCAGCCTCATGTTTTTCATCATTTCATCTTTATAACGCTTTTTATCCTAAATCTATAGCCTCCAAAAGACCTGTCTCTTCAAAGCTTTGGCACTCGCTTACGACAAGTGTTGCCTCGCAAGTTCATGCCAAAGAGGGGTAAACTATAGATAACCCATTTTGTCGGCTATCAGAATTAGGAGACCCATAGCTTGGTGGTTCACAATGATAAAAAAAACTCAAAAAGGACTCCTGGAAGTTAGTTCTATCTCTAAAAATACTCAGAAAGTGGTACAAATGACCAAAATACCCTCGAAAAACCCAAACACTCCCAAATTTGGACCAAAAGTTCTGGAAACACGCTACGTCATGAGAAAAGTGATAATATGAGTTTTAAAGTAAAATTAGATGAAATCGTCAGCTCCCATAGACACCCGGAAGTCCCGGAAGTTCCCAGAAAGTCCCCGTTGACCGGTTTGACCCATGTATGACCAGGTTTGACCAAAATCATCCGAATTCACCTGAAAGTTCCAAGATCATCCTAGATCATGAAAAAGTACTAAAACATGTTTTAAAAAAAAATCAAACGAAAATGTCAACTCCTAGGAGCTCCTAGAGGTTCCTAGAGGTCCCTGACTTGACCAATTTCACCTAAAAGTTGACTTTAAAATCAGAACACCGTATCATTTTTCAAACATTTTTTTCATGGATACTAGAGGTCAATAGCTTTCCAAAAGTATATCACACATAATTTCTGGACTTAAATGAATTTATTATGAATTTTTGAAGGTAAAAATAAGCGATCAAATCGACTTTTATCGCGAATACTGCAAAACTTTTCAAAATGACCTATCTCCAAACTATTTTTTATGGAAATTAGACTCCATTACCTTTCCAACGGTATATCACAATCTCAGTTTGGAGTTTGGATGCATTTTTGTGAATTTCAGATGAAATAGGGTCTTTTCGCGAATACCAGAACCTCTGGGGGCCTAAATGCAATTTTTTGGGCGTCTGAGGAGCAGTGCAGCAGCAGCACTGGGCCAATGCTGCGGTGGCACATGGCCAGTGTCGCGGTGGCACTCAACCCCTGGCGAATCCATTTTTGTAATTTATTTTGGGGGTCCAAATTGAATAATTGAAAGCCAAAAGGACAGTTTTATGTTCACAGATGTTTGGGACCAATGGGAGCACTTTCTAAATCCCAAAACCACCCCAAATTGGCCTATATAAACCCCTCTTTGCTCTTCATTTTAGGGGGGCCAAGTGTAAAGTTATAGAAAGTTGTAGAGAGAAAAAGAGAGAGGCTTAGAATTAGAAGTGAGAAAGGAGCTTCCTCCTACTGTTTTTCTATAAGAAAGTGAGTTCTAATCTTGTTTTCTTCCATTACCTCTCTTATACTTCACATTCCGATCCTCCCCAAATCTTGAGTTAAATATCACCACATTTGAGTGAAACACCAAGCTACAAGTCCAATATCTCAATGATTATCAACTATTGATTGTTATTTACTTGCTTGTTTATATATGTTCATCTCTTCTTACCTCATTTCTTTTTATTTTTCTTTGATTACTTACATGTTTATCATCATCTAGATGATATGTTGTTTGAGGAGAGTGAATCCTTATGGATAGTAGCTCTTGACCTCAAAGCCATGTTTGATGGATGATGATTCTAACTTTAATACATTCTCATGTATTCTTGAAGTTGTTGGGTTTATGCCCTCAAACCTTAACTTTATGTATGAGACATTGACATTATAATGTATGGATATCAACTTTACATTTCATTGTGTTTGTCCCTTTCATGAGATGATTGTGAATCCTTAAGTATCATAATAGGTAATTCGTGTGTGTATGAGATACATACAAGTGAGATACAAATTACTATTCTTTGATACTTAGAATTTGTCATAGTGGATGATGAGACTGGATACCTCATCAGGTCTACACTGTAGCATGATTAACTACCATTGGATGGAGGGATTAATCTCAATCGATAGAGTGTAACTCTTAGTTAATATGCTAGTGCTTATAGTGCATTGACGGACCTGAGCTTTCCTATTGACACTTAAGACTGTCAACAGTTGATAGGAACTCATAACGTGTCTAAGGTACGTGTTCTCAATCTTGAGATGATTATAAACACGGACTGTGGATATGGCTGCTTTGACTTACCAATCAGTGAGGTCTATAAAAGATCAACATCTAGGTATCTTGGGTATGTCATGTTCATAGGGTTTTGAACATATATAGTCAAGATAGAATCTACCCTCTGGTTCAGAGTAAGCATTCCCTTGAGAATGTCACTAAGTTGATTACTGAGAACTATAGTCTTGTTGATAAGTAGTTATCAACATGTTTAGTAATCATGAGAGGTGAATGGGACTCAAAGAATAAAAGAAGTATATCATGATTCAGGTTGACAGTATCTGTTATCCGACTACCTGAATATGATTGCGAATGCTGAAGGTAGAGGGACATTAGTACAACATACAAGTCTAGTTATCGCTTCGGATATGTTCTTTTGCATTGGAGTTCAGTGATCGTTTCATAGTGGAGTAAACGTTAACTGATCAGTTAGTTAGTTTGTTGATAAAAGAGTTTGGTCATGGGAATTAACAACTGGTCTGAGCCAACAATAAAGAGCCTAGGAGGTCCCACTCTTAGCTCCGCTAGACTGTTTGGAAAGGTACATGAGGTTTTTGTCAAGACGGGTTCGATCGATCGAAGTAGTCTCGATCGATTGAAATCAAGACAGGTTCGATCGCTCGAATATGGTTCGATTGATCAAAGGTTTGATCGATCAAAGCCACTTCGATCGGTCAAAGGTTAAAGTCAATTTTGGAAATCTATAAATAAGGCAGCTGCGTTCAAGGATTATGATCATCGTTTTTCCTATACGAAAGCTACAAAACCTGTTTAGGGCTTCCCAAACCTTCCCATCCTCCTTATTAGAGATCCCACCATCTCTAGTCTCTCTGGGAAGCATTCGCAGGAGTCATAAGGGTGAAGACAACCTAGTGGAGGTTGCTACATCACCAAGGTTAAAGGTTTCAGAATTGGGTTCAAGACCTGAGGTATAATTTCTTGTTCCCTTGTTAGTACACATCTATGGAATTAACGGGTAGTAGATCCGGGTATACCAATAAGTTTTTGAAACTTAATCTTTTTGCTGCGCGTTTAAAAATAATTTTAAACCTGATTTTCCATCAGTTGGTATCAGAGCCACGCTTGTTTGGATCTACAGATGCATTTTGGAACACTAGTTTTGATTTACATGTTGATTTCAGAACTGTTTTTGAAATTGCATCGTCATAGATCTATTTCTGCGGTGTTTTCGCAACTGAATACAAATCTGTGAATGCATGGGATGCATGATGGGTTCGATCGATTGAAGTAGGTTTGATCGATCGAGACCATGCTATTCTTAAGCGATCGAAGGACCTTCGATCGATCGTACTTGATTTTGTTAGATCGATTGAACTATGTTCGATCGATCGAGAATGATTTTTTGTCCAGGTAAACTTTTCACAAATTCAAAAGTTTTAAAATTATACGTTTTAAATTTTAAATTATTCTGGAATTTTCTCAAATTATTCTGTGAAATTGAATGTTCAAGCGTTTGAACAATATTCAATCGATCGAACAGTCTTCGATCGATCGAAGTGTGACAGAGAAGTTAGATGTTGTTTTAATGTTCTAAATCAGTGCGTAAAGAGTTTATGTACTGTGTAAATCAATTAAGGGTTCCAATGATTATATATATCTGTTATATATGTGGAAGTACGATTAACCCCTTTGCAGCAAAGATTAATTTTTTATCTTCCAAGGCATCAAGATCAAAGTTTTAATTTTGTATTTAGATGTTTGTGATTGGTGGATGATTGTATTTATTATGATTTGGTTTTAAGGCATGTGTAAAGGGCGCTGCGACTTCAATCCTATGAAAAGGAAAGTCGCACTGCTTTCCCTAGCCTTTTTTTTATTTTCTTGTTGTTGATTTCTATTTCTAGATAAATTGTAGCTTCGAAAGAAGCATAGGACCAATGTAATAGAATTATAAAACCCATGAAGATGGAGCTGCAGACCATCAAACCAAGAAAGAGGTTCTATGGAGATAATCCATGGGAGATAGAGGCATATGAATGCCTTTGTTTCAATTTTTGTTTTTTGTTTTATGTTCTTGGTTGTGATTGCCCTTTAATTATATTGTTACTACTTGTATGCACGTAAAACAAGTTTTTTAAAATAAAATTCAAAACCCGTTTTCAATGCATTAGTAAACATTGGATGTTTATGGGTACTGTGTGAAAACAATTTTTTCAAAAGCAAAATCCTTTACTACTAAATCTAGTGGAAGAGGGTCTTATTTATTGATGATGCCAAAATTTGGTTAAAGTAAATTAAAGCAATTTAAAGGGACAGAGAGTGAGAGACTGGTTTTTTGTATGTGGTTCGGCCCTGTTAATGAAGGTACCTACGTCCACGTGTGTGTCTGAGCTTGTTCACTATACTGTAAAAAGTCGGGGACCTGTGGTGAACCAACAATAGTTTGGAGCTACCGTAGGTCGGCAGGGCGTGTTGGTGACCGCTATAGAGGTGTTGTAAAGACTGAAAATTGGTCCCTTTGAAGGGGGTGAGTGGTCTCTTTTATAGATGCAAGAGACCTACTCATACATGGATAAGGAAATATAATCCAATTGAGCTTGATTGGCATTAATTGTGGGGGTTTCCTAATTGGATTAGGAAACGATGTCCACTTTCCATAAGTCTTCTATCTTGAGTAGGAAACTGCCTGGAATATTGTGGGGCATGTGTTGTGGGCCCAGCTGGTCTGCGCCTGTACGGACCATGCCATTGTGGTCTTCCCGACCTGTTGGTCTGGTCATGAATGAACCGCTCAGGATGGTGAGTCTCGGGTAGACTAGACCGCTTGGGCAGATACTTATCCAAGGAGTTGTGCATGATTTGACTGGGACATGGACTGGCTGCTGAGTTGAACCGCTCGGTCATAGGATAGAGCCAATTTTGGGTGTATCAGCTGTCCCCCATTTCCAAGGTTGGTCGGATGCTATATCGGGGCAAGTTTGGAAATCTATTTGATGACACTTGCCACTGTCTGAGTGCTCGGGGAAGTTGCCTTGGAGCTTCTGAGTCTTGTGAGTGCTCGGGAACTGGCTAAGAGTTGAGACTTAGCCTAGCTCGGAGTTTTTAAGTGCTCGGGAATTGGCCAAGAGTTGAGACTCAGCCTAATTCGGAGTCTTTTGCTTGAGTTAGCTCCCAGGATGGTTATCTTCTACCCGTAAACCTTCGTCAAGGTTGTGGGCAAAAATATTTGACCATGTTAGAAAAGCCGACCTAAAGCGTATTGCTTTAGGGTCCTTTTCTGTTAACTCCCCAGGATGGTTACCTTCCGCCTGGTCAGCCTTCGTCAAGATTATTGGGAGAAGAGTTTGACCATGTTGGTGGAGTCGACCTAAATCACGTTGTTTTAGGGTCTTTTTGCTCCTCTGTCGTCGGCCAACCTAAGAGATTTTAGTCACCTCTATCGTCGGTTTGGACCTAAGTGGAGTTATTGCCTTTGAGTACTGTAGGCGCCCGGGTTGTTTAAGAGTTGGACTTAGTTACCGCAAGGCCTGTAAGTACTCGGTGTGATTTCTTGTTTAGTCCATCGTGCCTTTCTGCCCCCCAAGCTTTCGCTAAGACGAGGATCTTATGGAGGCTAGGACTGTAGGTAACTGACCTGGAACATGGTGGTTATGGGGTCTTTTGAAGCTTGCCATCATCAGCCACCTAGGGGGATTTGCCCCCATCATAGGTTGGACCTAAGCGAAGCCGATGCCTCGGGCATAACCCCGAGGTCTTTTGCCTCGGGTGTGATCCCGAGGTCTTTTGCCAATTGCGTAATAGTGGTCTTTGGTTGCCTCGAGGTTGAGCCCGAGGTTTTTTTAGTGCCTGAGTTCGGAGCCCGAGTCCTTTTGTGTCTGGGTTCGGAGCCTGAGGTCTTTTGATGTGCCTCGGGTGTGGCCCGAGGTCTTTTGATGTGCCTTGGGTGTGGCCCGAGGTCTTTTCAAGAGCTCTCTGATAGTCTGTGGAGCCTCATCCGATGATCGGGTAAGTACCACTGTAGTTGGATTGGTCGAGACTGTTAGAGACAGGTGGTCGGGCCAGGATCACTGGACTCCCGATTACTCTGAGCTGGATTCAAGGTCGGGATCACTGGGTTCTGACTGCTGCGAACTAGAGGTCGGGTCGGGGCTGCCGGACTCAGACCGCTGTGAACTGGAGGCCAGGTCGGGACTGCTGGACCCTGCCTGTTGTGAGCTGGAGGTCAGGTCGAGACTGTCAGACCCTGACTGTTGTGAACTGGAAGAACTGTCAGAATTCCCAGGCTGATCTCGCTTTCGTTTACTTTTGGAAGACTCGTTGCTTACACGCCCGGGATCTTTGGTTTTTAAATATTCTTCAATGCCAATGTATTCTCCAACCCTCTTAGTGAGTTCAGCTAAGGTTTCCAGTTGGTTTCTGTGAAATGACACAGCGCACTTGGTGTGTTGAACTCCCGAGCAGAAGGCTATAATAGTGACAGTTTCATCAAGATCATAGATTATGAGCTTCTCTTGAATAAACCGGTCGGTGAATTCCTTGAGGGTCTCATTATTCCTTTGTATGACTATCAGTAGCTGCATGTCAAGCTTTGGCCGTTTATGCATACCGATGAACTGGTTGATGAACTGCTTGCTGAGTTGCTTGAAACTGCGGACCGATCGGGGCTCTAAGGAGTAGAACCATTACACGGCCTGGCCTTTCAAAGTGCTGGGGAAGGCCAAGCAATGTAGTTCATCGGAGTTGGTGGCTAGGGCCATCTGAGCCTTGTAGGTCTGGACGTGGTCGACCGGGCTTCCCGAGCCGTTATAGGGATCTAGGTGAGGCTACTTAAATTTGCACGGGATGGCAAACCTCATGATCTGGCTAGAGAATGGTGACTCTGTCTCGGTATTGGCGTGATTCTGAGTTGGGTTCTGGCCCAACCTTTTGGCCACTCCATCAATCTATTTCTGCAAGTCCTTGATACGTGCCACCACACCTTCCTGACCGGTATCCGAATTGCAGGTCAGGTTAGTGGATGAGGCTTCCTTCTCATGGCGGTGTGCTGTCCCCTAGGATCGTGCTTGGCTATGACTCCGGTTCATCGTGTGCATAGGGACACCTCGGCTCTTGACCGAGTAATCCTGGACTGATTCCCTGGCCATATGTTCCTGTCTTTCCTCTCGGGTAGCATGCCTACTGTTGATGTCTCTGTTATCCTCAACATGGGACGGGTTGGCTTGGGCACGTTGTCTGGTCAAGATCGGTTCCCGACTGTACGCAACATTTTTGGGTCATTTTTCGGCCACTGGAGGACTGTTTTGCTGGGCAGCAGGGCTTTGATCTATTGCTAGATTTGACGCTGGCCCTCCAAGAGTTGTGCAAGGGTCACGGTAATCTGCTCAGATGTCATGACTGTCGTAGCCAGCGCCGAGGCCATCGGAACATCCCGGTTGGCCTACTGTGCAGTCTTCTCACCCTTCTTTGGAGGCATGGCTATTAGCCAAGAGATTTGTTGATGAAGAACTTGTCGTTCCCACAGACGACGCCAAGCTGCCAAAATTTGGTTAAAGTAAATTAAAGCAATATAAGGGGACAGAGAGTGAGAGACTGGTTTTTTGTATGTGGTTCGGCCCTGTTAATGAAGGTACCTACGTCCACGTGTGTGTCTGAGCACGTTCACTATACTGTAAAAAGCCGGGGACCTGTGGTTAACCAACAAAAGTTTGGAGCTACCGTAGGTCGGCCAGACGTGTTGGTGACCGCTATAGAGGTGCTGTAAAGATTGAAAATCGGGGGTGAGTGGTCTCTTTTATAGATGCAACAGACCTACTCATACATGGATAAGGAAATATAATCCAATTGAGCTTGATTGGCATTATTTTTGGGGGTTTCCTGATTGGATTAGGAAACAATTTCCACTTTCCATAAGTCTTCTATCTTGAGTAGGAAGCTGCCTGGAATATTCTGGGGCATGTGTTGTGGGCCCAGCTGGTCTGCGCCTGTACGGACCGTGCCATTGTGGTCTTCCCGACCTGTTGGTCTGGTCGTGAATGAACCGCTCAGGATGGTGAGTCTCGGGTAGACTAGACTGCTTGGGCAGATGCTTATCCGAGGAGTTGTGCATGATTTGACCGGGACATGGACTGGCTACTGAGTTGAACCGCTCGGTCATAGGATAGAGCCAATTTTGGGTGTATCATTTATAACAGCCACGAACTTTCATTAATGGTTCACTGTAAGATGAGTAACGCATTCTGTATCACCTCGGCAGGGGTGATAGTTCCATATGAAGGGTACACTACTCATTAACTACTAGATGTAAACTTCATATGGATAGGATCAATCAGACATGTTAGAGGGTGATCACCATACGGAGGCACTACTCGAGGCGGTTGTGATTAGATCCTAGTTAATAGTATACACTAGCTAAGCTATGGATAAGGGATCCCACACGGGGCATTATTTAGAAACTTAGAGATCAAATAGGTTCGGGAGTCATAACCCATTTTGCAAGAGTTGCATAGCGGATAAGTCATGATATATCGAAAGATCGAACATTGACCACCACACGAAGGCTTTGTTCTTTCGTTTTGATATTCCGGTGACTTTGTTTTAAAATAAGAGTTTTAAGGATTCTTTTATTTCAAACTGTCAAAATCTGATATCCATATTTATTTTGTCTTCTGATTTTACAGTAAATCATAGTGTTTGGATCTACATTTAGTCCACTTGCCACCATACTCACTCAAAACAAGTTAATTGGAAATAACTACACAGAATGGAAACGAAACCTTGACATCGTTTTAACTACAGAGGATCACATATATGTCCTCACCACCCCATGCCCCGAAGAACCCGCGACAAATGCTTCGACAGCTGTCAGACGTGAGTGTAATAAATGGAAGAAGTCGAATGGAATGGCCCGTTGGTACATTCTGGCCTCAATGGCTGGTGTGTTGCAACACCAATTCCAATCGAACAATTCTGCCTGTAACATTATCGAATCCCCTGAAAAAAATGTTTGGGGTGCATGGGAGGCCTGCCAGACAGGTAGCTATGCAGAAGATAATGAGTGCTAGGATTTCAGAAGGGACTCCAGTTAAAGAACATGTTTTAAAAATGATTGGTTATTTGAATGAGCTGGAGACCCTAGGTGCCAACATTGACACACAGACCCAAGTTGATATGATCCTCAATACGATGTTGCCGTCATTTGCACAAATTAAATTAAATTATAATATGAATAAAATGGATTTCCCAATGAGCGAATTAATGAGTTCTTTACTGGTAGCGGAATGGGTGATCAAACCTGGGGGCAACGTTTTGAACGTTGAGAAAATCTCTTCTTCCTCCCGATCTACACCGAAAGGCAAGAAAGGGAAGAGGAAGGCTGACACTGGTGGTCCAAGTGTTGGACCGATCCTTAAGATTGAAAAATCTAAGGGAAAAGGTAAGGGTAAAGGGAAGGTGGGTGGCCAAGGCAAAGGAAAGTATTTCCAATGCAGTGAGAAGGGCCACTGGAAGAGGAACTATCCAGAATTCTTAGCTACAAGAGTTCAAGGTATGATTGAATCACATGTGATTGAAGTAAGTTTTATAATGGATACTTCAAACACTTGGTGCATTGATTCTGGTGCAACTCTGTGGTATGAGTATGATTGACTAAGTCTTGGTTAACAATGTTATTTGTTGCGACGGATATTAGGGTAACTATGTTATGAAAGCGTTATGCAAAATTTTAAAATAATTTGTTTTAAAAAAAAGGATATGTATTTGACTTTGTTAAAAGTTTAAATTGAAATTATAAGGTGTAACGTTCTATGTTAATTGACGGTAGTTCGAGTACAGAGATTGAGAGATAAATGACAAGTGTGGTTGACCTCATTGAGGATGATTCAGGACGTTAGGTTATCTCAAACAAGTAGAATGGTGTGAAATTTTCAATTGGGAATCTAAATGGTGTCTTACGAATCACGTATGATTAGAAGTATAGTACGAGGTTGGTTAAACTGAAGTGGAATGAGGATAATTGTTAGAGACAGAGCGAGAGTGCTAGTGCAATACACTACTAACTATATGATAGTCATTCTGACTGAGGTTGCTATTATACGGATTCCTTAGGAAAAAAGGATTGGAATTTAATAAGAAATGAGAGTAGTTGAAATGTGTAATCATTCTATAAGTATTTCGCGATTAGAAGGATAAGGGATTGAATCCACGGTATATGAAATAAACGGTTGAACCATTGGCTTATCGACGGGGTATGCATGTAGGATAATACTCAGTTTTGGTTCACTTGGAGAAGAAGAGTTGTGTATAGTTGTTAACCGGTTGAGACGTGTTGTCAACGACTTTTAGTAAAAAGAAAGATGAGTGAATCGGAGATGAGTCATTTCCTTTGTTTTGGGTGTCGCGATAAAACGCTTGGATTTTGGCAAGTATATGTGTTAAGTACGATGAAAGGATGTGTGAGTTGACACTGTGACGTTCCGGTGGGATTTAATGCCAGGTTGACTATTGAGTATGATCTGCTCAGATCTTGATGTCCTTACTTATCGAGGTGCTTCATTGTATTCCTAGAATGCGTATTGAATCTTCAATCGAATTGAGTCGGGGACTCTGAGAATTTATTTTCCCTCAGAGCTTGAGGATTTATTTTCCTCATGAGATTGTGATATCTCAGTAGAGATGTGTGGGTTGTGATGAGACAAACATTGGAAGTAATTATGTGAAGTCCGTGTGACTTGATGAGATGGTATAAGTTTGGGGACAAACTTCCTTTTTGGAGGGGAGAGTTGTCACACCTGTCCCAGAATTTCAATTGTTGTAAATGCATAAGTGAATTTTTTAGAATTATTAACGTTGTTTAATAATTGGGAATGAGGTTAATGTGGGTCAACGGTGAGTGTCAATCGAGGACACAAAAGACATGGTAAATCAAAGAGACATTGATATGAGTTAAAATGACATTTATGTGATTAAATGTTATTTGATAGATATGGTATATGTGAATAGCAAGTTTACCTATTTTAGGTATTTTCTGGTAGTTTGGATCTTGATTAAGATCATTTTGGTTGTTTTAATGATAACCGATAAGATGTGTTGCATAAAAGGTAGGTTATCTAGAAATTCTATAAAATTAGATTTCGGAACGTAATTATGGTGACAAACGGAACTTAGACAAAAACTTTTATAATTTTTAATTTTCACTCGTGAAATAATGAATTAGACGTGTAAGGCATTTCGAGGAACTATAGAAGATTAAAAAACTCGCGGGGAGGTAAATGTAATGTCCAAGACTTATGTCTATATATAGCAAGCACAAGATATTTTCATTTGACAACTTTTCTAAAATTGAAATCAAGAGGGGGATTTTAGTGCTTAGAGCTTCAAGATGCAAATCGACGACCGTTGTTTGTCAGTTTTTCTCCAAATTCCATATTTGAACTCCTCGAGCTAAGGGCTTCATTTTGATACTTATTAGGTCACGTTTGGCAAATTTTCATAAAAATCCTAATATTGGAATTTGGGGAAAACATGTGTAAACTCGTAGGAATCACTTGAGATCTGAGATTTGACGTTTAATCGGGCTACTTTTACTTCTCTCAAAGTTATAGGACGTTTGCATGAGGTATAAATTCTAGACCTATGTATTATAGGAAATTACATGTTTTGGATATTTAACTTGATATTTGGATCCGGGCAAAATTCATGTATTAATTAGGCCGTTAATTATGCACGTGAAAATGCATGAAAAGCACGTATATGTGATTATATGAGCATGTTATGTATCTATGTGGGTCAAAAGGGGGTTTGGTGCAATTCCATCCGGGGGTAAGCTCCTTGATGTTTGAGGATTTTGGTATCAATAGTTGATGTGCCTGCTAACACGATAGAAACAGGTACACTGTGCAATCGTACAATATGTTGTAAATACATCTGGCTTAATCGCTTTACTGGGTACATCATATTGTAGAATAAAATGCACTGTCTTCGTAAGTCTATCCACAATCACCTAAATTGCATCGTGGTTCTACTGAGACTTGGGCAAACCTACTATGAAATCCATGGTCATGTGTTCCCATTTCCATTAGGGAGTCAGTAGCGGTTGTAGAAGTTCAGGTTGTTTATGTTATTTCGCCTTTACTTGTTTACAAGTAAGACACTGAGCTATATACTCAGCTACTTATCTCTTCATTCCTTCCCACCAAAAATTTCTCGTCAAATCCTTGTACATCTTCGTACCTGTAGAATGAATAGTCATTCGTGATTTGTGTGCTTTGGTCATATGTCTTTCCAAAGATTATCTTCATCAGGTACACAGAGTCTACCTTTACACCATAAGGTTCTGTCTGTACAAACACTCCAGACCTCTAGTTCCTTCACTGACATCTTTGCGAACCATAGCTTCAAATCCTCTGTCATCTATTAAGCCTCTATGATACGGCTAATTAAAGTTGGATGTACCATAAGACATCCAAGATGTTGTCCTTCAGTTTATTCCTCTGGTCAAAGGTTAAACTCGGCTAAAACTTCTAATGCTTGCCATTCTCGAATTAGTAATGCAGCGATTACTAGTCGAGGTCAACAACTCAAAGCATCTGTTACGACATCTGCTTTACCTGATAGTATTGCAATGAAAAATCATAATTCTTGAGGAGCTCCATCAATCTTTGTTGTCGCATATTCAACTCCATCTGAGAGAATAGATACTTCAAGCTCTTTTGATCGGAAAATAGATCGAACTTCTCTCCATAGAGATAGTGTCTCCAGATCTTTAAAGCAAACACTAACCAAACCAAACCAAACCAAACCAAGCCTTGTGTCCCAATCAATTGGGGTCGGCTGTATGATTCCTTTTTCTCCATTCTGCACGATCAAGAGCTATATGCTCATTTAAATTATAGATCATGCGTAGGGTAATTATTCTCATGTGGCTTCCATTGTTTGGATCCATATGCAATGACATTCTCATCTTGCATAAGTACACAACCAAGTCCTTGGTGTGACGCATCACTATAGATGGTAAATATTTATCCACTCCTGGGTATTGCCAATATCAATGTAGAGGTCAATCTTTCCTTTAACTCGTGGAATGCATCCTCATGCTTATCCATCCATTCGTACTTTATCTCCTTCCTTGCCAGGTTCGGTAAAGGTCCTGCAATCTTAGAGAATCCCTCCATGAATCTTCTGTAATATCCCGCCAGACCAAGAAAACTTCTAACTTTTGTCGCATCGGTCAATCTATTCTAGCTCAAGACTACATCGATCTTAGATGAGTCCACAGAGATACCGTTCAGTGAGATAACGTGTCCAAAAAATTTGACATCTTGTAGCCAAAATTCGCATTTGCTAAACTTTGCATACAACTTGCTATCTTGAAGCGTCTGTAAAGTAATATGTAAGTGCTCTTTGTGATATTCCTCTGTCTTAGAACAAATTAGGATATCATCGCTAAATACTATAATGACTTGATCCAGATAAGGTCTGAATACTTCATTTATTAAGTTCATGAATACTGCTGGAGCATTAGTCAATTCGAAAGACATAACCAGAAACTTGTAATGCATATATCTCGTCCTGATCGCAGTCTTCGACACATCCTATGGTCAAACTAACAACTGGTGATGTCCGGAATGTAAATCGATCTTTGAAAAGATCCTTGATCCTTACAGTTGATCGAATAGATCATCTATCCAAGGTAGTGGATATTGGTTATTGATTGTAACCTTATTCAACTCTCTATAGTTGATACAGAGTCAGAGTGTCCCATCCTTCTTCTTCAAGAATCGATCAGGTGCTCCCCAAGGTGACGTACTCGGGCAAACAAACCCTAAATCTTCAAGTTCCTAAACTTGCTTCTTCAACTCCAACATCTCAGTTGGCGCCATCCGATATGGAGTTTTAGATATCAACAATGTCCCTGGTACTAGTTCCACACAAAAGTCTATCTTCCTCTTTGGTGGAAGTCCTTTAATATCCTGGAATACTTTATTAAATTCTTATATAGTAGGAATCTAATCCATCGTTGGTTCCCTACTCCCGATCGTAGCTACCCAACTCATCACAAACATGTCGCTCATTGGCTGACACTGAAATCTAATCGTCGGTCATCTAAGTATCGAAAACACAATAGTCCTAGTAAGGCAATCCAAATTGGCACTGTACTTGGTAAGCCAATCCATTTATAGGATAATATCAAACTTTGACATTGACAGAACTACCAAATCTGCCGAAAGATTCCTATCTCCTAGGGTCAATGGACAATCTTTGCACACTTTACTTAACTTAACTGTCATTCACTGGTGACACAGCATTAAGTGCTGGCTCAAGTGTCTGGAGTTCTATACCCAACTAACGTACAATCTTAATAGCAATAAACAAACATGGAGCACTAGTATCAAACAAAGCTATAACTTGACTATGAAAGAGTACCTTCCAAATACTGCTACTCATCGACATTAAAGTCTGCTTCCATGGTAATGATGGCATTCATCCATGTCTAATAATGGGGTCCTTGAATCCACTAAACTAGTGCCCCATATTATCCTCTGCGAGGTACATGACAATCCCTGCTTAGATGGCCTGGCTTGTCATAATTTCAGCAAACGATATCTGGCCTGCGGTTAATTTTGGGAGCGGTGCAGTTCCTTGCAATGTGCCCCGACATTTCATAATTAAAACATCCCCCGTTACTTGATTGTGGTGCAGTAAGCTGCGCCTGAGGCTGTGGTCCCTACTGGCAATATTGTTGGGGTTGAGGATGATTCTGTTGAGACTTCCTGGCTCCGTCCTAGGTGCATTTGTTCCCTTGAAAGTTACCTTGACGTCTCCACCCTTGGGTGTTCCTCGGCAATACATTTTGGAAGTTCCTTGTCTGAAAGTTTCTCGACAACTGGGGTCGATTCATATATCATTATTGTACCGGATAAGCATCTTTTTCAAACTTACAGCAAGTCGGACTAGTCCCTCAAAGCTCTAGTTAAAATGGCCAATCATCATGTGGCGAAGATGGGGGTTCAAACCCTGATGAAATCTCTTCACTTTCTTCTGCAGGGTGTTGATCATGTGTGGAGCGAATCTTGACAATCGCTCGAACTGTGTAGTATATTCCCTTACAGCCCAACTATCTTAGACCAGGCTAAGAAAGTTCTTCTCTTGTTGATGCTTTTCATCTTTCAAAAAGTATTTTTCCAAAAATCTTCCATTAAACGTCTACCACGGCATCATTCTTACAGCGTTCATCCCAATTGTGGTCCTTTCAGCCTTCAACTAATCTACGTCGGTGTAGGTCAACTGGAATGTAGACAAGCGGCATTTGTCTTGCTCATTGCATTCTAGTGCCTCAAATATCAGTTCCATCTCTCGTATCCATTGTTCTGCTTTCCACAGTTCGGTTAACCCATCAAATTTCTCCGGACGTAGTCCACAAAAATGTCCGAGTAACTTATCTCCTAAATGACTTGGCGGAGGTGGTGCAACAGAATACTGGACAGGTCCTTGATTAGTAGCATGGTTATAAGTGTCCCCGTCATGCTCCATTCTTTGCATAAATGCCTCTAAGTCACCGCTAGGGTCCATGCCCTAGGGAATAGGTGCTCCTAGTCATGGTGGATTCCTTCTTGCTCCAATCATCATGATCTATTGATGTGTACCTACAAAAGACCTATCAATTAGCTGAGAGTCTTCTCAGAGAAATAAAATCAAGATAACATGATAGGCAGGATGAATTAGCAATTCTAAATCATGAGCTTATCATCAAATTCAATCACCCCACAGATATCCCAAAAGGATACTCGTATATATATATATATATCAAAAGATGTACCGTGAAGTACACAATAGTCAAATAGTGTACCAAGTGGGACATAACTATTACAAGTACTAAAGTCATCTATACAACACTAATACCAGTGGTAAACATCTATACAAAGCTATGGTCAAATAGCTCTCTCTCAAGCACCCAAAAATCATGTGGACAACATGTCCTGATAAAACTAACCAAATCTAAATCCCATAGATCCTAACTCAAAAGTCATCAGCATCTGATCCAACTGGTAGTGCCTCGTCCTCTGAGATGATATCCATCTCCTCCGGTGGATCATCCTCCACTGGCACAGTGAAACCTCCAACTTAAAGGAAAATTAGGTTTCGAAAACTTAATTATATGCATAGCAGAAAACAAAGTTCAAAACCTTTATTGGTTGCCTTTGATCTACTACTAATTAACTTTATAGATGCATAGACAAGAAGGATAGAACATGACACCTTTGTATCTTGAACCCAATTTTGAATTCTTCAACTTCCAGCAGTCTCTTCTAGGTTATTGTCACCCTTATGACTCCTATGGATGCTTACCGAAAAGACTAGGGTTGGTGGGAACCCTAATAGAGAGGATAGAGAATGTTTGGGAAACCCTAAACAGTTTCTGCAGCTCTAGAATATGAAAATCGACAATTAAACTATTTTGTATGCAACTACCCTATTTATAGATTTCCAAACTGATTTTTGGGTTTCGATTGATCGAAACACTTTCGATCGAATGTTCGATTGATTGAAGCATTTTTGATCGATCGAAACTGTCTTGACTTCAATCGATCAAAACTCTTTTGATTGATCGAACTTGTCTTGACAACATCCTCATATGCCTTTCCAAGCATCCTAGCAGAGCTAAAAGTGGGACCTCCTAGGTTCTTTATTATTAGCTCAGACTAGTTGTTAATTCCCATGGACAAACTCTTCGATTAGCAAATCATCCAACTGATCAGTTAACAGTTACTCCACTATAAAATGATAACTGAACTCCAACGCAAAAGAACATATCCGAAGCGATGACTAGACTTGTATGGTGTACTAATGTCCCTCTACCGTTAGCATTCACAATCATATTCAGGTAGTCAGATAAACTGTTACTGTCAACCTGAATCATGATTACTTCTTGTATTCCTTAAGCCCCATTCACTTCTCATGATTACCAAACTTGTCGATAACTACTTATCAACAAGACTACAGTTCTCAGTAATTAACTTGGTGATATTCTTAAGGGAGTGCTTACTCTTTATCAGAGCGTAGATTCTATCCTGACAATATATGCTCACAACCCTATGAACATGACATACCCAAGATACCTAGGTGTTGATCTTTAAGACCTCACTGATTGGTAAGTCAAAGCAGCCATATCCATAGTTTGTGTCCATAATCGTGTCAAGATTAAGAACACGTACCTTATACAAGTTATGAGTTCCTATCGACTGTTGACAGTCTTAAGTGTCAATAGGAAAGCTCAGGTCCGTTAATGCACTATAAGCACTAGCATATTCACTAAGAGTCATACTCTAGTGATTGAGATTCATCACTCCATCCAATGGTAGTTAATCATGCTATAGTGTACACCTGATGAGATATCCAACCTCATCATCCACTATGACAATTTCCAAGTATCAAATAATAGTAATTTGTATCTCACATGTATGTATCTCATACACACACGAATTACTTACTATGATACTTAAGGATTAACAATCGTCTCATGAAAAAACATACACAATGAAATGTAAAGCTAATATCCATATATTAAAATGCCAATGTCTAATACATAAAGTAATGGATTAAGGGCATAAACCCAAAAAAAAACTCCCACTTGCACTCATAACCCATTACATTTAAGACCTAGACTATCTAGATGATGATCAAAGACCTTCTGTGGCAAGGCCTTGGTAAACGCAGTCACATCGCTACGTTGGACTATATCTCGAATGAGATGATACTTCCATTCTACGTGCTTTCCCTTTCCGTGGTTTCTTGGATCCTTAGATTGAGCCACTGTCCTATTATTATCACAATAAAGTGTAATAGGTGACAATGATGCTGGTACCACCTCGAGTTCCATGAAGAGCTTCTTGAGCCAAATAGCTTCCTTTGCATTTTCACAAGCAGCCACATACTCAGCCTTTGTAGTTGATCTGCAATGCATTTTTGCTTAATGCTCCTCTAACTAACTGCACCACCTCCGAGGGTAAAGAGATGTCCAGGCATTGATTTCCTCGAATCCTTATCTGACATAAAGTCTGAGTCAGTGTATCCCACTGAAATCAATGCATCACCACCATACATAAGCATGTAATCTTTAGTCCTTCTTAAGTACTTAAGAATGTGTTTAACGGTTGTCCAGTGCTCTGGACCTGGATTCGACTAATACCTATTGACCATGCCAATGGCAAAGTAGATATCTGGTCTAGTGCACAACATCACATACATGAGACTTCCCACTGCCGAAGCATAGGGAACTCCTGCCATGCGATTCCTCTCCTCTTGTGTCTTAGGACACTGGTCCTTGGAGAATGCTAAATAATGCCTGAAAGGTAGCAAACCTTTCTTCGAGTTATCCATGGAAAATCTAGTTAGCATTTTATCGATATAACCAGCTTGAGATAATCCCATTATCTTTCGCTTATGATCTCGAAAGAGCTTTATCCCAAGGATATAGCTCGCCTCTCCTAGATCCTTCATATCGAAAGTACTAGCTAGCCAAACCTTGATTGATGACAATGCCGCTACATCATTCCCAATGAGTAGAATGTCATCAACATAAAGCACAAGAAAAGCCACCACCTTACCTTCATATTTCTTGTATACGCAAGATTCATCCAGATTCTGTATCAAACCAAACGATTTGACTGCTTGGTCAAAACAAATGTTCTGACTTCTGGATGTCTGCTTAAGCCCATAAATGGACTTTTGCAACTTGTATACCAAGTTACATTTTCCACTAGCTATGAACCCTTCTGGTTGCTACATACAGATGTCCTCCTAAAGATTGATATTCAAGAATACAGCCTTAAAGTCCATCTGCCAGATCTCATAATCTAGGCATGCAGCAGTGGATAAAAGTATCCTGATGGATTTAAGCGTGGCTATCGGCGAGAAGGTTTTCTCATAGTCAATGTCCTCTCTTTGAGTTTAACCTTTATCTATAAGTCTGGCCTTAAAGTTCTCAATCTTTCCATCAGATACTCTTTTCCTCTTATAGACCCACTTACAGCCAATGGGTTTAATATTGACTGGAAGTTCTATAAGATCCCAGACTTGATTGGAATCCATAGATTCCAATTCAGCCTTCATAGCTTTAATCTAATGAGCTAAATCAACATTAGCCATTGCCTCATCATATGTGGCAGGATCAAAATCAAATTCTATGGAGGCAGATTCAAAAACTTCTACTAAGAATATGTATCTATCAAGCTGGCTAATAATCCTCCCACTATAATGAGGTACCAATGTAGAAATAGGTGAAGATGTGGTGTTTTCTTGTCTTACATCGCTTTCAACTATTAGAGGAATAGAGGGCTCTCCATCTATTTCTCTCAGATCTATCCTTTCTTTAGGTTTATGGTTCATGAGATAATCATCCTCCAAGAAAGCAGCATTTGTACTAACAAACACTCGATATTCTCTTGGATCATAAAAATACCATCTATAAGTACCCTTTGGATACCCTACAAAGTAACATACTTCCGATATAGTTTTCAATTTGCTCATCTTTCCTTTCAGCACATGTGTGGGACACCCCCATATCCGGAGATATTACAAAGAGGGCTTACACCCATTCCACATCTCCCGTGGTGTATTAGGAACGAATTTGCTTGGAACAAGATTTAGTATGTACGTAGCGGTTTCCAAAGCATAACACCAACGAAATAATGGCAACTCGAAATAACTCATCATCTACCTAGTCATGTCTAAAAGAGTCTGGTTCCTTTTGTTTGCTACACCGTTTTGCTGAGGCATACTAGGTGTAGTCAACTGTGATAGAATCCCATTCTGTATGAGGTGATCAATAAACTCATTGGAGAGGTACTCGCCACCTCAATCAGATCAAATGGCCTTGATATATGTGTCAAATTGCTTCTCCACTTTAGTCCTAAACTCTTTGAACTTTTCAAAGGCTTCAGACTTGTGTTGCATTAGGTACACATATCCATACCTAAGTGGTCATTAGCAAATGCAATAAAATACTCATAACCACCCCTAACTCTAATATTTATTGGTCCACACACATCAGTATGAACTAATTCTAACAATGCATTGGTCCTGTTGTCCTTTGCATAAAAAGGGCCTTTTGGTCATTTTACCCTCTAAACATGATTCACAGACTTCCATTGGTTCAAGAACCAAATCACCTAGGACCCCTTCTTTGACTAGTCTGCCAATCCTGTTTAGATTGATATGACCTAGCCTCAAGTCCCAAAGCCTTACTAGATTAGTGGAAGGTTCCCATGGATATCGCAATTTTTCCTACCCACAGATGTTCTAAAAAAATCTTTTCTCTTTCAAAAATACAAAACACGAGTCGCCACTTAATTTTTAAAAGGAAAAATTAAGAAACCATTTTAAAGCAAACTGATCTTTTTTTAAAACCAGAGATTAATCAGGTCCGAAAATTATGGAATGAGAGAGGAAGGAGCCCGGCGGACTAAAACACCCCCTCTCATCCTATCTCGTGATAGGCCTCTACTCAACATCCTTTTAATCGAATTTATTAATCTAAGCATGCCCTCAACTAATACATATATATATATATATATAAGTATACATTGCAAAAGCATGTCTAAAGGGTGTAAGATTGCTAATGGTAAAATATCATTCAAAACCACATAGTTCAAATAGCAGGCAATATGATATGCAAAAAGGGAACTAGAGAACTTACTCGGGATCCTGCCATAAATATTAAACATGTAATACGCACAAAATGGAAATCCTAAGAAAGGAGTCTCTATTCACATATATACACATAAAGCAAGACCTAATTCTAAGGTGTCGCACATGGAGTCGAAAAATCAATAAAATCAATAAATGATTAAACTAAAGGAGGGTTAAGAAATCATACCTCAATAGCGCTACAAAAAAAAAGTGTTAGTCCACATGATTTATAAGATATAATATCGAGACCTAAATTCTAGCTTAAGTTTATCAAGCATGGAGGAATTGACATATATGAATTCTTTCTAATTAGTTGGAAATGCATCACTTCTATAGATATACAAGTCTCAACCAGAAGCCAATGTAATGTCCATATAGAGGTGGCATAGTCCCAATATGATCACAACGAACTCATAATTAGGTTCAATCAAGTGCAATTTTATCTAAAAAAATGAATCATAATTACAAGTATCAAACCACATGGACGAATGCAGATAGATATATAAACATGAACAAGAATAAGAATAAGCTATGAATTATTCATTGATTTGGATCATTTAGCCTCCGTATTTAAGTTTAATTGATCATTATTAAAACATGATTTAAGCCCTAGGTCATAGAAAGTCATTTGGACCATTATTTACAAAGTTGGTCAAATATGTCATAAAATTCTAAAAATTACAGAGAGCAGACTAGAACTTCAAAAAAAGAAAAAGCATGTTTCCCTTGGTTTGATGTCGGTGAATTTTGGACACAAGATGCCTTTGTGAGTCTAGTTTCCAACCCAAAAAGAAAAATCAAAGATCAACAGTTTAATCTCTGGGAAAAAGGTAAAAATCAGACATCACTCAAAGATTTGCAAATCTCTGTCCAGAGGTTTTGTACGATTTTCTAAAAATAGTAAAAAATCAGAATCATTTTGATCTTTTTAGAGGATCTTATTAACACATTAAACTTCATATAAAAAATTATTTAGGGTAAAAAATGTTTGATTAAGGTTCTGATTTGCTTCTTTTGAAACTGATTTACTGTTCTGAAACTCTGGACAGAATATGGTTGTCATTGGAGATATTAGAATGACTATAACTCATGAATTCCAAAAGGATATAGAGAAAATCCCATGAAACCCCAAGTTAGAGAATCCAAGTCATGAGTATGGACTTGGACCCATCTACTTGCTTATAAATGATGATCAAACCTTGGCTCCCATGTGAAGCATAAGATTATGTGGAATCAAAAGATCAAACTCAAGAGCTTTCAAGAGAGATATTGAAGATCTTCAAGAATCTCAAGAGAAAAGCATAAAAAAAAAAGAAGTAAGATAAAAACCAAGAGAGCAAGTGCTCTAAATCCACCAAGGAATCTTTTAGAAAACTTGTTTACTTCAAGTTCATAAGCATTATTGATCCAAACCAAAGAAAGAAATAAAAGAATGAAAACATAACTAAAATTTAGAGGATCACCTCCAACTATTCTCAACTTCTTGGTGTGTTTAGGATATACCAAAGGCTAATCAAGCTCTTCTTCTAGCTCTTACAACCCTTTAATCTTCTTAAACTTTTCTTGGAATCTCTAGCTATCAAAGTTTAAAGAAGATTCAAAATAAGATTCAAGTCTAAAAATGAGAGAGATATAGAAATTCTAGAATCAAAGACTAGAAAAAAAGGAATCCCTTGTAATGGGTTATTCATCCCCAATATATAGGCAAACTTTAGAGGGTTATTTTGGTAATTTTATAGTAAAAACCCAAATTTTGGATGTCCTTTTGAAGGTAGAAAATGTACTATATCAAAGCTGGCAGTCACAAAAATGCATCACTCAATGGAGACGGAAGCGGCACTCAATGACTGCCATAGCGGCACTCACTGATTGTCGGCGCAGCATTTAGTGAGTGCCAATGTGGCATTCAAAGAATGCCACGGAAAACTCCATGGACTGCCGTCTTTTCTGGAATTCTGATCTTAGCGGCATTTGGTGTATTTTTACGGCTATCAATGAAAGCCGTTGCGACACTTGCTAACTGTTGTACGACAATCAAAGAGTGTCGTAGCGTCAACCCATGACTGCCGTAAAATGTGCCATGTGCCGTTTTCTTCTAGTATCTCTTTTTCTTCTTTCTTCCTTTTTGTTTGAATCGTTGAGCCTTTCAAAGAGCTTGAATCACCTTTGGAAGTCCTACATTAATCGGACGTTGTCATCATTGGATTTGGAGGTAACACTCCCCTTAATTCGATATTTGGTCAAAATCGGAGTGTCTATAGTTTGCCCCTCTTTGACAGAGCTTGTGGAGCAATGCGTGTCACAAGTGAATGTCAAAGCCTATGTGAAGACAAGCCTTTGACCAAACTGTCAAACTTAGGTAAAACAAAATGCGTTGTAAAAGAAAATAAGCGCATGGCAATGGTTCATGCTGGTTGTGCTCAATGATGAGCTGCCTACTTATCCATTCAGGAATCAGACCAAGACGTAGTTCGGGCAAGGGCAAACACACACAAGCACTAGTAGTCATACGGATGAATGCACCTATCTTGTCGTGATGTACGTGTTCACGCAATGATGACTACTAATGCAACATCGTGCTCTATAAATGATGTGATTCTAAAATGTGCAATCCTGATATTTTTAGATATAATCCATATCTTATGCTACTCAATGCTCATGTTAATTCTCTTCAAGATACGCGGTCGTTTCTGCCAAAAGGACAAACGTAATTGATTGGGTGGCGCTTCGCGACTTAGACCCCTGTGTCAATGCGGTTTTGCTCTAATAATTTGCAGCCGCTCAGCCTTGCCAGATATGTTTGCTTTGAAAAATCCAGAGCCGCTCGACCCCATCAGATAAGTTTGCTTTGAAAAATCTGTAGCCGCTCGGCCCCGTCAGATATGTTTGCTCTAAAAACCCACAGCCGCTCAGCCCCGTCGGATATGTTTGCTCTGAAAATCCGCAGCCGCTCGAACCCGTCAGATATGTTTGATCTGAAAATCCGCAGTCGTTCAGCCCCGTCAGATATGTTTGCTCTGAAAAATCTACAGCCATTCGACCCCGTCGGATATGTTTGCTCTAAAAATCCACAACTGCTCGGCCCCATCGGATATGTTTGCTCTGAAAATCCGCAACCGCTCGGCCCCGTCGAATATGTTTGCTCTGAAAATCCGCAGTCGCTCAGCCCCGTCGAATATGTTTGCTCTGAAAATCTGCAGCCGCTTGGCCCCTTCGGATATGTTTGCTCTGAAAATCATCAAGATTGGGAGTCAGTCATATATGTTCAATTCAATTTTCAAAATTAAAAGTCAAACAGACTCAAATCAATTCAGTCTTCTAAAATTAGGAGTCTTTCAGACTCAAATCAATTCATCTTTTCAAAACAAGGAGTCAATCAGACTTAAATTAATTTATTCTTCTGAAATCAGGAGTCATTCAGACTCAAATCAATTCATCTTTTCAAAACCAGGAGTCAATCAAACTCAAATCAATTTATTCTTCTAAAATCAGGAGTCATTCAGACTCAAATCAATTCATCTTTTCAAAACTGGGAGTCAATCAAACTCAAATCAATTTTTTCTTCTAAAATCAGGAGTCATTCAGACTCAAATCAATTCATCTTTTCAAAACTAGGAGTCAATCTGACTTAAATCAATTTATTCTTCTAAAATCAGTAGTCATTTAGACTTAAATCAATTCATCTTTTCAAAACCAGGAGTCAATCAGACTTAAATTAATTTATTCTTCTAAAGTCAGGAGTCATTGAAACTCAAATCAATTCATCTTTTCAAAACTAGGAGTCTTTCAGACTCAAATCAATTCATCTTTTCAAATCCAGGAGTCAATCAGACTTAAATCAATTTCTATTTCTAGATTAGGAGTCAAAAAGAATATTAATTTTCAAAATCGGGAGTTTAAATGAGACTTAAAGAATCATTGAGGACTAAAGCGAATGTGAGGTTACCATTGAGGACTAACATAGATGCCATAAAGGACTAATGAGGGTTGCCATCAAGGATTGCCATAGAGGATTAACGAGGATTGCCATTGAGGCCTGACAGAGATTGCTTTTAAGGCCTAACAAAGATTGCCATAGAGGACTCAGGGAGTTAATTTTTTGCAAAATTTGGGGAGTCTTGAGACTCAAAGAATTTGGACGGAGCTGATAGAAAGAATGATTTTCTGCATTCGCGGACCTTTGGAAGAAACACATCGATCTTGTCAAAAGAGGGAAGTCACCTTTGCCCCTAGTCTTGGACTCTTCTTACATTGTCACTTTAGTATTATGTTGTGAATCTTGTGATAGTTGATCGGGAGAGAACTAATCCTATTTATACGCCTTAACGAGCATTTGTTAGTACCTTTTTATCCTGTTTTTGTATATTTTTACTTCGTTTTCTATTTTCTGACAGGTTTTGGAAGAAATCAAGTATATCAGGCTAAACAGGGTGAAAAAGCAGAAGAAAAGAAGCTGAAAATGCCAAGTCGCGTGCGCGACCCGCGCCCGCGAAAATCCGAGAATCGCTCGCGCGAGAACCCAAAAATCGCTCGCGCGATCCGCGCGCGCGAGGTCCTAAATGTCGCGCTCGCGCGATATGGGTAAAAACCAATGTTGCGTATTTCAGTATACTGAAGACTCCTGTGCAAACGAAACTGCTGAACGACGTCCAGACTGTAAATTACATGCGTTTCAGTTCGTTTCGGGTTGGGAAGCCTTCCAAAGCTTGTGTAAACTCTATATATACTTAGTTTTTGTAATTTTAAGGGGTTGGCAACTATTATACACACCCATACATACACATTCTACAACCATACTTCCAGCCCTTGAAGAGGGAGAAGCAAGGAGAAGAAGAAGAAGACCAAGGATCTCCATGGCCTCCTCCATCAACTACTTGCCGATCTCTACTCCTATGGCAGCTTAGATCATAGATCTAGGGTTTCAATGAAGCCCTAGATGAGTAATAGGGTTTTATTTATGCTTTTATTTTAGTTTTATTATGTATGGATGACAGTCACATGTTGAGAGGATTTTTATTAACAAATCATGCTTCTATTGATTAAATCATTGCTTTCAGAATTTATTCTTGTCTTAGATCTGTTTTGACTGTGATGTGCTCAACGATCTATTCTTGCTGTGCTTGTTTAGATTGTTTACATGTGATGGTGCTTTATTGATTCGTGCTATCAAGTATCCGAATAGTCCATGCCTAGATTAGACGGATTAGATCACGACCCTAGTTTAGTGTGGGATAATCCGTGCTAACCGAAGATGGATTATGTTGGTGCGTGAACCATGAATATCTTCTTGTCGGAGGAATTGGGCTTGTAGCTACAATTCCCCATTATCATCCAACTTAGTAAACTAAAGTAATTCATAAATATTCCTATTATGAAGCTAGTGGTGGATTTGTAATCCTAGGTTCCCTTAAACATTATTTAAAACACTTTTAATTGCTTTCATAGTTTAGATTTACTTTTATAGTATTAGTTTAATTAAATCCAATTCAAATCCGTTTTTCTTAATTAATTAGACTTAGGTTTTAAAATTAAGAGCTGTAGTAATCAATCTCTGTGGGTTCGACCTTTACTTCCACACTGCAAATCTTTTGAAAAATAAAGAATACTTTTTATATCTTGATTCTGACAACATCAATTTTTGGCGCCGTTGCCGGGGATTGCATTACTACCTTTAATTTTATAATCTTAGTTTAGTTAATTCGTAAATATTAGATTAGTTTTTATTCTTCTTATTTTCCGTTTTTGTTTTAAGTTACTAACTTTTTATTTTATTTTTGTAGTTTCTCGAGTCTCAAAATTCTAACGTTCCGAGTGGATTAGCTAATCACATCAAAGGAGCTTACGCAAATAAAATAAATAAAAATTAAGTAAATTGCTCGCTTTAACTTCGCATCAAATCACTGTAAGTCAGGGCGCTGAGACGCAATTACTTGGATTAGGATAGTTGTGGAGTGATCATTGCATTAGCTAGGAAACCCGGGGCGCTGGGCTTGACGCGGTCATTGCATTACAGGATAATTTGCATGCATCATAGTAGTACTGTGTGCTTGCTTGTCGTCTTAATTGCGTGATTGCTATTTGTTTCTTTTGTTTAGTTAGTCGTTTTAGTTTCTTTTCCTTTGTTTTAGTTTATGTTAGGTACACGTTCGAATAAACCGGAATTAAAACCTTTAGACTCTGAACTTGAACGTACATTAAGAATTAACAAGTCTTCAAACTTAACTTCTAGAGCTATGTTTTTAATCGACGACGATTTGACACCAAAACCAACGTCTTTATTTGAATCCGAAATACGTAGTACTATTACAAGACTAAAGGAACCACGCTTTCATAACATAGAACCGATTAAAATGGCAGACATTGGAAATAATAACGATAACAATCAAAACAACGGAGCTAATATGAATAATCTTAATATACCGCCACCTCCTCCACTTATAAACTATTTTATTCCTACGACTTACACGCCACAAGCTGGTATCGAATTACCGGAGGCGACGGCATCTCACTTTGAGATAAAGTCATCTACCATCTCGCTACTTCCGTCTTTTCATGGCCGTCTTAATGAAGACCCTTACCAACACTTAGGAGATTTCCAAGATATATGCTCTACTTTGAAAATCCAAAACTTAACTGATGATGAATTAAAATTGCGGCTCTTTCCATTTTCTTTAAGAGACAAAGCTAAGTATTGGCTTCAATCACTTGAGCCAAACACAATTAAAACATGGGAAGCCTTACACACCGCATTTTTACAAAAGTTTTTTCCTATTATGCGTACGAATCAAATACGGAAATCCATAACAAACTTTGTTATGCAAGATGGGGAAACACTTTATGACACTTGGGAGAAATTTAAAGAACTACTACGCTCGTGTCCACATCATCAGGTTCCTAAGTGGCAACTTGTTCAAGTCTTCTACGAGGGGCTTACTCCCTCTGTTAGGAATACCGTCGATGCCGTTTGTGCGGGAACTTTCCTACACAAAAGCGCCGACGAGGCCTGGAAAATTTTCAAAACTTTGAGCGAGAATTCGATGCACCAAGCGGTGTCTGTCCGTTCTGAGGGATACTTTCAACCTAAGCGAGAGGTGACAGTTGAGTCAAGTCAATCAATTCAAATACAAGAATTAAATAGAAAACTTGACCAACTGATGCAAATGAACAAAACGTCTAATCCACCCTCTTCAGAAGTATGTGCATTATGTTCCGAACCGTCCCATAATATCTTTGCATGTCCTTCTGCATCTCAATATCCGGAATTTGTGGAACAACACGTTAATTCTATGCAACAATTCCAACAATTCCCACAAAATAATTATACTCCTAGGTCGACTAATTTTTCTAGTATGTACCGACCCCAATATCAACAAGGTCAATACCAACAACCTCCTCCTCCACCTCCACGTAATACTGCATTTGAGGAGAAGGTGCTGGCCTCACTTGAAAATTTTGGGTCGGTGATTCAGTTAGTGCACTCTCACACTCAGTCTATCGCAAAGCTCGAGTCCCAAATGGGACAAGTAGTTACTACATTAAACCGTTTAACTGAGAGTAAGTCGCCGAGTCAACCTATTCAGCAACCTAAGGGGCAATACGCAGTGGGTAGTACGACTGAGAGCGTGAATGCTGTTTCGACTAGGATGACTACTCGAGATGAGGAAGTTGTTGTAATTCCGGATGGGGGTGAGAAAAATGAAAATTTAAATTTGAATAAAGGAAAAAGTGAAGACGTGGATAGAAATAAGAAAGATAAAGAATCGGTCCCAATTAACTATGTTCCAAAGTTACCATATCCACCTAATGTTGAGGAACCGTCTAATTTTTCAAAGAAAAAATCAAAAACTGAGGATGTACTCGAGGTGTTTAAACAAGTCAAAATAAATATTCCATTCCTCGATGCTATTAAACAAATTCCCGCTTATGCTAAATGTTTAAAAGACCTTTGTACACAAAAGCGTAAAATACGCAGTCATACTCCTAAAAAGGTCTTTCTCACAGAAAAGGTAAGTTCGATTTTTCAACACTCACCTCCAAAGTATAAGGATCCTGGTACGCCAACGATTTCATGTGTCATAGGTGACACTATCATCCATAGGGCTCTCCTTGACTTAGGTACGAGTGTTAATCTTATACCTTATCACGTCTATAAACAATTAGGTCTAGGTGAACTGAAACCTACGGCCGCTACAATACAATTAGCGGATCATTCTATTAAAATACCTAGAGGAATCGTCGAGGACGTTTTGGTTAAGATTGACAAATGCTATTATCCTGTCGACTTCATGGTCCTTGACACTGAACCCGTGCTAGATGCTAGGAAACACACTCCTGTCATTCTAGGCCGTCCATTCTTAGCCACGGCCAACGCACGTGTCAATTGTAGAACAGGGGTGATGAAAGTGTCGTTTGGGAACATGAACTTAAAATTAAACGTTTTTAATGCTATGGATCAACCTCCTAAAGATGACGATTACCTATGTGAGGCGGAAGGTGAGGTAAGACGGAATATTGAGCCTAACAAAGCAATAAATGTGAGTAACGACAAAGATATAGCGGATGATGAGTGGATGAACCCTAATACTTCGGACTCTAATGCTGAATCTACTCGGAAGGTAAGAAATCGATTTGAACATAATGACAAACCATCAATCGAATTAATTCAAAGCGACGTGATTTCTGCTTACCACCGAGCTCTACCTGATGCCCTAAAGGGTACAAACTCCGATTTACGGCCTCCTTGAGTCTTGAGCTAGAACGGTCTAGCTGGAGACGTAAAAGTTAGCGCTTCTTGGGAGGCAACCCAAGCTTTATTTCGTTCGTTTCTCTTATTTTTGGGTCGTTTTTTAGGCTGTTTGAGTCTGTTTTGGACATTCTGGATAGGTTTAGGGGGTTGGAATTAATTTATATTAATAGTATATACATAATTTTAGCCAAAAAGTGAAAAAAACCATTCTCGCGCGCGTGGTCCGCTCGCGCGAGACGTCGCTCGCGCGGCCCGCTGGCGCGAGAATGTGACTTAGTGGAATTTTTGTTCTTTTATTTTATGATGCCTCAGGTTCTCTTCGCGCCTGATCTCGCGGGCGCGAGGTAGCTCGCGGGAGCGAGGGGTCCCGCTGGCGCGATAAGTAAAAAAAAAAAAATTAATTATTCGCGCGCGCGACGGCCGCTCGCGCGATTTTCCAATTTTCTGATATTTTCTTTTGTTTTCTGTATCCTTCTCCCCCATACTTGTTCTGCTAGTTTTTACTTTTCTGTTTTTCTTTCATAAGCACTTTTAGATCGAGTCTTTGAGTGTTTTCATAAGTTCTGTTTATGTTTTATTTTCTTTTATAGCTTATTTTCGTGTTGTCTTCATAGTTTTGTTTCTTCTTATAGTTTATTTAGTTTCGTTTAGCTTAGTTATAATTCTTTTAGCTATTTTTATTATTTTGTTAGTTTGTTTTATTTTATTAAGAAGTAACAGGTAATATTGAACTTTAGAGCCATATTCCTTTGTGTTCACCTGTTCTATGCTTGTCAAGATCGAGGTACTATCGTTCCTTCCTTACCTACTCTCCTTTCTTTCGTTTTATTGTTTCATTGGGGACAATGAAAGGTTTTGGTTTGGGGGTATGCACACACATGCACATTAGTTTATGCAAAATTTTAAAATTTTTCAATAAGTGTGTTTAAATAAACGATGATTACCAACGTTTTTGTAATCAATTTGATACTTCTTGTTATGTAACTATGATTGTTATAGAATGGTAAACAAGGAAAGATGTGATTAAATATTTGCTGAAGTCATGATATAACATTTTAAGTTATGTATTGTTTGAATCGTAGTTTTATATCATAGTTTTGCACATAAACCTATGCACTGCATGTAGTCATTTGAATACATGTTGGTTGTGAACTATAATATGATTCGGATTTCTAGATAACACATGGTGGAGACTAAACCCGGTGAGCTTTTGAGCCTATCTTTTATTTATAGAGGGTTATGAATACATTTTGTGTTTGTCGAATTTCATTGAAATAGCGCATTTACTTGTTGTTTAGTCTCATTATTCTTGTTTTGGTTGATAGTCAAGTTAAAATATTTGTTACCATGCTAAATAATCTTCCGTCGTAAATATTGAAGAACCATATCACCATAGGACATGATTTTAGGCCCTCTTTGTTTATTACCGGCCGATAAAAGATAAAATTTCCTTAGTTCGCCCCTTTGAGCCGTTACAATACCTCTTTTTCTTTGTTCACCATTATCCCCTTTAAAAGCTCCAACTTGATCAACTTGGAGTATACCACTGGAAGAGTGATCAACTTTTAGTAGTATTAAGGCGATGTGTTGATTGAGAAGAAGAAAATAAGATGCTATTGGGGTAGTTGCTTGGTATTCGATGAATAATTATTTGAGAAGCAAGAAAAGAGAAAAGGAAAAGAAAAGATTGAAAAAAAAAAGAGGAAGAAGGTTGATAAAAAAAAATTGAAAGAAAAGAAGAAAAATGAATGAAAAGGAAGAAGAGAATGAGAAGATGAAAGTGGTAGAAGAGAAGAATGAAAGAAATCGAACATGCCTTACAATGCCATTCTAAACCTACCCAATTAATCCGTTCTATCCTTTTTCATAGCCTGAGCCACATTACAACCTTTGAAAAGTCCTATTTGATCCTAGGAAACATGGTTTGGATATGTAAACGATGGGAGGAGGATTAAAACATAGTAATGAGTAATTTTTCTTGATTGTTGGCATCCTATCCATGAGACTACTGTTCTTTCGTGTCATGCGTTTTTTTCGAGTCATATGTGAGCATTTCTTGTTTTGAAAATATATTTCCTTTACTCACGTATACTAGAAAAATTACACCTGTTTCTGAGCGTTTCATTTGAGAGTGTAATTAA
Source organism: Hydrangea macrophylla (assembly GCA_033977485.1). Classification (NCBI taxonomy): domain Eukaryota; kingdom Viridiplantae; phylum Streptophyta; class Magnoliopsida; order Cornales; family Hydrangeaceae; genus Hydrangea; species Hydrangea macrophylla. The sequence goes on from CM066986.1 coordinate 26,447,618, forward strand.
CATTGTGAGATTCGTAGTCAAGACATAGTTAAATGGTTATCCGAGTTATATTCCATGTTCATGACATGCGCGTGTTCATTTGACTATCATATCACACACGTGCAATTTTATGAGAAACTCTATTGATTTATATGATTCATGTACTTGGGATTGTGTTTCATGATATATGTGAATGTTTGATTCCGTTTCTTCTTGTTCATTATTCTATTTCGAATCATTGTGTTATAATAAGGAGTATTGAATGTTTTGTTTTTCGTTTTTAATAAAATTTTTTAAGTTTATAAGTTAATAAAGATGGTTGTGGGTAACTTGTTGACGAGAACCCTCACGAGACTTTACTCGTCCGACTAGGGACACCTAGGGGTTTAAAAGGCTTGTTGCATAAGCTAAATTCAATCGTGATCCATACGAAAATGGAATAGATTTTTATTAGTAGTTTTTATTTTTGTTTTGCTCGAGGACTAGCAAAATGTAGGTTTGGGGGTGTGATCGGGAGAGAACTAATCCTATTTATACGCCTTAACGAGCATTTGTTAGTACTTTTTTATCCTGTTTTTGTATATTTTTACTTCGTTTTCTATTTTCTGACAGGTTTTGGAAGAAATCAAGTATATCAGGCTAAACAGGGTGAAAAAGCAGAAGAAAAGAAGCTGAAAATGACAAGTCGCGCGCGCGACCCGCGCCCGCGAAAATCCGAGAATCGCTCGCGCGATCCGCTCGCGCGAGAACCCAAAAATCGCTCGCGCGATCCGCGCGCGCGAGGTCCTAAATATCGCGCTCGCGCGATATGGGTAAAAACCAATGTTGCGTATTTCAGTATACTGAAGACTCCTGTGCAAACGAAACTGCTGAACGACGTCCAGATTGTAAATTACATGCGTTTCAGTTCGTTTCGGGTTGGGAAGCCTTCCAAAGCTTGTGTAAACTCTATATATACTTAGTTATTGTAATTTTTAGGGGTTGGCAACTATTATACACACCCATACATACACATTCTACAACCATACTTCCGGCCCTTGAAGAGGGAGAAGCAAGGAGAAGAAGAAGAAGACCAAGGATCTCCATGGCCTCCTCCATCAACTACTTGCCGATCTCTACTCCTATGGCAGCTTAGATCATAGATCTAGGGTTTCAATGAAGCCCTAGATGAGTAATAGGGTTTTATTTATGCTTTTATTTTAGTTTTATTATGTATGGATGACAGTCACATGTTGAGAGGATTTTTATTAACAAATCGTGCTTCTATTGATTAAATCATTGCTTTCAGAATTTATTCTTGTCTTAGATCTGTTTTGACTGTGATGTGCTCAACGATCTATTCTTGCTGTGCTTGTTTAGATTGTTTACATGTGATGGTGCTTTATTGATTCGTGCTATCAAGTATCCGAATAGTCCATGCCTAGATTAGACGGATTAGATCACAACCCTAGTTTAGTGTGGGATAATCCGTGCTAACCGAAGATGGATTATGTTGGTGCGTGAACCATGAATATCTTCTTGTCGGAGGAATTGGGCTTGTAGCTACAATTCCCCATTATCATCCAACTTAGTAAACTAAAGTAATTCATAAATATTCCTATTATGAAGCTAGTGGTGGATTTGTAATCCTAGGTTCCCTTAAACATTATTTAAAACACTTTTAATTGCTTTCATAGTTTAGATTTACTTTTATAGTATTAGTTTAATTAAATCCAATTCAAATCCATTTTTCTTAATTAATTAGACTTAGGTTTTAAAATTAAGAGCTGTTGTCACACCCCAACCCGCCTCGGGCAAGTTGGGACACGTGTAACAAGCCCACACGTTCAAAACACCCTTAATTCATTAATAAACACATGAATTAGACTTACTAAAACAGCTCCGTTGACACAAAACAGACCCAAGGGCAAAATGGTCATTAATAAAGTATAGCAAATTTTATATGGAAAGATAGCTCTTTGAGTCCCGGTTCCAACGCAAAAAACGGTGCGCGAATCCGAGTTTCGTAGAGAGAGTTATGCTTGTTTCCGTAAAAGCTGACAGTCAGTTTTTCATAGGGGCGGATCGATCCGCGAAAAGGGCGGATCGATCCATCTCACTAATTATCAAGCAGAATGTCCCCGGAAATGGGCGGATCGATCCGCGGGAAGGACGGATCGATCCGGCCTTGGCAGAACACCTCCCTGCTGCTAAAAACATCAGTTTTTCATGTCCAAAACCTTTCCTAACATAATCAAACTTTGTGTAAACATCCAAGAACCCTCCAAATTCAATTCTAAGTGTTTCTAAACATTGACATAAGATTTCCATATATGAAATGACAATCAAAACACCCAAATTCTTCCTATGAATCATAACTCAACATCAAAATCCGTCAAAATCCACATTTTAACCCAATGCTTGCATAATTTATCAACCAAATAAAACTAAGCTCAATTTACAACCAAAGTTACTTACTACTCCAAGTTGCCTTTCCCATATACATAATTTGTGACTTGCAAATGCAATTTATACCAAAAGACCCTTACTACTCAACTTGAATTAACATATTACAAGAACTTTCAAAGCATAAGTTGTTTACAACACTTGAAGCGTAAGGATTACAACCAAGCCAAAACATCTATACATATGAACATGAAACACATCTCACAACCCCACGCCCAACCCGTCGTGCGGATCATTTCCTCTCATCTTCCCGTGCCGTACCTGCGATGGTTATTCAATAACCACAACAGAAAATATATTTTCGTTTAAGCTTTCGCTAAGTGAGGGAACTAATCATGCCATTGGAATGCAAAGTATGTAAATGCAACAATCATTATAAATGACTACAAATTGATCTCCGGAAAGTCAAGTCATTCCAGCCACCACCCCCGGGTCCTTCTCACCCCAGATCTTTCTCACTTTTGGCGCATATAGCGCAACACACACTCTCTTGTGACCCCGAAGGCGTCACCGGCATTTCATTGTGGTCGTCACCACGTCCTACTCATTGAGGACTTCCTATCCCTTACATATGGGACCTATAAATGGTGACCACTACTTGACTTCCCTTTGATCCATATAAACATTTAAGCAACTTAGCACATAAGCATCACAATTTCACCTTATTGGCATGCTTTTTGCCCAAATTCAACAACATATACATACATGAGCATAAGTTTAACAACTATGAACCACAATTATCACATTATCATAGCTAAACATCCAATTGAGAGATTAGGGCACTCACCTCTTTGATTTATACACAACTAAGCTTAGATTTCCCCAATTCCTTCCCAAGTTTAGCTCAATTCCTAATTGGTGATAATCCTACACAAGTTTGGTATCAAGAACATCGTCTATTAAAAACGGTTGCCGTAAAAACGTTGCCGAAAATGAAAATAAATTACATGCATGTGATCCTCTTACCTCCACGAGTCCAAAAGTGGTCTCGGATCGTGAATCCGACGCCGGACGGCGAAGAAACGGCAAGAAACGTCGTCGAGAATTTCCGTCGCCGACCCGAGCTCTCGTTCTCTCTAAATTGCTGGAGATCTTGTGAATGAGACACATATGCATGAAGCATATGTGTTGTCATCAACTCTCCCTATATTACATTTACACCCCCCAATCTTTCTTAAGCTTTATTATGAAACCCCCAAGTCAATTACAATATTTACCCACATTTTCTAAATGGATTTAATCTAAGTCCCGCGTGGGTCCCAAACGTGGTCCCACATAAATTATGAGGTTGCTATAAAACCTACCAGTTATCAATTTTATTCAAATACGTCCTCACATGGGTACCCAAATTGGTCCCCTTTCCTATCATAAGACATAATAATATCAATAAACATTTAAACAAGTAATCATATAAGCACATAATGACATAAAAATGCAAATTATTTTAATTAGACCCTCGTTGGGCCCCACATTTATACCAGTCCCGCCTTTCACAGGACTTTCATCTGTGTCCGCATTTGAACACCTTTTCACATGTGGGTTCATAACCCCACCTTAATTCATCTCATGCATTAATTATCTTTAATTAACACACATTGATATCGCATTAATATTATTTTCCGGGTACGGGTGTTACATTTCTCCCTCCCTTTTAAAAAGTTTGTCCCCAAACTTATTCTTACCTCATCAGTCGAACAAGTGTGGATATCTTTCTCTGATCTCATCTTCTCGTTCCCAAGTTGCCTCTTCAATGCTATGATTACGCCAAAGGACCATGACCAACGGAATTGTCTTTGTTCTCAACACTTGATCTTTCCTATCCAGAATCCATACCGGATGTTCAACATACGTCATATCTTCTCGGACTTCCAATGGTTCTGGTTCAAGGATATGACTCGAATCCGACACATAACGTCTGAGCATAGACACGTGGAACACATTATGAACATGTGACAACTCTTGTGGTAACTCTAACCTATAAGCTACCGGTCCCACTTTATTCAAAATCAGAAAAGGTCCAACATATCTTGGACTCAACTTACCTTTCTTACCAAACCGCGTAATGCCTTTCGAAGGTGAAACTTTCAAGAACACATAATCACCAACCTCGAACTCCAACGGTCTTCTACCCGTATCAGCATAACTTTTGTAGCGACTTTGTGCCACTTGCAACCGTTGCTTAATTAATTTAACTTTGTCGGTGGTAATTTGAACAATTTCTGGCCCTAGTAGTTGTTTCTCCCCAACCTCTGTCCAACACACGGGCGATCTACACTTCCGACCATACAATGCCTTAAAAGGCGCCATACCAATGCTTGTCTGGAAACTATTGTTATAAGAAAACTCAATTAACGGCAAGTGAGTTTCCCAGTCAGCCTTGAAATCCATAACACAGACTCTAAGCATATCCTCTAGAATATGAATAACCCGTTCTGACTGCCCGTCGGTTTGCGGGTGAAAAGTTGTGCTAAAATGCAAAGCTGTCTCCATTGCTCTTTGTAGCCCTTCCCAAAATCTAGACACAAAACGTGTATCCCGATCCGAAACAATTGATACCGGTGCTCCGTGCAATCTTATAATCTCTTTAACATAGAGTTCTGCTAACTTCATCGGGTCAGTAGTCTTAATCGGCAAAAAGTGGGCTGACTTAGTCAACCGGTCAACGATCACCCAAATACTATCATTTGATCTAGGAGACCTTGGCAATCCAGACACAAAATCCATTGTAATGTGCTCCCATTTCCATTCCGGTATTTCCAATGGTTGTACTTCCCCCGCAGGTCGTTGATGTTCAAGCTTTACCAATTGACAAGTCATACATTTAGCTACATATTCAGCGACTTCACGTTTCATACCACTCCACCAATAGATCTCTATCAAATCTCTGTACATCTTTGTACTACCCGGGTGCACGGAATACCGAGTACTATGAGCTTCTTCCAAAATTCTTTCCTTTAAATTGCCAACATTAGGCACACATAACCGATTAATATACCATAGTACCCCATCATGCAGACTGAACTTTGGTCGCTTACCCTCAGGTAATTCATCTACAACTTTCTTCAAGGTTGGGTCCAAAAGTTGATTTACTTTAATCTCTCCAATCAAGTCAGGTTGTGCTACAATTACTGCCATCAATCCACCTTTAACTCTAGGAATAACTTCCAGTTCCAAACGTTCAAACTCTTTCACTAACCCTTCTTGTGCTGTCAAAACACATGTCAAATTTTCTGGCGATTTTCGACTCAAAGCATCGGCGACTACATTCGCCTTACCTGGGTGATATTGAATTTTCAGATCGTAGTCCTTCATTAACTCCAACCATCTTCGTTGGCGCATGTTTAAGTCCCTCTGGGTAAATAAGTACTTCAAGCTTTTATGGTCAGTGAAAATTTCACAAGTTTCCCCGTATAAATAATGTCGCCAAATTTTTAAAGCAAAAATTACCGCGGCAAGTTCCAAATCGTGAGTTGGATAATTCTTCTCATGAGTTCTCAATTGCCTCGAAGCATACGCTATCACCTTGTCCCCTTGCATAAGGACACACCCCAAACCTTGATGAGAAGCGTCACTGTAAATACTAAATCCCCCGGTGCCTGTCGGAATTGCAAGAATCGGAGCAGTAGTCAACTTACTCTTCAATGTCTGAAAACATTCTTCACATTCTTTTCCCCATTCAAAAGGAACATCCTTTCTCATCAATGTTGTCATTGGAGTCGCAATCTTTGAGAAATCTCGAACAAACCTTCTATAATACCCAGCCAATCCCAGAAAGCTACGAATTTCCGACACATTGGTTGGTCTCGCCCAATTCATAACAGCTTCTATTTTCTGCGGATCAACTGACACGCCATCCTTGGAAATCACATGGCCAAGGAAGGTAACACTTGTTAACCAAAATTCACTTTTCTTCAATTTTCTGAATAACTGCTTTTCTCGAAGTCGTTGTAACACCAATCTTAAATGCCTATCATGCTCTTCTGGACTCTTTGAGTAAATAAGAATATCATCAATAAAAACTATAACAAATTCATCCAAATACATTTTAAAGACTCGATTCATTAAATCCATGAACGCAGCCGGCGCATTGGTTACTCCAAATGGCATTACAAGAAATTCATAATGACCGTACCGAGTTCTAAAGGCTGTCTTCTCAACATCCTCAGCTTTTACCTTCAATTGATGATACCCCGACCTCAAATCGATCTTTGAAAACACTTGAGCTCCTTGTAACTGGTCAAATAAATCGTCGATTCGCGGCAATGGGTACTTGTTTTTTATAGTTACTTTGTTGATCTCACGATAATCTATACACATCCGCATCGTCCCATCTTTCTTTTTCACAAGAAGAACCGGTGCACCCCAGGGTGATACACTTGGCCGAATGAACCCCTTATCCAACAACTCTTGTAACTGAGTTTTCAACTCTTTCAACTCTACTGGAGCCATTCTATATGGTGCCCGCGAAATGGGTTGTGTTCCCGGTATTACATCTATACCAAATTCAACCTCCCTCTCAATTAACACACTCAGCAAATCGTCTGGAAATACATCAAGAAATTCTTTAACTATGGGTATATCTTCCAACTTTAGTTCCGTACTTCTGGTATCCAATACACTACAAAGAAAACCTTTACACCCCTTTTTCATTAAACGACAAGCCTTGATGGATGATATAAGATAAGGGGGTGACACAACACCTACCCCTTGGAAAGAAAAGATTCTATGAGTCGGTGCTTGGAATTCTACTCTTTTGTTTTCACAATCAATAACCGCATGATTAACTGACAACCAATCCATTCCCAATATGACATCAAAATGTTGGATTACTAACGGTACTAGATTCGCTGTTAACACTTCATCATTAATTTTAACTTCACAATTCCTATAAACTCCCGAACTCACCAAAGATCTTCCCAATGGAACATCAACAGACAAATCATATTCAAGAAGTTCTAAGGGTACATTCATGTTCCTAGCGAATTGATGTGATACAAACGAGTGTGTAGAACCGGAATCCATCAATACATTAGCAGGTGTTGAACAAATAAGAACTTTACCTGACACAACTGTGTTAGCAACGGTAGTCTCCCCTGGATTAAGCTGGAAATAACGGCCCTGACGTTGTTCCCTTCCTTATGGTTGTTGTTGTTGAAGTGGTCGCGGTGTTGGTGCACTACTTGCGGTGGCACTAAAACCTCCTTGCCTCATCTTAGGACAATTGCGCATTCGGTGTCCAAGCTCCCCACAATTATGACAAACCATTCCACTATCGTCGGTACGTCTCATCGGAGCATAAGTACTTGGCCTCACCCCCGAACAATTCTTCGCCACATGACCCATTTGTCGGCAATTATTACACACCGTTGTCGGTAGATTGCATACACCCCAATGAAATTTCCCGCATGTGTTACATCGTGGCTTGTTTCCTCCACTACCCGAAGAAACCCCAAAACTTTGTCTCTTCGAACTCCCTTGTCCGCTATATTAGCTTGAGCTCGGCCTTTTGTATTGTTGAGTTGTTGGTGCTTGTGAACTTTGTTTATACCCCATATCTCTTTCAGCGATTGAAGCCACATCCAATGCCTCTGCAACTTTATCCAACCGTTGCACTGATACTTGGCGTCGAATCTCATCCCTCAGCCCTGTCACAAACTTTCTAGTTCGATCCCCTTCATTTGGCACTATATTTTCAGCAAATCGTGCCAAACTTGTGAATTTGGCGGAATACTCCCGAACTGTCATCCCTCCTTGTTTCAATTCCATAAACTTTTGAGCTTTTAAATCTTCAAATGATTTTGGGAAGTATTGCTTTTTGAAGAGTACTACGAACTCTCCCCAAGTGTTCGGCCTATCGGGTCCCAATTTTGTACGCCACCAGTATTGCACTTCTTCTTTTAACGTATCGGCGGCAAATAAAACCTGCTGAGCTTCGGAACACGGAAGAACCCTGAATATCCTCTCCATATCGGACAACCAAAAATTGGCTCTCATTGGATCGGTCTCCCCTCGGAATAGCGTCGGTTTCTTCTTGTAAAATTGTGAAATAGTGGTCACCTCCTCCCTCGGATTAGGATTCTGTTGTTCACGTCTTCCCTCTATTGTATGAGTTTCAACTACTTGTACCAAACCAGCTACAACCCTTTCCATTCTCTCCATTTGCGTAGGCGGTGTTGAACCAGACATTTTCTCTCTGGCATTCACAATACATTTTCACACACACGTTATGTTTGTACTTTTCAAAGCATGCTCAACATCATTCAACATGCTAAGTAAACGTGTATGCATGATTTCTACATTCATTAATCATTTATGCTTATTGCGCGTCGTAATCGTCACTCGTCCCCAAAGGCTCTAACCTATAGCTCTGATACCAAAAATTGTCACACCCCAACCCGCCTCGGGCAAGTTGGGACACGTGTAATAAGCCCACACGTTCAAAACACCCTTAATTCATTAATAAACACATGAATTAGACTTACTAAAACAGCTCCGTTGACACAAAACAGACCCAAGGGCAAAATGGTCATTAATAAAGTATAGCAAATTTTATATGGAAAGATAGCTCTTTGAGTCCCGGTTCCAACGCAAAAAACGGTGCGCGAATCCGAGTTTCGTAGAGAGAGTTATGCTTGTTTCCGTAAAAGCTGACAGTCAGTTTTTCATAGGGGCGGATCGATCCGCGAAAAGGGCGGATCGATCCATCTCACTAATTATCAAGCAGAATGTCCCCGGAAATGGGCGGATCGGTCCGCGGGAAGGCCGGATCGATCCGGCCTTGGCAGAACACCTCCCTGCTGCTAAAAACATCAGTTTTTCATGTCCAAAACCTTTCCTAACATAATCAAACTTTGTGTAAACATCCAAGAACCCTCCAAATTCAATTCTAAGTGTTTCTAAACATTGACATAAGATTTCCATATATGAAATGACAATCAAAACACCCAAATTCTTCCTATGAATCATAACTCAACATCAAAATCCGTCAAAATCCACATTTTAACCCAATGCTTGCATAATTTATCAACCAAATAAAACTAAGCTCAATTTACAACCAAAGTTACTTACTACTCCAAGTTGCCTTTCCCATATACATAATTTGTGACTTGCAAATGCAATTTATACCAAAAGACCCTTACTACTCAACTTGAATTAACATATTACAAGAACTTTCAAAGCATAAGTTGTTTACAACACTTGAAGCGTAAGGATTACAACCAAGCCAAAACATCTATACATATGAACATGAAACACATCTCACAACCCCACGCCCAACCCGTCGTGCGGATCATTTCCTCTCATCTTCCCGTGCCGTACCTGCGATGGTTATTCAATAACCACAACAGAAAATATATTTTCGTTTAAGCTTTCGCTAAGTGAGGGAACTAATCATGCCATTGGAATGCAAAGTATGTAAATGCAACAATCATTATAAATGACTACAAATTGATCTCCGGAAAGTCAAGTCATTCCAGCCACCACCCCCGGGTCCTTCTCACCCCGGATCTTTCTCACTTTTGGCGCATATAGCGCAATACACACTCTCTTGTGACCCCGAAGGCGTCACCGGCATTTCATTGTGGTCGTCACCACGTCCTACTCATTGAGGACTTCCTATCCCTTACATATGGGACCTATAAATGGTGACCACTACTTGACTTCCCTTTGATCCATATAAACATTTAAGCAACTTAGCACATAAGCATCACAATTTCACCTTATTGGCATGCTTTTTGCCCAAATTCAACAACATATACATACATGAGCATAAGTTTAACAACTATGAACCACAATTATCACATTATCATAGCTAAACATCCAATTGAGAGATTAGGACACTCACCTCTTTGATTTATACACAACTAAGCTTAGATTTCCCCAATTCCTTCCCAAGTTTAGCTCAATTCCTAATTGGTGATAATCCTACACAAGTTTGGTATCAAGAACATCGTCTATTAAAAACGGTTGCCGTAAAAACGTTGCCGAAAATGAAAATAAATTACATGCATGTGATCCTCTTACCTCCACGAGTCCAAAAGTGGTCTCGGATCGTGAATCCGACGCCGGACGGCGAAGAAATGGCAAGAAACGTCGTCGAGAATTTCCGTCGCCGACCCGAGCTCTCGTTCTCTCTAAATTGCTGGAGATCTTGTGAATGAGACACATATGCATGAAGCATATGTGTTGTCATCAACTCTCCCTATATTACATTTACACCCCCAATCTTTCTTAAGCTTTATTATGAAACCCCCAAGTCAATTACAATATCTACCCACATTTTCTAAATGGATTTAATCTAAGTCCCGCGTGGGTCCCAAACGTGGTCCCACATAAATTATGAGGTTGCTATAAAACCTACCAGTTATCAATTTTATTCAAATACGTCCTCACATGGGTACCCAAATTGGTCCCCTTTCCTATCATAAGACATAATAATATCAATAAACATTTAAACAAGTAATCATATAAGCACATAATGACATAAAAATGCAAATTATTTTAATTAGACCCTCGTTGGGCCCCACATTTATACCAGTCCCGCCTTTCACAGGACTTTCATCTGTGTCCGCATTTGAACACCTTTTCACATGTGGGTTCATAACCCCACCTTAATTCATCTCATGCATTAATTATCTTTAATTAACACACATTGATATCGCATTAATATTATTTTCCGGGTACGGGTGTTACAGCTGTAGTAATCAATCTCTGTGGGTTCGACCTTTACTTCCACACTGCAAATCTTTTGAAAAGTAAAGAATACTTTTTATATCTTGATTCTGACAACATCAATAGTATTCGAAACCTCTGCTCGTATTGCTCTCGGGATGACTTATTGATACTTTCAAATCTCTCTTTTCACTTCTAATTTCTTTTCTTTGTTTAGAATAACTCAAAGCCCTGAGATAATTGATATGCCAATAATGCACTTTGAAGCGCCCAAGAATTCTCAATCTTATTTATTCTCTGCCTTTTCTTTTCTGTTTACTTATTGTCTCTTATTCTCTTCATGATTTTGACTGGCTAGGATTCGGATTTTGAAATCAACACGCATATTATTTTTTTATTTTTTGCTCTAACTTTTTCCTCGGTGCCCTTTTGGGTTTTCATCCTAGCATCCTCTTTCTTTTTTCTCTCTCTCTCTTTTTTTCCTTTTTTGAAAGAAGAGGAAGTTCATTTCAAAAATTTGGCTACCATCAAGGACCAATTTTATAGCTTTGGACTAGTTGGGCTCATCTCTTAGGCTTGGTATTTGAGAAAAGAGGATGGTGAGCAAGCATCAAGAAGTTCCAAGTTCATATTTTCAAGATTGAGCAAGAGCATCTTTAAATTCATAAAGTAAAGCTAATCAATTCTCTAATCCTTTTTGGATTTGGCACAGAATTTGCTTTGATCATGTAGGGATCCTTTTTAATGCAAAGATTTAACAGAGTATTTTCTATAATCGTTTGAAAAAGTGACTTTTCCTTTTCTTCTTCTGTTCTTTTTTCATTGGCTTAATGATCCATATATTCACGACTTAGCATACTAAATTAAGTAGAGTGAGATTTTATTTAACTAGTAGAGAAAGAGGGTTACATTACTTGAATCGATAAATAAAGCCTTGAAAAATAACTAACTGACTCAATGACACGACTGGACTTGACACTTGACTCCTTCTTGATATGAATTGATTACCGGACTAGACTTGACATGGTCTCAACTGGAGTGTCACAGATGATTTTTGATTTACTGAGTCCCCAACAGCATCAGTTCCAAACACTAGCACTTCACTATCATCATTTGGACCTTCGGGTTCGCCTTTCCCCAACAACCCGTTTGTATAACCACCATCCACATCCATGGCCCAATTTTTAGCGGGACAGTATTCATCTGACTCATACCAAGTGTTGTCAATGCCTGTTCCTAATTTGTTGATTGGGCCAGGTCTAGTTGGTTGTTGCACACTCATGGAAGTAGCAAATGCCTTAAGGGTGCTTAGCGATGGCTGGGATCGAGAGGTCAGAGAGTAAAAAGCTTTCAAGTCATTGCGCCAAAGGTCACTCGGTGGATTCAGTGAAGGAGTGATAATTTTTTGATCAATGAGATCTTGGATTTCATAGCGAAGTCTTGTGCAAGAATCGGTCTTGTGGCCATGGTACTGATGGTAACCACAGCAAAATGAGGAATTATAGTTGCGAGGTATGGGACTTGGTGGTGGCCTTGGTTCCAGGGATTTAAGGTGGCCTTTCTTGATGAGGTGGTCAAGGGCTGTGGATAATGGTATGCCAAGGTTGGTGAAGGTTCTTGGTTGATGTATTTGGCTTGATTTTTGAAATGATTTTGAGTTGGCTTTTGGGTTAGAGGGGATTGAACCTAGATATGGACTTGAGATCAGAAATGGGTTTTGGAGATTTGCTGGGTATGACTGTGGATTTTGGTGATTGGTTGGGTTTGGATATGGGCTTTGGTGCTTGGTTGGGTAATCCATAATTCCCTTCTCCAATTTGTTCATTACTACCTTATTCAAATCGACTTGCTTTTTGAGTAATTGACAGAGCTCAAGCGTCAGCCTCTCCAATTGATTCACCCTTAAGTTCTGTTGCTCAACAGTGGCTTGGAGATTGTTCATTCTATCTTCCAAAGCTCTATGGGCCATTGGTGGATTAATCTCATCATGATGGTCCATGTTCTCCTAAAATCAAATACGAATAACCCAAGAAGATTAGAAGTGTCCTTACTAGGGGATCTGGTTATTCCACTCTTTCTACAAAATAGATAGGAAAAGGTCCGCATGCAGAATTGAATAGTAAGGGATTTTTGAAGGACTTTGATCTTGATTGGGAAGAAGATGTTGTGAGTTTGTATGTTACACGTATGTACTAATATCGATTGGTAAGAGTGCAAAATGTACATACTCTAACGATTTGATGCATGCACCGCACACATGGCACACGAATGAAATGCAAGTGTGTGTGTGCCTACTCTATATGCCAAAAAAAAGGAAAATTCTAATCCTAACACATAAACACATAAGCACATTAAATCCTTACCCATGTCAAGCGCGCCAATTTCTCTTTTCATTATGATCCTCATTACCTTTTCGAAGGTCGGGTATTTTGCAAAATTTTGAATTTTACTCAAAAAGTATTTCTTGGATGATAAAATCTTTTGAAAACAATTCCTGAGAATCCTTTTGGGAATGAAACATTTCTTAACAAAGATGATCGGGTTGAAATTTTGCTTTGAAATTTACTTGAACAACATTTCTTCTAAAAATAATTCCCCAGATTTTGGGTTCTTCCTTCAAAGATAAGGATGTGCAAATATACCTCAACAAGGGTTGATTTGGAATTTTAGTCAAAAGTGAACTCCAAAGACTTTTGAAAGAGCGGTTAAATGCTTTGGAATAAAGATCGCAAAAATCTGTTTGCTTTTAGAGATATATTTAAAATTCTTTGGGTAGAAGGATCACATGATCGGATCATTACCGTACTTTTTATGAATTCGAATGCATACAAGGTCAATGATGCTTAGCTAATAAGATATAAGAGATGTAATCTTACAATCAAGATTCAGCATGTTCCCAAATGTCGTGGGACATAAGAAGGAATTGCTAAAAGATAATTAGATTACACATCCTACATCAAATAAGCATCGTCATCATCTCAAGTGATCATACAAAACTCCCTAGCATATAATCCTTAATCAAGAATTGATTTCCTAAGATTGAAAGGTTCTATGGAAGCAATTATGCAAACGCTGGGTTTTGGTCCAATAAGGGACCCTTGACACACATCTGATAGGATGCTTCATATACCAATACATGGTATAAGATCAAGGGTGATCATACAGTCCCAAGATAACTTGACCGACCGGGTTGCCCCGAGTCTCCAAGGTCATTGTTCCGTGCAATCGACTGGCGAGACATGCAAGTGCAATGCAACGAGCACACAAAAATTAATTAATTCGATTAAAAGGATGCTTTCAAGTCTAATCCTCGACTGAACCCAAAATCAAGAATTCTGGTCTGCGAAACTAGAGATTCTGGGTTCGATCCCGAACAGAATCGCCAGATTGTGGATATCGCAATTTGTCCTACCCACAGCTTTTCTAAAACATCTTTTCTCTTTCAAAAATAAAAAACACGAGTCGCCACTTAATTTTTAAAAGGAAAAAATAATAAACCATTTTAAAGCAAATCGATCTTTTTTGGAAACCAAAGATTAACCAGGTCCGGGGATTATGGAATGAGAGAGGAAGGAGCCCAGCAAACTAAAACACCCCCTCTCATCCTATCTCGTGATAGGCCTCTACTCAACATCCTTTTAATCAAATTTATTAATCTAAGCATGCCCTCAACTATTACATATATATATATAAGTATACATTGCAAAAGTATGTCTAAAGGGTGTAAGATTGCTAATGGTAAAATATCATTCAAAACCACTTAGTTCAAATAGCAGGCAATATGATATGCAAAAAGGGAACTAAAGAACTTACTCGGGATCCTGCCGAGAATATTAAACATGAAATGCACACAAAATGGAAATCCTAAGAAAGGAGTCTCTAATCACATATGTACACATAAAGTAAGACCTAGTTCTAAGGTGTCGCGCATGGAGTCGAAAAATCAATAAAATCAAGAAATGATTAAACTAAAGGAGGGTTAAGAAATCATATCTCAATAGCGCTACAAAATAAAGGGTTAGTCCACATGATTTATAAGATAGAATATCAAGACCTAAATTCTAGCTTAAGTTTATCAAGCATGGAGGAATTGCCATAATTATGAATTCCTTCTAATTAGTTGGAAATGCATCACTTTTATAGATATACAGGTCTCGACTAGGAGCCAATATAATGTCCATATAGAGGTGGCATAGTCCCAACATGATCACAAGGAACTCATAATTAGGTTCAATCAAGTGCAATTTAATCTAAAAAAAATGAATCCTAATTACAAGTATCAAACCACATGGACGAATGCATATAGATATATAAACATGAACAAGAATAAGCTATGAATTATTCATTGATTTGGATCATTTAGCCTCTATATTTAAGTTAAATTGATCATTATAAAAACATGGTTTAAGCCCTAGGTCATAGAAAAGTCATTTGGAACATTATTTACAAAGTTGGTCAAATCTGTCATAAAATTCTAAAAATTACAAAGAGCAAACTAGAACTTCAAAAAAAGAAAAAGCATACTTCCCGTTATTTGATGTCGGTGAATTTTGGACATAAGATGCCTCTGTGAGTCTAGTTTTCAACCCAAATAGAAAAATCAAAGGTCAACGGTTCAATTTCTGGGAAAAATGTAAAAACCAGACATCACTCAAAGATTTGTAAATCTCTATCCAGAGATTTTGTACGATTTTTTAAAAATAGTAAAACATCAGAATCACTTTGATCTTTTTAGGGAATCTTATTAACACATTAAACTTCATATAAAAATTTATTTAGGGTCAAAAATGTTTGATTAAGGTTCTGATTTGCTTATTTTGAAACTGATTTGTTGTTCTAAAACTCTGGACAGAATATGGTTGTCTCACAAAACCTATGACCAAACCATGTTATCCATGAGATCCTACTAAAACAAAAATTACAGTGGTAGATCTTTGTGTCAAGTGGTCTTATTCAATTCCAACCGTCCATTTTTTTAAATAAAAATCTTTGATCAAAACTGGTTCATGAATTCACTACCCCACTATTGGGCTTATCACCCTTTTGTTACATCTACCCACCAAGCCATGGACATTGGCTTATCCTAATCTAACTCTCCATTCCATTGAGGGTCATTGGAGATATGAAAATGACTACAACTCATGAATTCCAAAAGGAAATAGAGAAAATCCCATGAAACCCCAAGTTAGAGAATCCAAGTCATGAGTATGGACTTGGACCCATCTACTTGCTTATAAATGATGATCAAACATTGGCTCCCATGTGAAGTATAAGCTTACATGGAATCAAAAGATCAAACTTAAGAGCTTTCAAGAGAGATTTTGAAGATCTCCAAGAATCTCAAGAGAAAAGCATAAAAAGAAGAAGTAAGCTAAAAATCAAGAGAGTAAGTGCTCTAAATCCACCAAGGAATCTTTTAGAAAACTTGTTTACTTCAAGTTCATAAGCATTATTGATCCAAACCAAAGAAAGAAACAAAAGAATGAAAACATAACTAAAATTTAGAGGATCACCTCCAATTATCCTCAACTTCTTGGTGATTTTAATATTCCAAAGGCTAATCAAGCTCTTCTTCTAGCTCTTACAACCCTTTAATCTTCTAAACTTCTTTTGGAATCTCTAGCTATCAAAGTTTAAAGAAGATTCATAAGATTCAAGTCTAAAATGAGAGAGAGATAGAAATTCTAGAATCAAAGACTTAAAAAAAAAAAAGGACACTACACCATATGGCCTCATTACTAACGGATATATCCGTTAGTAATATTTATACTAACGGATATATCCATTAGTATTTTGGCGTTAGTAATATTACTAACGGATTTACTAACGGATATATCCGTTAGTAAATGAAAGGATTTCTAACGGATATATCCGTTAGAAAGCAACTTACTAACGGCTATTTCAGCCAATTTTAAAAAAGATTTATTTTGAACACTAACGGTTCGTCAACAATTACTAACGGATATATCCGTTAGTAATTGTCAAAAAATGAAGTAAATACTAACGGATATATCCGTTAGTAATATGCGTAAATAAAAAAATTTATTCATTTATTTATATGCTTCCCAAATTTATTTTCTTCACCTAATTAACAAGCATATTAATCTATACCAAACACAAAAAATAAAAGATTAATCTATATTCATGCCTAACCAACATCTTTATACCCAAAACAACAAAAATAATACATAATAATCATAAGTAAAGAGTTCATACATGTCTAACAAAGTCGAAAATTTAAAGAGTTGTTCCACTCAAACCTAAACTAACAAACAAAACATATTTGAAATTTAAGTAGTTATATAAAAAAAACTACATCCATCGCCATTCAATCTTCTTAAACATAATTTAACCAACACTCGAGCCATATCACATATCCCCCTTCAACAAAGCCTGCCAAAGTCTCGTGGCCATTCTGGGGAGGGTCCCACAAACAAGCATCGGGCTGCATCACTTCCTCGATATATACCTTCTTTTCAATTTTACTAACGGGTTTGAAGTGACGCGTGTTAGCTATAGCATTCGTCTCAACATACCCCTTTGCTAACTCTTTACCAAACTTATCACATAAGATAACTGAGGGTTTGCCAGTGGGAGTAGGCATAGAATGAAAAAAATGTGGAATGTCCATTGTGGGAAAAACATTGGTCAAGTTTTGAGCGAAATGAGTTGAGCGATTAACTGAATTCGAACCAAGATCACTTAAAGGTGTACTCACCAATGGCGAGTTACTCACAGCTTCTAGTTTCGACACTAAAAACTCAATTTTATCCTCAAAATTGTTGAGTCTTGAAATAATTTCATCCTTGAATGAGGCATCCTCTTTATTTGCCTTATCTTTTAGTCCAATTTTTGACTTTGCCACACCAAGTTGAACTAGTTGCTTCTTAGAGATGTGGGAACCCACTCCACGAACTCCTCCCTTGCATTCCTTCCCAAATACTTCTGCTAACTCATCACTCTCAAGGTCTTCACACATGTCCTCGCTATTCAAACTTCTACTCTTTCTTCTACTTCCAGCAGCCTTCACTTCATCCTATAGTATTCAAATGTCAAAATTTAGATAACACAAAATACAAACTATCCTAAAATTAAAACAACTCAAACAAACAAATATGTTACTTACATATATACTTTTAGCACTCTCCAACACAGTCCCATCATTATGCTCATGAGCCGCCAACCATTTGTCTACACGACTAACTTGGGTTCCAGGATTTTCTTGGTTCTAGACATTGAAATTCAATGAGTTAGTTACAGAAAAGTTGTTAAGATTAAAAAGTGTAAGCAATGATACGAACCATTAAAAAATGTTTCTGAGCATAAGAACGACGCCCAAGAGTGTGTCCACACTTCAACTGTTTCCGATTGCTAGAGTTTGTAAGAGTTTGCTCCTGCTTTTTTGGATGACTCTCATTTTCTACAAATTTTTTCCAATAAATTGGATCAACACCTTTTGGACCTCGCTCACTAAAATTACCCTTCTTCAAAAGGGCCCGCAAGGAAGCTTTCCATGTCCTAAATTTTTGGGGCCATGCCTGTTCCGCCAATGGGCGAGCCACAGCTGGTGGAACATTTAATTCAAATTCACCCTAGTTGATGAATAGGATAGTAATGTTAAACATATATTATATAATTAAAGTAAGACAACATTTGGAACTCAGAGCTTATAACCAAAAACTTACCATCAAGGAATTCCAAACATCATCTTTGAAGTTCTTTGGCACTTTTCTAATATCTTCGTAGCTAATGGGAATGAGAGCTCTTACAAAATCTCCTGTCCGAGTACTCCATACCTTCGCATACTCACCCACGAAAGACCCATCCTCTTCGATTATGACTTTCATTTTCCCCTTTGTGGCTTTGTCTCTTGATGACTCAGATGCGGGTGGGTCAGAAGAAGATGGGTGAGATGAACTCGGGTTAGGATTACCTGCACTTGATGACATACTTTTGAATGCCTATCATTGGAATACAATGTGTTAGTTTGCCCATGCATTATTAGATCAATGATTATAATATTAAATCACATAGCAACAACCAATTATTTCATATAGCAACGATCAAGTGTTTCACATAGCAACAACCAAGTATTTCACATAGCAACAACTAGATATTAGATTAAGAAATAAAGGCTATTAATAATGCACAAAAAGTAATAGAACAAAAGGCATTTCAATCCAATATACATGTCAATATTTCCAAAATAAAAATAAAAACTAGGCAGAGCCATGCTGCTTCAACAGATTTTCCAAATGAGGTTGGTCTTCAAGAGTTGATTGGAAGACTGTTGGTATCTCTAACTCGTCTACCCGACTGGTCAATCTCCTCGGTGAATATATAACCACCCACCAATTGGGATTTTTAAGGTCTTTTGAATAGAAGACTTGACTCGCCTCAGAAGCAAGAATGACAGGCTCGTCTAGCTCACTACTGGAACTCTTGAACTTATCAAAATTAACCATCACCAAGTTAGAGTCCGAGCAGTGTTTACAACCATTCGTCTTGTCCTCCACTCTCACCCAGTCGCAATAAAACACCACCTCTTTAAATATTGTGTAGTCCAACTCAATAATTTGTTTGATAACACCATACCACATAGTCCAAGCATCTTTGAGCCTTTTATCACCTTTTTTGGCCCTAAATTGAGTCCAAGCCTTCATGCAAACACCGCTATCTTGCGTGACAACAGTTTCGTCATGAGACTTAGGAGAGAATACAAAGCCACTAACGCGGTACTTTTTGTATGTTTTAACCGTGTGGCTTGGCCCTTGAACTAACCGCCACAACATAGCCTTTGTCTGTGTCTCTTGAGAAGACAACAACTGTTCAATGAAAATATATTCGTAAGTGTTTTCTGAACCTAACTAATAATTGGCACATGTTTGTAACTAATAAAATAATACCTTATCTTGTATCCAAGGGATGAAAGAAGTTTGTAAGTCTACTTCTGTCTTTGCAATCCCCTTTCCTTTACCACAAGAAGTGGAGTTCACAAACTCTTTATACTCACTGAAATTTGTAAATAAAAGTTTTAATGTTAGTAGTTATACGTGGACTTCAACAAATATGTTACAAGGACTCTAACCTGTAGTATTCGTTCAGTCCGTGAACGTCAAGTCGAAATAGCATCCATCGGCGTATTTGTTGAAATTGTGTAGGTTCCAACATTACAGTTTTATCGTCGAGCAAAGGCCCTTCGTCAGAGAACTCGCCATTTTCCTCTAAAAAGGATTCACGAGTATGTTTGTAATTTCCATCAAGTGGATTTGGCATGTATTCCATGCAATACCTAACTGATTCTCCAATAACATAAGACTCTGCAATAGACCCTTCAACGTACCTCTTATTGCTAGGTATGTCTTTAAATTCCTTCATTTGTCTATTCGTATAAATAGAAAAATATGTAAGTCCACAATATATAAGGTTCGGTAGGTCACTTGCCTAAGGATGAAGTAATACAAGAAAATGAGTTTACCGCTCGAAAGGATACATCCACCGAGGTCCGACGGGTCCACAAACCAATGCTTCATCCGCAAGATGCACCATGAGGTGGATACTGATATCAAAAAATGATGGGGGAAAGTATTTTTCCAATACACACAGTGCCTCTGCAACCATGTATTTGGCTCTTTGGATATCCTTTCGAATCAACACTTTTGAGCACAATAGGTTAAAGAATAAGCTTAACTGTTGAATAGCTCTTTGCAAATCTCGGTGGTTTGGAAAGGCATGTTGAAGCAACACAAGTAACAAATATTGCAAAATAACATGATAATCATGCGACTTCAATGAATGCAAACTGGGTGGATTAAGAGTGACAATGTTGCTCAGGTTAGATGAAAAACTAGTTGGGAGCTTCAAGTCTTTCAAAATTTGGCAAAATTGTCGTTTCTCATCTTTATCCAAGTGAAATGATGCTTTTGGTTTTATCAGTCTCCCTGTGTGGTCGTCAACTTGCATCCACTGGCCACTATGTATGCTGGAATCCTTCATATCTAAACGTGCACTTACTGTATCCTTTGTTTTGCTATCATCTAGGATTGCGCAAATTAAATGCTCTGCGACATTCTTCTTGGTGTGCATCACATCAAGAGCATGTCGAACTTGATTAGAGCTCCAGTATTCCAAGTCAAACAAGATGGACCTTTTATACCATGCCTCTTTAACTTCAACATTAGCACTGCCATCCGCATTGCAAGTCTTCCTTTTTCTACCCGAAACTTTTGGGATCTTGCCAGGCACATACTTTATCTGACTTAACTTCTCCAAAAGTGCATCTCCATTTAACCGAGAAGGAGGATGTTTATGTTCCGCTGACCTAAGCCCCAAATACCCACCACTCCTAAACGGATGATCCGCCCTAAGGAAAATACGGTAGTTTGTGTAAACTATTTTCTTACTGTGTTCTAAATGGGTGGATTGCGTGTTCTCTCCACAAATAGGACATGCTTTATAACCATGTGTTACGCACCCAGATAAATTCCCATACGCGGGAAAATCGTGAATCCCCCACATTAGCATAGCTTTCAACATAAAATGTTGCATTTTGTACATGTCATAAGCTGCCACTCCTTCTTCCCACAGTTGCTTCAACTCCTTTACTAGAGGTTGAAAGAAAACATCTATGTCTTGACCCGGTGCCTTTGGCCCAGGAATTAGCAAAGACAACATTTGGAACTCTCGTTTCATGCACAATGAATGTGGGAGATTATAAGGCACTGCGATGACTGGCCAACAACTATAACTAGAAGATTGTATACCACACGGATTAAACCCATCGGTTGCAATTGCTAGCCAAACGTTGCGCCCTTCATTTGCAAATTCTGGCCATTTAGCCTTAAACATTTTCCACTGAGGAGAATCAGATGGATGCCGCAGATAATCCCATGAAGGGGTCGCTCGATCGTGCCATGTCATTTCATGCGCTATCCATGGTATAGTATACAATCTCACAAGTCTTGGAATCAAAGGGAAATGTCTTAATACTTTCAAAGGTTCTTTGCAAACTCTTCCCCCCTTCTTGGTTCTCACAGCATATCTCGGTTCTCCACATTGAGGACATTGCTCCTTATCTTCATTACCATCCCAATACAAAACACAACTATTGACGCATGCATGAATAAAGTTTGCCTTCATCCCTAAGTCTTTCATCATACTCTTCATGTGTGGATACTTCTCTAGCAAAGTGTTTTCTTTCGGGAGCCACCTTTTCAGGATGGACAAAAGTGATGTCACACTATTTCCCGACCAACCAAATTGCTTCTTAAGGTGGTGCAGTTCCACAATCGCAGAAAGAGTTGTCTCTGGGCCATCACAATAAGGGTACAATTTCTCAGTTGATAATCTTCTATATTCATTGTATTTCTCATTACCAACATGTGGCTCTTTTGAAACTCCAGCCTGACCACCATCATCATCTACATCAGGTTCTTCGTGCATTCCGTAAGAAGCTTCAACAAGATTCTCCATCCCAAGCCCTCCAACCTCGATATTTTCTTCTTCAATGTTTTCTCCATGAACATCTTCCGCTGGTGGACGATCTATCGAATTCTTATATGGTTTTTCACCATGCAAAGCCCATACAGAATATAACCTATCTATGCCACGCCTAATGAGATGTTTTCTAACATCGCTAGGTGTGTGTCGATACTTATTTCGACAATTCTTACACGGGCAAGTTATTGTTGGCAACTTTTCAACATTGTTTGCATTCGCAAATTCAAGAAAATCTTCAACTCCCTTTATATATACCGGGCAAACTCTATCGTTTTCATTCATCCACTCTTTATTAATAAGTCGCGACATTCTGCAATATAACATTGAAAAAGAAAATAAAGCAAAGGGAATGCTAGTCACTATATATCCTAAAATGTTAACATCTAATCCTAATATGAATCAGTAACTTTTGACAATTCATGTAACTTAAGCTATGACACATGTTAGAGTGGGAAACAAAAATTAACTTGCGCTTACAATCTAGGAATTCACAAAATCTATTGTATTAAAGTTTATTGACATTTTTTTATGTTAAAACAAACAACCATGTTAAATTTGGGAGAGGAAGGAGACGACTACATAAGCATCAAACATTTTACTCCAAGGAATGTAAAAAGGCCTCCTCGGATACATAATTAGTCCAAAAGAATTTAGGCTATGACATGTCCATTACATTAGTTTCTTTTAATCATGTCCATGGAAAAAAAAAGGCTTAAAAACATTTTAGTACCCTGCATTTTATCCAAATTTCACTTTGGGCCCTGCACTTTCGATTGCAACACTTTGGGCCCTCTATTTTCAGTCTCGTTTCAATTAAGGACAATCGATCGCGCCGTTAGCTAAAATGGACGGAAATCATCACGTGGAGGCCACGTGCATGCTTTTTTGCATCACCTCACCTGATTTTTCCCCTTTCTCATTTAAAACCTAACATTTCTCATCTGTTTCTTCAAGCTCTCTGCAATGGATTTTCTCAATATCTACTTAGATCTGTTTCTTCAAGCTCTCTGTAATGGATTTTCTCAATATCTACTTAGATCTATTAGGTTTTAAGGGAGAAATGGGAAAAATCACGTGAGGTGATGCAAAAAAGCATGCAAGTGGCCCCCACGTGATGATTTCCGTCCATTTTAGCTAACGGCGTGATTGATTGTCCTTAATTGAAACGAGACTGAAAATAGAGGGCCCAAAGTGTTGCAATCGAAAGTGCAGGGCCCAAAGTGAAATTTCGGTATAAGTGCAGGGTACTAAAGTGTTTTTAAGCCAAAAAAAAACAAGCACTTTTTAATACAAACACTTCTCTCTCTCTCTCTCTCTCTCTCTCTCTCTCTCTCTCTCTCTCTCTCTCTCTCTCTCTCTCTCTCTCTCTCTCAAACACCTAAATCTAAACTTCAACAAATATATTGTACCTCAATGATTCAATCCACTTCTTAGCACTTGCTTGCCCAGCCCATGAAAGAGAAGGCAAATAAAATCAGATTGACAGAGAAATTTCCAGCAACATGTTTCCGCTTCTGAAAATCACAGGGACTCACCTGGTCAAACAGCAACTTGTAAATATAGCACACACACATATATGTAATTCTTATCAAACATCAAATACAAACGAGTTTGGAAATTTCAGCAGATTAATTGCATCCAGCAGATTGTAAGTTGTTGCTATCAAAACCCCAGTTATTAGTTGTAGATCGAGAACGTGACTGATTGTAAACTTTAAACCATATCGACTAGCCATGAACTTTACTGTGATTTATACGGATGTCAAGTCAACTGTAGATAACTCAATATTAATAAAGCAAAAATGAACAACACACATAAGCAGCATGATTAAAAGAAATTGGCTGCAGCAGTGGTTTATGTGGATCTGCCTGAAAGAAACCACCAATAACCAAGCGGAAAACTTATTTATATGGATAGAACACATTGCATCTATATTATAGTCTAAATGGAAAAAGTAGTCAAATAGAGGATAAACAAAGCAACCCATGGTGACTAATGGAAAATTACACATAAAAAAAAAAAAAAAAAAAAAAAGTCGTAACCACAGTTAATGATTAAAAAAATAAAAATGCTTTATTAACTAAGATAATAGTAAAGAAGGAAACTTAAAAAATAAAATAACCTCCAACACAATGAAGCATTCACTTCATCTGCTTGCGTGCAAAAAAGCACACCTTTTACATCATGTATATTAGCCCAAGGTAATTAATTTATAAAAAAAAAAAAGCAAACACCTTTGAGGAGGAACAACGAAAATTTTACACCTCGACCTTGAGGAATTTTTACTACAACTTGCCCCCGGTCGACTGTACCTTGAAGCTGCCTCAGGAACACCTTTTCAGACACTGTTTTCTCAAAATATAGATTTGGTTCAGGTGAAAGGAAGAGTGGGATGAAGGAAAGAGAGATACGGTAAAAGAGAGGATTGGATAGGCTTTTCTTGTTCACTAGAAATGAAAAAGGTAAGAGAGGAGGGAAGATCCTTCCTTCCACGCCTACCATATATTTGGTCCCACAGGCGTAAAAGAACAATTATGTAGTTTTACATCCTCCACAAACTTTTCAAGAAAGAGAATATATATATATATCCTTAAACCGAATGTCGTATGGCTTAGAATTCAGAAAATGGAGAACAATTAGATATAAGTGCGTCGCAGATCACAGTTATCAATTCTCAAAGCAGTCATACACAAAGCTAGTATTAATTAACAAACCCGTGGATTGAAAAAAGCAAAAATCAAACTCTCGAGGCATGAGAGTCCTAGGAATAACCCTGCTCATAGAGAAGACCCTGACAAAATTAGTTGTAATGAAGAAATTAGAGCCCATTCTAATATTAATTAACAAAATTTTAACTTCATATGGTCAAAAGGGGGTGAACCTACGAGAGCAAATTACAATTTCAAAGCATCAAGAATCTCAACAAAAGGCAAAAGTGGTGTGGATGGGGACTTGACTTTCCTTGTATACATTCTAACTTCAGTACAATTATGCTTCATAAGGATGTTATTATTATCTACAGAATTAGGTTGCTCAATCCCCAACTTTGATTTTATTTAACTCTACTATTGAGTCTTAGTCATTCCGTGAATCACATTGAGCACAAATTAATGTAATTTTCATTGCGAAATGTGAATCCAACACTTATTGCTTGTATGTACAAGTAAAAAATTTGCCTAAACTATCCCAATTCATTAATAACATCACCTCACTGTGTGTATCAGTAATCTACCAACTCCAAAGCAAAAATGGTTTGGTCAGGAAACAAATGCTGAAGCCATTTTCTCTAATCTAAAACCTATAGAGAATAAGCTCACAAAAGGAAGTATGATTGAAAAGTTTTTTAAGTGCCAAAGAAAAGACACAAAGTATGATTGAAAAATAGCAAAATCTCCCCCAAATAAACCAGAAACAAAATCTGAGAAGTAAATATATCTTCTTCTTTTTCATCTTCTTCTTCTTTTCCGCAACAATTACTTTCTGTCTATATAGTATATCTTTCCCCTTTGTTTCTCGAAATTCTCGTCTCTATCTCTCCTCCATCGGCTCTCTTTCTCCTCTCTTTTATTGTTATCAAATTTACACCCAAACAGTTGAAGAAAAATCAGCAAGTTATCAGCAACCTGGTGGACTGTAAAATACACACATCCTGGTAGAGAATGAATTCGTTCATGTGTATTGGATGCAATACTTTTTTACTGTCTTGTAATTTCCTCCGTTCAATAAACCAATGTTGGAACACTTACCATCTAACATCTCAAAACTACAACTAGTAGGAAAAAAAAAGTGAGTATCATTCTGGTACACAATACTGGATACCAATTACAAGACCACAATCTCTTTCTATAGAGAGATGATACAAGTTTCTAACTATTATTGTTTCTTATGACACTTCCTTCAGATACAACCAACTGTGATGCAGACTGATGTGTAAATGAACATCACTACTCTGTAAATGTCAATAAACCACAAAATAACCTTACCAAGTTGATGTCAAGTATTACAAAAAAAAAAAAAAAAAAACCTTACCTCCCAGAAAAACCGGCTGCGATTTATTCACCAGTTAAGGAAATTCAGTCTCAGATTAGTGCCTTAATGGATAGATGTTGACTAGATTTTTGATGCACAGAGACCATCTTATATGGCAAACAAATACACTATTGGCAACTAAGAAGCATGCATATGGATACGGGAAGACGGACACAACAGACACTATATGCTGACATGGAAAACCCTACAAAACAAACATGAATATGTCTAGTACACGACTAATAATAAATATATACTTAATATACGCAGACTACAATCACGTAAGCTGAAAAAACTATGACTTATGGTCAAACTGAGGTGCCTAATAATCTTCAAATCCAGAATATCCTAGTTGTTTTACTTTCGAAAAACCCAATTTCTCTGTCATAACTCTCAAGTGTTTTCAATCTGTAAAAGCTCTAGTATGCTTTCATAAACATCGTTTATCCTATCTTGCACAAACTAGGAGTTCAACGAATCCTAAACATTCTCATTATTAACAGGCTCTACTACTTTCAACTTGCAAAAGCCCGAAAATCTATCAATTCTGAAAAATCCAAAATTTTCAAACAAAACCAAATAGGAAATTATAATGATTGTCCCCCAACAAAATGTAAGAGAAGAAAAAAGAGACAAGAACTTCACCTTTATTTATGCAAATCTTTTAAATTTCTAAAATATCAATCTTAATATATGTCATGTCCCAAATAAACACTATTCAAGTGTGTCCGTAATGAATCTTACCAAAAAAAAAAAAAAAAAAAAACAGAACAACAAAGGGCAGTGGTTATGGTGTGTCTAAAAAATGGCGTCCAAGAGTACTCTCATGGGCTAAAGGAATCCTATCCATCTCAAGACTAATATTCGATACATTCATGTGGAAAGGAGATGTGGGTCAGTAGGCATTTGGCAATATAGCTTCCTAGTATATCCGGTGATAACGGAATCCAACTCATTTTATTTTTACTACTCTTTATTTGATATTTGGATCGCTTTAGGTATTTCAATGCATTTGCTTAAACCTTGTTGGAAGTTAAAATACAAATGACCATGAATGAGATATTTCCTACTGCTGGAAGCATTATAAGCAAGAAAAGAATAACCAAAACGAAGAGATTGATCAAAATTACAAGGTTTAAATAAATTAACAAGTTCAAGAAACATTTGTGGCTCCAAACGTTGTTTGAACCAAATGTCTATAAGTGTCGCCAAAGGGGGCCTAAGTCCTCTTAACGGTCCTGAAGTCAAAGTAAATTTAACTTTATTGACTTCATAATGCAACTTATAAAGAAAAATCAAGAATCTTAATGAAAGATAAAGACTTATCTAATTGGAGTGGACAAGAGTTTGGGTGCTACAACATTTTCCTTACAATTAACTAGTACTTTCTACAATTAAATAAGACAATGAAACTTCTAGACTTGTACCTAACACCTGTGATCCTATATGTCTAATCAAAAGTTGATCATTGGACACGACAAAGTTAATTGACTAATTCATCTTCAAGGTGAATATGTAATAAACACCCAGGCCTCAATAATCAAATACCAATATACATATAAAAGATTACCTTATACAGGTCTGTATTTTGATTCTCGGCTTCAGCAAACTCTTGCTTTAGCTGGAGAGAATGCAACTTTTCCTTGTACTTTCAAAATTCTAGCTCTTCTTTGTCTGCCTTGAGAATTTCTATAGAACGTTCACTGGTCTATTCAGTTTTGCTCCTCTGCAAGATACTCTGTGTAATTAAAAAGATAGACTGATTGAAAACTGTACGATTAGAAGCGTCAGGAATTGATTAACATTGGGTAATAGACAGAAAAAAGAAATCGTCATTACATTTCAACAAGTGTTTATAATGCCTACACAAACATTACATTTTATTCGGTAGAGAAACATATTTTGACATTCAATTGTTGGTAAAAAAAATCCTAGAGTTCAAAAGGTTCAGGAGGTATTTGCTACACTAACCACATTCAAAAGTATACTATGAACATACTCCTAAAAATTTTAAATTTTCTTACAACCATACTTCTTAACTAATTCAATAATATGATCATCCTCCTGAAGGTTCAAATAAGAAACAAACTATGATCACTTATCAACGATTTCAGAAACATCACGTGCACCCATTACTACCTAGAATCGAAAGAAACAAGATGATTTGCACCTCCTTTGTCCAGGGTCCTTTGATAAGTTCAGGATTAAGAACTTTCTGCCAGCGATGCAAACACTGAACATCTGTCTGTCCAGAAAGACATTCAGCTGCATGAGAAAATAAAAAATTTTATCAACAACATTTAGAAATAAAAGAACTTAGAGTTTCCATCACCTCCTGCTAGTGTGCAACCATATCATGACTCTTTAAAGTCATGGCCAGTGAAACCAAAGAGCCTATGAACTGAAAATAAACAAATGAATATAGTTGAAAGTGATATTTGAAGTAGTAATTCAAATTTAGGCTTACACCCCTAAAATAACCAAAGAGCCAGAAAGACATTCGGTCGGTTCAATTTTTCAATTTTGGCTTACACCCCTAAAAAAATCCTCATATAGTGTATTTGAAGTAGTAATTCAAATTTAGTATGATATGCAACTGATATAAGTTCTTACCAATGGTAAAAGGCCGGTTTTACAAAATGCTTTCCTGGCTCTAATCTTTTGAGCAGTGACTATTTCTATCTTATGTATAAATAAACACCTTGTTGACTAGTCCTAGCATCATGATATCTAGAAACTCAGATTCATAGAATAATCAGAAATGATGCAACTTCAATTTCCATGGAATGTGAGTACATCCCATTATCATGTCAATTTTAGTTGTCCCTTAATCATATATACTTGTCCAGGACTAAGAAAAAAAATAAAAAATACAACTTTAATCTGCAAAAGGTTCACCAGTTTTTTTTTTATCACAAAACATAACATATCCATTATATACATTTACTCAATATAATAGTATCATATATAAATGAAACTCCCATCAACTGCCACTGAAAGTGATATTCTGTGACTACATAACCAGTGCATCATTAAAAGCTCAATTATTTTACTAATGGCAGACAAGTTTCAGGTAGAGAAAATCCAAGTGAGATGGAAATTTTTATATGGAGTTTGCAATAAATTTATGTTTCTTGTTTATCATTAAGTTAAGATGTGAATAACCCCAGAAAGGAACAAATTAAAAATCAGCTAAGATGACTCTCATTTCTTCTTTGATCTGCTAATTATTCTCCACTACATATCCATAAGTACAAAGGAGAAAAAGAAAGCCATCCCTTTCCCAAATCCTAATCTTCATTTCTTTTAGGAAAGAATCATTTAAAAGAGAGAAAACAACCGACCAACCACGGATATAACAAAGCACATATTCTTAAAAACATACCCTTTAAATCTTCTGTTATGTCAAAATTACCTATCACCCCCCTTTTTTAAATAGAGCTAAAAGTATTAATTATCACAACAATCACAAGAGGAATGGCAAAAAAAAAAGTGCTTAGTAGAGGAGGGTATTTAAGTAATTACAGATGCAGAAAAGCACAAAATGAGAAGAGGATAGTTTGGGAAACAAGGTTCTTACAAAGAAAGGTTAACATTTTAAACAAAGAATCTTTGCAAAGAGAAACAATTAATCTGTGGAGAGGTCTTAATTAAAGAACCTATCTGGAGCTTTTTGATTCTAATCAGGAGGCCATGGAAATCTCAGAAAAGCTTTTGCAATACAGGTCTCACTTTGTCATAACAACCACTGTTTCACTAATCTTAGCCTTTCTGTTTCTCATATCACCGCAATTCGTTACCATTCTCTCCTAACAATCATTGTTTCAGGACTCTTGGATTTTGTTGCAGCTCGACCAGAACAGCTGGAAGATTTCTAAAGAATCCTATTAATGGCTGAGATTGGTTTGTTTGGAGCTTTTTAAGTCTCAACATAATTAACCAAGACTCACACCCATTAATTCCAAGTGGATAATCTCCATGTGTAGATATGCAGTAAAATGAGCAACTTTAATACAGATTATATGTGCCTTCTCTGCTGCAAATTTTGAGCTAAATTTTATCCCAATATATATGGTTTGGCTCACCTTTTGATGTTCCACTTTATATATGGTCTATCCCAATATTGTCCAAAAAAAAAGTTGTGAAATTCTGGTAGACCACATGCAATCTATGAGACAGAGTTAGCTTGTTAAAAAAAGCCACAATCGAATATTTCAGCCATTATGTTAGCTAGATGGTTTTCCAAAATCTTGATTATGACATATGGCTTGTGTTTATTTGCAGTGAAGGTTTTGACAGTTATTTGAGAGGGGTATTTAGATGGAAAAGGCACACAAAAGACATGTCACAGAATGACGTATCGACTAGAAGGACTTCAAGCATAGGCCGCAACCATATAATTTATGGAACTGTCTATGATTCACAGTATTTGACTGAGCATCAAGATAGCTCCAGTTGCAACAACGGCATAACAGACATAACAAATAAGGTTATTCCTCATAAAATGAAAGTCTTTATATGCTGTTATGTTTGAGGTTCTATCAGTTGTCTCTTGACAATACTTTACATGTCCATCTACAAATTAATTCAATTGATTCTTAAAACTAAAATAAATAAATAAATAAAAGAAGAAGCCCAATTCTCTTGAAAACCCATGAAGAGAAAAGAGAAAAAGGAAAAAAAAAAAAAAAAAAAAAAAAGAGAAGATATTTCAAAACCCACGAAGAAGCTTGTTTAGAGGTTTAATAGCCCTATCATATAGTAAATGGAATATGTAAATGATGATTTCAAAGTAGTAGCAAACCAAAAGGAAACAGTAATTTCCTTTTTGAGGTTCTGTGATAAAATCTACCTGGGGAACTATCAGGAAATTGAGGCAAATTCAGTTTTCGCTTGAGGGTAGGATTTTAGCACCAAATAAGGTGAAACAAATTAAGGTTATATATATTACTATTACCAAACAGAAATCTTCAACCAACTCCAGAATACAATAAAGAAATCAGGAATAAACATTAAAAAGCACATTTATACAGGATTGCAACACGAAGGAATAAGAAGCAAAACTGTGACATACAGCATCTGAGAACCCTGCTAAAGGCCAGACAAGGTTTCAACTAACTAATAAAATCAAAGACCATTTCCCACATCACACTAGCAACAACAACAAAAAACTGACTCACGTGTTCGTTCTTCGTGGATGATGAATATGAAAATTCTGAATCTGTAATTGTCTGTTTGTATTTATCCCAATCTATATGAGAAACTTGGGAAAACAAAAAATAGAGGATTTCTTCCGACAACCTTAAGACTCCATTTGGTTCATGGGTTTAGTTACGGAAAAGCAAACAAACTGCTAAGGAGAACACTTCCCTTTGTTTGGTTACAAAGGAAAACGGAGAGACATGGAATAGAAGCGAAAAAGTGATCAAATCAAAACAACAACAAAGCACAAGAGTGACATATGAACATCTACTTTCCAACTCAGCCATTTGACTATTGCCTAAACCAAAGAGTGACTACATATATACATCGAGAGAGAGTGAGAGAGAGAGAGAGAGGACCTCGGGTCCTTTTGCCGAATCTGATGACCTCGGGTCTTTTGTCTAATCTGAAGATGGAATCTGTTCTAGGGTTTAAGTATTATGAACCCTAAAAAAAGAAAAACATAAGGACATAATAAGAAACCATCAAAGTTCAAATACCCCCAAATCTGTGTGTAGAAGTACAAAGAAGAAGAAGAAGAAGAAGAAGAAGAGGAGAATGAGATGAAGAAGACTTACACGATGGTGGACGACGGCGACCTGGCGATGGTAGACGGCGGCGACCTGGCGATGGTGAATAAGAAGACTCTCTCTCTCTCTCTCTATCTCTCTCTCGTTCTCTGATGAGAGAATGAATTGGGAAACCAAAAGTAGAGATAAAAATAAAAATAAAACAAACCCTCTTTTTTTCCTTCTACCATTAGATATGATCCAAATTCTATAATTTTTTTGCCATAAAATAAATTATTTTTTTGCCATAAAATAAATTATTTTTTTTTATAATTTTTAATTCAGGTCCAAATTCTAACGGAAATAACCGTTAGTAATTATTTTTTATCCGTTGCAAATATTAATGAAACATGGAAAGTGCAAATACTAACACATTTGTTTGATTTCTAACGGATATATCCGTTAGAAATCCTAAAATCTGTCTGTTAGAAATTAGCCAATATAGTGTAGTAGGAATCCCTTGTAATGGGATATTCATCCCCTATATATAGGCAAACTTTAGAGGGTTATTTTGGTATTTTTATAGTAAAAATCCTAATTTCGGATGTCCTTTAGAAGGTACAAAATGTACTATATCAAAGCTGGCAGACACAAAAATGCAGCACTTAATGGAAATGGAAGTGGCACTCAATGACTGCTGGAGCGGCACTCACTGATTGTCGGCGCGGCATTTAGTGAGTGCCGATGCGTCATTCAAAGAATACCGCAGACAACTCCGCGAACTGCCGTCTTTTTTGAAATTTTGATTTTTGCAGCATTTGGTGTACTTTTGTGACTATCAGTGAAAGCCATTGCGGCACTTACTGACTGCCATACGGCAATCAAAGAGTTCTAGAGCACATGTAGCACATGCTACGTGCACCGGGACCGCACATGCTGCGCGCACAAGCAGCGCAATAACCTACACATGCTATGCCCACAAGCAGCGCACGGGAATGCACATACTGCGCACACAAGCAGCACTTCATTGCAATATTTTGACGATTGAAGCCGGGATTGAAAAGGGGGTGTCCATCATGGGGGTTGCATGGGCGCCTTGACTACCACTCTTTGCCTTTTGCTCCCATTTAGCGGCAACCCGTGACTACCGCAAAATACGCCATGTGTCATTTTCTTCTACTCTCTCTTTTCCTTCTTTCTTCCTTTTTGTTTGAATTCTAGAGCCTTTCGAAGAGCTTGAATCACCTTTGGAAGTCCTAGATTAATCGGACATTGTTATCATCGGATTTGGAGGTAACGCTCCAATTAATTCGACGTTTGGTCAAAATCGGGGTGTCTACACTTCCTTTCTTTTAGATGATAGAGTTACCACTAAGTTATTAAGTTCCATGTTAGAATCTTTAGAAACATTTGGAGTAATCACATACAAACCATTAGTTTTAACACCTGAACATATAAAAGAACCATTTCTTTTAACGACAACTTTAGTTCCAAAATAAAAAGAATAACCTTTATTTGATAAATCAGAAACTGAAATTAAATTACGTCTCATCAAAGGGACATATAGTACATGTGATAAAACTAAAGTCTTATTCTCCTCAAATTCTAAAACACCACTCCTATAGCAACCGTAGAAAAGGTTGCGCTAGATCCCAGAGTCAGCACGATTTTTCCAATCACTGCATTTCGTGGTTGATCTGACCCCTTGAACTCTTGTAGCTAAGATTCCGGACAGTTCCTCTTCTAGTGGCCTTTGTCCCCACATTAGAAACACTTTCCTTTGCCTTGACCATCTCCCTTCCCCTTCCTTTTGTCCTTTTCCTTAGATTTCGTAATCTTTGGGACTGGTCTAATACTTGGACCACCAGTGCTAGCTTTCTTCTTTCCTTTTTTGTCATTCGGCGCAGATCGGGAAGATGAAGAGCTTTTTTCATCGTTCATAATGTTGTCCCCAGGCTTGATCACCCCTTCAGCTACCTAAAGAGAACTCATCAATTCGCTCATAGAAAAATTCATTTGATTCATGTTATAGTTTTGTTTGAATTGGGCGAATGATGGCGACAGGGAGTTGAGGATCATATCGACTAGAGTCTGTGTGTTGATGTTGGCACCCAGAGTCTCCAGTTCATTTAAATTTCCTATCATTTTTAAGACATGTTCTCTGACTAGAGTTCCATCCAACATCTTAGCACTCATTATCTTTTGCATGGTAATCTGCCTAGTAGGTCTACTATATTCTCCAAACATTTCTTTTAGGGAAGTGATAATGGCACTGGCAGAATTGTTCGATTAGTACTAGTGTTACAACACACCAGCCATTAAGGCCAGTATGTAGCAACGAGCCATCGCATTTGATTTCTTCCACTTGTTGAACTCACGTCTGGAACTGTCGTAGCATTTGCCATGGGTTCGGCAGGGCATGGAGTAGTGAGGACATTTATGTGATCCTTCATAGTTAAAACAATATCCAAATTACATTTCCATTCAATGTAGTTATTTCCAATTAGCTTATTTTGTGTGAGTATGGTGGCAAGTGGGCTAAATGCAGATCCAGACATTTTAATATGGATATCAAAATTTAAATAGTACAAATAAAAGAATCCTTAAAACTCTTATATTGTAACAAAGTTGCCGGAATATCAAAACGAAAGAACAAAGCATTCGTGTGATGGTCATTATTCAATCTTTCGATTAATCATGACTTGTCTGCTATACAACTCTTGCAAAATAGGTCATGACTCCCGAACCTATTTGATCTCTAAGTTTATGAATAATGCCCTATGTGGGATTCCTTATTCATAGCGTAGCGAGTGTGCACCATTAACTAGGATCCAATCACAACCGTCGCAACTAGTGCCTTCGTGTGGTGGTCACCCTCTAACATGTCTAACTGATCCTATCTATAGGAACTTCACATCTAGTAACCAATGAGTAGTGTACCCTCCGTATGGAATGATCACCCCTAGTGAGGTGACACATAATGCACTACTCATCTTATAGTGAACCAATAATGGAAGCTCGTGGGAATTATAAATAATAAGTCCCTCTCCCACTAGTTTTATTACTTAAAGATTTTGCTTTTGGAAAATTGTCTTTGCACATTACCCATAAACATCCAATGTTTACTAATGCGTTGAATGATTTTTTATTTTTATTTTAGAAAACTTGTTTTTAACATGCATGTAGTAACAACATATAAAATTCCAATCACAAACAAGCATATAAAAACATAAGGCTAAAATTGAAATTAAAGCTCCAAACGATGCCTCTATCTCCCATGGCTTTATCTCCATAGAAACTCATTCTTGGTTGATCACCTCTGGCTCCATCATCATGGATAACGACTTGCTCCTCCGTCTTCATGAATTTTCTAATTCTATTACATTGGTCATATGCTTCTTTCGAATCTTACAATTTATCTAGAAATAGAAAACAACAATAAAATACACGGCTAGGGAAACCAGTGCGACTTTTCTTTTCATAGGATTGATGTCGCAGCGCCCTTTACACATGCCTTAAAAAGTCAAACCAAAATTTAAAAACAACAATCACCAATCACAAATTAAATACAAAAAGAAAATTTGTTGACGATCAATGCTATGGGAGACAGTAGTCTAACTTGCTGCAAAAGGTTAGACATCCACACATACACAACAAAATATATATCAGTTGAAACCCCTAATTGATTCGCATATTCCATAAACTCTTCATAGAAGAATTAGAACATGAAAAAACCATCTTTAGTTCTCTGTCACCTTCAATCGATCGAAGCAACTTCAATCGATCAAATGTTCGATTGATTGAACTTAAGATTTCACAGATTGATGTAAAATTTTCAGAATGTTATATAAATAATTTTTCAAAACTTTTTAGAACTGTAAAAAGAACATCTGGATGGAGAATTGGTTTCGATCGATCAAATAGACATCAATCGATCGAACAAAATAGTGTTCGATAAATTAAAGATAGCTCGATCGCTTGAAGCCCGAATTATTTCGATCGATCGAAACTCTTTCAATCGATTGAACATAGACAGTTTCAATTGATCAAAACAAGTTCAATCGATCGAAACTGTCATGTATCCAATGTTATCACAAATTTGTTTTCTGCTATGAAACTGCTGCAGAGACAGATCTGTGGTGATGCAGTTTCAAAAAATAGTACTAAAAATTAGCATGCAAATCAAATTAGTGATCCAAAACACATCTATAGATCCAAATAAGCATGACTCTAATTCCAATTGAAGGAAAATTAGATTTTGAAAACTTAATTATATGCACAACGGAAAACAAAGTTCAAAACTTTTATTGGTTGCCTTTAATAACTCTATAGATGCGTGGATAAGAAGGATAGAACATGACACCTTTATGTCTTGAAAACAATTCTGATTTCTTCAACTTTCAGCAGTCTCCTCTAGGTTGTCTTCACCCTTGTGACTCCTATGGATGCTTGCCGGAAAACTAGGGTTGGTGGGAACCCTAATAGAGAGGATAGAGAAGGTTTGGGAAACCCTAAATAGTTTCTATAGCTCTAGAATATGAAGAACATTGATTAAACTATTATGTACGCAACTGCCCTATTTATAGATTTCCAAACCAACTTTTGGGTTTCGATCGATTGAAACACTTTTGATCGATTGAAGCATTTTCGATCGATCGATCAAAACTATCTTGACTTCAATCGATCAAAACTCTTTCGATCTATCAAACTTGTCTTGACAACATCCTTATATGCCTTTCCAAGCATCCTAGCAGAGCTAAGAGTGGGACCTCCTAGGTTGTTTATTGTTGGCTTAGATCAGTTATTAATTTTCATGACCAAACTCTTCGATCAGCAAATTAACCAACTGATCAATTAACGTTTACTCCACTATAAAGCGATAACTGAACTCCAACACAAAAGAACATATCTGAAGTGATGACTAGACTTGTATAGTGTACTAATGTCCCTCTATCGTTAGCATTCGTAATCATATTCAGGTAGTCAGATAAACTGCTACTGTTAACATGAATCATGATTACTTCTTGTATTCCTTGAGTCCCATTCACCTCTCATGATTACCAAACATGTTGATAACTACTTATCAACAAGATTGCAGTTCTTAGTAATCAACTTGGTGACATTCTCAAGGGAAAGCTTACTATTTATTAGAGGGTAGATTCTATCTTAACAATATATGATCATAACCTTATGAACATGACATACCCAAGATAGCCAGGTGTTGATCTTTAAGACCTCACTGTTTGGTAAGTCAAAGTAGTCATATCCATAGTTTGTGTCCATAATCGTCTCAAAATTAAGAACACATACCTTATATAAGTTATGAGCTCCAATCGACTATTGACAGTCTTAAGTGTCAATAAGAAAGCTCAGGTCCGTTAATGGACTATAAGCACTAGCATATTAACAAAGAGTCATACTCCAGTGATTGAGATTCATCACTACATTCAATGGTAGTTAATCATGTTCTAGTGGTTCACCCTCTAACACCTGGGGGGACAGTAGTCTGGTAGACTACTTAATCACCCTCTAACACTTAGGGGCAGTAGTCTAGTAGACTACTTAATTCACCCTCATACACCTGGGGACAGTAGTCTGGTAAACTAGTCTCACCATCCATTATGACAAATTCTAAGCATCAGAGAATAGTAATTTGTATCTCATTTGTATGTATCTCATACACACATGAATTACTTACTATGATACTTGAGGATTAACAATTATCTCATGAAAGGAACATACACAATAAAATGTAAAGCTGATATCCATATATTAAAATGCCAATATCTGATACACAAAGTAATGGTTTGAGGGCACAAACCCAACACAACTACCACTCCAATATCCCAATCCTTAACCATTCTCATTGACATCAAATGTTGGCTCGAGGAAGTGATTTTAGGTTCTTTTCACCATTTCTACCCTCAACCACATATACCCTTCCTTCACTTAACCATACATCTTTCATATCCGCGTTTGAATTACATTTTTGGGACTTCTTGGCATGAGATTGTGTTTGTAAGGTTGCAAAAGAGATTGAATTGTGTGGTTGTGAGAGTATAAAGAAAAAGAAAAGAAAAGAAGCTAAAAAAAAAATATATATATATATATATAAAGTAAAAGAATTAAAAAGAAAAAGAAAAAGAAAAAGAAAAAAAGCTTCATAGTCAATTGTACTTCTCTTTTTGAGCTTCAAAGAAATATTTGTGGATGATTCATCTCTTGTGGTTATTTGTATCCATGCATTCCAATAAATCCCGAGTTTGTACCCAAACATCTCACTTCATTTCCCCTTGTCCTTCACCTCATAACTTTTTTCCCACTTTACAACTCCCTCAAGGTCCCAGTTGATCCTCAAGTTGTGTGATTCGAAGTTTGAAACGGATGTGACAAGTAGTCAGAGTTATTCCACATCCTCTAGTGAATAGTATCTTTTATGAGATTAATTTTTACTCATTTTTCACGCTTACATTTTTCATCATTGGCATGTGCGTGGCTTTGGTATCCATTTCCATTGCTCTTTTTGCCCGCATGCCTCGAGTGTATTACCCATTTCAAGTGATTCATTTTTAGAGTGTAATATCGGTGAGAATTGAGTTTGAAGCGCGTTTTGAACAAAATTTGGATTATGAAAGCATTGACATCTTCTTGATAGTTGTAGCTATGCACTTCACACCACACATGCATCCAAGATTGAGCTTAATGAAGTTTATCTAATAACCTTGATAGTTTGAGAATTTTTTGGATTTGCGTGTCATGTGCTAAAATCGTTTAAAAAATTTTAGGACTATATTGAGTGTCAGCATTAGATAGTGGGCAACCATCATGAGGAAACAAAATGTTTGTGGGTATCATTCCAAGAACCCTCCAGAGACAACACTCTGCCTCTACGAGTAACCTAGAGGTTTAACGGCTTGTTGCATACGCTCAATGCAATCGTGTTCCCCACGAAAATGGTTTATCTTTCATTTTAAATAAATTGTGGTACAAGGTTATTCTTAAATCTCTTGGTATTTAGCTTTGTTGCTAAGAGACTAGCAATATGCTAGTTGGGGGGTGTGATTCGTGTCCAATATTGCATTCTTAACTTCATGATTTTACCCTTATTGGACACAAATTAACACTTATATTGGGAGATTTAATGGATAAATTGTACTTTTGTTGTTCTTGTTGTTGTTCACTTATTGCTAATAAAAATCTCTTTCTTGTAGTGTTTGGGGACTTGTTCAAAGTGAGAACCAACTACGTTTGGTTCTTTTATCATAAAAAAGGAAAGGAAAGAATTCCAGTAAAGGTAGATCGATCCGGGCCTATGAGCGGATAGATCCATGGGTTCTTGAGGATCTTGGTATCAGTTTCAAAAGATACGGATCGATCCGACCTTTTGAGCGGATCGATCCGCGATTCCGAAGGAACATTCTGCCAGAAAAATCCCAAGATGGATCGATCCACCCCAATGAAGGGATCAATCCGTGACTTTTCGAAGAGATATCAACTGCCCAGATGAAAGGCGGATCGATTCGCCCCAAAGAAGGGATCGATCCGCGGCTGCAGTTTTTCCCCTTTTTATTTACAAGTTTGCTATTTTTGTGTTTTTTGTATAAATAGAAAGAGATAAGGTTTTTGTAGGGGATATATATATTATCTTTTGGTGTTTTTCTCCCAACATTCTTCTTCTTCTCTCATTTTTGGGAACCCACTTGGGTTTCCTTCTATTTCTTCTTCATTTGTATAAACTTGAAGATTTCATTAAAGTTTTAATGGCTAGGTATATTTTCTATCTCTTCTCTTTTGATGATATTTCTATGTTTTCTATTATTAGTTAGATTACTTAGGTTGTGGATCATGAGCTCTTGGATTTAATGTGGTAGCATTTCTAGGGTTCATTTGTGTAGGATTCAAAACTAGGGGCTTCATCTTCTTTGTATTGCATTTTTGATTGTCAAAACTTAGACTTTGAATCCTACCCTATGTATTTCATATGGAATATTATGTAACTTTGTGTTTTGCACTCTATGTGTTTGATAAATGTTGTGTGTGGGATTTATAACTTGGGGTCTTCATCTTTGATGTCAAGCATCTTTGATTGTTCAAACTCTTGGGTTTTAAATACTATCTTTTGAAGGTTTCATAGGTGATTTGTCCACCAAGTAGATTAGTTAGTGTAGGGTGGACAAATCATTCGGATTAGAAGCCATAGAGGCATCATCTTGTATGTCATGCATCCTTGATAGTCAAACGTTAGCTTCAAATCCGTTTCTATGGAAATCTCAAAGCTTCATTCATCTTTCACATAGATGCACTCCTTGTGTTTGATGATATGCCACAAAGTGTTACCTTAGAATGTGCTTGAAACACTAGTCTATTTCATCTTGTTGTGACCCAAGATGGGAGGGAATGATCCCAACCTATTACTTTTTAGATTAGCATTTATTTTTCCCTTTTCTCATCCAAAAACCAAACAAAAAGCCGCAAGACGCAAAGTCATTTTTATTCCTTTTCATCATCTTTTCTGACTCCTTTCTTTTGAGCATTATAATTAGGTACTAAACTTCCCAAACGTTGTTCTTGTATCAATCACTGTGGACTCGACACCCTACTTCCAACATACTATGTGTTTAATAGGGTTAAATAAAAGAACTTGATTTTGACAACATCAAAATGGCACCGTTGCCGGAGATTGGCGACAACGTTAAGTTGTTTAGTTTCTAATTATATGTGCTTTTGTATTTGATCTTTTTATTTTTTCTTTGTTTTGAAGGATTAGCTACTCTTGAATAGCTAAACCTCCATCTAGGTGTTGATGACACATTGGTCTCGGATTGGGAAGGTACTAGTATCTCCTTGGTTGTTGTTCTTTAAAATTTTGGCAAATGTAATTGATTTTTGTAATTTCTTACATAGTTGGTCTTAATAGAAGTGGTGTATTATTGCACGTGAGTCATTCTAAGAGAAAGTGATTTGTCTACCATGTAGCTTAGTTAATGTAGGGTGGATGTGTCATTCTAATCAAAGGTGTTGCATAGTGTAGTAATTTATCACTTATTTGTTATTATGATAATTAGGCTTTGTGTTAAGATGCTTGACTCATATCCAAGAGAATGTGACGTATTCTACCATGTAGTTTAGTTAGCGTAGTTTAGTTAATGTAATTATGTTATAGGGTGGGCAAATCATGTTAATCAAAGTAGACTCATAGTATAGTAATGCAAAGTTTGATTATTTTGCCAAACTTTCTAGAACACTTCTTTTAAAGGAATATTATTTCTCTTTTGCATGTTGGGCTAGTGGTAGAATCAACATTCTAACCTTCAAATTCATCTGCATCATCACCTTATCATTCCATTTTCATTTATTTTGTGTTTTGGTTTTTCTTTTTATTTTCTGCTTTTATTTGCTTGATGTGCTTGGTAGTGATTCATGTGCAGGAACATCATTTTTGTGCTTATCGAGGATCGCTCCTTTTGTTGGTGATATCACTCTATCCCTACTCATTTTTGTCCTTGTTTCGAATCATTTACATTAGGGACAATGCAATGTTCTAGTTGGGGGGTGTGGGATATTCACCCATCATGTTGATGTTTCATTTTCTTCTTGCCATTAATTCTCCAAGCATGTTTTGGTTGTTAATGAAA
Organism: Hydrangea macrophylla; assembly: GCA_033977485.1. NCBI lineage: Eukaryota > Viridiplantae > Streptophyta > Magnoliopsida > Cornales > Hydrangeaceae > Hydrangea > Hydrangea macrophylla. Next base: position 26,489,586 of record CM066986.1, read on the forward strand.
GAAAAGATGATTAAAAAAAACAAATAAAACAAAGGTTTCTAATGATTTTAGTATAATTGCCTCGTTCTAATGCCGAGCGATGATGCTTATCTTAAGTTTTCTTTCGATATTAGTATGCGACACTTGTAGAATCCCATTAGTTCTATAACTATCTTGATTATAGTAAATTTCATGAGTTTCAAATCTTAGATTATCGAGCACGTTGCATGACTACTTGTATTAGGATGATGTTTAATGCAATTGTTACTCAAAAATTGTTTGAAACATTTGTGGAGACTTTACCTTTGTGAGCTTTAGATCCTTTTCTCCATTGTTGAGCGTTACATACTTCAATTCTCTCTTTTTGAAAAACATATAAAAGTCGTAGATAATCTCATCTTCTTGTTTGTTTGTTCATTAGAGGAATTCTTTGGTGGAATGTAAAACTCTTGTTTGCTTGTCATTGTAGTGGAGAACAAAGAATCACATTGTCCGAGGAAGTGATTTAAGGATCTTTTCACCATTTCTACCCTCAACCACATATACCCTTCCTTCACTTAACCATACATCTTTCATATCCGCGTTTGAATTACATTTTTGGGATTTCTTGGCATGAGATTGTGTTTGTAAGGTTGCAAAAAAGATTGAATCGTGTGGTTGTGAGAGTACAAAAAAAGAAAAGAAAAGAAGCTAAATATATATATATATATATAAAGTAAAAGAATTAAAAAGAAAAAAAAAAAGAAAAAAAAGCTTCATAGTCAATTGTACTTCTCTTTTTGAGCTTCAAAGAAATATTTGTGGATGATTCATCTCTTGTGGTTATTTGTATCCATGCATTCCAATAAATCCCGAGTTTGTACCCAAACATCTCACTTCATTTCCCCTTGTCCTTCACCTCATAACTTTTTTCCCACTTTACAACTCCCTCAAGGTCCCAGTTGATCCTCAAGTTGTGTGATTCGAAGTTTGAAACGGATGTGACAAGTAGTCAGAGTTATTCCACATCCTCTAGTGAATAGTATCTTTCATGAGATTAATTTTTACTCATTTTTCACGCTTACGTTTTTCATAATTGGCATGTGCATGGCTTTGGTATCCATTTCCATTGTTCTTTTTGCCCGCATGCCCCGAGCGTATTACCCATTTCAAGTGATTCATTTTTAGAGTGTAATATCAGTGAGAATTGAGTTTGAAGCGCATTTTGAACAAAATTTGGATTATGAAAGCATTGACATTTTCTTGATAGTTGTAGCTATGCACTTCACACCACACACGCATCCAAGATTGAGCTTAATGAAGTTTATCTAATAACCTTGATAGTTCGAAATTTTTTGGATTTGCGTGTCATGTGCTAAAATCTTTTGAAACTTTTTGGAACTATGTTGAGTGTCAGCGTTAGATAGTGGTCAACCATCATGAGGAAACAAATTGTTTGTGGGTATCATTCCAAGAACCCTCCGGAGACAACACTCCGCCTCTACGGGTAACCTAGAGGTTTAACGGCTTGTTGCATACGCTCAATGCAATTGTGTTCCCCACGAAAACGGTTTATCTTTCATTTTAAATAAATTGTGGTGCAAGGTTATTCTTAAATCTCTTGATATTTAGCTTTGTTACTAAGAGACTAGCAACATGCTAGTTGGGGGGTGTGATTCGTGTCCAATATTGCATTCTTAACTTCATGATTTTACCCTTATTAGACACAAATTATCACTTATATTGGGAGATTTAATGGATAAATTGTACTTTTATTGTTCTTATTGTTGTTCACTTATTTCTAATAAAAATCTCTTTCTTGTAGTGTTTGGGGACTTGTTCAAAGTGAGAACCAACTCCGTTTGGTTCTTTTATCATAAAAAGGGAAAGGAAAGAATTCCAGCAAAGACGGATCGATCCGACCCTGTGAGCGAATCGATCTGTGGGTTCTTGAGGATCTTGGTATCAGTTTCAAAAGATGCAGATCGATCCAGCCTTTTGAGCGGATCGATCTGCGATTCCGAAGGAACATTGATGAGAGCTGATATTAGCTTAATATTAGCCCGATAAGGAGTAAAAACTGACTGGATATAACCTCATTTCTCTAGTTTTACCTGCAATTGTGCTTAATTTGCTTCTGTACACAATGATATGTTTTTCGTGGTATGTTGTTGTGTTTGGCTCTATGAGTGCAGGTTCTGAAGCTGAAGGGAATTACAAGTTGAAAGGAATAACTCAAGAAACAAATTGATGAAGTCTTGATACCAATCGATTGACATAGTTTCAATCGATTGACATGTTTTCCTTATCAATCGATTGAACTATTTATCAATCGATTGACATGTTTTTCAATCGATTGACATCTTTGTCAATCGATTGACTTAAACTGGAAACAGTCTGTTTTAATGGCGCAAGATCTCAGCAATCAGGCGACGACCAACCGTTATGGAATGAACCTGGACACCTCTAACTCGTGTTTCTGACATTATATATAGGGGAGAGTAGAGAGGGCCAAGGGTTGGCTGACATTTCTTTGCTTTTGTAGGAATTTCCTCCATTTTCGTTTTAAGCAAGTTCAAGTTAGACGATACTTTGGTTTCGAATACATTCTTAAGTTCAGGTTCATTCTTGTTGTTATTGTCTTAGACTTTGATTGTAAATCTGTTTTAGTTATAGTTTGGTTTTGATTAGATTTCGAAATTCATAGCTTATAGATTTAATCCATGCCAATGTTTGATCTCACTTTTCAGTTTATTTGTATTTATTCAGTCCTAAACATGCGTGAGTAGAACTCTGGTTGGGAATAATGTGAAGAAGCATTGTTCCCAGCCCTCTGCCATGATTCTGTGAAAGAGTCAATGCCAATCGATTGGATACAGTATCCAATCGATTGGCATAGACTCCAAGTCAATCGATTGATATACTTGTCAATCGATTGAAAGCCATTCCATGTCAATCGATTGACATTAAGTCAATCGATTGATATGATTATGACTTGGGTTTATTCCTTTCTGTATTTCAGTAACTTTTGTTTCAGAAACTAGGTCCAAATTGATCTTTCAAGTTCAAATTGTAATCTGATTTTGGAATAAAAGCTCTTTCGATTAGTTAAATCTATGAACACTCATAACAAACACCTCGAGTATTATATACTCAATTTGTTAGTTATTGTTCATGGTTTTAATTAACTACTTATTTCAGTTCTTCATAAATAAGTAAGGTAAACAAACCACTAAATATGCAAGATACACATACCTACTGTCTAGAATGCTTAACTTAATCATTTTGAAATAAGGAATACTCTAAGGATAAAACCCCAACTGTTCGTTCTTGTTAAAATCATGGTAGTGGCTGGTACTTTGTGGATTCACATGTTCCCAACTCTTTTTCATATTTGATTTATATCACAGTTTTTAATCTTATCTAGTTAAGTCTTTGCTTCACTATAAATTGTTTCTTCTATTTCTTTTAGGACTGTTAGACCCCCCCTACTACAAGAATTCATCTTTTATTTTATTTTAGGATTCAATCTAGATTCTTCCGCCTTTACATTCCGTCCTTTGGGATTCGACCCGGTCTTACCGGTTTTTAACGCGACGCGACCGTCTACACTTGGACGTACTCTTTAGAGAACACATTTCAAGTCGTGTCAAGTTTTTGGCGCCGTTGCCGGGGACGGTAACAAAGGCCAGGAATTTTGATTTGATCCAATCTTTTCTTATCCCATTTCTATCTTTCTTTTTTTTCTTTTCATTTCTTCAGAACATAAGCCGTATTGTTGTGTCCTTCTATGTCCTTGGATTCCACTGAAGCCTTCATCACAAATCTTTTTGAAGATCCAATCCATAGTGCTGATAATCCCATTTTCACCCCATCCATTTCTAACTCAATGTCTGATACAGAGAGCCAACAAGGAGAGAATAGGCATGACCTCATTGATGAAGGTCAGCGACCTTTACGAGAACTCTTGGCCCCTGATCGAACAGCCACACCTTCTTGTATCCGCATCCCCCCACACACAGGCACATTCCATTTTCGTAATGGAATGATTCAACTGTTACCCACATTTCACGGGATGGATAAAGAGAAGGCGTACTTGCACATTCGAGATTTCGAAGATGTTTGTGGCACTTTCACAGATCAGACTTGTCCAAGTGATATAATCCGATTAAAGCTTTTTCCCTTCACCTTGAAGGACAAAGCGAAGTCATGGTTATTGTCACTTAAACCAAATTCGATTTCGACTTGGGCAGCAATTCATGAAGCCTTTCTTAAAAAGTTCTTCCCTAATCGGTTAACAACTGACATCTTGAGACAAATCAAGATGTATAATCAAAAAGAGGAAGAAACTTTTGCTGAGGCATGGGAGCGTTTCAAGGATTTGTTACTGCTCTGCCCGCATCATGGTTTTGAGAAGTGGCGAACAATAAGCTTCTTCTTTGATGGTTTAAGTCCAAAATCAAAGAAGCTCGTAGAAACTACGAGTGACGGTGAGTTTATGAGCAAGAATGCCGAACAAGCAGAGGCTCATTTCGAATGGTTAGCTGAACATGCACCGGAATGGGAAACTCAAGTGACGAGAACTCAGCCCAGTTCAAGTTCAAGTAAAAAGAGTATTTACCAGCTGAAGGCGGAAGATGGCTTATTGGAGAAATACGAGCAACTAGCTCGTAAATTGGAAGTTTTGGAAGCAAAGAAGGACTCGGTAATACAATTTGCATCTGAAGAATCATGTTCGAGTTGTCTACAGATGGGGCATACCTCTCAACATTGCCAAATATACCCTGTTTACCAAGAACAGAGTTCAGTGGAGGTACATGCTGTAAATGCCCCTAACCGTTTCAACCCCAATGATAGGTGGAGTCATCCTGGTTTCGATCATAGAAACAGTGCTGCTGCAGCAAATCCATCTCAACAGTGGCAGCCGAATAAAGGAAACCAATACCGACCTCAGAACCAAGGATACCACCAGAGTTACCAACCTCCTCCTACTTATCAACAAAGTCAAGGGTATCACCAGAACCAATATCAAAATCATTCACCTCAATCCAACTACAATCAGGGAAGCAACAACCAACTCTCACCAAACACTTATGTGCCACCCCATAAGAAGGCACAAGAGGATCCTAATACACTCATGATGCAGCAGATGATGCAGCTAATGAGTAAACTCAATACAAGTGTAGAGAGGTTAGCTGCCCAACAAGGGGATCGAGAACGAACTATGTTCCCTGCACAGCCAGAGCAAAATCCTAAAGGCCAACACTCGGGTACAGGACCCTCGGGATCTGGACCACATGAGGAGGCCAAGGCGGTAACTGTGTTGAGGAGTGGAAAAGAAATTGAGAAAGTCTCTTTGCCCTCACAACCTGTAGTTAGTGATGAAGAAGAGGCAGAGAATGAAGAAGAATTGGTGGAAGAAGGAAAAGAGGGCGAAACAGTTGAGCCCAAAATAACAATTCCTGAGGATAATGAAATAAAGAGAAGACCTGGAAAAGAACCTCTCATCGAGGAGGCACCCAAATGTCCTTTTCCGGCACCATATCCTCAGAGGTTGAAGAAACCTCAACAAGAAACGAAAAGTCAGGAGTTTCTGGAGTTATTCAAGCAGGTAAAGATCAATCTCCCACTCCTAGACGCAATTAAACAAGTGCCTTCCTACGCCAAGTTCCTTAAAGACTTGTGCACTGTAAAGAGGAAGCAAAGTGTTAAGAAGAGTGCTTACTTGGCATGCCAGGCAAGTGCGATCGTAAAACACGATTTGCCTCCTAAATACAAGGATCCAGGCACACCAACAGTTTCTTGTATAATCGGTCAGAAGAAAGTGAACAATGCGTTACTCGATTTAGGATCGAGTGTTAATCTCTTACCTTACACTGTTTATCAACAGTTAGGGTTAGGAGAACTTAAGCCCACTCGCATTACCCTTCAACTGGTAGATCGATCAATCAAATACCCGCGAGGAGTTTTAGAAGACGTTCTGGTCCAGATTGACACTTTTGTCTTCCCTGTGGACTTCGTTATCCTAGACACCGAACCAGTACACAATGCTAAATCTCAGATTCCGGTGATCTTTGGACGTCCTTTCCTCGTGACAATTGATGCGACGATCAAAGTAAGGAGTGGAGTTATGACCGTTGTTTTTGGGAATATGACATTAAATATCAAGATCTTTTCAAATCCAAAAATTGAAGATTTTGATGATGAGGAAGAGGAGGTGAATTGGGTAGAAGCAGTAATTCAAGATTGCTTTGATTCAACTGCTCACTCTGATCCTGTGGAGTCCATTATAACTAACTCATGTTATGAATTGGATAAATACACTCCACAAGATGAAAGGATGAGTCAGATATGCTCTATATTGGAGGTTGTTGAAGAGGAAGTTGCAAGAACAATGTGGACGGCTCAATATGAGCAGCTACCGCCAAAGACCAAGTTGGCTGTGCCGTCAAACTTGCAATTTCCAGAGTTGGAACTGAAAGAGCTCCCAAAAGAATTGAAGTATGTATTTCTGGGAGAAGAGAAGACCTTTCCTGTGATTATTTCATCTGTCTTAAATCACGAACAGGAAGGTAAGCTGATACAGTTGCTTAAGCAACACAGGAGTGCATTAGGTTGGACCGTTGCTGATTTAAGAGGAATTAATCCGTCCATATGCACTCACAGGATTTACCTTGAGGAAGATGCCAAACCTTGTCGTCAAATGCAAAGGCGTCTTAACCCAAACATGCAAGAGGTGGTGAAGAAGGAAGTTTTGAAATTGCTGGATGTTGGGGTTATTTATCCAATTTCGGATAGTCCTTGGGTAAGTCCGACTCAAGTAGTGCCGAAAAAAAGCTGGCATTACAGTGGTAGAAAACAAAGAAGGAGAATTGGTACCCACACGTGTAACCACCAGCTGGCGCATGTGTATTGACTATCGAAGGTTGAATGCGGTAACTCGGAAGGATCATTTTCCATTACCCTTCATGGATCAAATGCTCGAAAGAGTAGCGGGTCACCAATTCTATTGCTTCTTGGACGGTTATAGTGGTTATAACCAAATTGAAATTGATCCTGCCGATCAAGAAAAAACCACTTTTACCTGTCCGTTTGGAACATTTGCATATCGCCGGATGCCATTCGGATTGTGCAACGCGCCTGCTACTTTTCAGCGGTGCATGCTGAGCATCTTTAGCGATATGGTGGAGAAGATCATGGAGGTTTTTATGGACGATTTCTCCGTATTTGGAAGCAGCTTCGATGATTGCTTGGAAAACCTCCAGAAAGTCTTGAAAAGATGCGAGGACAAGAATTTGGTCCTCAACTGGGAGAAATGTCACTTTATGGTGACAAAAGGGATTGTCTTGGGACATATCGTATCTGCTGAGGGAATACAAGTAGACAAGGGGAAGATCGATATAATTTCCAATCTTCCTGTCCCCACTACAGTTAAAGAAATACGATCGTTTCTAGGTCACGCCGGTTTCTACCGGAGGTTTATTAAGGATTTCAGTGCTGTATCTAGACCACTATGTCAACTCCTTGTTAAGGACCAACCTTTTGAGTGGAACAGCAAGTGTCAGGAATCCTTTGATAAACTCAAACATCACCTAACAACAGCTCCGATAATGCAATCTCCGGATTGGAGTCTTCCTTTCGAGCTGATGTGTGATGCGAGTGACACAGCAATCGGAGCTGTTTTAGGGCAAAGGAAAGACAAAAAGCCTACTGTGATCTACTACGCTAGCAGAACCCTTGATGGAGCTCAACGTAATTACTCTACTACCGAAAAGGAGTTGCTAGCAATTGTGTTTGCATTGGAGAAATTCAGGCAATACCTAATTGGCTCGCAGATCATTTGCTTCACCGATCATGCTGCATTGAAGTATCTGCTATCCAAAAAGGATACAAAACAGCGATTGATACGCTGGATTCTTCTGCTCCAAGAATTTGATTTGGTTATCAAAGATAAAAAGGGAGTGGAGAATGTTGTTGCTGATCACCTCTCACGATTGACATTTGAAGACAATTCGTCACAATCGAATCCGATCAGTGAATCTTTCCCAGATGAGCAACTTTTTGCAGCAACCAGCTTGCCCTGGTATGCTGACATTGTCAATTACCTGGCAACAGGGGAGACCCCATCCCATTGGTCTACCCCTGACAGAAAAAGGTTTCTGTCCATCGCCAGATGGTTTTACTTTGATGATCCGTACTTGTTTAAGTACTGTGCGGATCAAGTAATTAGGCGATGCGTCCCTGAGGAAGATATTTCTCATATTTTAGCTTCTTGCCACTCAGAGGCCTGCGGTGGCCATTTCTCAGCCCAGAAGACTGCTCAAAAAGTGTTTAGTAGTGGTTTCTATTGGCCGACAGTTTTCAAGGACTGTTATGCATTTTGTAGAGCATGTGCTAGATGCCAAATGTTGGGAAGCTTGTCAAAGAGAAATGAAATACCGATGACCCCGATCATGACTATTGAAATCTTCGATTGCTGGGGCATCGATTTCATGGAACCATTCCCGCCATCATCACATTACGAATATATTCTTCTGGCGGTCGAATATGTGTCCAAGTGGGTTGAGGCCATTCCGACAAGGAGAAATGATCACAGAACAGTGATCTCATTCTTAAAGGAGAATATTCTGTCAAGATTCGGAACACCAAAGGCCATGATTAGTGATCGTGGAACCCATTTCTGTAATAAACTCTTTGAGGCGCTGATGAAGAAGTATGGGGTCAACCATAAGGTTGCTTTATCATATCACCCACAGTCAAATGGTCAGGCAGAGTTAGCCAACAGGGAGATCAAACATATCCTGGAAAAGACTGTTAACATCAATAGAAAGGATTGGTCGTCGCGTTTAACTGATGCTTTGTGGGCGTACAGGACAGCGTATAAGACGAATCTTGGGATGTCTCCCTACAGGCTAATTTATGGAAAAGCTTGCCACTTGCCTGTGGAATTGGAGCATAAGGCATATTGGGCAACGAGATTGCTAAATTTTGATATTCATGAGAGTGGCACACTGAGGAAGTTATAACTCAATGAATTAGAGGAGATTAGAAATGATGCATATGATCGTGCTCAAACTTATAAGTCAAAGTTAAAAGCTAAGCATGATCAATCGATCCTGAGAAAGAAGCTTAAACCGGGACATAAAGTTTTACTTTACGATTCAAAGCTTCATCTTTTCCCAGGAAAGCTGAGGTCGAGGTGGATAGGACCTTTCATTGTCAAGGAAGTGTTTCCACACGGAGCAGTAGAGATCGTTAATCCCAAGAATGGTAATGCTTTTAAAGTCAATGGACAACGTTTAAAACCATTTTTGGAGAGTTTCGAACCAGAATCAGAGACCATCCACCTGGATGATCCTGATTATTCTTCTTGAAATTTGAGAACCTGATGTTGTTGTATAGTAGTTTTCTTTTCTTTGTGTGCTTCTTTTTTTCCTTTTATTCTTATTCTGTCTTTTTTTGATTGGCTGTAGGATGAATCCTTTGCATTACCTACCACATTTGCTCTACCATGGGGTCCGTTCTCCAGGAACCCCAGAACAGACGGAGCAAGAAAGGCCAATTTTTACTCCACTTTCCAGTTCATGCCCAGATTCTCCTATTGCGGTGATCACCAATATGAATACCTGGGATTTGCTTTGCGCAGTTCGAGAAATTCTAGAAGATCTTCAGATTGATTCGGACGGAGAAGTTGTGGAGTACCCTGTGGAATATGCTGTGGGAGAAGACTTTTCTTCCCCTGGACCTGAGCAGAATTGATAATTCCTTTGGCAGATGAATAGACAGAATTTTGTTCTTGTTTTTCTGTTTGTTTGTTTGTGTGCTTTCCAACCAAGATCTTGTACTCTTTGGGTAATGATAATCCATCTTGAACAATGAATTGATGATGTTTGGAATAAATTCTTCCTATTTGTGTGATTGATGAATCTAATGCTTGTATGAATGCTCAAAGTCTTATCTCTGTCTTGAAATAGCATTCTTAAATTGTTGGGGTTGATCACATGTGGAACATTTGGGCTCCCATAAATTTCTTTTTCAATCGATTGATATTATTGTCAATCGATTGGTTTAGATGGATGTCAATCGATTGACAATTTTATCAATCGATTGACTTGAATTGTGTTCAATCGATTGACATATTTTGTCAATCAATTGAAAAGCACTCCAGACGTACTGACTACTCTTCTCCCTCTCCCTCATTTCAATTCAAATCCTGTGAGAGAGAGAGGGAGGAAGCGATTCCAGGGAAGTATGAGGTAAACCTCTCCCAATCTTATTCATCATCATCCTTCATCATCATCATCCCTCATCATCTTCATCTTCATCATCTTCATCTTCATCGCCACCGCCGCGGCCACTGTCCTCGCATGGATAGAGGGTGAAAGGAAAGGAAAGGGATTCGGGCCCCACATCCTCACCATCATCTTCATCATCATCATCAATCTCCTCGTCAACATTTTGGGGCAAACTTTCTGCTGCGATTCCATTCGAGGTAACCCCGAACCCATTTCACTTTCTCACTTTTTTTTTTCAGTGTTCAAATCAATTGAGGGTGTCCCTCATGGTCTTAAGACCATTAATTTAATCATAGGGGGACGTGAGACCTTGTTGTGGGCAGCCCCCTGTGATCGCTGATGTCAATCGATTGACATCAGGGTTCAATCGATTGGAACTCAACTTCAATTGATTGACAACTTATGTCAATCGATTGACATAAACAGAGAAGCAGACTCTAATTCCTTTCATTCTAACATTCTGTTATGCTTCTTTTGTAGCTCCCATGGCTCCGAAACCCAAAGACAGTGGGCCCCACCCAGAAAAGTCAACCTCTCTCGAGATTCCGGATCCACCGCTCGCTCACGGGTTTAGAAATGCCAAAGAGAATACATGGTACACTAAATATTTCCGAACACGCGCAATCATGGTGGAAAGGCGGTTCGAGAATTTGTGGAGCGACGACAAGATTCCATTCCATTTGGCCCGCCTTAGAGCTTTTCCCGATTGGATCCCAGTTCTTTCAGGAGATAAGAGAGTGTATGCTTCTTGGATTCGGCCGGCATGCGCCAGTTTGGTTAAGGTGCCAAACGTTCCTTACACATATTTCTCGTGTGTTTCGGGACGGGCAATTGAGTTCAGCCCTGCGACGGTCGCTCAGGCACTGGGCATCCCTGAGGTTCCTGATCATATGTATCCCATTCATCCCGACCGTCCTTTTCCATCTTTTGATGTTGTGGCCACAGAGATCTCCAGCGGGAAGGTGAAGAAATATTCAGGGATCACTGTATTCGACGACCATGACCTGACGCCAGACTATCATCTTCTACATTTGACTCTCTGCAGTTGTATCCTCCCCACCACTTATAAGTTAGATTTTGCTGGGTGGTACGCGAGAGTTCTTTATGCTATTGGGACAGGACTGCCCATCTGCCTCGCTCGGCTCTTCATCGAGTTCTTAGTTGAGCCTACACGTCATCCTGGCAAGGCCCAGCACCTCAAGGGTGCATGGGTGGTACATAGAGTGTGCGAGCAGGCAGGATTGGTGATACCCGCAGGAGAGGCGCAGTTAAAATCTAAGATTGGTGTTTTTGGTGAGTCGGCTGCTAGAAGGTCAGCAGCACAATTTAAAAAATTGGCGAAAGGGAAAGGGAAAGTTGGAGAGAGCAGTAAGAAGAAGAAGAGAAAGAGAGGAGACGTAACGTCAGAGGAGGAGGACGTAGACCCAGGGACGCCTTCTGAGGCGGAGGGTCAGGATACGGAGATAGCTGAGGAGGAGGAGGATGAGGACTCTGGGACGCCGACTGAGGCTGAGGGTCAGTATGAGTTGAGGATGCGTGAGCCATGTACAGCCTCTACACCACCTGCAGCCCCTGTGCCACCTACGGCCTCTACATCTACTCCTCCATCTCTTCAGACCATTTATGAGTTCTTGTTAGAGGAGCGAGCCGCGAGGGTACAGCTTCATGCGATGATTAGAGAGCTCACAGCTAAGCAGTTATTATTAGCTACCCAGATGGCGCGGCTAGGTGGACAGATTGAGCAGATTTCGATGTTGCTTGGGATTGAGCAATCCTTGCGCTCATCTATGCCACCTCCACCGTCAGATCCAGCCTCGACATCGGCTCAGCCAGAGGGCGTTACTTTAGCTACACCTCCACCGTCAGATCCAGCCTCGACATCGGCTCAGCCAGAGGGCATCACCTCAGAGACACCTTCACAGCCACCACCTCCAGCTGCTGCTTCACCGCCAGCTGTGAGTGACCCGGCGGTTGTCGCCCACACTGGGACAGCTGCTGAGGGTGACAGTGAGGTAGTTATCACGCCTTCCGATATTGATCCTGCTGAGCCTTAGGAGGGAGTGATGGAGAGCGAGAGAGTATTTTGTTAATCGTATTTTGTAATCTCTCTTGTATTTCTTTTGTTTGATTTGTGGAGTTGTTGTAGATGTGTGGATGGTTTATTTTGGTTGGTTGGAAATCTGGGTTGTATAGTTTATGTAGTTTATATCTGTACTTGGATTTCAGTAATTTTGGACATTCGTATTACAGATAGCTCTTTTTGTTCATGGATTATGCTTTTATTGTTGATACTTTCAATTATTATCCATATGCCCTTGATCTTGGTTGTTTGGGGAGTTTGTTTTATTAAACCAGGTGTATTCTCTGATGTGTATGGAAATGCTTTAATCAGGTGATATCTTCTTTTTCTTGAAATGCTTCCATTGTGGACAATGTCGATTTCAGTTGGGGGTAGGGAATAGATATCCACCTGTTTTCTCTCTTGAATTTAAAATGCACACCTGTTTAATATTTGAATTTCCAAGTTTCTAGCTTTCTTAATTTGTTTTGTTTTAAAAAAAAAAAAAAAAAACTGTTGTCAAAATTTCTAAACTATAAAACTTCGTTCCTCCTAGCTAAATTATTGTGCAATGATGCATTCATGTTTTTCCTTACTATATTATGGATTTCGATTACATGTTACTTAGTCACTAATCGAGTTTTTGCATCCATAGCACGAATATATCCTGAAACAATTTTGCACGAGTTGACAATTACGAAAGAATCTTTGAATGAGAATGAAATACGATTGTCATGATTAATGGATTAATAGTGAAACTTTTAACCCTAGTGAGTTTTGAGCCATTCGTTTATTCTGAGGGTTAATCACAAAACTCGTGTTGATTCTTGAAATACATTTTTATCTCGTTGAGAGTCTCATTCTTGTTTCATTTGGCTAATGCATCAGGAGAACGTTCAGGATTTACTAATTTTAAAACTCAGGAAATACTTGAGATAAGTTATAATGTCTAGAAGATGATTTAGGCCATCGTTTCTTCACCTCATCTCTCGAGGAAATCTAAAACTTCACTTACCTATCACAAATCAATGTCTCTACCTAAAATCACCTTTTTATAATCAAGTATGTGACGATTTCGTGAAAATAGTTAAAGGAGAAAAAGGAGAAGTGATTGCAGATATATACATATATATATATATATAAAAAAAAAAAAAAAAAGAAGAAGAAGAGAAAAGAAAAGAAAAGAAAAGTGGAAAGCAATAAATAAAAGAAATTGGAGGATTGTTAAATAAAAGATGTGAAGTGGAGTGGTTTTACTATGTCACATGCTTGAACTCATTTTCCACAGTCTATTATCTCTTACCTCTCCTCATATTTCTGTCACAAGTCCTAAGGATTCTAGATTAATTTTAACAAATCTCGAGTATGAAATGAGTTTTCCACAGTAGATCGCTCTTGTTGTAATTGGCATTCCATCCATGAGACTCATGCACCTCAAATAAGCGTCTTTCAGTGTCTAGTATGTAAGCAGGTTTGATTGCCTCTACATTTACTCATTAGAGCTTCATACTATGAGTGCATAAGCTTTACGCCAGTTTCAGAGTGATTTCTATTTTGAGCGTAAGCCGTGTGAGAATTGAGTTGAAACTATGAAGTCTTTAACATGTCAATCTGAAGAATTCTAAGATAAAGATTTATATCGTAGTTGTTAACTCCTCACACACACACAAGGATATATAAAGGCTGTGAATGTAGTTTAACTTGAATAAGCTACTTTGTAACATGTTGTTTACTTCCATAGCATGGTAAAGGAATTCATATCCTTGTTAAGCAGAATTTTTAGCATAAAAGAGAAATTGAAGCTTTGATAAGTTTGGAAATTTGACATCCGAATTTTGTGGGTAAATTCTCTGAAAACCCTCACGAGACACAACTCGTCCATTAGGGTAAACCTAAGGGTTCAAAGGCTTGTTGCATACGCTAAATGCAACCGCGATTCCTGCGACAGTGAGTTAGGATTTCCCTTTTGTTTTAGTTCAATAAAACTGTAACGATAATAGTTGGTCATCTCAATTTGTGTTAATTCCGCTTCATTGCTAGAGACTAGCAAAACGCTAGTTGGGGGTCGTGATGAGAGCTGATATTAGCTTAATATTAGCCCGATAAGGAGTAAAAACTGACTAGATATAACCTCATTTCTCTAGTTTTACCTGCAATTGTGCTTAATTTGCTTCTGTACACAATGATATGTTTTTCGTGGTATGTTGTTGTGTTTGGCTCTGTGAGTGCAGGTTCTGAAGCTGAAGGGAATTACAAGTTGAAAGGAATAACTCAAGAAACAAATTGATGAAGTCTTGATACCAATCGATTGACATAGTTTCAATCGATTGACATGTTTTCCTTATCAATCGATTGAACTATTTATCAATCGATTGACATCTTTTTCAATCGATTGACATCTTTGTCAATCGATTGACTTAAACTGGAAACAGTCTGTTTTAATGGCGCAAGATCTCAGCAATCAGGCGACGACCAACCGTTATGGAATGAACCTGGACACCTCTAACTCGTGTTTCTGACATTATATATAGGGGAGAGTAGAGAGGGCCAAGGGTTGGCTGACATTTCTTTGCTTTTGTAGGAATTTCCTCCATTTTCGTTTTAAGCAAGTTCAAGTTAGACGATACTTTGGTTTCGAATACATTCTTAAGTTCAGGTTCATTCTTGTTGTTATTGTCTTAGACTTTGATTGTAAATCTGTTTTAGTTATAGTTTGGTTTTGATTAGATTTCGAAATTCATAGCTTATAGATTTAATCCATGCCAATGTTTGATCTCACTTTTCAGTTTATTTGTATTTATTCAGTCCTAAACATGCGTGAGTAGAACTCTGGTTGGGAATAATGTGAAGAAGCATTGTTCCCAGCCCTCTGCCATGATTCTGTGAAAGAGTCAATGCCAATCGATTGGATACAGTATCCAATCGATTGGCATAGACTCCAAGTCAATCGATTGATAAACTTGTCAATCGATTGAAAGCCATTCCATGTCAATCGATTGACATTAAGTCAATCGATTGATATGATTATGACTTGGGTTTATTCCTTTCTGTATTTCAGTAACTTTTGTTTCAGAAACTAGGTCCAAATTGATCTTTCAAGTTCAAATTGTAATCTGATTTTGGAATAAAAGCTCTTTCGATTAGTTAAATCTATGAACACTCATAACAAACACCTCGAGTATTATATACTCAATTTGTTAGTTATTGTTCATGGTTTTAATTAACTACTTATTTCAGTTCTTCATAAATAAGTAAGGTAAACAAACCACTAAATATGCAAGATACACATACCTAGTGTCTAGAATGCTTAACTTAATCATTTTGAAATAAGGAATACTCTAAGGATAAAACCCCAACTGTTCGTTCTTGTTAAAATCATGGTAGTGGCTGGTACTTTGTGGATTCACATGTTCCCAACTCTTTTTCATATTTGATTTATATCACAGTTTTTAATCTTATCTAGTTAAGTCTTTGCTTCACTATAAATTGTTTCTTCTATTTCTTTTAGGACTGTTAGACCCCCCCTACTACAAGAATTCATCTTTTATTTTATTTTAGGATTCAATCTAGATTCTTCCGCCTTTACATTCCGTCCTTTGGGATTCGACCCGGTCTTACCGGTTTTTAACGCGACGCGACTGTCTACACTTGGACGTACTCTTTAGAGAACACATTTCAAGTCGTGTCATCTGCCAGAAAAATCCCAAGATGGATCGATCCGCCCCAATGAAAGGATCAATCCGTGACTTTTCGAAGAGATATCAACTGCCCAGATGAAAGGCGGATCGATCCGCCCCAAAGAAGGGATCGATCCGCGGTTGCAGTTTTTCCCCTTTTTATTTAGAAAGTAAGCCATTTTTGTGTTATTTGTATAAATACAAAGAGATTGGGTTCTTATAGGGGATATATATTATCTTTTGGTGTTTTTCTCCCAACATTCTTCTTCTTCTCTCATTTTTGGGAACCCACTTGGGCTCCCTTCTATTTCTTCTTCATTTACATATACTTGAAGATTTCATTGAAGTTTTAATGGCTAGGTATATTTTCTATCTCTTCTCTTTTGATGATATTTCTATGTTTTCTATTATTAGTTATATTACTTAGGTTGTGGATCATGAGCTCTTGGATTTAATGTGGTAGCATTTTTAGGGTTCATTTGTGTAGGATTCAAAACTAGGGGCTTCATCTTCTTTGTATTGCATTTTTGATTGTCAAAACTTAGACTTTGAATCCTACCCTATGTATTTCATATGGAATATTATGTTACTTTGTGTTTTGCACTCCATGTGTTTGATAAATGTTGTGTGTGGGATTTATAACTTGGGGTCTTCATCTTTGATGTCAAGCATCTTTGATTGTTCAAATTCTTGAGTTTTAAATACTATCTTTTGAAGGTTTCATAGGTGATTTTTCCACCAAGTAGATTAGTTAGTGTAGGGTGGACAAATCATTCGGATTAGAAGCCATAGAGGCTTCATCTTGTATGTCATGCATCCTTGATAGTCAAACGTTAGCTTCAAATCTGTTTCTATGGAAATCTCAAAGCTTCCTTCATCTTTCACATAGATACACTCCTTGTGTTTGATGATATGCCACAATGAAGTGTTACCTTAAAATGTGCTTGAAACACTAGTCCATTTCATCTTGTTGTGACCCAAGATGGGGGGGAATGATCCCAACCTTTTACTTTTTAGATTAGTATTTATTTTCCCCTTTTCTCCTCCAAAAACCAAACAAAAAGCCACAAGACGCAAAGTCATTTTTATTCCTTTTCATCATCTTTTCTGACTCCTTTCTTTTGAGCATTATAATTAGTTACTAAACTTCCCAAACGTTGTTCTTGTATCAATCCCTGTGGACTCGACACTCTACTTCCAACATACTATGTTTTTAATAGGGTTAAATAAAAGAACTTGATTTTGACAACATGAGAGAGTTATGGCCTCTGCCAACTCAACCTCTTCTATAATGAACTCATCGAACTCTGCAAACATTTGTGCTACCCACTCTACTGCCATATTGGAAATGGTTGCCATCTGTAATATAGGCCATGTTGGTAACTCGGACATAACTGGTAACTCAAGTGCAACTACCTCCTCTGACTCCTCGTCCCCTATAACCTCGTCTTCCTTAGCTATTGCAACATCCGCATCCATGTCTATTGGCTTTGGATCCTCATGCTCAGACTCTAGCTCCTCGTTGGGAGCATACTCTGGCTCCTCCAGGTCATCTTATAGCTCCTCATCATCCATAGGCTCCTCCTCTCCATCCCAGTCTATATCTTCACCGGGATGCTCACCCTCTTGCTTGGCATCCTCTGTTGGATCCTCGACATCCTACATCAGCCCAGGCTCTGGGTCCTTCGACTGATCCTGGGGCTTTAGAACTAGTACATCAAGTACCGGTGATGTTACCTTTGCTACAGGGGCTAGCAGAATGGGTCATCCAAGAATAGCTCACAACTCGATCACATCCATCTCTAGCTTGCTCTGCACTAAGCGAGCCATCTCATGATATATAGCCTCACTAGTCCTGGCCAATATGGTAAGCATCCATACGCATCTATGTCGAATGGGTCCATCCATCGACATAGTGTGCCTTCCATATATCCTCCTCTAGATAACGACTGGCTATATGATGTACACGGTCCTGGTAATGCTCCGGCTCAGCTGGCTCCACCGTATCCCCTTAGATCACGTGTCCTCCATAAGGGACATCCACAAACCTATGAAAATTTGGATCCATGCTAACCTGTAAAAAAAACTATCTATCGTCAGAGGGACGAATATGTCTTAAACTCATATCTCATCTCAGGGATCCTAAATGCTAGGACCAGATGGAGTGGGACCATTAGTCAACAAAAGTATCAATCCTAAGGTTCTGATACCAAAAATACTAGCATGCCCCTTGATGATGCCAAAAATTGGCAAAGGACAAGAAGGGTAATTTAAGGAGAGAGACAAAGAATTTGTATGTGGTTCGGCACCGTTAATCAAGTGGTCTACGTCCACGTGGTGCGTTGGAGCGCGTTTAGTAACAAATCACTGGTGGCCTATGGTGAACCAACAGATAGGGCAGTACTACCAATGACAGGCCAAGTATCTGCGTATGAGTGATATGTTCACCGTTATTCTTGTGAGATAAGAATGTGATCCCCTCTAACAGAGGTGAGTGTTCTCTTTTATAGATGCAATAGACCACTCGTACAAGGTAACTAACTAATTTAGGAAACCTAACTTGATTACAAGTGATTAGCATAAAGCACGGAGGCACCCTTAATGGTTTAGGAAAACTACTCGTATTAGTCTTGTTATCGAGTTAGGGAACTGCCGGCAACCTTGTAGAGCTAGTAACAGGGCAGGCCTGGGTAACACTCACTAGGGGATTATTCTGCTCTGTGATCCTGAGTTGTGGTCCCAGACCAGGAGGTATTGGCCGATCAACCCAGGATAGCTGAATCAGAGGCACCTTTTTAAGATGATTCGATGCCTCTGTGTTGACGTGGTGATTTGACCTTGACCGGATATTTTCTTACCTATTAGCTACCCCCCATTTTCAAAGATGACGTGATGCTACATTAGTTGAGGTTTGAAATTATGTGCTATTTAGTAGACCGCTCGGGGAACTACCTGGGTCGTTCCTCAGGAAAGGACCCGCCCCCTTGGCCACCCAGGGGTTAGACCGAACTATACCATTGGGAACCCGGGGTCGGCAGCCGCCATGTGTCAAGGAGTGATTGGTTTGGTTAGGATCCAAGGAGGCTGGTGCTAGTGTAACCAAATAGTCGCGTGGTAACCAGACCGTCATGTCACACATTTAATGCGCGCGTCTTTTGAGGTGACACTTCCCATGCCCGAGGAGACAGCTTGTAGGTGATTTAGGTGGGAAAACTTCCTGGCCGTTGGATCTAACCTGATCTGGACCATTCACGCCTTATATAGAAGGAGCACTTATTCATTTCTTTCATTCCTGCTGCCCTGAGACAGAGATTACTAAGCAGTTTTGAGAGCAAAAAATTCCAGGTCAAGCTTCCTGAGATTTTTTCTATGCTTTTTCCTATAAGTCTCCATCTCCCTAGTTTCAATTTGTTACACTCTTCCTTCTCCTCTTTCATTTTCTTTTCTGAGTGAATCTAGAGAGGACGAATCCATTGGGGCTTGCACGGGAGTGGGATTTCTTCTTCCTTAGGTTTTGCTTTTTCTGTAGGTCTGGAGGTACAGCAGGACAGTTGAACCGAGAGGGTTGTCCTGGGGTAGTTTTGACCGAGTGCCACCTTTCTTTAAAACCTTATACTCCTTGTCCTTTAGGCTTGTAACTTTACCTCCTCTATACCTCATACTCAAAGTCTCTGACCCATACCTAGGTCACCGTTTTCCTTCTCACTCCACCATCGGAGTACCAGAGATGTGTCACTCCGGTTTTGATTCCTCTTCCTGGACGAAGGATGAACAATCGCGATCTGGGACCCCAGACACAAGCCTGGATCCACCCTCTGCCACTCCATCAGACCATCATAGTGAGGGTAGGATCTCGATCCGATTGTCGGACAATGAGTCAGACCAGGAGGCCCCAGTAGCCTCCGTCTCTCGAGGTTCTGGTGACAAAATACTGGAGGGCCCGACCCCAAGGTCGCGTTCGCCTGTGAATTCACTCCTTCGGTCTTGTGCACTCAAGACCTCAGCCGGATTAAGGATAGGTACGCCATTCCTGATGGTTGTTCCTTGACTGTGCAGGTTGGCGGGGCCCAGCTCCATCACTCGGGCTTCGTCACTTTGTACGAGAACTCCTTTATGGCTAGGTTTTGTATTTTACTTCACCCGGTCACCTAGGACGCCCTAATCTACCTCGGGATCACTCCTGAGCAGTTAGCCCCGAATGGGTCGAGGTTTCTGATGGGGTCCATTTCTCGCTGGCCCAAAGTCTTCGGGTATGAACTCACCCTTCAAGAGTTCTTTTGGACCCACCGACCGTTCCCCGTGCATAGGGAGGTCGGGTTCTTCTCTCTGGGAGCTCGACAAGGGAGAAAAATTATCGTCAACTATCCGAGCAACAACAAGGGGTGGAAAAACAAGCTCTTCCAGGTATCTACCCCCGGGTTCTTCTTTTGTTTGCCTTTGAGTGTAGTCATGTGACTGACTATTTCATGCTTTGTTTTATAGTAGGGTCAGCTGACTCGCCGAGCATTCCTAAGGAGTGCCAAGCCAGGATCAGGCACATGGCAGACCTGCCCACTAATGTCTAGAACGTGTTAACCCGAATAGGGGACTTCAAGGCATCCTACGATCCGGGCGAACCAGTCAAAGCTCCCGTCTTTCCCCCCATCATCCCGGGTAAGTGCTCAGACGAACTATCTGGCTTCATCCATCTTTCATTGCTTTTTTTATTATTGATCGCGCGATCTTTTCTCTTCATAGAAATGGGCCTAAGAGAGATTTTAAGTAGCTGAGGGCCAGACAGGCCGTCGTCGTCGCCCGGGTGGTGAATAGAGGAAAGAGGCCAGCCACTGAGACCTCAGGCAGCGATCGTTCGCTCAGGTAAATCAGGCACAAGATGACGATGCACAAGGAACCCGGGGGACGTCGGCTCCCTGCGTGGTGGTGGTGGAGGAGACCACTCCCCTGGTAGACTTACCGTCCGGGACACCGCTGGGGGAATCGGCAGAGATCAGGAAGAGGGTTAGGCCGGTCCTTTCCCAAGGTCAGGTGGAGATGTGTGCAAACATGTCTCCTCAAGTCTTCTAGGGGTGGTTGTATAGCCTCTCCCATTTCGTAAGTTCTTCAGCCATTTTCATTTATCATTCATCATCATTTTTTTTTTGCTATTTGTTGAGTAACCGACCAGTTTAGCTTGTTTTTGCAGGTCGGCTGCATGGCTGTCGGAGTTGAATCCTTCCTACCCTCCCTTGTCGGGAGGGCCACCACTACTGAGGCTGCCTTATCGCAGGAACAGGCAGCCTCTGAGACAAGGAGACTGCCTTGGCCGTTGAGAAGGACAAGTTCAAGGGCTTGGCCTTGGGCCTTGGTACTGCACAAGCGGAGCTGGCAGTCGTCTTGGCCAATCTGGAGGATATCTGGGCCAACCTGGCTGCGACGAAGGCTCAAGAGAAGGCCCTGGCTGGGGCGGCAGTGGTGGGGTTAATAGAGGAGGCCTATGTCGACAACTTCTTCTAGGGCTATGAAGACCTGAAGAGAAGGCTAGCCCGGAACCATCCCGAGTAGGACATCTCGTCCTATGAAGGAATAGACTTGGACTATTGGGACAAGGCTCCCGCCACTACTAAGGATTCTGCTGCTGGGGCTGGACCTGCTGAAGACTCCGCCCCTGGTGGGGATGCTGCTCCGGGAGGAGAGGCTGGTGAGATCGA
This sequence comes from Hydrangea macrophylla, assembly GCA_033977485.1. NCBI lineage: Eukaryota > Viridiplantae > Streptophyta > Magnoliopsida > Cornales > Hydrangeaceae > Hydrangea > Hydrangea macrophylla. Next base: position 26,511,262 of record CM066986.1, read on the forward strand.
GGATGTGGTTGTGGTGGACGACGCCTAGCCTCTCTGCCTGTCTCTTTTTTTTTTTTTTTTTTTTTTTTTTTTTTTGGGGAGGGGGGGGGGGGGAGGGGGGGAAGGGGAAGAGGCTACTACAACTGCCCCCAGGCTTTGTACATGTTTTTATTTTTAATGAAAAGGTCCTCTGAAGCTGCCCTTTTGCATCAATCATTTCATCATTGTGTTTCTTTTTGTACTCACTTGTTTTTAATTGCTTGTGCTCGACCGGTTGTAATCCTTTGGAAACCCCACCTTAGCAAAAGTTTAGGACTGTGACCGTTAAAGAACACTTGGTCTTCTCGGGACATATTTTGAAGGTCCTACTAGGTACAGTGTAGACGTTAGGTCCTGTTACTATCCCAGTCGGTTTCTTAGGCACTGAAGGTACTTAGGAATGTTTTGGAATTCCAAGTCCTGTTAGTGGTTAGTGTGATTTCTTGTTTTAATCCAACATCCCCCTACCCCCCCCCCCCCCCTCTCCCAAGCTTTTGCTAAGCCGGGCATTGGTAGAGGGGGCAATCGTAGGGAACCAACCTAGAACATGGGTAGTTGTAGGGTCTTTTGAGCTTGCCATCATTAGGCACCTAGGGGGATTTGCCCCCATTGTCGGTATGGACCTAAGCGAAGCCGGTGCCTCAGGTGTGACACCGAGGTCTTTTGCCTTGGGCATGACCCCGAGGTCTTTTGTGCCTCGGGTGTGATCCCGAGGTCTTTTGTGCCTCGAGTGCAATCCCGAGGTCTTTTTCGCACAGAACACTGCTAAGAGTAATGACTTGTAACAAAAATAAAAAATCTTTTATTCCTTTTTGAAAATCATAATAATTTCTCAAAAAGAGCTACAAATTTCCTAACCAATGTTAATACATTTTTTAATCCAAGCTTCACTGAAAATACTTACGGAGATGTTTTACATTCCAAGGGTGAGATAGATCGTGCCCGTCCAAAGTCTGTAACCAGTAGGTGCCCGGTCGATTGACCCGGATAACCCGGTATGGTCCTTCCCAGTTTGGCCCTAATTTCCCGTGGCTTGGAACCTTGGAGACTGGTTTACTGCCTTAAGGACCAGGTCTCCCACCTGGAAGCTACGGTGCTTGACTTTGTTGTTGAAATACCAAGAGACCCGCTGCTTATAAGCTGCCACTTTTAGATATGCCCAATCCCTTTTCTTTTCTATTAAATCGAGCTCTCCTCTGAGGGCGTCTTCATTCCCCTGCTCGTTGAAATTTGCTACTCAATAACTGGGTAATCCAAGCTGAGTGGGGACTACCGCCTCGAGGTCGTAGGTGAGAGAGAAGGGGGTCTCCCCTATGGCTGCTCGCGGAGTGGTACAATATGCCCATAGAAGGGTCGGTAGTTCTTCTGCCCAAAGTCCTTTGACGTTTTCAAGTTTAGTTTTAATTGACTGCAGAATGGTCCGTTCGTCACCTCGGCTTGGCCATTGGCTTGAGAGTGCTCAGGGGAAGAGTAGTGATTTGATATTCCGTACCCCGAGCAAAATTGCCTGAACACCGGGGTATCGAACTACCTGCCGTTGTCACTGACCAGGAACCTTGGGATGCCAAATCAGCTAAGGATGTCTCCCGTGATGAAGTTCTCCATCTTCTTCTCAGTTATTTTTGCCAAGGGCTCAGCTTCTGCCCATTTGGTGAAATAATCAACGGCAATGGCCGCAAACTTGACTTGTCCTTTTCCCATCAGGAGGGAACCAACAACATCAATGCCCCACTGAGCGAATGGCCAGGGGCTAAGGATTGGTTTCTGGAGCTCTCCCGGGCGGTTTATCATGGGCGAATACCTCTGACACTTTTCACACCGCTTGACATATTCTTGGGAATCCCGGGCCATCGTCGGCCAATAATAGCCTTGCAGTAGGACCTTCAAGGAAAGTGCCCGACCTCTAATGTGATTTCCACACACTCCCTCGTGGATTTCATGCAATATTCCCTGGACCTACGTAGGATGATGTATCAGAGATACGGGATAAAGCATCCCCTTTTGTAGAGAATACTGTCAATGGGGTGGTATCTGGCCGCCCGGTACTTCACCCATCGATCGGGCCTCTTCTTTTTCGTCTGGTAGAGCACTGGTTGTTAGGAACATCACGATCGGATCCATCTAGCTGGGCCTTAAAGCGATCGGTTCGACCTCCATGCCTTCTAAAACGACCACACTGGACTCGGGTAAGTATTCTATCCTTACCTTGGGTAGGTCTGACTCAGAGGATGAGGCGAAGCGGGCTAACCGGTCAGCTCTCGTGTTTTCTTCCCTCGGGATTTGTGTGACGGAGAACTCCTTAAGCTTCTATGAAACTATTCGGACAAGGGCTAAATAAGCTATCATGTTGTCTTCTCAAGCTTCGTACTCTTGATTGACCATGAGCTAGGAGTCGTTATACCCTTGAACTCTGCACACCCATAGAGGTGGCCACCTACAACCCGACCAGCAGGGCTTCGTACTCGGCATCATTATTAGAGGCTCGAAACCCGAACCTTAGTGCATCCTGTAGCTGAATCTCATCTGGTATGGTCAGGATGATCCCTATTCCACTACCCTGTTTGTTGGAGGACCCATCCACACAGAGCACCCAGGTCAAGGTGTCAGGCTATAGGCCGGGCGGTAGAATTAGCGGGTCGAGCTCCTCGATCGGATCTTCTAGATATGTTAACTCAATGAGAAAATCCACCACTACTTGTCCCTTAATTGTTGTTTGGGGTCAATAGACTACTTCAAATTCCTCCAGCTCCAACACCCACTTGACAAGCCTTCCGAATGTCTCAGGCCTGACTAATATCCGGCAGAGAGGTTAATCTGTGAGGACCACAATAACATGGGCCTAGAAGTATGGGCGGAGTCTTCAGGCAGAAGTGATGAGGAAAAAGGCTAGTTTTTCGATGCGGGAGTACCGAATTTCAGCTCCTTGAAGCGCCCGGCTAGAATAGTAAATCAGGAATTGTATCCCGTGCTCTTCTCGGATGAGTGTCGAGCTTACCCCTGAGGGCGATACCACTAAGTACAAGAACAACTCCTCCTTTGGTACGAGTGTTGAGAGTAGAGGGGGCGATGTCAGGTATTTCTTGAGATCCTAAAATGCCTCCTCACACTCTTCCGACCATTGAAACGCTTTACAAAAAATGTTGAAGAATGGCAAACACTGTTCGGTAGCTCGGGAGACGAATTGATTTAGCGCAGTTACCCGTCCGGCCAAGCTTTGAACTTCTTTGGTTGACCTGAGTGACCGCATGTTAATAATAGCCTGAATTTTTTCAGGGTTCGCTTCAATCCCCCGTTTACTGACCATATGTCCCAAGAACTTCCCGGAAGACACCCCAAATGTGCACTTGGCCAGGTTCAACCTCATCCTGAATTTTCTTAAGATGCTAAAGGCCCCAGCCAGGTGCTCGAGATGGTCAGAATCATTTCGGCTTTTAACCAATAGATCGTTAACGTACACTTCCATTGACTTCCCAATCGAATCCTTGAACATGTGGTTAACCAGGCATTGATAAGTCACCCCGGCATTTTTTAGGCCGAAGGGCATCACCTTGTAGCAATATGTTCCCTGGTCTGTGATGAAGGAAGTCTTCTCTTCGTCCCCGGGGTATATGCTGATCTAATTGTACCTCGAATAGGCATCCATGAACGAAAGAAGTGAGTGACCAGCCATGGAGTCTGCAAGGAGGTCTATCCTAGGCAGCGGGTAGCAATCCTTGGGGCAGGCCTTGTTTAGGTCGGTGAAATCCACACACAATCTCCACTTTTTGTTGCTTTTCTTAAATAGTACCACATTTGCCAACCAGTTGGGATAGTGGACCTCTCGGATGGACGTTGCATTTAGGATTTTTTAATTTGCTCACACACCGCTGCTTGCCTTTTAGGGGCCATGCCCCTCCTTTTCTGCTTTACCGCCCGGGAGTCCGGGTCAATGTTGAGACGGTGAGATATAATCCGAGGATCTATCCCAGGCATGTCTTCGTGGCACCAGGTGAAGACATCCTGGTTCTGTCGCAGGAATTTAATCAACTTCTCCTGGAGATTTGGCTCAAAGGGAGTGCCGATACTGACGGACCGGTCAGGGAGTTGGGGATCCAGCACCATTTGTTCCAATTCTTCTAACGGGCTGACTCCATCCTTTATGTCCCTCGGGTCCATTTCTTGAACGTTCAACGTCTTTGTAGCTACCTCTCTATGCAGGGAGCTGACATAACAGCTTTGGGCGGTTGCTTGGTCTCCACGCAAGCTCCCAGGCCCCTCACTAGGCTGTATATTGACACGACCGCCTTAGCCTTATTGAGCATCGGCCTTCCCAGGATGATATTGTAGGTGGACGGGGCTTCTACCACCATAAAGTTTGCAAGTACGGAGACCTGCTGGGGGTAGGTCCATATGAGAATTGGGAGCTCAAAAGGTACCAAGCGGTTGTGTGCTAGATCCATTGAACCCTACCAGGGGAGTGGCCACGGGTCAGAGCCGATCCCTTGATATCCCAAACTGATCGAAAGCTAAGATGAATAGAATATCAAAGGAGCTACCCGTGTCTACTAATACCTTCTTGACCACATAATTTGCTATAGAAAGTATAACCACCAGCGGATCATCATAGGGGCAGTGCAAGTCCTTCACGTCATCGGACGAGAAAGTCAGCACGCCGGTCAGGGGGGAGCTGGCGGATTGGACATGCCAAACATCCGATCTTCCTAGCCGATTGTGAATCCCCTCCTCCCAAAGTTCCTTCGGAGATCACGTTGATTTGCCTGAGGGGTTGAGGCTGCTCGGGAGCTCGGGTGTTGGGCCGAGGTCACCTATCAACCGCGATAAACCTAGTGAGGTGACCCTGTTCGATCAGCTTCTCGATGGTAATCTTCAGTTTGAAGTAATCTTCCATGTCGTGACCATGGTCCTTATGATACCGGCAAAACTTATCCCAATTTCTACGGGCTCTTCAGCTTTGCTGGCGGTTGGAGGATCCTCTGGATCTCGACGGCAGCCATGACCTTGTGGATAGGCAGTGACAGAGGTGTAAAGGTAATCGAGGCTCGGTCCTAACCGCCCCTTTGCTGATCCTGCTTTGGCTTCTTTCCCGAGTTCTTCTAGGAGCCTTCGTGTTTACATTTGGATCTCGGGGACTCATCTCCTATGAAGCTAGCATGCTTGGACTTTAGGAACTCCTCCGTGTCAATATACTTCCTAACCCTCTCGGAGAGCTCAACCAGGGTCGCCGGTCGGTCATGGTGGAATGACGTAGCAACCTTAGTATGCTGAACTCCCAAGCAGAAGGCCGTGATAGAGACTGTTTCATTCAGGTGGCGAATCTGGAGCCTTTGCTGGTTGAAACGGTCAACGTAATCCTTCAAGGCTCAGTGTAGGCATGCCTGGGAGCCTATCTACGCTCATCGTTCCCAAATTGTCCCAAATCCGGCGGGGACATAGGCTCAGTGTGGGCACGCCTTCAGGCCGATGCGAGCTCCCAATCCTGCGCACCATTGTAGACACCCCATTTTGTCAGCTATCAGATTTAGGAGACCCATAGCTTGGTGGTTCACAATGATCGAAAAAGACTCAAAAGGACTCCTGGAAGTTAGCTATATTTCTCAAAATGCTCAGAATGACCAAAATGCCCCTGAAAGCCCGAAAACTCCCAGATTTGGTCCAAAAGTTCTGGAAACATGCTATGTTGTAAGGAAAGTAAAAAAAAATGAGTTTTTAAGTAAAATCAGATGAAATCGTCAGCTCCCAGAGACCCCCGGAAGTCCCGGAAGTTCCCGAAAAGTCCCCGTTGACCGGTTTGACCAAGTTTGACCAAGTTTGACCGAAAACGTCCAAATTTGCCGGAATCATTCTAGATCATATGGAAAGTATTAAAATGAATTTTAAAAGAAAATCGAGCGAAAACGTCAGCTCCTGGGAGCTCCTAGAGGTTTCCAGAACTTCCCGAGAATCCCAGGTTTGACCAGTTTGACCAAAATTTGACTTTAGAACAGGAGCGCCGTATCATTTTTTATGGATACTAGAGGTCAATAGCTTTCTAACGGTATATCGCACATAATTTCTGGATTTAAAATGAATTTATTATGAATTTCCGAAGGTGGAAAAGGCGATCAAATCAGCTTTTATCGCAAATACCGCAAAACTTTTCAAAGTGACCTGACTCCGAAACATTTTTTATAGGAAATAGACTCCAATACCTTTCCAACGGTATATCACAACATCAGTTTGGAGTTCATACGCATTTTCAGTGAATTTCGGACGAAATAGGGTCTTTTCGCGAATACCGGAACCTCAGGGGGCCTAAACAGCATTATCTGGACAATGGAGGAGCAGTGCCGGCGCAGCACTGGCCCACTGCCGCCGCGGCACTCTCCCCCAGAACAGTCCACTTTTGTAATTTATTTTGGGGATCCAATTTGATATATTAGAAATCAAAACGACGTAGTTTTGGTTCCCAGCTTATTTTGGACCAATGGGAGACCATTTTAAACTTTTTAAAACTCCATTTACCACCCCCCTTTTGCCTATAAAAGAAGCCGTTTACTTCCATTTAGAGAGAGACATGGAAGCTTAGAGAAAGCTTAGGAAAAAACTCTAGAGAAATATATATATAGAGAGAGAGAGAGAAAAAGTAGTCTTCTTCTTCCATTTTTTCCAATCAAAGTGAGTTTTAATCTTATTTTCTTCCATTACCTCTCATATACTCCACATTCAAATCATCTCCAACCACCATTCTTGAGCATCTATGAGATAGGAAGCTACTTCCATGTCCAAATGTCACCACATATGAGTAAAACACCAAGCTATAAGTCCAATATCTCAATGAATATCAACTATTGATAGCTATTTGAATGTTTGTTTACTTTGATGTTCATCTCTCTCTTAACCTCATTTCTTTTGACTTTTCTTTGATTATTTAGTTGTTCATCATCATCTAGATGACATGTTGTTTGAGGAGAGTGAATCCTTATGGATAGTAGCTCTTGACCTCAAAGACATGTTTGATGAATGATGATTCTACCTTCAATACATTCATATGTATTCTTGAAGTCATATTCTCAAACAAAACTATGTTTGTGCAAATAATATTGGGAGTTCTTTGATGATTCAAGGTTGGATGAGGTTCTAAGTGGTCACATGGTCATCTCAAGAGTTTAAGTTCATGCTTTGAACATCTATTTCAAAACCCCCAATCAAGAACTAAAACTCTATTTCAAAACCCAAATCCATTTTCTTCAAGAATGATCCAAAACAGTAAGTTGTTCAGATTCAAAGATTTGTTTTGAATTAAATACTTGAGTTATGATGATGAAACTACTTGAAAAATCTTTGTGAGACATCATAGTTTGTCTCTAATTTTTCCCATCAATTATAGAGATGTGAAAGTATTATTTTTGGATGTGAGAAGTTCATATTCATAATCTGCCTCTATTCTCACAGAATGTTCACCCGACTTCTTGCACTTATTCTGGATGTTTTCGTCACTGTACATATATCTTTTCTATTTTTTTATGAACCTTGGGTGTCTTAGGAAACTTATGGTATATAATGGGTCATCATAAACCCTTTCTTTGATTTATGAAAAATCATACAAAATCAGTCAACAGTGCAGCTTTTGTTTCTGAGTCATGTGTACATTCTGATTTATTTATTTTAATCTGTGATAGCTATTGAGGTTTTGCTTTTTGGGTTATTTTCTAGACACAATAAGGATGATCTCTGATTTTTCTCACATTTTTTTAGGCATGTTTGACCTTCTATTATGATGTTATAAAGTAATACATACAGTCTGTCCACTATTCACAGCATGTCACTTTTTGACTTTCACACTTTAATGCAATACTCTCTTGTATCTAGATGAACCCATATCCCATTAATACGTTCTTTACCACTTTTAGCATGCTATATCATATCATGTATCATCTATCCTCTCATGTAGGCCTGTAAACGGATCAGATTTGGATCCAATCCGATCCGAATCCGACAGAAAAAATCCGATAATAAAATCCGAATCCGGATCCGAATCCGAATCCGAATCCGAATCCAATTATTTAGTTAGCAAACGGATCGGATTCGGATTTGGTAAATCCGATCCGAATCCGCCAAAAAATATCTGATAATCGAATTTAATTTACAGTTTAGCTCCCCTTGTTTTGTGAAAAATTACATAATGACCCTACACTATAAAATTCTTTTGGTGCTTAACGGATATACGATTAGGAAAAAAAAAAATTGGTGTTTAACGGATATTCGATTAAAAATACTTTGGTGCTTAACGGATATCCAATTATTAAAAAAAAAACTTGATTTGCTTAAGGTTTTTTTTTTTTTAATGTAAATGGATATCCGTCGGATATCCGAATCCAAACAAATTCGGATTCGGATTTTGGTTAACGGATTTTTTATCAGATTCGGATTCGGATTTAGTTAACGGGTTTCTTGTCGGATCGGATTCGGATATCACAAATCCGATCCAGATCCGATCCATTTATAGGCATACTCTCATGTATCATACTCCCATAGATTCTTGAGTTTGGTTTCCAAATAAAACCATGTTTTGGAAATACTTGGGAAGTTCATGAAATGAGTTAGGAATTGATATTCCAAGTGGTTAGAATATTCATCCAAGTTCTGGAAGTATACTTTCAAAACCCCCATTTCAAAACCCCCCTCTTAAACCCCTCATTTTGATTTCAAGAAATAAACCTTGTTTTTTCCCCAAAATCTTCAAAACAGTGAGTCAAAACAGTGAGTGATCTGAGTTCAAAGATTTCTCTAGAACTCAATAATCAATGTATGGATGCAAGACCACTTGGAAAATCTTCCTAACTCATTAGAGAACACCCATGATTTTTGGTTTGACTTGGAAATACTTGAAAATGGTCTATTTGGACCCAAACATTCTCTCCAGATATTCTGTTTTTGCTGTCACAGCAGTTTGGTCCACTTCCAACTTGTTTTACAGAAACCTTTTCCCAAAGGGGTAGTCCTAACTTATTTTTCCCTTAAACTTCACTGTCTTAGGAAACTTTCTGTATAAAATGGGTCTCAGGATCATTTGTGTTCATTTTCTAAGATTTTTCAACATTTCAGTCGACAGTGTGGACTCTGTTTCTGAGTGATCTCTGTTGTTTATATGATTTCTCTCAATCTGTGATAGTTATTGAAGATTGGATTTTTGGGTTGTATTCTAGACACAATAAGGAAGATCTCCATAAAATATCATGCATTGAAAACATTCCTAACCCCTCTTTTCAATTTCCAAAAGATCATGTTATTGTTCTGTCCACTATTCACAACAAGCACATTTTTACTTCCCCCCTTTGATTTGATGCTTACATGCACTCCAAATCAGCTCATGTCTTAGGAAGTAGTTCATACTACATTTGTACATATCCCATGATGATTTCCTTCATTCATTCATACACATTCTAGACTTCTAAGTCATTCTAGGAATCCATGAACACAAAGCACACTACAACCTTAGCACATTCTAGGTACATACATTGCATCCATGCAAGATTTGGGGCTTTTGTGACTCCTAATCTAAGAAGATTATAAGGAATGATCATGATCACACGTTCATGCTTCCCCTCGATCTAATCCTCCTTTCTCATCCGTCCTGGGGATTGAGAGATCTTCTTTTCTCAAAGATTAACATGCATCATACTAGCTTGCTAAGCATATTTTGGTTTCTTTAATTATTTGTTTTAAGAACAATTCATGTCCCCTTAGATTAGGAAAACTTTATTACTTGATATGTGATTAGACGATTTTTCCTAGGTTTATTTGTGTGATCTTTCACTTTACATTGCATGATATTTGACTTAGATCTTATGAATGATATCTTATCTTTAAATCTTCCATTTCAAATTTTCTTATGTGATGTAATATACTATCATAGTATTCATTGTCGAACCATACATAGTATAAAATGATTATTTGGATGCTAATTGAGGCCCGTCGAAAGACGGGGCGAGTTGAGGGTGTTTTAGTCGCGACAAAGGCTCCTTCCTCTCTCGTACCAAAACCCCGAGCCAAGTTCTTTGGTTATGAAGGGCCGGTGCCCTTTATCCATTTGGGTGAGTCAAAATTAGGTTTCTTGGTTCCTTAAAGACCAAGTGGCGACTCTGTATCTGTTTTCAACAGACCATTTTCTTTCTTTAATCCAAATCAAATTTCCAACAAAAACAAACGAAGTGGATGAGCGATTACGCGCGCCCACAGCCATTCCCGGGCTGATCCTCGATTTGAGGGAGCTTTTCCTAATAGGCCAACAGCGCTTTAATCTGCTGCTGAGTTTGCCGCTGGCCCTCCAGGAGTTGTGCAAGAGCCGTGGTAACTTGGTCGAAGGTCATCGAAGCAGCCAATTGCCCGGCATATGAATCCGCCTGTCCTGCTAGAGCAGCAGTCTTCTTACCCTTCTTCAGTGGCATGTTGATCAGTCAAAGATTTGTTTTTCTGAAAGAGTTTATCGATTTCCCACAGACAGCGCCAATCTGATTATGCCAAAAATTAGTAAAAGACAAGAAGAGTAATTTAAGAAGAGAGACAAGGAATTTGTATGTGGTTCGACACCGTTAATCAGGTGGCCTACGTTTACGTGGTGCGTCAGAGCGTATTTACTAACAGATCACCAGCGGCCTGTGGTGAACCAACAGAGAGGGCAGTACTACCAATGATCGGCCGGGTATATGCGTGTGAGTGATATGTTTACCGTTATTCTCGTGAGATAAGAATGCGATCCCCTTTAACAAGGGTGAGTGCTCTCTTTTATAGATGCAAGAGACCACTCATACAAGGTAACTAACTGATTTAGGAAATCTAACTTGATTACAAGTGATTAGCATAAAGCACGGAGGTTCCCTTAATGGTTTAGGAAACTGCTCGTATTAGTCTTCTGACCGAGTTAGGGAACTGCCAGCAACCTTGTAGAGTCAGTCACGGGGCAGGCCTGGGTAGCACTCACTAGGGGCCGATTCTGCCCAGTGATCCCGAGCCGTGGCCCCAGATCGGGTGGTATCGATCGATCAGCCCGGGATAGCTGAATCAGAGGCACCTTTTCTGGATGATTCGGTGCCACTGTGTTGATGTGGCGATTTGACCTTGACCAGATATTTTTTAACCTATCACCACTGTTTGGCAAAAATATTGTAGTTTGCATGGGTGTTCTTGGACCTTGTATGGTAAGCCCAAACATGGAGCTAAACTATATCCCTATGTTTGGTGTGAGTGTGATCCGGAGATTGTTGGAAAGTAGAGATACTCCTTCCCCTAAAGTTGCACTTGTCTTTTGTTGAAAAGGACTTCAAAAATTCGACCAAGTGATGAGGATGAGAAACGAAAATAAATTGCATGCTTTGGAAACATAAATAGAAAAGATTGTCATTGAAATAAAAAGAATTACTAGGTAAGAGATACTAGTAGACAAGGAATAAAAATAAAAAGTAAGGCTGAGTGCATGAAAAAAAACTAAAAAAAACGCTAATGATGCTAGAATTAAAGTTGCAGAGTGCAGAATGCTTTTTTTCGAGACTGGTTTGCGAGTGACCGTCTTTCATGTGACTTGATCTGGACCTATATTAGAGTAGAAGATAACTTCCAATCCATGACTTGGGTAAACTTCCCCACTACCTTAATTCTTGCCATGTGTCCCCTTTCATCCTTGCCACTTGTCCTTGATAACCACCCACTTTTTACACTTTTCATATACAATAATCAGTGAATCACACGTCTATAATCAAAATCCATCCATGTAATAAAGAGTTGAAACCACCTGCGAATAACCGGTCGTCTTGAGCTGACCGAATTCGGTCATAATAGCTTGTTGCCCAATGGGTAAAATGTGGGTGTAAACATTTGCCCCTGCCTCTTTGAAAATAAAATCAGTGTAATTTTTAAAGAGCCATATTGTTAGACCGATTTGTGCAAGCAACTCATTTGCAACATCAGTTTTTAATCCGCCATAATGTAAGGACCGATTTTTGCGATTGTATTCATTCATATTACCAAATAGTATGATGTCATCGAATAGTGTTGTGTCCGATCAATACATATGCCCACCTCTATAACTGTATTTGTTCATTGGATTAGATGCATGATTACCTTGTGCATTGACCTGAGCAATTTCATCATATGGGCATGAACTCGGTCTGAGTAGTTGGACTTCCTCAAACTTATGTGACCGATATATGGCATATTTAGTTAATATATGAAGCTGGCTTCTTGGAATGAAAAATGGGATTCACACTTTGCCCGTGCAAAACACATTGATTTTTGTGAACCACAAGGCCACCGATTTTTATTGTCTGACTTTGGATAAGTAACTAGTGACCATGCAGCTTTGAACCACATTTCATACAGTATGAGCCAGACTTTAACAGATAGGCTGCCTACTTGTCTTTTAACTTGTATCACAAGATCACACAATAATGTTCGACTTGTAGTCAGACTCACTTTCTCCAAATATACTCAAATATTTCGGTTCATATTGGTCAGTCAGTCCGAATAATACAGTGACCCAATGAGATATCACATTCGGTCAATAATTTTCTTTTCTTCATAATAATATTGCCCAAGGAAAAGCCATAGAGCTAAAACAATTATTTGATGGGCTCCACAAAGCCAATGAGCAATAAAATCAACACAAGCCAAATAATTAAGTGGTCTTGTGTTAAATTTATTTTCAGCAACTACGATAACACCGAATAAATCTTGAATTGTTGGTTTCTTTAAAGAAAGTTGTTCAAAAAATTTTACTAATTCTTTGGCTAAGACAAAATTCATTAGCCTATCTAGAACTTGCATCCCCCCCCCCCCTTGTGTTTTTGGGTCTTCAACACAAGTGAGGGGCTCTTTAGCCGAATTAAAGTTTTTCGCGTTTTTACCAACAATTTTTCCGCCATCTTTTCCCCCGAGTGATTTAGATGGCATAAAATTGATTCAATTTTTTGTCATTGATCTCTTGTCTTAGAGAGGCGACATTGGCCATTTTTAGCCCATTTTGTCTCTTTACGGCCTTTTGAGTAGCCGTTCGTATGATCAAATTGACGAGCATACTCGCCTTGCAAATGAAGTGATTCGCCTTGAAGACAGCATATTCATTAAGAACGTCAACAACGTCCTTCAACAAGATAGAGAGATTTTCCATTATCACTCGGTCGTCCCACCAGGCGTGCCAAAATTGTTTGGCAAAAATATTGTAGTTTGCATGGGCGTTCCAGGACCTTGTACAGTAGGCCCAAACATGGAGCCAAACTATATTCTTCTATTTGGAGTGAATGTGATTAGGCGACTGTTGGGAAGTAACAATGCCCCTCCCTTAAGGTTGCACTTGCCTTTTGTTTAAAAGGACTTCAAAAATTCGACCAAGTGATGAGGATGAGAAACGAAAATAAATTGCAAGCTTTGAAAACAGAAATAGAAAATGATGATGCCAAAAATTGGTAAGAGTAAAGTGAAGCAGTTTAAGGAGAGAGAGAGTAAGAGACTATTTTTTGTATGTGGTTCGGCCCTGTTAATGAAGGTACCTACGTCCATGGGTGTGTCTAAGCACGTTCACTAGCAGATCACCGGCGGGCCTGGTGAGCCAACAAAGAGGGGCGGCACTACCAGTAATACCGTCCGGGTGTATGCGTATAATGGTGAATTTTATAGAGGTGCTATGTAGACTAAAGGGTTGGCGGCCCCCTCAATGGGGGGTGAGAGGTCTCTTTTATAGATGTAAGAGACCTACTCATACATGGATTAGGAAATATAATCCTATTGATATAGATTGGCATTAATTTTGGGAATTTCCTAATTGGATTAGGAAATAGTGTGCACTTTCCATTAGTCTTCTTGCTTGAGTAGGAAACTGCCCGTAATGCTCGGGATCACGCCTGTGGGCCCGAATGAGCTGTTCCCGCGGCGGGATGAGCATGTGCGATTTTTTCGACCTGCTGGCTGGGTCGTGAATGAACCGCTCGGGCTGATGCTTCTGAGGAGTTGTGCATGATTTGCCCGGGGCATGGACTAGCTGTTGATTTTGAACTGCTCGGTCATAAGATAGAGCCAATTTTGGGCGTATCAGCTGCCCCCCATTTCCAAGATTGGCCAGATGCTATATCGGGGCAAGTTTGGAAATCAGTTTGATGTTACTTGCCGCTGTCTGAGTGCTTGTGGAAGCTGCCTCGGGGCTTCTGAGCCTGGTGAGTCATCGGGAACTGGCTGAGAGTTGAGACCCAACCTAGCTCGGGACTTTTAGGTACTCGGGAACTGACCAGGAGTTGAGACCCGGCCTAATTCGGAGTCTTTGAATGCTCGGGAGGTGACCGAGAGTTGAGACTCGGCCTACTTCGGAGTCTTTTTTGCTTGAGTTAGCTCCCAGGATGGTTATCTTCTGCCCGTAAACCTTCGTCAAGGCTGTGGGTAGAAGGATTTTACCATGTTGGAAAAGCCGACCTAAAGCGTATTGCTCTAGGGTCCTTTTTTATGTTAACTCCCCAGGATGGTTGTCTTTCGCCCGGCCAGCCTTCATCAAGACTGTTGGGAGAAGAGCTTGACCATGTTGGTGGAGCCGACCTAAATCACGTTGCTTTAGGGTCCTTTTGCTCCTCTATCGTCGGCCAACCTAAGAGATTTTAGTCACCTCTATCGTCGGTTTGGACCTAAGTGGAGTTAATGCCTCTAAGTACTGTAGGTGCTTGGGTTGTCCAATATTTTGACTTGGTTATCCGCGAGGCCTGTAGATACCCGGTGTGATTACCTGTTTAGTTCACTACGCCATCTTGCCCCCCAAGCTCTCGCTAAGATGAGGGTCTTACAGAGGCTATGACTGTAGGTAACCGACCTGGAATATGGTGGTTGCAGGGTCTTTTGAAGCTTGCCATCATCAGCCACCTAGGAGGTTTGCCTCCATCGTCGGTTAGACCTAAGCGAAGCTAGTGCCTCGGGCGTGACCCCGAGGTCTTTGGTGCCTGGGTTCGGAGCCCGAGGTCTTTTTAGTGCCTGAGTTCGGAGCTCGAGGTCTTCTTCGTGCCTCGGGGTTAGGCCCGAGGTCTTTGTATGAGTTCTCTGACAATCGGTGGAGCCTCATGTAGTGATCAAGCAAGTAGCACTATAGTCGGGCTCTTCTAGACCGATGGAGACAGGAGGTCGGATCAGGATCGTTGGGCTTCTGACTTCTCTGTGTTGGAGGCAAAGTCGGAACTGCTTGATCCTGACCGATGTGAACTAAAGATCGGGCCGGGGGTGCCGGACTCAGACCGCTGTGAACGGGAGGTCGGGTCGGGACTGCCAGACCCTGCCTGCTGTGAGCTGAAGGAACTGTCGGAACTCCCGGGCTGATCTCGCTTTCGCTTATTTCTGGAAGACTCGTTGCTTTCTTGCCCGGTGTCTTTGGTCTTCAGAAACTCTTCAGTGTCAATGTATTTTCCAACCCTCTCAGAGAGCTCAACCAAAGTTTCCGGTCGGCTTCTGTGGAACGACGTGGTGCACTTAGTGTGTTGAACTCCCGAGCAGAAGGCTATGATAGCGGCGGTTTCATCAAGATCGTAGATGCTGAGATTCTCTTGATTAAACCGGCAGGTGAACTCCTTGAGGGTCTCATGATTCCTTTGTATGACCGTCAGTAGATGTATGTCAGGCTTTGGCCGTTCGTGCATACCGATGAACTGCTTAATGAACTGCTTGCTGAGTTGCGTGAAACTGCGGACCGATCGGGGCTCCAACGAGTAGAACCATTGGGCAGTCGGGCCTTTCAAAGTGCTGGGGAAAGCTAAGCAGTGTAGTTTATCGGAGTGGGTGGCTAGGGCCATCTGAGGCTTATAGGTCCGGACGTGGTCGACCAGGCTTCACGAGCCGTTATAGGGATCTAGGCGAGGCTGCTTGAATTTGCGCGGGACAGCAAACCCCGTGATCTGGCTGGAGAACGGTGACTCTATCTCGGTATTGGCCTGATTCTGAGCCCGGTTTTGACCAAGCTTCTTGGCCACTCCGTCGATCTGCTTCTGCAAGTCTTTGATTCGGGCTTCCACTCCTTCCCGACAGGTACCCGAGGGGTTGGTCGGGCTGGTGGAAGAGGCTTTTTCTTCATGGCGGGGTGCTATCCTCTGGGATCGGGCTCGGTTATGACTCTGGGTAACCGTGTGCCCAGGGACGACTCGGCTCTTGACCGAGGGGCCCTGGACTGATTCCCGGGCCATATGCTCCTGCCTTCCCTCTCGAGCAACACACCACCCAATGCTGATGTCTCTGGCAATCTCAACACGGGACGGGTTGACTTGGGCACGTTGTCTGGTCAAGATCGGTTCTCGACCGTACGCAACGTTCCCGGGTCGTTTCCCGGCCCCTGGAGGATTGCTTTGCCGGGCTAGCAGGGCTTCGATCTGTTGCTGGATTTGACATTGGCCCTCCAAGAGTTGTGTGAGGGTCGCAGTGATTTGCTCAGATGTCATGACTGCAGCAGCCGGTGCCGGGGATGGAGGAATATCCCGGTCGGACTGCTGATCAGCCTTCTTACCCTTCTTCGGTGGCATGATGATCAACCAAGAGATGAGAAGACTTATCGTTTTCCACAGACGGTGCCAAACTGATGATGCCAAAAATTGGTAAGAGTAAAGTGAAGCAGTTTAAGGAGAGAGAGAGTGAGAGACTATTTTTTGTATGTGGTTCGGCCCTGTTAATGAAGGTACCTACGTCCACTGGTGTGTCTGAGAACGTTCACTAGCAGATCACCGGCGGGCCTGGTGAGCCAACAAAGAGGGGCGGCACTACCAGTAATACCGGCCGCGTGTATGCGTATAATGGTGAATTTTATAGAGGTGCTGTGTAGACTAAAGGGTTGGCGGCCCCCTCAATGGGGGGTAAGAGGTCTCTTTTATAGATGTAAGAGACCTATTCATACATGGATAAGGAAATATAATCCTATTGATATAGATTGTCATTAATTATGGGGATTTCCTAATTGGATTAGGAAATAGTGTGCACTTTCCATTAGTCTTCTTGCTTGAGTAGGAAACTGCCCGTAATGCTCGGGATCACGCCTGTGGGCCCGGATGAGCTGTTCCCGCGGCGGGATGACCATGTGCGGTTTTCCCGACCTGCTGGCTGGGTCGTGAATGAACCGCTCGGGCTGATGCTTCTGAAGAGTTGTGCATGATTTGCCCGGGGCATGGACTAGCTGCTGATTTTGAACCGCTTGGTCATAAGACAGAGCCAATTTTGGGCGTATCAGAAAAGATTGTCATTGAAATAAAAGGAATTACAAGGTGAGAGATACTACTAGTGGACAAGGAATAAAAATAAAAAGTAAGGCTGGCTACATGAAGAACACAAAAAAAAACTTTAAAAAGCTAATGATACAAGAATTAAAGTTGCAGAATGCAGAATGCTTTTTTTTTTTAGATTGGTTTGTGAGAGGTCTTTCATGTGATTTGATCTGGAGCTTTATAGGAGTAGAAGATAACTTCCAATCGGTGACTTGGGTAAAATTCCCCACTACCTTCAATCCTTGCCACGTGTCCGCTTCCATCCTTCCCACGTGTCCATGACAACCACCCACTTTACATTTTTCATATACAATAATCAGTGAATCACATGTCTATAATCAAAATCCATCCATGTAGCAAAGAGTTGAAACCACCTGGGAATAATCAGTCATCTTGAGCTGACCGAATTCGGTCATAATAGCTTGTTGCCCAATTTGTAAACTTTGGGTGTAAATAGCCTCGGAGCAACAAAAATAGAGAAAAATAAATTTATTTTTTGGGTCCATAGGGAATGATGGGTAAAAGTCACTAAATTGTCTATAGCATCCAGCCACCAAACAGTAACGAGAGTAGTAATAAAACCAATCAGAGATATATTACAAAGGTCCTAACGATTACAATAATCAGAGTCTGCGACAGTGGAAAATATTAAAGGTTTGGAAGCAATATATGTCCAAGTACCAATTATAACAAAGTTCAATAGAATATAAACACTAAATATCTATCTTTATCTTCAACTAGTGTAGACGTAGTTGTCAGCGTAATAGTCTTCCACGGCGTGTCCGTCATTAGTGGGGCCACCTTCTGTGTATTCCTTTTCCGGATGGTATCCATCATCGTACGACTCGTTACCTGCAATAGCAAAACCAAGATAGGCTGGATGGGGATTGTCCAAGCAATAAAGGCTGGCAACTTACTAAAAGTTGAGTGAGAAGTAACTAACACAGTCTCATAGGTATAAAGTAGTTACAAGTTATGAACAATATATCGTAGTGCTACTATTAGTATCTTTATTTTATTCTGAATTCGTTACCCGACTCTTATCGACTTCAAACCCTAAGGCTAATTGTACCAAACTCGACTGACCATAACGAGCCAATTCTATCATCACGACATGCTAGTGCTCTTGTTCACCGCTTCTAAGAACTCTTACTATTCACCACTTTAAGAACTCTTGCAAGCACCATACATCGTGCCAATATAACGACCGGTCTATGGACGCACCAATACTATTGTTCACTACTTTTAAGAACTCTTACTGTTCATCGCTTTTAAGAACTCTTGCGAGTATCGTCTGTCTATAATCAATACGTATTGGTACTCTTGTTCACCACTTTTAATTCTTTTAAGAACTTTTGCTAGTACAATACATAACGCTCACCTCCCACACATATGTGCTCACGACTGATCCCTTACATTGACATACTAGCATTGAGAGGAACTAATACCCAACTGACTCAATCACCACTATGTTATCTAACTTTACCCACCGTTATACCTTATACTATAGACCTTATCTTATTATCTTGTCGTAGTATTACTAACACTTCGAACCTAATTACGTTTCTCACCATACTATCTTATCTCGTTATCGCATCCCATTATCCCTTGTTCTCATAGTATCGTATATAGGAAGCATGTATTGATATATGAGTAGCTAAACAATATGTATCATGACAAAAGAGAAATAATC
This sequence comes from Hydrangea macrophylla, assembly GCA_033977485.1. Lineage (NCBI taxonomy): Eukaryota > Viridiplantae > Streptophyta > Magnoliopsida > Cornales > Hydrangeaceae > Hydrangea > Hydrangea macrophylla. The sequence goes on from CM066986.1 coordinate 26,530,213, forward strand.
ATGTTCTGAAATGTTCGATCAATTGAAGTCATTTCAATCAATTGAAGAAAGTAAAGTTTGATCGCTTGAAGAATCTTAAAGTGATTGAAGTTAAGGTAGTCTCGATTGATTGAATTTTTTTTATTGATTGAAACTCTAGGGTCTTCGATCGATTGAAAGTTTTCTTTTGCAGAAGATTGGACAGTGAATGTCTAGAATGGTTAAGGCGTGTTTGGGTCCATTATTTTATGTCAAAAACTTGTAAGACATTATATGAATGCTACCGAGTGAGTTTGAAACTCACCGAACATTGTAAGGGAGTGTTTGGCAAAGCTTTACACTTCGGGCTTTAATGGCGGCTTGTTCTCTCTCTCCTTTGTCTCGGTCTCTCTCTGTCTCTGTCTCTTCCTTCTCCTTTTATTTCTCCTCTCTTTCTCTGTCTGTTGTCTCTCTCTTTCTTGAACTGTATATATATGTATGGGGTGTGTGTGTATATAGATATAGATGGGTGTGTGTATATATGTATAAACACAATTCTCTCTCTCTCTCTCTCTCTCTCTCTCTCTCTAAGCAAACAAACCTCACACACACGATTTAGACCACATATATATAGAAGAGGTGAGATGCAAGGTGGCATTCCAGTGCAACAGGGATAAGAATTATGCCATTCTCGATCGATTGAAGCATGTTTGATCGCTTGAGAATAGTTCGGCCAGCTTCGATCGATTGAGAACTGTTCGATCAATTGAAAAAGGGAACCATGTCATAAATGTATGTCAGCAAGGTTTCGATCGCTTGAAAAAAAGTTCGATCAATTGAAGATTAAAATTGTCAAGCGCTTGAAAACACTTTGATCGATTAAAAGTGAAATTACCAGTGTAGTAAAGGCATGCACAACCAGAGAAGGTAGTCAGTTAATGTGTTAATACATACTGAAAATATAGAGTATTATAAGTATTAAGCTTTTTATCGAGCCTATTAACAAGGCTTTTCACGAGCCTTAATCAATCATGTTCACGAGCTCTGTCAAGTCGAACCTTGATCGAGTCGAGTCTCGGGCCCTTGTTGAGTAGCTCGGCTGGTTTACACCCCTAATTACTCCCAACGTTGTGAAGACTTCATCCTACATTGTGAAGAATTGCTTCGACTTTCTAACGACTTGATCCCTAGGTTTTGAAGAGTTGCTCTCTACAGTATAAAGAGTTGCTCTCAACATTTCGACGAGTTGCTTCCTACGTTTCGAAGAGTTGCTCCCCACTTTTTGTAAAATTTGAGGACTTTTTAATTTTACAAAAAAGAGTTGATATTTGTTTTTTATTTTGAAAAGGCAAACTTTTAAATTTTACACAAAAAGTAGACTGAAAGTTAATTATCCCTTTAGTTTTTGTGTTCCCCTCTCTTCTTTGATGGCCCTAATGCTATGTATGTTTTTAATTGCCCCTCTCAGTTCTTTATCACTTGAGGGTATAATAGACTTTGTGTCATTTTCATCTATGGAAAGGGTTTAGAGCTTATGTGGAAAGACACTCTCCTTAAAATAAGGGGCAAATTGGATTAATAAAGGGATTTAATTGGGTTGAGTACCGTGTCACTATTATAACCATTTTACCCTTTGTAAAGCCTACATTTTGTTCATTTGTGATTTTTCCTTCTTTATCTTTACCTTTTCTATTTGGTATTTTTAGTCAGAAATAACTATCTACATCAAATTATACCATCCCCATTAATGCATAGGGCTTGTTTGGCATACCTCTTCATTCTCTCTTTTTTCTCACCTTAAGGCTTGTTTGGAATTACCTCTTCATCCCCTCTTTTTTCTCTCCTCTTTGTATTTTAAGGCTTGTTTGGCGTTAGCAATTCATCTTCTCTAATTTACATACCTTAGGGCTTGTTTGGCATTAATACTGTCACGCCTGGGTTTTCAGAATAGCCAGTTTGTCATACCTGGCTCTTCGAAAATGGGTGAAATGCGACAGATATCATTGAAAAAGGTGAAAAGAGTATGGTAGGGCCCAATCGAATTATTCAGAGTTGCCACCTAACATCATTCAGGTGTTAGGACTCCTGCAAAGACAACAAAGTCGTCTTGGACTTTCCTTTACTTTTGATTTGAAAATTAGGGCCATTTGAAAAATAGTGACTTTGAATAGGCATGCAAAAATCAGAGAACTTAGAGATGGGGTCAGAGACTCGGTTATGTCAAGGAAAAGTTTTAGGCATCCTTGAACATCTGTAAAACACACAGCTGCCCATTTTAGTGATTTTCATTAAAATGGGGAATTTCGATTGAACAAACGAGCTTTTAAAAAGTGGATGGTAGAAATGGTGATGGGCATGGCCACACTCTTATGAGTTGCTTACGTATCCTAATTCGAGAATCAGGCTAAATGAAGTTTTGGTTTTTTATAAATGCGAGAGTGAATCGAGATTAATGTGACTTGTGTGATTTGGATATGCAGGTGGAAACTTTTATAGTAGCCAGGGAAAACTATATGTACATAGGCAAAAGGAAAGGAAAGAAAAGAAAAGAAAAGAAAATTGATGTATAACCCGATCGGGTGGACTTACTAGGATGTCAGACCACCAATAACAAAAGAAAAGAAAACAGATGGATAAACCGATCGGGTGAACTTACTAGGATGCTGGACCACCAATAACAAAACAAAAGCAAAAAAAAGACAAATAAATTGATCCGATGGAATTACTAGGCCGAGCAAAACCACCAATAACCAAGAAAATGAAAGGAAAAAAAAAGATGGATAAACCGATCGGGTGGACTTACCGGGCTGAGGTGGACTACAAATAACAAAAAAAAATGAGAAAAGAAATGAGTAATAGAAACTTGCCAGAGCTAGAAGTTCAAATGGGTCTATCGGCCGAAACTGACCCACAATGAGTAAGGATAGAATGGCTTACCTGCGAAACTTCGAGCAAAGGTGGCTTTTGAAGTCCAAGTGTTAGTTGTTTTTTTGTTTTTTTGCATTTTTTAACAATAAGGTGACTACATCATAATAAAAAGAAACAAAAATGAAATTCCACCTTGGGAGAATGTCACAAAAAGACACAGGAAGGTGCAAATTGAATTTGGGCTTTGAATCGACTAAAATGAAAGTCACCGATGAGTCCGGAAGGGTCGGAATAGCTAGAAAAGCCACTAGTTCGGGGTAAATTGAGTCCAGCTGATCAACTGGGGACTCGCATGCTTTGAAATCTGCCCTGGGATAGGCTGAAAAGAGCTTATAAAAAAACAAACTGATCTAACAAGTTAGAATTTAGCAATTCTGACCAGTGTGTCCGGAACAATCCAATTAGCTAGGAACAAGTGCCCGTTGGTCGAAAATCAGACACGAAATAATAGAAAATTTGTAAAAATAGAATGTGGACCCTACATAGTGACACATTGTAGTCAATGGAGTAAGTAGTGGGACACGTGTCGGCGTCTGATTGGGCTACATATTATACAAAACTGACACATGGCGGTGGCACAGACATTTGTCAGAAACTTGTTAACTTCTGATGGCAAACATGGCGTACGGAACTGACACGTGGCAAAATGGTGGTGGCTATTGGACATGTGTCACATTCTGGATGTAATATATGTCTTATAGATTAACATGTATCGATGGCTGTTAAACATGTGTCAGTGTCTAGTTTGTCCACGTGCCATTGTTGCGACACGTGTCCAATACTGATTGGTCCACTTGGCACTGAATTAGCATCATCACAAAGGGGAGGCAGAATTGACAGGGGAGGGATGTAAAGGTCACGTAAGCTACTGCAGTGAGCTTCAGGGTCCAGCCCGGCGGCATTAAGATCATCTCAGTCAAATGATCATCTCAGCCCCTGAAAACCCAAACACTCTCAGATTTGGACCAAAAGTTCTGAAAACATGCCGTGTCATAAGGAAAGTCATAAAATGAGTTTTCAAGCAAAATCAGATGAAATGGTCAACTCCCAGAGACCCCCGGAAGTCCCAAAAGTTTCGGGAAAGTCCCTATTGACCGGTATAACCGAAGTTTGACCAGGTTTGACCAAGGTTTGACCGAAATAATCCAAATTCGTCGAAAAGTGCCGGAATCATTCTAGAAAGTACTAAAATGAGTTTTAAAAGAAAATCGGACGAAAACGTCAGCTCCGGGGAGCTCTCGGAGGTTACCGAAACTTCCCGGGAATCCCAGGTTTGACTGATTTGACCTAAAAATTGACTTTGAAACCGGAGCAACGTATCATTTTTCAAACATTTTTCATGAATACTGGAGGTCAATAGCTTTCCAATGTTATATCGCACATAATTCATGGATTTAAAACGAATTTATTATGAATTTCCGAAGGTGAAAAAGGCGATCAAATCGGCTTTTATCGCGAATACCGCAAAACTTTTTAAAGTGACCTATCTCCAAATTATTTTTTATGTAAATTAGACTTTATTACCTTTCCAACGGTATATCACAACCTCATTTTGGAGTTCATATGCATTTTTGTGAATTTCGGACGAAATAGGGCCTTTTCGCGAATACCGGAACCTCTAGGGCCCTAAACAGCATTATCTGGACGAAGGAGGAGCAGTGCCGCTGCGGCACTGGTCCACTGCCGCCGCGGCACATGCCCACTTCTGCTACAACACTTTTCCCCAGAATAGTCCATTTTTGTAAATTGTTTTGGGGGTCCATTTTGATTAATTAGAAACTAAAACGACGTAGTTCTATGTTAACAGATGTTTGGGACCAATGGGGGCACTCTTTTAATCCCAAAACCACCCCAAATTGGCCTATATAAACCCCCCCTTGACTTCTCATTTAGGGGTGGCAAAATACAAAGTTTAGAGAAGTTATAGAGAGAAAAGATGTAGAAGATAAGGATAGGAGAGTGAAAGTGAGATTCTTCCTTTGATTTTCAACTAAAAAGTGAGTTCTAAACTTTGTTTTCTACTTCATTACTCCCATTTACTTCACATTCAATACACCCAACCACCATTTTAGTGAGCATTTGTGAGATAAGAAGCTTCTTCCATGTCTAAAGTCACCATATATGAGTGAAACACCAAGCTACAAGTCCAAAATCATCATGAATATCATCTATTGATTACTTACTTGCTTGTTTACATATTATGCTTATCCCTCCTTAATCCCATTTCTTTTTTTATTTTTTTTATTTACTTACTAGTCTATCATCATCTAGATGATGACATGAAGTTTGAGGTGAGTGAATACTTATGGATAGTAGCTCTTGACCTCAAAAACATGTTTGATAGATGATGATTTCAACTTCAATACATTTCTATGTATTCTTGAAGTTGTCTTCAAAAATGAAAACAAAGTCTCCAACAATCTTGGAGGTTCTTGATAGGGGTTCGAATGTTGATATTTCAAGTGGTCATAATCTCCATTTAAGTGCTGAAAATATACTTTTAAAACCTCTATTTCAAAACCCCTCTTAAACCCCTCATTTTGATTTCAAATAATAAAACCCTAGTTCTTCCTAAAATCTTCAAAACAGTGAACAATCTGAATTCAAAGATTTCTCTAGGACTCAATACTCAAAGTATAAACATGAGACCACTTGGAAAGTCTTCTTAACTCATTAGAGAACAGCCAAGATTTTTGGTTTGACTTGGAAATACTTCAAAGTGGTCCATTTGGACCCAAACATTCTCTCCAGATATTATGTTTTCGTTGTCACAGCAACTTGGTTGACTTTCAACTTGTTTTACATAAAACTTTTCCAAAACAAGTAGTCCCAACTTATTTTTCCCATAACCTTCAATGTCTTAGGAAACTTTTTGTATAACATGGGCCTCTAGCTGTTTTGTTTTCATTTTCTAATATTTTTCAACATTTCAGTCGACAGTACAAACTCTGTTTCTGAGTGATCTCCATTGTTTATATGATTTCTCTCAATCTGTAATAGTTATTGAGGATTAGCTTTTTGATATGTGTTCTAGACACAATAAAGATAATCTCCACAAACAATCATGCATTGAAAACATTCTGAACCCTACTTTTCAATTTCCACAAGATCAACTCACTGTTCTGTCCACAATTCACAGCAAGTATACTTTTACTTCCATCCTTTGATTTGATGCTTACATGTACTCCAAATTTGTTCATATCTTAGGAAGTAGTCCATACTACATTTGTATATATCCCATGATGATTTCCTTCATGCATTCATTCATATTGTAGATTTCTAAGTCACTTTAGAAAGTCCATGTACACAAACACACTACAACATTTACACATTCTAGGATCATACATTGCATCCATACAAGATTTTGGGCTTTTGTGACTCCTAATTTAAGAAGATTATAAGGAATGAGTTGGATCATACGTCCATGCTTCCCCTCAATCTAATCGTCCTTTCTCATCCATCCCGGGGATTGAGAGGTCTTCTTTTCTCAAAGATTAACATGCATCATACTAGCTTGCTAAGCATATTTTGATTTCTTTTTATTTATTTGTTTCAAGAACAATTCATGTCCCCCTTTAGACTAGGAAAACTTGATTACTTGATATGTGATTAGATAGTTTTTCCTAGGTTCTTTTGTGTGATCTTTCACTTTACAATGTATGATATTTGGCTTAGATCTTATGAATGATATCTTATCTTTTGATCTTCCGTTTCAAGATTCTTTTGTGATGTAATATACTATCATAGTATTAATTGTCGAACCAAACATAGTGTAAGATTATTATTTGGATGCTAAGTGAGGCCCGTCAAGAGACGGGGCGAGTTGAGGGTGTTTTAGTCGTGACAAAAGCTCCTTCCTCTCTCGTACCAAAACCCCGAGCCAAGTTCTTTGGTTATGAAGGACCGGTGCCCTTTATCCGTTTATGTGAGTCAAATTAGGTTTCTTAGTTCCTTAAAGACCAAGTGGTGACTCTGTATCTATTTTCAACAGACCTTCTTTTCTTCAAATCAACCTTTTCCTTTCAAAACAATTTCAAAACAAACAAAAGGAAAGCGGAATTCCGTGTGTCTACAGTTCCGGCGAGACAAATTCAATGGTGGGGGAGGTGAAAGAATAGGGCTAGGTTTAGGCTCTATTTGGCATTTTTTCAGTTTATGTGAAGGGACGTAAGGGGTTGTTTGGCTATTTTGCTTCTAAGGGATATTTCTGGGGGTTTTGGGTACTAAGACTAGACTGGGAGTGTGGGTGATGAAGTGTGGTGATGGGTTTTAGATGGTGGTGGTGTGTGGTGGCAATGATGGTGGTGTTTGGTTGAACAAACCAAACAAGGCCTAAGGTGGGAGGTGAGGTTCCCAAACAGAGCCTTCATGAGAGAGAGAGAGAGAGAGAGAGAGAGAGGGAAATGTTGAGTCTTCAATTGTCACGACCCATCTCGCTAACGTGTGGAAATAGGACACGTAGCACACTATCAAGGCTTATCCAGTTCATTAAAATGATTATACACAGCGGAAAAGACTTTAAAACAACCTTGAGTGTATAAAACTTTTGGAAACATTACTCTCCGAGTTGTAAAATTCGTATAAAATTGAAAACATAATCATATCTTGAAACGAATGATTTTATGTTGAAAGGGGTCCCAAAGGTACCCTAAGAACCAATCAAAACCTTTTAAAAATTCCTGGACGATATAGAAAAAGATTTCTGGCAGGGGGCATTTCGACTGGTCGAACGACCCCGTTCGATCGGTCGAATGGCCCTTTAGCAGAATCATGCACAAGCTGCAGAATTTTGCCTAAGGCATCACCCAACTTTACTCCTTTCATTCTGATACACAAGTTTACCTTAGTTTAAACTTCACAAGTTACAACATGTTATCAAAATCAAAGTTTAGGATTACTAATCCATGAAAAAGAACAATAGCGGAATAAGCTAAGGCTTGTTTGGCGTATTTTACAAAACTCTATCCATTTTCCTTTAACTTCAAAATCGATAGGTCAAGCAGTCAAAACACGAATCCATAAGTTCGGATTCATTACAACATAACTAAAAAGAGTTTTAAGAGTTATTACAACATCATGAACACCATACTACTCCTTCCAAGCCAAAAACAAAAATGCTAGTTATTCGAAACGCTCATTATTACAAGACTTGGAAAAGAAAACAAAAACATGTACAAAGGATCCCCCGGCATTCGTCGGCCTTATTCCTCACGCCTCTTTTTCCCTTTCTTCCTTTTACATGCAATGGAGTAAATCTCCACTACTCAGCTATATGCTAAGTGTACAATTTCTAACATATGCATATATGACAAAACATGCTCTAATCTCATAAATTACATCAAATGGTCTCTAGGGAGAAAAATACGCATTCATCCGGTAGCGGCAAGTCCAAGTCTTAAACCGCGATGCTAATGGCAAGTCCAAGTCTATCAACCATTGCATCCACAAGTGCCATGGCAAGTCCAAATCTGTCAACCATACACAGTAGTCATCGCTACTAAATTCTCAAACATCGAGAAGCTTACTCCGGCATGAATTTATATAAAACCCCCCTTTGACCCACATAGGCAACTCAACGTGCTCGCGTAAATTTAGACATGTTTTTCACATTTAATCACGTGCATAATTAATGGGCCTAAGATTAATACATGAATTTTGCCCAGATCACAATTTCGTCGTCGAAATATAAAACATGTATTTCACCTATATAACATAGGCTAGAAATTCATACCTCGAGCCATCGTCGTAAAACTTGGAGGGAACGACTAGAAGCCCGAATAAACGTCAAATCTCCGATCCTACACAAAACCTACAAGTCTACACGAATTTTTCCCAATTTCTTAGATTTAGAAATTTATAAAATCTTAGACAAACGTGGCCTAAAGACTATCAATACGTAGCCCTTACCTTGGTGAGTTCGAATATGCAATTTAGTGAAATTCAGACGGACAAAGGGTTGTCGTTTGTCATCACAAATCCCGTAGGATCAATCTCCCTTTTCTCTCTCCTCTCTAAAGATATTATATGAAGTTTTCAAGAAATGACAATTTTATCCACCACTATTTATAGACAAACTCTTCGGGAATTACGTTTACTTCCCCGCGAGTTTCTCAAACACCTAGTTAATTCCTGAAACTTCGTACACGTCCATCTTATTGCTTTACGAGTGAAAACTACTAATTACAAGTGTTTTTTATTAAGTCTCGTTTGGATCCAAAATATATGTCCGAAAATTAAATTCCGTGAATTCTCTACACAACCTACCTTTTTATATAACGTGACACTCATGTTCTCACCACAGTTCTCAAAAAGATATCTAACTATACCAAAATTACCAGAAGGTATACTATACAGGTATAATTCACTATTCATACAAATACCAGATAAGTGAAATAACATTTAAATCACATAAATGTTATTTATTTATGCCAATGCAAAATGAACCATCATATTCCTGTTTCCTCACTAACACCTTACCGTTGACTCACAGATAACCTCAACCTCATTATCAACTAACATTGATAAATTCATAAATTCAGTTATGCATGATAAAACTTATAAATTTTGGAACAGGTGTGACACCAATGAAGGGAGGGGGGGCAAGCCCTCTATTTATAGAGAAGTTAGGGAAACCCTACATGGGTTTTAATCCCATGTAGGTGATATACAAGGGTAGGTGCAGCTATTCGTTCAGGGCCGTTGATCTTTCGAAAACTTTGGTTGTCGATATCTTTCAAATTGGACGTCCGATTCGGACAATTCAAAAAGATCAGAGGTTGGTTCAATGTCCTCTTCGCATCTATGCGTTTAGATCGAGAATCATTTGAAACCCAAAAATTGCCCTATTTGCCCCCTGTTTTGCCTTTCGATCTGGAGCGTCTAATCTTCTGTTATTAATATCTTTTGATCCGAACGTCCGATCTGTTTGATTCAAGAGGATCTGGAATCATGTTAATGTTCTATTTGAATCAATGTGATTAGATCAGGGATTTCTAACTTTTAAAAATGACTATTTTGCCCTTATCGTCCTATTGAACTTTGAAACTTCGGTAGGTCGCCGTTTCTTCTTTGGCTATCCGATTGGGCTGATTCGACTTGAAGAATTTTGTTTTTCTCTATATTTTCACCCAGACATGCCCAATTTGACTTTTGGTGCTCCTGGATTGTGACCATTCTTGTACCCTTTGATTTGAAGTACCAACACTTCACCCAGAGCCAGTTTTTCCATCGATTTATCATAAAATCAATGGTTTCGGAGTATGATGGACCTATGACGATGATGATTCTTGACTTAATATGCCTGAATTCGACTTTAGATAATTCCAAACTTGATTCTGGGTTCGATTCTGGTATTCTGTGAGTCGAACTTGGATCTTCGCTGAGAATGCCATCGATTATCGAAATCGGATGATCCTGGATTTTGGGAATCCTGGTTGGGCTTAATTTGTACTCCGATTGTCCTAAATTGGATTTCGGATTCAATCTATAAATATGAACTTTGATATGTTGGCTTCTGCCTAGAATTGGCATTGGCTGTCGATTCCAAGGGGATCTGAGATGCTGTGAATTGCCGATGGTGGTCGTTGGTGCTGATTTGACTCCTTATTTGAATTACAGTACTCCTGGTTTGCATTTCGACCTTCCATTTCCTTGATTTGTGTGCCTGGTGGGTCCACTCCTGCCACAGTTAGTTCTTTTTTCTTTTTTTGGGGTAGGGCGAAATGGGGTGTCTTCAAATACCGTAAGGTTTGTTTCACATTACCTCTTCATCCACTATTTTTCCCTCCCATTTATACCTTAAGGATTGTTTGGCATTAATTATTCATCTGAATATAAAGTGGGAAAAAGGAAAGAAAATAAAGAGGAGAGAAAGGCTGAAACAAAAATATAAAAGTGAAAAATGTTGTTTGTCATTACCTCTTCATCCTCTTTTTTCCCTCCAATTGATACCATAAGGCTTACCAAACCACCAAACCACCAAACCAAGCCTTGTGTCCCAATCAATTGGGGTCTGCTGTATGAATCCTTTTTCTCCATTCTGCACGATCAAGAGCTATATGCTCATTTAAATTATATATATTCATATCTTGTTGCACTACATATTCCCAAGTCAGTCTAGGTCTACCTCTCCCTCTAACCATTCCAGGCACTACGATCTTATCACTCTTTCGCACAGGTGCATCTACAGATCTTCGTTGCACATGGACGAACCATCTAAGTCTATTCTCCCTCAACTTATCCTCAATATGTATCACTCCTACAGTCTCTCGGATGTACTCATTTCTAATTCGATCTTTCCTAGTCTTACCACATATCCATCTTAGCATCCTCATCACCGCTACACTCACTTTGCTAATGTGTTGTTTCTTAGTTGCCCAACACTCTGTCCCGTAGAGCATAGCTGGCCTAATAGATGTCCTATAAAATTTTTCTTTCAATTTTGCTGGTATTCTCCGATCACATAATACTCCAGAAGCACTCCTCCACTTAAGCCAGCCCACTTTAATTCTATGGGTCACGTCATCACCTGATACCATAAGGCTTCTTTGACATTAATTATTCATCTGAATATGAAGTGGGGAAAGGGAAAAGGAAAAGAAAAAGGAAAAGGAGAGAAATGCTAAAACAAATAGAAGTGAAAACATCAAGGAAAGGAAAAAAAGAAGAAGAAGAAGAAAATAAAATAAAATACCAAGAAAAGAATAATTATTATTAAAGCCAGTAATGTGAAGTGATCTCACTTTACATTAGTCATTTAAAGTGATTACGATTAGTTTTTTCAATATATATCATGTGTCATGATACTAAAAATAAGTTATTACTTTTAACCAACATTCTCAACTTTATGTAATCAAGAAACCACTATCCTCACAATGATGATGTCTGTATAGGTAAGATAATTTATTGTTACAATTGTCATCATTGAATGTCGTTCAATAAAAATAAAGTTCTTAAAAAATGTATCACTATCCGTTTAATAAATTGTTGAAAGTTTATGTGTTTGATTGATTATAATTCAAATATATTTCCTATAGCACGAGTTTAAAGCATTTACTTCCTTTTATAACAAGCATGAAAATGGTTCCCAAGAGTGGGAAAAAAAAAAAACTTCAATGGCCAAGTGCCTTGCAAGTGAGTTGCATAAAGGAGGTCGTCCAAGTTCGCGCGTAGACTGATTAATAATCGTTGTGCTCTTACAAAGATTTTACAGATTTATAGTAATATCTAATTATAGCTGTAACTTGTAACATCTTTTCCATTACTCTTTTTTATACAAAAACTAAACGTTTAGTGCACCGAGAAACGCCATGACCACGCGCATTATGCGTTCCTTCCGCTAGACATAACTTTAAATTAACCATAAGTCATCTCCTTTAGAGGTTCGCATGCCATGCACCTAGAAATCCAATTTAACCAAAACCAAAATAAGCATGTGCCTTGCACGTGGCCTCCCCTTAGTGTGTATATATATATATACATATGTGGGTAAATTACAAAAATACCCCTTCAACTATGACCCATTTTTAATCAAACCCCTTAAAACAAAAAAACTGAACAAACTCACCCCCTTCATCTATCTCAGTTAAAATACTAATTAACACCGTTGATTTAAATAATGAAATGTTCACTTAACCCATAGCCATATATCAACACAGCCTATTACCACCAAATCTTAACATCACTTTCAGGCCCTCCCTCTCTCTCTTTCTGTCTCTCTCTCACTCTCTCTCTCTCTCACTCTCACTCTCTCTCTCTGTGCAGAAATTGTCCTCCAATGCAGCCTACCCACTACTACAACCCCCCCCCCCCTTTCCCCTCCATCAACTGATCATTCTCCTTACCACCATAGCCCCCTCTTTGTTTCCAATATCAAATTCTGCCACAAACCCTCAAGAAAATACTTAGGCCTCTCTCTCTCTCTCTCTCTCTCTCTCTCTCTCTCTCTCTCTCTCTCTCTCTCTCTCCCACACACAATTGTTCTATTCTCTTGCATAGTAACTGTGGACACGCGGAATTCTACCTCTTTCGTTTGTTTGTTTGAGATTGTTTTGAAAGAGAAAAAGAAAAAAGGTCTGTTGAAAACAGATACAGAGTCGCCACTTGGTCTTTAGGGAACCAAGAAACCCAATTTGACTCACCCAAACGGATAAAGGGCACCGGCCTTTCATAACTAAAGAACTTGGCTCAGGGTTTTAGTACGAGAGAGGAAGGAGCCTTTGTCATGACTAACACACCCTCAACTCACCCCATCTCTCGACGAGCCTCAATTAGCATCCAAATAATCATCTTATACTATATATGGTTCGACAACTAATATTATGATAGTATATTACATCACTCAAGAATTTTGAAATGGAAGATCAAAAGATAAGATATCATTCATAACATCTAAGCCAAATATCACACAATGCAAAAGTGAAAGATCACACAAATAAACCTAGGAAAAATCGTCTAATCATATATCAAGTAATCAAGTTTTCCTAATCTAAGGGGACATGAATTGTTCTTGAAACAAATCAATCAAGAAATCAAAAAAAATGCTTAGCAAGCTAATATGGTGCATGTTAATCTTTGAGAAAAGAAGACCTCTCAATCCCAGGGACGGATGAGAAAGGAAGAATTAATCGAGGGGGAGCATGAACCTATGATCTAGTTCATTCCTTATAATCTTCTTAGATTAGGGGTCACAAAAACCCCAAATCTTGCATGAATGCAATGCATGATCCTATGATGTGCAAAGGTTGTTATGTGTTTGTGTGCATGGACTTTCTAAAGTAACTTAGAAGTCTAAAATATGCATCAATGCATGAAGAAAATCATTATAGAATATGTACAAATGTAGTATGGACTACTTCCTAAGATATGAACAAATTTAGAGTGCAGGTAAGCATCAAATCAAAAGATGGAAGTAAGAGTATACTTGCTGTGAATAGTGGACAGAACAGTGACATGATCTTGTGGAAAATGAAAAGTAGGGTTAGCAATATTTTAAATACATTTTTTTTTATGGAGATCATCCTTGGTGTGTCTAGAACACAAATCAAAAAGTCAATCCTCAATAACTGTTACAGATTGAGAGAAATCATATTAACAATAAAGGTTATTCAGAAACAGAGTCCGTACTGTCGACTAAAATGTTAGAAAATCTTAGAAAATGAAAACAAAACATCTAGAGACCCATATTATACAGAACGTTCCCTAAGACATTGAAGTTCAAGGGAAAAATAAGTTGGGACCACTCTTTGTGGAAAAGTTTTCTGTAAAACAAGTTGAAAGTCAACCTAGCTGCTGTGACAGCAGAGGCAGAATGTTTGGAAGAAATGTTTGGACAAAAATGGACCCCTTTCAAGTGCTTTCAAGTCAAGCCAAAAATCATGGGTGTTCTATAATGAGTTAGGAAGACTTTACAAGTGGTCTTGCATCCTTACATTGAGTTTTGAACTCAGAATAATTCTTTGAAACTAAACAACTCACTGTTTTGAAGATTTTGTTTAGAGAAATAAGGTTTATTTCTTGGAATCCCAATATTGGGGGTTTTGAGGGGTTTTGAAATAGGGGTTTTGAAAGTATATTTTCAGCACTTAAATGGAGATTATGATCACTTGAAATATCAACATTTGAACTCATATTAAGAACCTCCAAGATTGTTGGAGACATTGTTTTATTTTGGAAATAACCTCAAGAATGCATGGGAATGTATTGAGGTTGTAACCATCATCTATCAAACATGTTTTTGAGGTCAAGAGCTACTATCCATAAGGATTCACTCACCTCAAATTTCATGACCTCATCTAGATGATGATGAACTAGTAAGTAAACAAGAAAAAGAAAAAAGAAATTAGATAAGAGGAAATAAACATCAAAGTAAGCAAACAAGTATATAAACAATCAATAGATGACATTCAATGATGTATTGGACTTGTAGCTTGGTGTTTCACTCATATGTGGTGACATTGGACATGGAAGTAGCTTCCTCTCTCTTAAATGCTCACTAAAATGGTGGTTAGGTGTATTGAATATGAAGTAAATGGAAGTAATGAAGTAAAAACAAAGTTTAGAACTCACTCTCTTGTTTGGAAATCAAAGAAGAAAGCTTCTTTTCTCTCTACTCTAATCTTATCTCTACAACTTTCTCTCTAAAACTTTTCAAAGCTTGCATTTGACACCCCCAAAATGAGAAGTCAAGGGGGGTTTACATAGGCCAATTTTGGGGCTGTTTTGGGGTTTTAGAAGTACTCCCGTTGGTCCCAAACATCTGTGAACATAGAACTAAGTCGTTTTGGTTTCTAATCAATCCATTTGAACCCCAAAAAGAAATTCCAAAAATAGACCAGTCTGGGGGAGAGTCTCGCAGCAGACTGGGCCTATGCCACGTCAGTAGTTGGCTAGTGCCATGGTGGCACTGCTCCTCATTCATCCAGATAATTCTTTTTAGGCCCCTAGCGGTTTCGGTATTTGCGAAAAGGCCCTATTTCGTCCGAAATTCACAGAAAATGCATATAAACTCCAAACCGAGCTTGTGATATACCGTTGGAAAGGTAATGGAGTCCATTTTCATAAAATAAAAAAATTTATTTTGGAGATAGGTCACTTTGAAAAGTTTTGCGGTATTCGCAATAACAGCCAATTTGATCGCCTTTTTCACCTTCGGAAATTCATAATAAATTTGTTTTAAATCCAAAAATTATGTGCGATATACCATTGGAAAGCTATTGATCTCTAGTTTCTATGAAAAATATTTAAAAAATGATACGGTGCTCCGGTTTCAAAGTCAACTTTTGGTCAAACTGGTCAAACTTGGGAATCCCGGGAAGTTCTAGAAACCTCTGGGAGCTCTCAGGAGCTGACGTTTTCGTTCGATTTTCTTTTAAAACTCATTTTAGTGTTTTTCACATGATCTAGAATGATTCCATAACTTGTCGACAAATTTGGACTATTTTCGGTCAAACCTTGGTCAAACCGGTCAACGGGAACTTTCTGGGAACTTCCGGGACATCGGGGGGTCTCTGGGAGCCGACGATTTCATTTGGTCTTGCTTTAGAACTCATTTTATTACTTTTTTATGACTTAGCAC
The DNA here is from genome assembly GCA_033977485.1 of Hydrangea macrophylla. Lineage (NCBI taxonomy): Eukaryota > Viridiplantae > Streptophyta > Magnoliopsida > Cornales > Hydrangeaceae > Hydrangea > Hydrangea macrophylla. Next base: position 26,546,174 of record CM066986.1, read on the forward strand.
ATTTTTAGAACATTTGGTCCGAATCCGGGAGCGTTCGGGCTTTCAGGGATATTTTGGTCATTCTGAGCATTTTGAGAGATAGAACTAACTTTCAAGAGTCCTTTTTTAGTCTTTTTCGATCATTGTGAACCACCAATTAAGCTATGGGTCTCATAAATCTGATAGCCGACAAAATGGGGTGTCTACAGTAACTAATACTTACAATTGAATTTCTTTACTCTTTTACTCTTAGAGAACCATTGCCAGCAATACATCACACAACCATCGATATCTTCTATAGCCGTCATCTGATAAAGTTAGGTTATGTTTTTGTGATGGTGTTAGGTTCAACAATGGTGGCTTGGTAAGAGACCTCGTTCAGCTTGTAATCTCAGAAGGGCAGGGACAGTTTTTACCATATGAGATGCTTTCATGTCTCTCACCTTATATCAAGTGATAAATTTCTTTTCACTTTTGTAGACTGTAACTTAACATAAAGAAGGGAAATAAGTGTCAAGTAATAGTTGGCGGGTCAATTTGTCGGGTTAAAAAGTTTAGGATACTGAATTAAAAATGGGTCATAGTTGAGGGAGTGTTTGTATAATCCCCCCCCCCCCCCCCCCCCCCCCCTTAAGTGGCGGATGTAGGGGCAAGGGGGTGCCATAACCCTCCTCAAGTTATTCAAATTACATAAATTGTATGTATAATTCATACAAATTTCATAGTTAATTAAGATTAGCCCCCCTAAAAATGATTTTAATCCTACATTGTCCCCCCCCTAATATATATTGATTTGCCCAAAAATACAAATTTTAATGTAGTATGTTGGCCTAATTTTAATCCAACTCACCAAAAAAGTTAAACAAAAAACATTGTATGTAATATTTTGGCTTAATTGTAATCTAGAACATCGTAAATAAAAGGTACAACCACATTTCTTTTCACTTATTAGTTTAGCCCTACCCAAATTTTTTTATTATCATTTCAAGCTTTGTAAATTACAATTTTTAACAAGTTTGTACTATCAAAAGTAGCGATAGTCTACACACAAGGACACCACAAAATATACCAAAAAAATTCACCTCGAGTGCAGCTCCCGAACTGTAATACCCTGTATTTTAATTTTACTTTTATATTACTTTTAATATAAATAAGGCTTAGTGTATTCATATTTACATTTCCTATAATTTTAGTCTCAATCGATCGAGCAAGCTTCAAACAATCGAGAGCTTTATTCCTCAATCGATCGAACCCACTTTGAGCGATCGAAACTCTGCCGATCTGAATTATGACGTGGATCCTTTTTTCTCAAGCGATTGACCTGCACTCAATCGATTGAACCCTAACTGACCTGTTCTCAATCAATCGAACTCAATTTGATCGATCGAACTTAGTATTTTCCAGTTTACGTTTACTACCACCTGCCCTTCCACTTGCCTATGTATATGTTGGTTTGGGTGTGTGTTGGGGGTTGCTGAGTTTTACAGAAGGAGAGATATTTATAGTTTATATAGACACACTCATACATATTGACACACACACAAAATTGGATATATATATATTCACAAACACTCCCTCACACCCTCTCGGCCAGTAAGAGAAGTAGGAGAAGAAAGCAAAAGGAAAAGACAGAGAAGGAGGAAAAGAAAGAGAAGAGGAGAGAGAGAGAAAAGATCACCCCGAGACCACTCGCAGCCACCCCGAGCTCGTCGGCGTCACCAATGTTAATGGTGAGTGCCCATACTTACTTAGTAATGTAGATGTGTAGTAATATATGTGTTTCAGCAAGAAAGAAAGACCTTGGACGTGCGTACAAGGCCCAGTTCAATTTAAGAAGAAAACTACTCTCAACCGATTGAACTACTTTTGATAAGTTAAACATAGACTAAGCTCAATCAATCGACCTAGTCTCAATCGATCGAACATTATTTTTGTCAATCGATCGAAATGACCTCGATCGATCGAACCTAGCTTTACCTCAATCGATTAAAGTGAGTTTAATCGATCAAACTTAACAGAATGTTAAATGTTTTGTTGTTTATATCCAATGAACTGTTAACCTGTTTATTGTCATGTGTTGATTATTGGAAAGTGGTATTGGAATAATACACACGTGGAATAATGAACTTAATGCATTGAACAGTGGAACCATATGGATAATGTTGAGATAATAATGAGATTGATAAGCCGACATGCATAGTAGTGGGTCTATCGACCGCAGAGGTCGATACTGTTTATGATGGTATGGGTGAATACGGTCACAAAGATCGTATGATATCAGGTGAGGAATTCTAACGTGCTAGGATAATGGGGCAAAATGAATTGGTCATGGTGACCAGTATGTGTTAGGTGTGGTAGCCAGAGGACAGTGGGTATGTTGGCCAGAATGTAATATAAGGGGCGTATCGGCTAGAGTATATGAGGGGCGTGTTGGCCAGATGGGCGTATCGGCCAGAGTATACCAGGGAAGTGTTGGCCAGAGGGGCGTATCGGCCAGACTATATGAGGGGCGGGTTGGATAGAGGGACGTATCGGCCAGAGTATAAGAGGGGCATATAGGCTAGAGTATATCAGAGGCGTGTTGGCCAGAGGGGCATATCGGCAAGAGTATATCAGGGGGCATGTTGGCCAGAGGGGCGCATTGGCAAGAATGTATCAGGGGCATGTTGGCCAAAGTATATCGGGGTGTTTGGCTAGAATATATAGGAATGTCTATCGGGGTTTGACAAACCATAGGTATGGGACTATGTGTCTGATTAATGTGGACCCAAGAGTCTATGTTATGTTTAGGATGGGTTGGGATAATGTCCGTTGTTATATATTGAGTTGGTGCATACATGCATGCGAACGATGAAATGATCCTTTTAACGATGCTATTTATGTATACTATATGTCTATAGATACTCTGTTAGTATTTGCATTCACTCGGCTTTCGTAGCTGATGGCATTTTATGTCGTTGGATATTCGATGTCCAACTGGCCAGGGTTATGAGTATGCAGGTGATGTATATATGGATAGGGGCTATGAGGTTGGAGCCTACGATGACGGAGGCTATGCTGGTGCTGACTACTACGCGATCTGAAGACCTGGAGCTTTGCCGTAGATAGTTTATGTTTATGTTTTAAAGACTTCTGTATTAGTTAAGTTTTTAACCAGCAAGTGTGCTGTAACACTTTATGTTCCACTGCTACTTATGTTTTGTCATAGCTAGTAAACTCTGACTATATATATTGATCTTAGAACTTTCCAATGTGTGGTTTGAATCATTACTCTGGTAATTAGACTTTGGTTATGGACAATGTAGTGGCTTTCAACTGTCATGGTCTACGGGTCCAAAAAGGAATTTATTTTCTCCATTTTTGCTACTATAGGGCGTGACAAGATTTTTGGTATCAGAGCCAGGTTTTGTAGTCGCGTTCACCAATTGTCCAACATTTCTTGAGTTTCAACCTTAAGATTCCTTGAGATACGGGTTGATTCTCTGAGTAATGTTTTGAAGTTATTCGTATAATGGATTTTTTTTCCATTGCTATTAATGTGATAATAGCAATAACTATTATGTTTAATTTCTGAACTACTTTCTATCACTATTTTTGGGTTGACGACTAACCGATAGATGTCTGTATAAGTACCCAACCTTACTGCATCGATGGCAGGAATGCCTACCCAAAACCATCCAGCACAAATTGAAGATGTACCCCAGCACCCCAGGCTGCTAATCCGACTGAATTGTTTGAGGCCTTCGTGCGAAGAATGGAACAAATTAATAATCCAAACGTGAACAACGGTAACAACCACAGACCACCCTCGAGGCCAGTTGAGGATCACATAGCGGAGCATTTTTGCCATTTCCGTCTGAAGAAGTTTGACGGGAATACTGAGCCATGGCAAGTGGAACAGTGGCTCCGAGAGATGGAAGCAATCTTCAATACTCTAGGGTGTAATGAGATAGAGAAGCGTTGACTGGAGACATTCCAATTAACTTCTGCGACTGCCGATTAGTGGGAAACAGAAAAGGGAACAGTAGGAGAAGACGCGATTGGAAGGAGCCATGGATCTCTTTCAAAGGGTTGTTTTGGAGAACTACTTTCCTCAGACGGAGAGGAACAAGAAGGAGAGAGAGTTCATTGAGCTAAGGCAAGGGAACCAAATCATAAGGGAGTATACAGTGTAGTTTGAACGACTATCTCATTTCGCCCTTCACATGATTGATACCCCAGAGAAAAAGAACCGTCAGTATCACCAAGGTCTTTCGCTGCCACTATAATGGATGACGTTGAATCATCAAGGTCGGATTTTTAAGGCGATGATCAGAATGGCAATCGGTCATGAGGATATCAACGATCGAGAGCAAGGATGCTTTGGAAATCAACCACCATCCAGGAAAAACCAAGGATCGAGACCTCTGATGCAATTCGAAGGGAACAAGCGTAACTGGACTGGAGAAAGGAAACCATAAGCTGCGTTTCCTCAGCACCGCTATGCTGCAAATCAAGCTCCTCCCCCACAAGGAATCCCTCCTGCTACTAAAAGCAATACAGATGGATGCTTTAATTGTGAAAAGCCAGGACATTTGGCTAAGGACTGCCGAGCTCCCAAGAACTACAACCGGGTGAGCGTTCTCTATTATAACTACAACAAGCATGGCTATATCAGCAAGGACTGCAAAGCACCCCGTAGGGCATACAACGGACCAGTTGCTCAGGGCCAAGTTGGACAGGCTCGTATGAATGCTATCCGCCCAGAGAATGCGGGATTTGATGAGGCTGAACAGCAGAATATGGAAGGTATTCTTACGTTATTCAACAGTTGAGTTAAAGTTCTATTTGATACTAGTGCTTCGAATTCGTTTATTGCTATCGGGATTGTTAAACTTTTGGGTTTAGTAACCCACACGCGTGATGTAGCCCTGAATGCAGTATCACCTTTGGGAGTGACCGTAAGATTAGGAAAAGTGTGCAAGGACTGTACCTTAATCCTTAAGGATAGAATTTTTCCTACAGATCTAATCTGTCACGCCCCGACGTAGCATAAATATGAAAAGCGTTTAATTTCCTTTATGGACCCGTAGGTCGCGACAGTTTGAAGGATCGATTCCGTCCCAAAACGTCGAACAACATAAAAACTATTAATCAGAGTAGGGCAATCAGGGCTTATAAAAATTTTTCTAACTTATTACATCCTATGGTACGGGGTTAACTAAGGCACAGACCGCCTTGAAATAAAACAATAACTTAAAGTCTATTACAGTCATCCTTATTACAAAACCAAATCATATCTTAAAGCACATAAACATAAAGCATGTAAAAGTAAATTCTCTTCTCAGCAGTTGATCTCAATTAGCATAGTCATAAGGTTCTTCCTGATTATAACCTGCAAAGCCTGAACACGAATGTCCAGGACGCATCAACGCCGTCAGCTTCAAGAAGCTGGTGAGTATTAAAAACATAGCTTTGAATGTAAAACATACTCATTTACCTTTTTCCCATTTCCATTTAAAAACCACAAGTTTATATTTAAGATAAAGAGCTCATTTAGAAAATAACCACAACATTATTTAAAAGATAAATTCACACATATGTGACCGTGTATGAGAACGATGCACCATCTCATCTGACCGACTCTTTTCTCTCGACAAAACCCAACAACCCTCTATCCTACTCCTGGTATCTTTGAAACACTAAGATAGCCACACTTTAGCAACGGGGCGCCAGGGAGTGTCCAGTTTGCCTCACACTTTGGTCCGGGGTACCAGGGAGTGTCCAATGCCTCACACTTTGAATACCCTAACCGCCATGCAAATACCGGGGCAACCCCTCACACAGTATCCAGACTCGAGTTATCAGGGAGTGTCCGTAGGCCACACTTTAGCACTTCTATGGGTGCCAGTGAGTGTCCAAGTTCGGCGTCACACACTTTAACGCTTCCATGGGCGTCAGGGAGTGTCCATATTTGCCACCTTCGCATTTCAAAGACACCCTCTTCCACATTTTCAACTACAACCACAACCACAACCACAACCACAACCACGACCACAACTCAAACTCATACTCTTTCCACACTATCATTACTCTTTTCCACCCTACCATTACTCTTTTACACACTACCAACACTCACCATGCATGTACAACTGACTCCACATGAATGTCATCAAACTTTAAACGTAAAGGAATTCACAGAATTAAAGAAATAATACGCGTACGGGGATTGAAAATTCGTAATTCATTGCCTTAATCATTTTAAACATAACTAATAGCATTCTAAAAACTGCTACTGTAATCCTCGTTTTCTGTCCAAACGGTGCAGAATCTGAGAAAATTGCATTAGACGAAAAGTGTGCAGAATCGAGTTTTGCTTGGGACAACGCGGGCAGAACCTTAAATTTCATTCGTTTTCCTAACAAAAATCTGAAAACAAAATTCTGCTACTGTTAAAATTAAAAGAGAAAATATTAGATTGAATTTCTAATATACTTTTTCTGCTACTGTAATCCTCATTTTCTGCCCAAACGGTGCAAAATCTGAGAAAATTGCATTAGACAAAAAGTGTGCAGAATCGAGTTTTGCTTGGGATTACGCGGGCAGAACCTTAAATTTCATTCGTTTTCCTAACAAAAATCTGAAAACAAAATTCTGCTACTGTTAAAATTAACTACCTAAATCAGTAAATAAGGAATGAGTTACATTTTGAGTGAGTTAGTAATACTCACTGTGATTGAGTGCAAAGAGATTTGTTGAGAAAGATAACCAAATCAAGAAACCCAATACAAGCTTGGCTATGGAGGATTGAGCTCTTCTCTCTCTCTACCAAATTTGAAGAACTCTCTGCACTCTCTTATCTCTCTGTGTATACTGAATTTCTCTGTGATGGAAGTGCAGAATGTGTAGTGTGATTGGGTGTATAAATACTCAAAACTCCCACTTAGGAACATTGGCCTAACCTCCCACTCATTACCCACTATCCTCCATTAATTAGAAGGAAAGTGCAGCAATGATGTGTAAATATACACTACAATTCATAATGCTCCATTGATAATTGAAAGGGTAGGTGGAGTTGGTGTGGGTCAAGGTGTGTTTGGGAATCAAGCTTATGGCATTAGGACAACACACATACTACAAGCATTTGCCAAACAAGGCCTAAGGGAAAACTTCAGCAATAATAATTGGGTATAAAGAAATTTGTCCAATCAGTTACTCCCAAAATTCTGTGGAAGTTTAACACTGCGCAGACAGTTTTAAACCTAAACTGGTATTTTCGTGACACGGTGTTTATCACAAAAATACAGAAAATTCATTTTAATGTTAGAAATAGGTTTCTGATTTTATAAAAATACAGTTTGAGTTTTAAAAGAAATAATTCCACCGTTTTGAAATACAGATTTGAAATTTAACACAGGTATTGCCAGTTTTTATGAAAATTGCATTTTGACCCCAAAAGTAATTTCAATTATGAGATTAGTCAAGAAATAAATTTTTCACATAAGAATTGAAATTAGAATATAAACAGACAATGTATATTAAATTTTAAATATAATAATGCAATTTTTAAATATAATAATGCAGGAAAAATGCAGGTTATTACACCCTTCCTCCCTTAAACAGGATTTCGTCCCCGAAATCAAGACTAACTAGTCATGAAACAACTCCGGGTACTTCTTCCTCATATCAGCTTCTACTTCCCACGAGGCTTCATTCTCGTCATGGTGATTCCACTGAACCTTCACCAACGGGATATCCTTATTCCTTAACTTCTTGATACTCTGATCCAGAATCTTCACAGGTCTCTCCTTGTAAGAAACGTTATGACTCGTCTCAATGTCGTCATAACTAACCACGTGCGAGGGATCTCGTATGTATTTCCTCAACATACTCACGTGAAACACGTTGTGAACCCCAGACATCTTCGGTGGTAGTGCCAGTCGATAAGCTACTAACCCGATACGTTCCAAAATCTCAAACGGTCCAATGAAACGCGGAGCTAACTTCCCTCTCTTGAGACCAAAGCGTACTACTCCCCGTGTTGGTGAAACCTTAAGAAGTACGTGATCTCCAACACTAAACTCCAGATCTTTTCGGCGTCGATCAGCATAACTCTTATACCGGCTCTGAGCGGTTCTCATCCTTTCCTTGACCAAGGAAATCTTCTCGTTGGTTTCTCTAACCAAATCTGGTCCCAACAATTCTGTGTCCCTAACCTCTGCCCAACACAATGGAGAACGACATGGTCGTCCGTACAGTGCTTCGAACGGAGTCATACCGATACTCGCATGATAATTATTGTTATAGGCAAATTCAACCAACGGCAATTGTGTCTCCCAAGATTCTTCAAAATCGATCACACAAGCCCTAAGCATATCCTCCATGATCTGATTAACACGCTCAGTTTGCCCATCTGTCTGAGGGTGAAAAGCAGTACTCATCTTGAGTGAAGTTCCCATAGCTTCTTGCAGACTTTCCCAAAATCCAGAAGTAAAACGTGCGTCACGGTCTGACACAATCGTCACAGGTGCACCGTGAAGTCGCACAACTTGCTGTATGTACATCCGGCTCATCTTTTCCACCGGGTATGTCATACTGTAAGCAATAAAATGAGCTGACTTCGTCAATCGATCCACAATTACCCAAATAGCGTCATGATTCTGCTGCGATCGAGGTAATCCTACTACAAAATCCATCGTTATATGCTCCCACTTCCAACCAGGAATAGGTAGCGGTTGCAATAATCCCGACGGTCTCTGATGTTCGGCCTTGACCTGCTGACACGTCAAACACTTGGATACAAACTCCGCCACATCCTTCTTCATGCCTTCCCACCAGAAATTTCTCTTCAAATCTTTATACATCTTAGTTCCTCCTGGGTGAACTGTATATCTTGACTTATGTGCTTCTTCCAGGATATCCTTCCTAAGCTCTCCAACATCCGGCACACATAATCTATTCCTGCACCGATACCCTCCATCGACTCCCACTTTCCATTCTGTCGAGTCCTTCTCTGACATCTTCTTGAACCATGATTGAAACTTCTCATCTTCTTTCTGAGCTCCAATAATGCGATCAATGAGAACAGGCTGTAGGATAAGACATCCAAAAAGTTGTCCTTCTCCTCTTTCAGCACCCTGTACATCGAACTCCGCCAACGTCTCCAATGCTCGCCATTCTCTAACCATTAAGGAGGCGATCGTCTCACGAGTCTGCCGACTCAAAGCATCAGCGACCACATTAGCTTTACCAGGGTGGTATTCCAACGTGAAGTCGTAATCTTTGATCAACTCCATCCATCTGCGCTGCCTCATGTTCAACTCTTTCTGTGTGAACAAATACTTCAGACTCTTGTGATCGGAGAACAAATCAAACTTCTCACCGTAGAGATAATGTCTCCAAATCTTGAGTGCAAAAACCACTGCTGCCAACTCCAAATCATGAATAGGGTAGTTCAACTCATTCGGCTTCAGCTGCCTGGATCCATAGGCTATAACTCTGCCATCTTGCATAAGTACACACCCTAGTCCTTGATATGATGCGTCACTAAAGATAGTGAACTTCTCACCAGGCTTGGGTATTGCTAGTACTGGTGCGGTAGTGAGTCTCTCTTTCAACTCTAGAAAGGCTCTCTCATGCTTCTCTGTCCATTCGAATTTCAAATTCTTCTTCGTCAATCCAGTCAATGGTGCGGCTATTTTAGAGAATCCCTCAACAAATCTCCTGTAATAGCCTGCGAGTCCAAGAAAACTCCGAACTTCTGTAGGGTTGCTTGGTCTAACCCAGTTGGATACAGCATCGGTCTTGGACGAATCCACAGAAATTCCTTGAGATGACACCTTGTGTCCCAAAAATTTCACTTCTTGCAACCAGAACTCACACTTACTGAACTTGGCATACAAGTGGTGGTCCTTAAGCGTCTGCATCGTAATCCGAAGATGTTGCTCGTGTTCTTCTCTTGACTTAGAATAGATCAAAATATCATCAATAAAGACGATGACAAACTGATCTAAATAAGGCTTGAACACTCTGTTCATCAGATCCATAAACACTGCCGGGGCGTTCGTCAATCCAAACGGCATCACCAGAAATTCATAATGACCATATCGGGTTCTGAAAGCAGTCTTAGGTATGTCTTCCTTCCGTACCCTCAACAGATGATATCCCGACCTAAGGTCTATCTTGAAAAATGTCGTTAATTCCCGGCGCTTCAGGACAAACGCCGTTAATTTCCCGGCGCTTCAGGACAAACGCCATTAATTTCCCGGCGCTTCAGGACAAACGCCGTTAATTCTCTGTGCAGTAGCTTCGTCTTCTTCACTGATTATCCCCTGTTTTCAATTTAAGGGTCCAAATTGACCCATTTCTGAATTCTGCTTCAACCAAGACATGTAATATATGGATTTCTTCGTTTTTCCGCAAGGATTACGAATACGTGATCGGTTTTAACTAATTTCAATCGTAGCTCTCGGATTTCACGTAAAACCGAGAGGTGACAAAACTTTAAATCAACGGTACGTCGTGATACGGATGAATTAAGCCGTAGTATTCGAACCATGGCTTATTGGGACTAAGATCTTTCATTTTCAATTCACAAAATCGATTTTGGTTAAGTTTGAAAAATCACCATTTTTGAGTTTCAAGCTTTCATACGTAAATTGAAAATGGTGTTCTGCAAATTAGACTAAACTATCAGCAAATAAATATGAAATTACATTCCAAGTGAGTTTAGAATACTCACTGTGATATAGATTGAAGAAATTGTTGAGAAAGAAATATAATTACGAAATTCCCAAAATTCCAAGCTTTGGCTATGGTATGCTTTAACTCCTTAGAAACTCGGCTACTATATGTCTGAAAATATATGAAAATTGCTATCATTCTTGTCGATGTGACAAGACAATCGTATAATCATCTCTATGACGAAACCAACCTAGAATTTAGTTTCTGAACTAAGGATATTCCGTACTAAACAAAAACTGGAACTTGGTTGTATAGCTTAGTAAAACTTAAAGGTACCCTATGTCACTAATCTGTGGCGTGAATAACTGAGCCTGGTCAATCTAGAAAACCTTTCGCTCTGATACCACTAAATCCTGTCACGCCCCGACGTAGCATAAATATGGAAAGCGTTTAATTTCCTTTATGGACCCGTAGGTCGCGACAGTTTGAAGGATCGATTCCGTCCCAAAACGTCGAACAACATAAAAACTATTAATCAGAGTAGGGCAATCAGGGCTTATAAAAATTTTTCTAACTTATTACATCCTATGGTACGGGGTTAACTAAGGCACAGACCGCCTTGAAATAAAACAATAACTTAAAGTCTATTACAGTCATCCTTATTACAAAACCAAATCATATCTTAAAGCACATAAACATAAAGCATGTAAAAGTAAATTCTCTTCTCAGCAGTTGATCTCAATTAGCATAGTCATAAGGTTCTTCCTGATTATAACCTGCAAAGCCTGAACACGAATGTCCAGGACGCATCAACGCCGTCAGCTTCAAGAAGCTGGTGAGTATTAAAAACATAGCTTTGAATGTAAAACATACTCATTTACCTTTTTCCCATTTCCATTTAAAAACCACAAGTTTATATTTAAGATAAAGAGCTCATTTAGAAAATAACCACAACATTATTTAAAAGATAAATTCACACATATGTGACCGTGTATGAGAACGATGCACCATCTCATCTGACCGACTCTTTTCTCTCGACAAAACCCAACAACCCTCTATCCTACTCCTGGTATCTTTGAAACACTAAGATAGCCACACTTTAGCAACGGGGCGCCAGGGAGTGTCCAGTTTGCCTCACACTTTGGTCCGGGGTACCAGGGAGTGTCCAATGCCTCACACTTTGAATACCCTAACCGCCATGCAAATACCGGGGCAACCCCTCACACAGTATCCAGACTCGAGTTATCAGGGAGTGTCCGTAGGCCACACTTTAGCACTTCCATGGGTGCCAGTGAGTGTCCAAGTTCGGCGTCACACACTTTAACGCTTCCATGGGCGTCAGGGAGTGTCCATATTTGCCACCTTCGCATTTCAAAGACACCCTCTTCCACATTTTCAACTACAACCACAACCACAACCACAACCACAACCACAACCACGACCACAACTCAAACTCATACTCTTTCCACACTATCATTACTCTTTTCCACCCTACCATTACTCTTTTACACACTACCAACACTCACCATGCATGTACAACTGACTCCACATGAATGTCATCAAACTTTAAACGTAAAGGAATTCACAGAATTAAAGAAATAATACGCGTACGGGGATTGAAAATTCGTAATTCATTGCCTTAATCATTTTAAACATAACTAATAGCATTCTAAAAACTGCTACTGTAATCCTCGTTTTCTGTCCAAACGGTGCAGAATCTGAGAAAATTGCATTAGACGAAAAGTGTGCAGAATCGAGTTTTGCTTGGGACAACGCGGGCAGAACCTTAAATTTCATTCGTTTTCCTAACAAAAATCTGAAAACAAAATTCTGCTACTGTTAAAATTAAAAGAGAAAATATTAGATTGAATTTCTAATATACTTTTTCTGCTACTGTAATCCTCATTTTCTGCCCAAACGGTGCAAAATCTGAGAAAATTGCATTAGACAAAAAGTGTGCAGAATCGAGTTTTGCTTGGGATCACGCGGGCAGAACCTTAAATTTCATTCGTTTTCCTAACAAAAATCTGAAAACAAAATTCTGCTACTGTTAAAATTAACTACCTAAATCAGTAAATAAGGAATGAGTTACATTTTGAGTGAGTTAGTAATACTCACTGTGATTGAGTGCAAAGAGATTTGTTGAGAAAGATAACCAAATCAAGAAACCCAATACAAGCTTGGCTATGGAGGATTGAGCTCTTCTCTCTCTCTACCAAATTTGAAGAACTCTCTGCACTCTCTTATCTCTCTGTGTATACTGAATTTCTCTGTGATGGAAGTGCAGAATGTGTAGTGTGATTGGGTGTATAAATACTCAAAACTCCCACTTAGGAACATTGGCCTAACCTCCCACTCATTACCCACTATCCTCCATTAATTAGAAGGAAAGTGCAGCAATGATGTGTAAATATACACTACAATTCATAATGCTCCATTGATAATTGAAAGGGTAGGTGGAGTTGGTGTGGGTCAAGGTGTGTTTGGGAATCAAGCTTATGGCATTAGGACAACACACATACTACAAGCATTTGCCAAACAAGGCCTAAGGGAAAACTTCAGCAATAATAATTGGGTATAAAGAAATTTGTCCAATCAGTTACTCCCAAAATTCTGTGGAAGTTTAACACTGCGCAGACAGTTTTAAACCTAAACTGGTATTTTCGTGACACGGTGTTTATCACAAAAATACAGAAAATTCATTTTAATGTTAGAAATAGGTTTCTGATTTTATAAAAATACAGTTTGAGTTTTAAAAGAAATAATTCCACCGTTTTGAAATACAGATTTGAAATTTAACACAGGTATTGCCAGTTTTTATGAAAATTGCATTTTGACCCCAAAAGTAATTTCAATTATGAGATTAGTCAAGAAATAAATTTTTCACATAAGAATTGAAATTAGAATATAAACAGACAATGTATATTAAATTTTAAATATAATAATGCAATTTTTAAATATAATAATGCAGGAAAAATGCAGGTTATTACATAATCATTTTGTCAATGAAGGAATTTGACATCATCTTAGGTTTTAAATGGCTCATGAAGTATCATGCTTAGTTGGATTGGGCTAATAGGATGATTACCTTTTCGGTACCAGAAAGTCAGCCTTTTGATTTTCAATGCAACCCCTCTAGTGATGCTTTTCTTACCAGTCGTCTAGCAGCTATCGAGAGCTCAATTTCAAAACTCACCATGGCATAAATTCCCGTAGTTTGAAACTTTGAGGATTTATTTAAGAAAATTCTAGGATTGCCACCTAAGCAGAAGATTGATTTCTGCATCGAATTATTACCTGGAACTTTACCATAATTGAAGGCTACTTATCGGATGGTACCAACGGAGATGCAAGAACTGAAGAAGCAAGTGCAGGAGTTAGAAGATCTCTACCCAATACGTCTCCTTGGGGAGTGCAAGTGCTATTTGTGAAGAAGAAGGACGGAATTCAACGACTTTGTATCGACTATAGGGAGCTCAATAAGGTCATGATTAGGAACAAGTACCCACTCCCTAGAATCGATGATCTATTTGATCAACTACAAGGAGCGATGACTTTCTCAAAGATTAATTTATGATCTAGAACTATTGGTTCGACCCTAGGATATTTTGAAGACTGCTTTTAGGACGAGGTACGGGTATTATGAATTCTTGGTTATGTCTTTTGGATTAATCAATGCTCTAGCAGTATTCATGGACCTAATGAACAAAGTATTCATACCCTACCTAGACCGGTTCATTATTGTGTTCATTGATGATATTCTAATCTACTCAAAGACCGAGGCCAAACATGAGGAACATGTAAGAATCGTACTATAGACCCTCTGAGATAATCAATTATATACAAAGTTCAGCAAGTGCGAATTCTGGCTAAAGGAGTTAAATTTCTAGGACATGCCTCACAAGATGGAATAGTCGTAGACTCGTCAAAGACAGAGGCAGTTCTGGATTGGAATATACCAACCATCGTAACGGAACTCAGAAGTTTTCTTGGTTTGGTTGGATACTATCGGAGATTTGTGGAAGGATCTCCAAGATCACATCTCCTCTTACTGGACTAACAAAGAAGGACTTGAAGTTTAAATATGGTAACAAGCATGAACGCGCATTTTAAGAATTGAATGAGAGATTGACCATAGCTCCAGTGATGGCAATACCCAAGAGAAGTGAGCAGTTCACCATTTATAGCAACGCATCACACCAAGGACTTCAATGTGTTTTGATGCAAGACAGAAAGGTAATAGCATATGGATCGCGGTAATTGAAACATCATGAGATGAATTACCCGACGCATGACCTTGAACTAGCCGTGATTGTCTTTGCACTCAAGATTTGGGAGCATTACCTCTATGGCGAGAAGTTTGATCTATTTTCGGATCATAAGAGTTTGAGATACTTATTCTCTCAAAGGGAGTTGAACATGAGGCAACGACGTTGGATGAAATCGTTAAAAGACTACAATTTCACATTGCAATATCACCCTGGAAAGGCGAACGTGATAGCCGATGCTTTGAGTCGGAAACCTCGAAGGATAGTAGTAGCTTATCTTATGGTCAAAAAGTGGCAAGCGTTTGAAACTTTGGTTGAATTTGATATTCAGGCCTCAGATCCAAGGAAAGGATGACACTTTGGATGCCTTATGGTGCAACCGACCCTCATCAGTCGTATTTTGGAGGCACAGAAGAGGAGTGAAGGATTTCAGGAATGGTTCGCAAGTAACACGGTAAAGGAACCAGAGAATTGGAGTATTGGTGTGGACAGAGCACTAGATGTAAAGGCAGACTTTGTGTGCTAGACGAACATAATCTTAGAAAAGATATACTGGATGAAGCTCACAAGTCGCAAATGACTGTCCACCCAGGAGGTACGAAGATGTACAAATATTTGAAGAGGAACTTCTAGTGGGAATAAATGAAGCGAGAAGTTACTGAGCACATGTCTTAATGCCTTACATGTAAGCAAATGAAAGCAAAACATCATAAGCCTCCAGGACTTCCATAACCATTACCAGTTCCCGGATAGAAGTGGGAGCATATCACTATGGACTTCGTGGTAGAATTACCAAGATCTTAGCAAAACTACGATGTTATTTGGGTATTTATGGATTGACTTACCAAATCGGCGCATTTTATTGCTTACAGTATGTCGTACCCAGTCGAACGTTTGAGCTGTATGCATATACAACAAGTCGTGTGACTGCACAGTGTACCTATCTCGATCGTAACCGACTGTGATTCGAGATTTACTACAGAGTTCTAGAAGAGTCTACAGTTAGCTTTGGGGACTTCGTTAAGCTTGAGTACAACCTTTCACCTGCGAATTGATGGACAGACTGAACGAGTCAACCAGGTGATTGAGGATATGCTTTGAGCATGTGCTTAATTTTGAGAGCTCGTAGTAGACTCACCTACCACAAATAGAATTTTCATACAACAACAGTCACCATTCGAGTATAGGGATGGCACCGTTTGTGGCATTGTATGGAAGACCATGCCGATCGCCTTTATATTGGACAGAGGTTGGAGATAATCAGCTACTTAGACCTGAATTAGTTCGGGAAACTAACGAAAAGATCCAGATAGTGAAAGAAATGATGCGTATGGCACAGAGTAGACACAAGAGTTATGCAGATTCACATCGCAAAAGCTTGGAATTCAGTGTTGGAGATCATATGCTACTTAAAGTATCTCTGGTGTGAACAATTGTTAGATTTGGACAGAAGAGATAAAAGCTGGCACCATATTTCATTAGACCGTTTGAGATCCTTGAGCGTGTAGGAAAGGTTGCCTACAGACTCACATTACCTCCTAATATGTCAGAAGTGCACAACATCTTCCACATTAGTATGTTGAGAAAGTGTGCTCACAATCTGAGTCATGAGATCAACTTTGCAGATATCGAGGTCAACGATAATGTATCATTCCACGAAGGACCAGTACGAATTCTGGATCGAGGAGTTAAGAAGCTGAGGAATAAGGAAATTCCGTTGGTGAAGATTCAGTAGAAGTTTCATGATGAAGGAGAAGCTTCTTGGGAATTAGAGTAGGAGGTGCGTGAGAAGTATCCAAAGTTGTTGAGTGACGCTTAGTTCGGATTTTGAGGGATAAAATCTTTATTTAGAGGGGGATGATTTAATACCCTGTATTTTTGTTGTACTTTTATATTACTTTTTAATATAAATAAGGCTCAGTGTGTTCATGTTTACATTTCCAATAATTTTAGTCTCAATCGATCAAGCAAGCTTTGAGCGATCGAGAGTTTCATTCCTCAATCGATCAAACCCACTTTGAGTGATCAAAACTCTGCCGACCTGAATTATGATGTGGATCCTTTTCTCAAGCAATTGACCTGCACTCAATCGATCGAACCCGTCAATCACTCAAACCCTAACTGACCTGTTCTCAATCGATCGAACTTAGAATTTTCCAATTTACGTGTACTGCCATCTGCCCTTCCTCTTGCCTATATATATGTTGGTTTGGGTGTGTGTTTGGAGTTGTTGAGTTTTAGAGAGGGAGAGATATTTATAGTTTATATATACACACTAATACATATATATACACACGCATACACACCCGGATATATATACTCACAAACAATCCCTCACACCCTCTTGGCCAGTAAGAGAAGAAGGAGAAGAGAGCAGAAAGAGAAGACAGAGAAGGAGAAAGAGAAGGATAAGAGGAGAGAGAGATGAGATCACCCCGAGACTACTTGCGGCCACCCTGAGCTCGCCGGCGTCATCGATGTTAATGGTGAGTGCCCATACTCACTTAGTAACGTAGATGCATAGTTATATATGCATTTCGACAAGAAAGAACAGACCCTAGACGTCCGTACAGGGCCCAATTCAGTTTGAGAAAAAAACTGCTCTCAATCGATTGAATGAACATAGACCAAGCTCAATCAATAAAACTAGTCTCAATCGATCAAACATTATTTTTGTCAAGCGATTAAAATGACCTCGATCGAGCAAACCTAGCTTTACCTCAATTGATTGAAGTGAGTTCAATCGATCAAACTTAACAGAATGTTAAATGTTTAGTTGTTTATATCTGATGAACTATTAACCTGTTTATTATCATGCGTTGATTATTGGAAAGTTGTATTAGAATAATACACACATGGAATAATGAACTTAATGCATTTAATAGTGGAACCATTTGGTTAATGTTGAGATAATAATGAGATTGATAAGCCAACGTGCATAGTAGTGGGTCTATGGACTGCAGAGGTCGATACTGTTTATGATGATATAGGTGAATACGATCGCGAAGATCGTATGATATTGGGTGTGGAATTCTAACGAGCTGGGATAGTCGGGCGAAATAGTCGGGCAAAATGAATCAGGCATGGTGGCTAGTATGTGTTAGGGTGCGGTGGCTAGAGGACAGCGGGCGTGTTGGCCAGAATGTAATGCAAGGGGCATATTAGCCAGAGTATATGAGGGGCATGTTGGCTAGCGGGGCGTATCAGCCAGAGTATATCAGGGGTGTGTTCCCCAGAAGGGCGTATCGGCCAGAGTATATGAGGGACGGGTTGGCCAGAGGGGCATATCGGCTAGAGTATAAAAGGGGCATATTGGCCAGAGGGGCGTATCGGCCAGAGTATATCACGGGCATGTTGGCCAGAGGGGCGTATCGGCCAGAGTATGTCAGGAACATGTTGGCCAAAGGGGCGTATTGGCCAGAATGTATCAGGGGCATGTTGGCCAAAGTATATTGGGGCGTTTGGCTAGAATATATGGGAATGTGTGTCGGGATTTGACAGAGCGTTGGTATGGGACTACGCGTCTGATTAATGTGGACCCAAGAGTCTATGTTATATTTGGGATGGGTTGGGACGATGTCCGTGAGATTGGGACGATGTCCGTTGTTATATATTGAGTTGGTGCATACATGCATGCGAACGATGAGATGATCCTTTTAATGATGGTGTTTATGTATACTGCATATCTATAGATACTCTGTTAGTATTTGCAATTTACTCGTCTTTCGTAGCTAATGGTGTTTTATGCCGTTGGATATTCAACGTCCAGCTGGCCATGGTTATGAGTATGCAGGTGATGCATACATGGATAGGGGGTACGAGGATGGAGCCTACAATGATGGAGGATATGTTGGTGCTGACTACACAAGCTAAAGACCTGGAGCTTTGCCGTAGATAGTTTATGTTTATGTTTTAGAGACTTCTGTATTAGTTAAGTTTGTAATCGGCAAGTGTGTCGTAACACTTTATGTTCCGCTGCTACTTATGTTTTGTAATTGCTAGTAAACTCTGATTATATATATCGACCTTAGAACTTTTTAATGCATGGTTTGAATCATTACTCTGATAATTAGACTTTGGTTATGAACAATGTGGTAACTTTCAACTATCATGGCCTACGGGTCCAAAAAGAAATGGATTTTCTTTATTTTTGCTACTACGGGGCATGACACGAACCCCCAATAATTCTTAGCCCCTCGTGCACAACCCCTTATCCATAAATCATCAATCCTCCACTGTATTCCCCTGACCTGGCAAATGGGTGGGTGCGAGCAGATTTGGGCGAATAATCAGCGAGCTGGGTTGAAAATGGGTACCACCCAAATATGACTCGCAAGGATTGCGTCGATTATGGGTTTTGGTTGGTTCGAGTCGGATTCAACCTATAAGCTACATCCATTGTTATAAATGAAAGAAAAAAATTCCTGAAAACAAATTTAATTGTCCTGCAAAACTCATATACTATAACACCCACATTCGTGTTATTGCATTTGTATCATATTGTCATTCATGATAATGTGATGTGTTGTGCATCTTGGCACATATTGGAGTGAGTTTTGACTCACGAGTCGATTTGGGTGTCTGTGTTAGAGAACCCTCTGAGATTGTGTTGATTGAGCGTTTGTTGTTGTGACGTCTCTCTGAGTATGAGACGGTCATTGTGGAATACTTTAAATGTTTATCTGAAAATAAATGTTTACCTGTGTATTTCAATATCTGTATTATTTTATGTTTTAGAATTTATATATGTTGCTAGTTTTAGTATCCTGGTGAGAACGAATTAACACGCTATTAATTTGGTAGGCTAATTAGCAACTTCGAAAACGTCATGTAGAAATTCGCGTTTTAGCGACCAAACGAAACTTAGTCGAAAACTTTTATAATTTTGAGGTTTCACTTATAAAGCTATGAATAAGCTGTATAGAAAGTTTCAGAGACTTATTAGGAGTTTTGAAAACTCGTGGGGAGGTAAACGTAATTCCCGAGAGTTTTGCCTATATATAGATAGAGATGAACTTAGATTTTTCATAACTTCTAACCTAAATTCCAAAAAGGGGGCTAGAGGGAGATTTTGGAGCTTAGAGCTTTGCGACGCCAAACGACGACCTTCCGTCAGTTTGTTTTCTCCCAGATTTCATATTCGAGCTCCTCGAGGTAAGAGCTTTGTTTTGATATATGTTAGGGCTTGTTTGGCCAAGTTTTTGGAAAAGTTGTTTTCTAGAATTTTTCATAAAAGTTGATAAATGGAATTTTGATCCATAGGAATTGTACTAGACGGACTTCTACACGTTCTTTGTACACGGGTTTTCTTTGGATCAAAGTTTAAGAGCGTAAATCGGAGGTGAGTGATTCAACTATGTTTTTGGAATGATTTCTTAACATATATTCATGTTTTGTGTGAATAGCATGTATTAATTCTTAGAGATATATTGTGTAGTTCATATTGGGCATTTATATTGATAAGTAGGCTCAAAAGCATGATGAAATGTTTTGATTTCCGCGAGCATGGTGATATGTATTTGAGCATGTTAAGTTGTTTATTTGGGTCAGAAGGAGCACGTGGTCACCGTGCCATTTTGTGGAGCCGATATAGGCATTAAGGTCGCACGATTGAAGAGAAGAATCGTGGGTCTTACGCTTTCGCATGGACTTATTGGCGAGGAGTCGCGGATTGGGAGTATGGACGGGCACGTGAGTCTCTGGCGACTAGTATGAATTGTAGAGATGTGAATGCGGACATGTTTATCATTCATGTGCATATGTTATTTTATTCACTAAGCATTAGCTTAAACAAATCGAAATATGTGTGGTTATTCAAATAACCATTGCAGGTGTAAATGCTGGCGAGGGATCGCAGAAGTGAGCACGAGGGTTGGGAGTTCGCTTGGGAGGCAACTTGAATGTTAACCTTGTAGTTTTGGGACAATAGGATGTTGTAATAAGAATTCTTATCGTTTTAACTTATGTTTAATTTCGTATGATAGAATGGATTTTAACTCGTTGTAATAGTTAGTAACATGTTGTAATCCTACTTTAGAAATGTTTTAATACAGCTAGGATTACTTTGGATTGAGTTTGGATTGAGTGGTTGATCCTTGGTGAAAGCTAGGAAGTTTTTAAAACTTGAAATTCTGCAGAATGGGCTGCTGCCAGGGGAGCAGTCGACGGGGCAGTGCAGTTTAGCTACTGCTTCTTAATATGGTAAAAGCAGTCGACGGGTCAGTCGACGGAGCAGTCGACTGGGCAGTCGATGGGACAGTGCAGTTTAGCTACTGCTTCTTATTATGGTAAAAGCAGTCGACTGGGCCATGCCTCAGTCGACTGGACCTCTGAAGGTTAATGTGTTCATTTTGTTTCTGCTTGCTTCAGTCGACTGAGGTCCCGACCCAGTCGACTGAACCTCTGGTTTTAAAATTGTGTTTTGTTTTTCCGCTGCGTGTGTTCTTCAAACAAATCTTTTGGGAACGTTAATGAATTGGTTTAGCCTCGGTGGCGTGCCACGGGCTTCAGTTCCGCTATTGTGGGACCGGACTGTGACATTTAGTGGTATCAGAGCTTAAGTTTAGAGCCTTGGGAACGTTCGACGACGAGTGGAGTGTTGAGTGAATTGTCATATGTTCTAAATTGCATCCATACATATTAGAGATGTTTGATGCATATGGTATGTTGTTATACATACATGATTATGTTGTTGCCATACATGCATAGTATTTATGCATTTGTGAATCGGTTGAATCATACGGATGTGGAACTGTATAATGAGATGACGTTATCATGAGTTATAATAGACCGTGTGTTGTGGCAAGAGGGAAAAATGATATTTTGGTAGTGATGAACAGTGGAATTTTTAAGCGAAAAGAAAATGGTTTTGATCGAATGGTGAATGTTTTAAACATCCGAGGAGATTTCCTTATCACATAGAGAAAGAAAGTTCGTGGTTGAGTTTTGGGATTTAGATTGATTGATAAGAGTTCTGTTTCAGACATTGGTTAATCATTGTGACGTAAGAGAATAAGGATGAACAGTTGGGGGTTTGTGATAGCAAGATAGTCCAACAATATGTATTGCTAGCGTATGGGGTCGGTGAGGAATCTCTCACCTTATCTTACGGTGCTAACCTACGGTACAATCGTACGAGGTTATCTTATGATGTATCTTATAGTATATATGGTGTATGTCAGGTAGTTGAAGAATTTTCAACTTATTGTACGTCATTGAGACGATTGGATGGTTGAGGAATCTCTCAACCTATCTTATGGTATGTGTTGGACGGTTGAGGAATCTCTAAACCTATCTTGTGGTATGCATCGGAATTGGGAAATATCTCAACGAGTTATGAGTATTGTGGTTGTTGAGAAATCTCTCAACTGAACCTGGTTTTAAATATTCGTGGTACCATGGTGTATTCGGATGTAGTATGAAGGTTAGTAAGAAAAGCTACCAGATTGATTGTATAAGTTGGAAGTGGTATTTAAGGATTTACCTAAGGTGAGGAGTTAAGAATGGGGATGATAGAGTATGCTTTGACGGTTTGAAACTACGGTTAGTAGAAGTAACGGGTTTTAGTCAAGTATCGAAAATGGCACAGTATGAAGCGTTGTACGGGCATAAGTGTAAATCGCTGATTGGTGGGATCGAGGTTGGGAAAAGAAAGTTGTTAAGACCTAAGATGATACAGTTGACTACGGCAAGGGTAAAGCTAATCCAGGAGTGAATTTTAGAGGAGGCTCACCGTACTAAATATTCAATTCATCCGGGGAGTGACAAGATGTACCAAAATTTGCAAGAAAACTTTTGGTGGAGAGGTATGAAGCGAGAAGTTGCCAAGTTTGTGTCCGAGTGTTCAGCATGTTAGCAAGTGAAGGTAGAGAGACAAGTACCTGCGGGGCTATTACAACCATTACCAGTGTCAAAGTGAAGTGGGATGGGATCACGATAGATTTTGTTTCGGGATTTCCACGATCATTTAATCAGAATGATAAGATTTGGGTTATGGTTAATAGATTGACAAAATCAGCGCATTATCTACCGATCAATACGACTGAACCTTCAAGGTTGGCGGAATTGTATGTGAAAGGGGTTGTAAGACTACACGGAGTTCTAACAGTGATTATATCGGATCATGGTAGTAGTTTACATTGAGGTTTTGGGAAGTCTACAGGAAGCCACGGATACTAAACTGATCAGAACAGACGATTCAGACATTGGAAGACACGCTTAGACTTTGCATACTAGACTTTGGGTACATCAATATAATTTGACCGGAGTGAATATAAATTGGAAAGACAAAGCTTTAAGGAATAAGTGAACAAAAACGGTAAGAATGGGAGGAAGACATGGTAGTACGTTGAGTACATTATCATATATGATAGTAGAAATGCAAAATGGTTTGAGGACAATGGTGGATGCAATGAAATACGATCTCAGTGTCCTGGATTCCAACAAGGTTGGAGAGTTTTGAGACTGTCGAATTTCACCCTAAGAAAATTTTAAAGTGTTTAAAATGTTTTAGAATAAAACTTTCGTTGAGTAAGAAAATTTGTTTTAAATACTTGTGATTAGGTATCAAGTAGACCTTGGAAGACGGGTATCGTGGAAGGATATGGTATGCTTAGTACTTGGGACAAAATGGTGGTTGTCAAACGAATGAGTCCTATGTGGGCAGATTCTGAAATTAGGAATTCTAAAGGAGTTGGTGAAATATCGTGTACCTAAATTTGGCTAATTGGAAGTTATGACTTTAAAGGAGTGGTCGTGAGTATTGTTCCAAAGGGAGCTCGACTTCGATTTAAGTATTGGTGTAACTTGAGGTAATAAATGATTTGAGGCTTTGATCAATCAAGAACTTGCTGAGATCCATAAAGTGTGAAGAACTTAAAAGATGACAGTTAGGAATCAGTTGGCATGGGTGACCGGAGTGAGAATTTTACCTTGGGGTATTGTCGTGAAAGGTATGTAAATTGGAAGTCGATATGGAATTTATTGAACATAATGAGGCTATAGTACTTTGTGGGAAGATTTAATTACCGGCTTATCCTCAGATTGTATGTGGGGATTATATTAATGCTGTGAGCAATAGGTTATTCAGGAATAATGGATTGGAGACCCGGATAGCATAAATAAAGGACTAGAAAGTTAAATGGGAAATTAAGTCAGATTCAACTACGGTTATGAAACATTGAATGTCCGAATGAGGTATGGTGCCTTAAGATGTTATACGAAGAATATACGCTTGGTGTGAACGATTGTTAGGAACTCAGTGAGAGTTGAGATACAGAAGTGTGAGCGATATGGACTTGTGCAAAGGTAAAAGTGAAACATCAGCGACGTATAGAGTTGCAAACTACATAAATGGTAGTGGATCTACCTGGACTGATATGAGAATGGACTACATTGTAGTTGAGATCTTTGAAAGAAAATATAATTGACTCAAGATGTGCGTATGTTATATAAATAAAATGGATCTTGAATGGTCAAGGTTGAGACATGAACAAGATATGTTCTGAGCATGGGACTACGTGTTGATGAACTCTGTGGTAGGTGTATGATTAAGTAAGCCAATATTGATTTACAATGTTATTCGTTACGATGGATGTTGGGAGTAATTGTGTTGAGAAGGAGATGAAGTGTTATGCGTAATTTTAAATCAATTTGTTTTAAAAGTACAACATGGAAGAAATGTGTTTGACTTTGATGAAAGTTCTAAATCAAAACTGTTAAGTGTGATCTTCTATTTCAATCGGAAGTAGTTTGGGTGCAGACTTTGGAGAGTTAAATGATGAATGTGTTTGACCTCATTGTGGGTGATTTGGGACGTTATGTAAGCTCGAAATCTGAAATGGTATCTGATGAGGCACGTGTGATTGAAAGTATAGTACATGATTGGTTAAATTGAAACGAAATGATAAGTATTATGAAAAATAGAGAGGATATTAGTGCGACACACTACCGACTAAGTACTATTCATTGAAATGATATTATTGTGATATGGTGTTCTGGGGAAGAAGGAGTGTAATTCGATAAGAAATGGGAAGTCGTTAGAAAACACATTATCGTTCTACAAGTATCTTGTGATTAATAGGATGAGGAATCAAATCTATAGTGCAAAACAGTTGATTGAAGCGTTGGCTTATCGACTGGGTATATGTATATGTTAGTACTTGATTTTGGTTCACTTAGAGATGAAAAATCGTGTATGATTGTGCACCAGCTTAGACGTGTTGTCAACGACTTTTAGTCGAAAAGCAAGATAGGTGAATGAGAGATGAATTGTTGTCTTGGGTTTGAGTAATGTGATGAAACTTTTGAGTTTCGGAAATGAAATATGACAAGTAAAATAAAGATATATGGGAGTTGACGTTGTGACATCGCGATGAGATTGAATGTCAGGTTTGACTATGAAGTAGGTTCTACTCAGGTATCGATATTCTTATTTATCGAGATGCTTTGGGAGTATTGCTAGAATTCTGTTTGAATCTTCTATCAGATTGAGACTGGGACTTTGGGGATTTATTTTCCTTAAGAGCCTGAGGATTTATTTTCCTCATGAGACTGTGATTCCTCAGTAAAGTGGGTGGTCGTGTATGAGGTAAATATTGGAAATACTTGTGGGAAGTCTTGGCGACTTGAGAAGATGGTACAAGTTTGGGGACAAACTTCTTTTAAGGGGGAGAGTATTATAACACCCACATTCGTGTTATTGCATTTGTATCATATTGTCATTCATGATAATGTGATGTGTTGTGCATCTTGGCACATGTTGGAGTGAGTTTTGACTCACGAGTCGATTTGGGTGTCTGTGTTAGAGAACCCTCTGAGACTGTGTTGATTGAGCATTTGTTGTTGTGACGTCTCTCTGAGTATGAGACGGTCATTGTGGAATACTTTAAATGTTTATCTGAAAATAAATGTTTACCTGTGTATTTCAATATCTGTATTATTTTCTGTTTTAGAATTTATATCTGTTGCTAGTTTTAGTATCCTGGTGAGAACGAATTAACACGCTATTAATTTGGTAGGCTAATTAGCAACTTCGGAAACGTCATGTAGAAATTCGCGTTTTAGCGACCAAACGAAACTTAGTCGAAAACTTTTATAATTTTGAGGTTTCACTTATAAAGCTATGAATAAGCTGTATAGAAAGTTTCAGAGACTTATTAGGAGTTTTGAAAACTCGTGGGGAGGTAAACATAATTCCCGAGAGTTTTGCTTATATATAGATAGAGATGAACTTAGATTTTTCATAACTTCTAACCTAAATTCCAAAAAGGGGGCTAGAGGGAGATTTTGGAGCTTAGAGCTTTGCGACGCCAAACGACGACCTTCCGTCAGTTTGTTTTCTCCCAGATTTCATATTCGAGCTCCTCGAGGTAAGAGCTTCGTTTTGATATATGTTAGGGCTTGTTTGGCCAAGTTTTTGGAAAAGTTGTTTTCTAGAATTTTTCATAAAAGTTGATAAATGGAATTTTGATCCATAGGAATTGTACTAGACGGACTTCTACACGTTCTTTGTACACGGGTTTTCTTTGGATCAAAGTTTAAGAGCGTAAATCGGAGATGAGTGATTCAACTATGTTTTTGGAATGATTTCTTGACATGTATTCATGTTTTGTGTGAATAGCATGTATTAATTCTTAGAGATATATTGTGTAGTTCATATTGGGCATTTATATTGATAAGTAGGCTCAATAGCATGATGAAATGTTTTGATTTCCGCGAGCATGGTGATATGTATTTGAGCATGTTAAGTTGCTTATTTGGGTCAGAAGGAGCACGTGGTCACCGTGCCATTTTGTGGAGCCGATATAGGCATTAAGGTTGCACGATTGAAGAGAAGAATCGTGGGTCTTACCCTTTCGCGTGGACTTATTGGCGAGGAGTCGCGGATTGGGAGTATGGACGGGCACGTGAGTCTCTGGCGACTAGTATGAATTGTAGAGATGTGAATGCGGACATGTTTATCATTCATGCGCATATGTTGTTTTATTCACTAAGCATTAGCTTAAACAAATCGAAATATGTGTGGTTATTCAAATAACCATTGCAGGCGAGTATAGTGCAAATTCAGACTCGGATTCCCCTATACCCAGTATTTCCTCCTCCCGTCTCAGGTAATTGATGGTTTGGGTTCATTTGGTTTTTAGGGTTTTGAGGCATTTTAAGTAATTGAATTTCTTCTGTTTTATAGTGCAAGGGCAGGCGTGGATTGTTGAGGTGGCGAAGTTGAATCTGCTGCTTAGTATGAAGCAAATAGAGGCTTTTCTCTCTAAACTTAAATTAGGTAACTTATTTACTCTTGCGAAATTGGGTTTTCTATTTTTGTGCCTTTAAACAATACTTCAGTTTCCGACTTTGTTTGAATTCACGCCTTTCACGCATTTGTTCGAATTAATTTTCATATTTTCTTTTTCTTTTCTTTTTTTTCTTTTTTCTTTTTTTGGTATTTTTTTTTGGCCATTACAGACCTTGGACTAAAGGATTTTTATATACATTCACTTAAACATGGTTGCACCTGCTTCGAATACACACACATGCGTATAATTAGTTGGAAGCTCTTCCTATAATCCTCCTATGTTGCAATAATTGGGCATTTGATCTATTTCTTCATAACAATTTTAGAGCATACATGTTTGTCTTATATTTCATGAGGATCTTCTTTGCTTTTTTTCCCCCTCTTTATTTTTTTGCAATATTTTTCATGGATTTTTTTCTTCTTTGCTACCTGTTATGTGAACCGTCTATTTATTAAGTTTTGGTTTTCAGTTAGCACATTATTCATTAGATATGTCTTTGATACTTTTTGAAAACTTTTTGATACTTTTTGAAAACTAAGAAGACACCAAATCATTGGGGGTGACCGGGTGAGGTTGTTGCACTGCGTGAAGAGTGCCTTTGAGAGTCTTCATTTAAAATGTTCTAATGCTTCTCTTTTCAAAATCTGTAGATGAATTTAAGTCTCAACTATCTAATGTTATTTATC
Organism: Hydrangea macrophylla; assembly: GCA_033977485.1. Classification (NCBI taxonomy): domain Eukaryota; kingdom Viridiplantae; phylum Streptophyta; class Magnoliopsida; order Cornales; family Hydrangeaceae; genus Hydrangea; species Hydrangea macrophylla. Next base: position 26,574,062 of record CM066986.1, read on the forward strand.
TCTTCCCATTTGCTTGCTTCGTAGTTTATGCCCCTTTTTTTTCCGTTCACTTGGATTTTTATTCATTTATTTATTTTTTGCAAATTCAGTTTAATCTTTCTTGAACTTGAATTTCTAATATTATTCTTTTCAAATTTTTTAGATGAAATCAAATTCATACTATTCATGCCTACTAGGAATCTACCGTCCATTAGCATGTTTTTGTGCTAGAATCCTCATTAGTTTAAAGCCTTCTTTGATCCCCTTTTTTTTTTAATAGAGACTTTTGTTTTAAGTCTCACAAGATCAGTTGTATCTTTATTTTATTATGATTTTTTTTAACTTTTGGCTAAAACATTTATTTAGTATTCAAACTTAGGTTTTTTTTGGTTTTTATTTCATTGAGGGAAAAGGTAAAAGGGGAAAATAAAATACAGACTTTCCTTCCCGAATTCCTCTCTATTTTCCTTGGTAACCAAATACAGACTTTGCTTCCCGAACTCCTTTCTTTTCCCTCACTAAATCCAAGAACCAAACAAAGCCTTTGTCTTTGGGTGTTAGTTCTTCCAAACACCCATGGAATCCAATGCCTGCCATTTTACGTTGTGTTGGTGATGAATTTAATAGCATGCTTTAGCTTCACTTAGCAGTTTATGTAACTTTAGCCAATTTATTGAGCTTGGGAATAATTGTTGTGTTTAGACATGACTAGGTTGGAAGTCAATATGGTAACCACTGGGTTTGATCTTAACAGACCTTCATACTGGTGCTTTGATGACATGAGGTGTTGATTCAAATAGGAGGCTATAATGAAGGTATGGTTTACCGCCATTTCTTTTGCTCTTTCTAAGGTTGTTCTATAAAACTGAATCTGTTCTGGGTGTGTCCAAATTATTTCTTTAGGATCTTTTGCTTATCCTCCTAATACGCGTTGCTTGAATCTGTGTTGCACTCTTTCAATTTGCTGGAAATGTAAAAGAAAGAGGAAGAAATTCTTTTTGCTCTAAAAGAAAAGCAACTATGGGTGTTAAAATGCTTAATTTGGGCGTTGCTCATAGTATTCTATTTATCAATAGTTATTATTCTTGAATGTGAAGCCGTTGTATTTTTTGTTTAAGTTCTCGAACAAGATTTGTTTTCCTTCAGTTGTTTAGGATTTATTTTAACAAATTGGTTCAACTTATCAAGAAGAATTTTACTTCAGTATGTCTCTTAATTGGATTATAGTGATAGGTGGGGGATGAGTTAAGTGTATTGTTTTGATCTTTTTCTACTTCTAATTTCATTTTCTAGAATTCTAAAACTTTCAGAGGATTAGAGCTCAATTGGGTCAGAATATGATGCCTTGAATGGAAGAAAAACAGATTATAGGTTAGTTACAGTACTATTAGGCGCCACACTATATATCAGATGCATCAGTTTCTTTCTTAAAAGGTACATGTTTTTGCTCTAAAGAAATTGGCACATTGTCCATTTTTAGTTTGTCACATACTTGGTCTATTTCTTCATCTTCAAGAAAGGGAATCAAAAGAAAGGTTACGTTAGTTGATTTTTTTCCGAATCACTTTTTATTTTATATTCTGTTTTTGGTTTGTTTTACAATCTGATGTTTAGATCAGACCCTAATCTCAATTTGGCTGACAAAAAGCTGGTGGAAAAGGAAATTAAAGTCAGACAATGAATGTCAAGGAGACCATTGACATTGTAAAAAGTGTTGCTTAGTTGTCAAGGTTTCCTTGGACTTCTTATAGCATATCATCTTTTTCATTATGCATTTGGGATATATTTTTTTTTTCATTTGAGTAGTGCTATGGTCCCTAATCTTTATATCCCAACACAGTGGGTCCAGCTAAAATAGCTTCCAATTGCACATCATCCCATTGCCACGTGTGGAGATCCAATTGGCGATAAAGGTTTGGAAACCATAGCATTATTCTTTCTTTTCCATTGATCTGCTATGCTTTTAGGTATCTTAATTCTTCATGCAAATGATCATTAGCTTTTGGACATTAGGCTTCAGTCTGTTATAATATGGCATTTCTTATGATCTCCTTATTTCAACTTCTTCCTCCATGTTATCTGCAGGTTCTGATTCTTACCTTAGTTGAATGGGTTACAATGATCATGATTGAGAAGCCAATTATTATGGTTCGATCTATTCGTTGCTGCTGAGCCTAGCATATGGTAATGAGCGACCATATCTTTTAAATCTATTTATTTATTTATTATTATTATTATTATTATTTTGGGGGGGGGGGGGGGGGGGGGTATCCAAATTGAGAATTATATGCATCTTCATAAATATGTTTGTGCTTTGCATTAACAATATGGCAGTAGCTATAATGTAAAAAGAAACTTCAATCTCTAGTCCTACTTTTTTTCTTTTTTTTTTTCTTTCTTTTTTTTTTTATGGACTTTTTTTTTCTTTATTATTAACACTCACATTTACGCACTCAATTTATTTTTAATGTTTTTTTACATCTTGATATTGTAAGATTCTTTATAAATGCTGAAGTTTCTGATATTCAAGACTGAATTATGGGTCTTGGAAATTGATCATTACCGGTTGCGTATAAATAGATGTCCATATTCTCACCATTAGGATTCCCTTGGAGTGGATGTAGCCTTTAGAATTGTTTCTTATGTCTGTATCTTTTTCTTTTTGTCAAATGTTTTTATTTTAATAAGTGGTGGCTTTCCTAAATAATATGGCAGAAGCTCACATGGGCTTCAAAATTGGGAACCATAGTATTATTCTTTAATTAAATGTGACTTTCCTAATAAGAGTCCATTTGGATGGCTTTATCAGGGTTCTTTTTTTTGTCTTTTTTTTTTAAATTTGTGTGCGCCGGGTCAACGGGCACGGGCAAGGGACTAACCCAAATTTCAAATGCTTGGTCGTTCTACCTTTAGCATTTGAAATTTATTTCCATTGTTGGAAGTTGAAAGTTGGAACGTTGTAAATGAAGTAGTTGGGTTAGATCCTCTTCAGCTATAAGGATTTAACTTGCAACAGTGCAATTCCATCATTTGGCATTGACCAGGGAACCTCCATACCATCTTCTTTAAAGTTTTTCTTTCACTATTTGCTGGGTAATATGAACAGTTTCAGTTCCAACATCACCCAATTATTTGATTTTGCAAAAAGAAAGATTATGCCTAAAATTAATGCCTCATAATGTTGGTCTTTCTTTTTTTTTTTTTAGTAAGAACTTACATGGTCAGCTAAATGGGCGTAATGCAGGTGCGATTTGGTTCAATCCTGGCCAGCGGTCAAAAAGCTTACCCGTCAGGATTTGTGCAGTACTAGATTATGGTCACGTGTGGTGGATTTGAGGGAGGGAAGATGCAGGCGAGGGAATTGAGCTTGTAGGTAAAAGACATATCTATACCTTAAATCATGTTCACTAACATTAGGATGTACGTATTAAGATTGTCCCTTCAACTCATGTATATGTGATTAAGAAAACTTGAATTAGTAGTTTTGGTTATTTGATATAGTTTATTTTAAGTTAGTTGACATTGTTCTCAAGAATAATCTGGGCATCATCCTTTGCACATGTATCCCTTCTTTCTGATTTTGTTTTTGAAGTAAACTTAGATTGGATTTGATACCTACGAAAGTGCCCGTTAACTTGGAATGTTCAGCCAGTTCTTGAAATCTGGATTAGAATGCCATACTAAAATTTCAAAGATTTTAAAAATATTTGTGCGATAAATGATTGTATAGTCATTTGAAGCAAATCCGGTTGGTTCTATTTCCTGTTTTTCTTTTTTCTTTCATTTTTTTCACTTTTGTTCGTCAATATGACTATTCTTGGCAGGCTATTAAGAACTTGAAAACAAAACTCATCTCCGTTTTTGTTACACGAATGCGGTAATGGTAATTCTAAAACATTGTTACAAACCATAAATCCAGTGTGGCACTCAAATTTGTCTCCCGAGAAAATTAAGAAAAGGAAAGAAAAATAGCTTGGGATTTTCTCTGAAATCAAACAGAGGGACTTGGAACAAATTGAAGTTGATTTTTGTTACCCAAGTTTTTGCAGATTTTTGATGTATTGCTAGCATATGGTGTTTGAGGTTCTTCCCTGAATGAATGTGCAGGTGGTTCATGATGTCATAATTCATATCATTTCTTGCATGATAATTATATGGTACCATGGTATCAACAGTGGCAAGTTGTGAATTCTCATGGTTAATTAGCATCTTGAGCTTTTGAAATCAATGCCCTAATGAATTTTGATGAACACCTCAGATTTCTTTATGTAATGATCCCAGTATGGCAATACTTAGATAAGAGGGTGTGAAGTTGTAACAATTTGAGAGAATTTTGAATCATTTAATAAATTTTTTCCTCATTTTCTTATCTAGAAATTGTGTTCACTATCATTTTCTACTTTGATAGCTTTATTGAACTTTTTTTTTTCACCGTGCCCACGACCACGAGTTCGTACTAGTATGTAAATATATACTCTTAGACCAACAATTCTAGGCACACACCTTCAACTACACCCCAAATCATATCCTTGCTTTAAATGTATGTACCCTGTGTTGTGTAAGTGATGCATAGAAAAGTGTGAAAAATTCAAACAACACAAGATACATGCATTTAAAGCATAGAATGTGTTTTGAGGTATGATTGAAAGTGTGTGTCTAACATTATTCACTCTCAAATTGAGAGAGAGAATCCAGTCAGCAGACTAGCGGAGGGTTTAGAACTTTGAACCGAGACATAAATATGTGTATATATATAGAAGATAAAAGGGTAGCTCAGTACACGAATTTTCCGCCAATGAGATGACAAAAAAACAATAAATTATCAGAAAAAAAAGAAACCCAGATGAGTCTCACATGAATACTCGATTGATTACATACACATACAAAGAAATAGAGGGCACTAAAGAGAGAAAGGGTTGGTCTTTTTAAAATCTGATGAGGATGCTATCCTCTCAGTTGGCAATTGATTTGGCCATTTGGGATAGAGAGAGGAGAGAGAGGGGAATTGTTTCATAGAGAGAGAGAGTATGTGTGTTCAGTGGTGGTGTATTGATGGCGGAGAAGGAGGTGCATTGCTGATCTCTGAAATCCTAGGTTTATTGTTGGGTAAATTTTAGAAACACCCCTGTAATATAACCCGTTTTTACTAATACCCCCTCAACTAAAAAACTGAACATTGTGACCCCCCTCATCTATCATAAACATTTTAAACTCTAACTCGGTTAACAGAAAATACAAAATGACTTAAATGGCCCTGCAATATTTCTTATACCTAGCATGCCCTTTACCCCCCTACTTTGTACTCACAGTCACATACAACAAGTTCACAAAGCTCTCTCCCTGATAATGAAAAATTAGGGTTTTCATCTGGGTAGCCTGGGATTGACAGAGATGAACTAACTTCACCAACAAAAATTGGAAGTTTGCATCTGATTCAAGACCCAAAAAAAAGAAGGCCTTCCTTCATCAAGTCATGCGGCAAACAAAAGGGGGTTTGAGTTTTAACTAGAAATTGAGGTCTCATCAATAAGTGTCATGTGTTAGTGTGCGAGCTCGTCGACGGTGAATATATGTGGGAAAGTGTTCAGAATCTGGCCGCCGGTGACCGCAATTTGTCATAGAGATTTGTGATGACCAGCTAAAAGGTTGGAATGCATGATTTGTGCAAGGCGGTGAGGTCAGAAAATCGGAGATTTGTGGTGTACACTACTAATTTTAATCACTGACCAGTCTTTTATTTCTACCATTTGTTAAATTAAACCCATTGCTCTAATTCTTCAAGAACTCCACAAGCTTCTGTCGTTGGAATTATTGTCCATGATCACTATTGCAATTGAGAAGTTCTCAAGAAATCAAGTTGTAAGTTAGAGGAAGCTGTGTTCTTGAAGGGACTGAGCATTTTGACTTCGTTGAGACATGATAAATTGGTAAGATTGAGAGGATTTTGTTGTTCAAAGGGTCGGGGTCAGTACATAAAGAGAGAGAGATTGCAGATTTTTATGGAGGTTAGAGACCATTACAAAGACACCCATTTCAATTCGTCAAAAGAAGAAGAAGATGCGTTGCCGACGATCGAGGCTTTCTCACCTATAAGCTACCTCTGTTTTTCTATTTTTTCTCTCTAGAATCTACCTTCTTTTCATCTAATTTCTCAATTCTCTTTCTTATTCTTCTTCAATAATCTCTTCTATAACTTTTAAGCTACCTCTGTTATTTTGTCAATTTCTAAAGATGAGCTATATAGCCATGGATTTGGTTCATGGGTTTCGAATTAAATCTACAACAAACTGAAAATGTTCATAAAAGTGGGATTGAATTGAATTGCAATACTCATTTGGGTAATTTGGAGGGCCAAAACAGTCCATAAGACCTCTAAATCTTATCACGTGATTGGCACATGCCAATTTCTGTTAGTTTTTTGGATGCCTAACTAACAGAAGGGTGGTTAATGTCAAGTACACATACCCAAGGGGGTGTATTTGGTGGGTAAATTAGTTCAGGGGTACTAGTAAAAAGGGGCTATAGTATAAGGGGTGTTTCTGAAATTTACTCTTTATTGTTTGGGTAAATATCACTTACCTCCCTTGAGGTTTGGCCTAATAACACTTACCTCCCTCCACGTTTCAAAACTAACACTTACCTCCCTTATTTTTGAATTTCACTAACACTTACCTCCCCTCTGTTAAGTAGCGGTAGAAAAATTAACGGAATGTTAGTGACATCACTTAATAACAGTATTAAATACCAAAACTACCCTCTCTCTCTCTCTCTCACTTTCCATTTCTTCTTCCCACTTTCTTCTCTCTCTAAAAACCAGCCCAAAGAAGGCTGAAGAAAAACCACTCTGCAAAATTGCAATAAACACATCAAATTGCCTAGGTTCCCAATTGTTGTCTCTCTAGTTTCTCGCTCTAAGTTCCTGTCTTCTATGTTTTGCCCTCTCTTTTATTTTCCAATTGGTCATGGGACTATGGAATAACACCCATATTCAACACCACAGAGATCTAGTGATTATCACATCCTCCACCAATTCACCTCCCCAATTATTCTCGGGGTAGAGCAAAGGACCAATAAAAAATGACTTAACAAATGGGTGTTATTATTTGGATTACTTTTGAAATGCAATTTGGGTCTATGTAAAACTCAGTAATTGAGCATTGAATTTGGTTAAGAAATGAAATTGGACTCCCCTGCTTTTGATTTGGTGGTTCTGATGTAGGAGATATTGAATGATGACATGGACTACACAGTCAATCTACTTGTTTGTGGGTAAATTAACATAGTGAGAGAAATGAAAATGAAAGCCAAGTGTGTATATATATACATATATGTATGTGTATATAGAGAGTGAGAGAGAGAGAGACAAACAATGGAGGGAGTAGCAGGAGGGGTGAAGAGAGAGAGAATGAAGCTTGTCAACAACTATCCATGGCGTTTTTAATTTCTTTGAATCTGTCATGCACATTTCTTGATTGTAGATCTCTTTTCCCCTTGTCGATTTTATCATTTCAACTTCTTGAGATTTCAGTTTGATAGCCCTAGCTCTTGATTTTGTTCATATGTATTTGTACATGTATAAGTGTAGGTTCACATATATATATATATATACAAAGTTTTGAGTTTGACCTGTGACGTTGAGTTATCGTTTAGAAGCACAACTGATGCCATGTTTGTGCAATGAAACTTCACGAACTAGCGGCGGTGGGATTGTGGTAGTGGTGGGTGGTGGTGGATTGGCGGAGGAGGTGGCGAGAGGAGGAAATGTAAGAAAATATGGGCTTTTTGGAAGGCTAATTTTGTCTTTTTAACTCTATTTGGCTGTTGACCTAACTTTAGTAAGGGTAAAGAAGTAATTTCACTATCTCAATTAACACCGTTAGCAGACAAACTCTGACAAGGGAGGTCAGTGTTACCCCTGAAACGTCGAGGGAGGTAAGTGTTATTAGGTGAAACCTCAAGGGAGGTAAGTGATATTTACCCTTATTGTTTTATCACGTTTAATAGCAACCCAACAGGTACCCGTTTCCAACTCGCATCCAACCCGCGAATGCAACCCGCATTTAACAGCCGGAAACTGCAAATCCTTGGGTGAGTTTGGGCGGATTGGCGGGTGCTGTTTGCATGTGCCACCCAATTTAACTTGAGGCGGTGAAAGACTAGAGAGCGCCGTCGGAGCCAATGCCTTTGGCTTCTTTCCTTAGGTAACCGACTGACGAGAAAAGCTGGGTCACCCTAAATAAAAAAACCTCCCATTTTCAGCTAATTTACGCACTTTCTCTCTCTACATCACCCTCTCTCTCTCTCTATATATATATATGTATGTATATATATATATATATAAGCACAAAGTATTTGTCAACTCATTGCATTTGAATGTCGGTATCGCAGAGGATTGTCTGCGTTTACAAGCTCAAAGTCTCTTCTTCTTATTCATCTCCATTTCATTCCAGAAGCTTCCTCTTCCTTCGCTCTCCAATCAACCTAGCTCGTTCGCTCAGATTCAGTAGCAGCTCACTCACTGATTCGATTATGCCGCAAAACCAGGTTCAATTCACACACACACTCAAACACATACTTATGCATAGAACATTGAATATATGCATATTGGTGATTATTTCTGTTACGGTTCCCAAGATTTTTTTTAAATGTATTGAACTTGATATTTTGATGATCGATTCAATGATGGATTATGTTTCTTATCAGTGAATTATCTTTTCCCCCATGGATTTGACTGGAAATTGTACTGCAGTTTTATGATTGTTATAGAATTTTCACACACACACACATTCAAACACACACTTATACTAGAACATTGGATATATATACGGAGCACTTCTCGTGTGGAGCGGACTTCTTTCTCGGCCATTGGATCAGTGTGAAATGACCCGTATACCCTTAATGAAATCACGATCCAACGGCCGAGAAAGAAGCCCACAAGTTATTAACTTGCGGACGTCCGCACGAGAAGCGGACTGTATATATAGGTGTGTATATATATATGTTTTAATGTATTGAACTTGATAGTTTGAATTTGATGATCGATAATCGATTCAATGATGGAAAATGTTTGTTATGAGTGAATTATCTTGTTTTCCGTGATTTTGGTTCTTAAGCATCTCATCATTAGACGTGAAAGTGTTGTTAAATGGATTTGACTGGAAATTGTTACTGCAGTTTTATGATTGTTGTTGAATCTTTTAATATTCAGCTCATTTACAATTACGATATTTTTGAATTTACCGAGTAGTATTTTAGGTCTCCGCATTCCATTTGTTGGAGTATTAGAATTTAGAATCATTTCTGGGAGACGATGCTAGTTATTTGTTTGTTTCATTCTTCATATGCCGAGAAGAGGTGCGTATAGAGAACAATGGTGGAAACATTGAATATATACATATTGGTGCTTGTAGGTTTCCAGGATATTTTTATTTTTATTTTTATGTATTGATCTTGATTTTTGATGACCGATTTGATGATGGATTATATTTGTTATCAGTGAATTATCTTGTTTTCCCGCTTATTTTGGTTCTTAGGCATCTTATCATTACACGCGAATGTGGTGTTACATGGATTTGACAGGAAATTGTTACTGCAGTTTTATGATTCTTGTTTTGAACCTTTCAATATTCAGCTCGTTTTTCATTAGGATGTTTTTGAATTAACCGAACAATATATTTAGGTCCCCCATTCTATTTGTTTTAGTATTAAAATATAGAATCATTTCTGGGAGACGATGGTAGTTATTTGTTTGTTTCATTCTTCATATGCAGAGAAAGGGTGGGCATAGAGAACAAAGGTGGAAAGAAATCCATGGAAATGGAACTCAAGCAGCTACAGCTGAGAAAAGCAGTTCTGGGTTGAGTAAGTTGTTGAAGAGTAATCTATTGGAGAGTTTCACCGTGGACAACTCGACGTATTCCCTTGCAGAAATAAGAGCTACTTTTTATCCCAAATTTGAGAATGAAAAGTCTGACCAAGAGGTTATTGCTTAGCACTTCTACTTCTTTCAGCTGAAACTTTCAGCTGCAAGGTCCATATGAAGTATTGTCATTACTATTATATGCATGGTTTTTAGAATCAGTCTATTCGAGTTTCATGTAACCACAAACGATTCACGACTCATAGTTTGAATTTTGAAGTTTTAAGTGAAATACGTTTTAACATTTTCAGCCTTGAAATTTAGAAAACTTGTGCTAAATTATTATTTTATTCATTTTAAGCAGCATTGTACGTGTGTTGGGTTTTCTTTTTTTCTTTTTGTTGTTTTACACATGTTACATATATAATATTATGAGTGTTCTATGAAAAGTGAACTTAAGATTCAGGATTAGATACGATTCACAATGCATAATTTTGTCACTTCAGTTCGAGATTCGATTTCCAATTCACAATTCTTAATTTTGGCAATTTGGTTTGAGATTGGATTTCCAATTTGACAACAATGATTATATGTTTGAGTTTTTGGCCTCTTAAACTATTTATAGCTATGTTATTCCAAGCCAGTAATTGGAAACGGTGTAAAGGGATACCTACAAGTGTGTTTCTTAGGTGCTCTTTCTTTCTTAATTTAGTGAATTCACATTTATTAAGCAATAGAAAGCATAGCTGCCTTAATTGCTTATGCCATTTAAAATTACCTTTTTTTATTTTTATTTATTTTATTTTATTAAGTGCATTGGCAGGTTCGATTTTCAACTTTGGCTGTGATTGACATGGTTCTAACTTCTGATAGGATCTTGCACTTCCTTTTCTTGAAAGTTCAGATTAATCTTAAATGCTTGGAGAATCTTTAAGTTTAGGACTATCAAGTTTATACTGGATAAGTAGAAAAGCAACCAGAAAAAGAAAAAAGAAAAAATCAAGGAAAAAAGATCTGCTGAAGGTGTTGAATCTTGGTTCCTGAAGTATATAGGCAAGGAAAGGGTTGTCACTAAGAAGTTATATATCACCGTATTGATAAGTTTGTTTCTGGCTTTGTAAACTGATATTCTTATCTAGTATTGTATAACCGATAACGTATTTATTTCTTGTACGTGTTATTTGTTTCTGGTCTGGTAAACTGATAAGTTTCATCGGGAAATGATATTACTTTCTTGTGCTCTATCCTGGTGACAATTTTTCTAAGCAACTTTTTAATTATTTATATTGTTCTCTGTTTCTTTGATGCACGGTGAATCAGTCATTCATTGTGTTAGAGCTGATTTGAATGTTTAGGCATGCATTGTTCTTTATTATTTTCTAATCATTATTTTTTGCAGATTAGAATGAGGATGGCAGAGGTGGTCTCCAAAGGGCTCGGTACCGTGGAGGTAGGGGTTAAACTGTTAAACTGTCCTTGGAACAATTATCTTATTATTATTATTATTTTTGTTTATTTTGAATTTCAAGTTACTCCAGTTTATAATCAAGTTAAAACTTGAATGAATCAACTTTTGTCCCCGCGTTCTTTATATATGTGCATTAGCGATATAATATAGTTAGAATTTATAAGTTTTAATCTCGATTTTTAATCTCGTTGTTGTGTTGGTTTTCTTGGTGATGATCTGCTTGCAGGTCTCACTCAAACACTCTGGTTCTCTGTTCATGTATGCTGGTCATGAGGGCGGAGCATATGCAAAAAACAGCTATGGAAACATGTATGCTCATTTTTCACAATCTTGTCATTTTCCCCATCTTTTCTTTCTAACTTCTCTATTCTATGCATACTGATATGTGTAAATGATATATATTACTATGGGAATTCCTGACTTTTCATCCCTTTTTATGCTCTGTTGGGAATTCTTGCAATATAGACTAGTCCAGTCCAGAATCAAGTTCAGTAGGTAGTCCATGCGTAGACCAACTGTGTTCTAAATCGGTTCTGTGTTGTATCTAGAGAATGAGGGAGCTGAGTCGATGCTCTTTTTTTTGGTTTGTATTGAATGAGGTGGTGGTATTTATAGAGAGGGAAAATGTGTAAGTTACACCAATGTAACTGGCATGGTGCGTAGCTGGTGCTTTGGAGAGGCTTCTAAGGAGGTGGACAAGAAAGATGTAATTGATGATTTCGGCTATGGGACGGGTTAATGAGATGGATAGGAAGTGTCCCAACCTTTAACTGGTGACAAGAAAGGGGGTGTAGGCGTGCTTCGTTGATGAGACGGTTACAGCTGTGGAGAGGTGGATTACGGTGTTAATGAATATTCACCGTGATCTTATGGCTATTAGTTAGAGGTTCTAATTGGTTTACAAGGTTGGTGAGGAGATGGGCGAGTCTTATTGGTGGTGTGGTAGGTGACTTAGACGGATGGGATGGGAATGCACATGAGGATGCACGTGTATTTCTCTTTCCTTGGAACCAACCCTAGCTTTGCCTATGAGGTGTTTTGCTAGGGAGATGCCCTTGACTTTAGCCATCAAGCCATGAACTCTCGAGATCCAAAGAGGTGGTACCCTTAAGTCCAGCTCCTGACTAAGGGTATTCCAGTTTGTGGACGTGTGAAAGGCACGAGGGGCCTTAATTCCTTGTTGGTGACATAGCTTGGAGGTGACAGCGAGGTATGAGGATGTGAGCACTTAGAGCCTCAAAGGAGTTGAGAAACTCCAAGGAGGTTAGGAGTTTCAAGGAAGCGAGGGACTTTGTGGCACGGAGGTGAGGAACTCCAAGGCGGTGAGGAGTCCCAACGAGGGAGGTGACAAGCGCGCTGCTTTGATCATCTCGTAGGGGGTGAGTGCGTTGATCATCTCGTACCACCCTGGGAGTCGTGTCCATGGTGGACGCATGACTAGGAGTGACTAGGAGTTATGATGGAGACATGTGGTGATGGTGATGGTGATGGCGTGGCCCATTGCCACGTGGACTACTCTGTATATCTTCGTACAAATATCAGAAGAAGCTTTTGAGAGACCTTAACTCATTCTGGTTTTACATAAAAACTCTAGTGGTGCACTTGGAAATGGAATTTTCCGTGTCGCTTGTATAAATACAGTGTAATCTCAATAGCAGATGGAGAGGGAAGGATACAGAAAAATCTGAAGTCCAAAAGAAAAAACTTGATGAAATAGATAATCATCACAAAAAGACTGAGGAGGGAAGGGGTCCATCTGCAGGTGACTGCTCGCCTTTCAAACTGTATTACCCTTTCCAAGTTGAGAATAATGCTCTGTTTGGTAGCACTTCTACGAGTGTATTGATGTACTGGAGAAATAGAGAAAAAAAAATGGAGGGTAGAGATGGAGATAGTTACATAGTTGTCAGAGAGTTATTTGGTCTAGAAGTTGAGGAGCATGAGGTTCCATCTACTCCCAACGCATGTCCTCATATGCAAAAGCCCATGTCCAACTTAAAAGCAAAAGCAAGTAAGTCTTGCTTTCTTGAAAAAGTAAAACTGTAATAGAATGCATCTTTTGGATAAGTTGAAAATGAGGAGGATAGTGTAGTAAATACAATGGGAGAATGCATTCCAAAAATGTCATTCCGAAGTGCACACACACCTCATGTTATGATTGATATGAACGTGGAATTAGATTAGGGCCAAAATTAGGAGCACGGTTGTGTCTCCTTTGTTTTATTATATGTGAAACAAAATATAATTACAATAATACCCTTGGGCAATAACAAGAGAGACTAAGGAAAAGAAAAACACTAGAAATAATAACTTCTAACAATGAATACATTCTAGAAATGCCACAATCCAAACCATAAATGAAACATAAAGATGTGCTAGTAACTGTCATGGCTCCAGATTTTCCTGTATGTTTACCACAAATCCTAATTAAATTGTTTTTGATGTTGAGTTGTTGTTTTGCACTTCTTATTTCTGTTCTTATCATAGTTAGCTGTTAGCGTTTACATTGTAGCTTACTGGTTATTTTGGTGCAGATACACTGCTGTTGGTGTCTTTGTTCTTGCAAGGATGTTCCGTGAGGCATGGGGTGTTGAAGCCAGCAAAAAGCAAGCAGATTTCAATGACTTTCTGGAGGTATATTTCACATATAGACTTTTTCCTTTAATAAAATATGCAACGCAAGTCACTAACTTTATAGTGTGTGTCAGGGAGAAACTTCTTGATTGATGATTTTCAAAGAATGTTCTTTTGTCTATATGAACATGACTCTGTATAAGGATATCATATACCTATCAGAATGAATCTTGCTATTGGTAAGAACTATTCTATGTGATACGTGGACTTCAAAAACAGTGCAATAGTGAATAATTAGTGTGAATAAGTTAGAAACGATTAGGGATTTGTTAGAAAAAAAGGGTTTCAGGAAAAAGAATTAGGATTTATGAGGCTAGTTGCAGTATTTTAATTTCAATTCGGTTTACTGCACAAAAAATACCATTAATTACATAGAAAAGTAGTGGAGGTAGAAGAAAGAGAAAAAGATTAATTAAGGAAGGAGATGAAAAGAATTATGAACAATCAGTCCTCAGTACTGATAGTACCCCAAGGATTTTGTCACTTTAGAAGATAAAAGTTGTGGCAAAAAAGTAGAAGAAAAAGAAATTGATGCGGACAACAAGAAGCACGAGAAATCATAGAATCAAAGACCAACCAGATCTTCAAATATACTCAATATTGGATGTGGGAGCTTGCATAAGCGAGTTTTTGTTTATTTGAGTCATAATTTAGGATTTATTTGAGTGGATCTTTTTTTGAACAAGAAGTTGCCACCG